>CM050671.1:11686363-12286363 GCA_027574665.1 Rhynochetos jubatus | reverse complement strand
GTGTTGACATCTTGCTCCTTTCCTGGGCTGCAGAAGGGCTGATCCCACCTACTCCTCTAAATACGTGGTCCCACTGCCCGCCCACCTGTGCCATTCCTGGTGTCCGACTGCTTCTTCACCACAGTCAACTTGTAGCCATCGCCATAGGTGCTCTTGAGGAAAAGTGGAGAGCCGCAGCACTTGAGCTTGCCATGGGAGATGATGGCAATACGGTCACCCAGTAGGTCAGCCTCATCCATGTGGTGCGTGGAGAGCAGGATGGTCCTCCCTGATGGTGGCACAGAGCTCACCAGAGAGGCCAGTGCCACCACAGCCAGAAAAGCAATGCTGGGCTCGGCCCACCTCCACTCACCCGACTTGTATTTGAGGATCAGGTCCCAGATGGCCCTGCGTGCGTACGGGTCCACACCAGCTGTGGGTTCATCCAAGATCACGGCCCGTGACCCACCCACAAACGCGATGGCCACCGACAGCTTCCTCTTCATGCCCCCAGAGAGGGTCTGCACCAGGGAATGGCGTTTGTTGGAGAGCTCCAGGTCCTCAATCATCCTGGGGACAGGGAAGAAGCAGCAGAAATGCTGGGGGGGCCATACCAGTGCCTGGGGGAGCACAATGCCTCTTCCCTGTGTGCGACCTACAGCTCTCGGCCACCAGGACAGCCCAACTGCAGTCAGGCTACAGAAGCATCTTCTGCTGGCTTTCACAGCCTGATATCCCAAGTTTTGAAAAACACTTCGTGGAGCTGCTCCGGGGGACATCCCTGCTCCAAGACCACCTGCCCCAGCACAGCCAGCATTGAGGGGGTCAACTCATGCAAAAGACACAGATGGGGCAAAAAGAGCTGGTCCCTACTTGTCCATCTCCTTGCGGATCTCCTCCTCTGCCATGCTCTTGAGCTGCGAGTAGAACCAGAGGTGCTCCTCCACCGTCAGCCTGTCAAAGAGCACGTTGTGCTGAGGACACATGCCCAGGTTCTTCCGGATCTCATCCATCTCTGTCCGGATATCGTGGCCATAGATGGTAGCGGAGCCCGAAGTCGGAGGGAATAAGCCAGTGAGGATGGACCTGGATGGATGGCGAAAGGCAACAATGTGAGACACTTTGTATTCCATCTGGTCCCAGTCCCAACCACCACCTCCCAGAGCATCTGCTGGGCCCTGGGCAGAGCAATGGCAGCGTAATGCCATGTGCCCACTGCCCACCCCATTTTCTGCCACCCCCACATCCACACTGTTGCCCACTGGGCATTGCATCAGCTGCCACAGGGCCCTACAAGGACAGCATGCAGCACCTCCCCCACCCACTGTGGCTGGCCAGGCCACAGGTACTCACATGGTGGTGGTTTTGCCTGCGCCATTGTGTCCCAGGAAGGACACCACCTGGTTCTCATAGAGGTTGAGGCTCAGCTTGTTCAGTGCCAGCTTCTTGTCCGTCTTGTAGACCTTGGTGAGCTTGTCAATGCAGACGACCAAGGGGAGGTGAGTTGGCTCCTCCTCAATACCGCGTGTCTCCTCTGCTGAGAGTGGGATGGTCAGGAGTCGGGGGGTGGCAGGGAGGTTGGGCTTGGAGTGGTGCTCCCCAGGGGATGAACCACCCCACCTCCATCCCGTAGTGGCTGTGCTGGCTTGTGTGACCCCTTCCCCTCTGCTTCTCACCCCCGCCCCTCTTCCACACCACAGGCAGCAGCTCCCAGATAGGCAGCAGCACCCAGCCCAGGATCCTGCCCCAAGAAGGGCAGAGGGGCCTGTGCAGAACCCTGCAGCAGAACCAGAGCCATCCCCAGGCCCGTGTCTGCCCTCACCCAGTCTCCGGCTCTCCATGGCACAGGCCTGATCGTCCTCCATGATGCTCAGGCGGGTGGTGCGAGACCAGGGCCAGCTCCACTCCCAGGCCTCCACGCGCCCGCTGCCCAGCCAGTAGGACTTCTGGAAGGGGAAGTACCAGGGCCGCGGCAAGCCGAACATGCCTGCAAGCACAGCGCCTGTGGAGTCTGGGCCAGCCTACACCCATGTCTGTGCAGAAGCCAGTCGAGGGCCAGGGCAGAGCCCCGCACAGGTACGGACATGGGCATGGGCTTGAAGGTTTCCCCAGTTCAGGGACATCACTGAGGGGTGGGGGCCGCTAGCACCCTGGCCGGCTGGGCTCAGGGTGATGCTGCTGGGTTGTGCAAGGAAGACAAGACCTCTGGGTTTTCAGTTGGGCTTGGTTCATGCTTCGGAAAAGGCCTTGAGTCGCACCAGGGGGTTTTAGATTGGATATTAGGGAAAAATTCTTCACAGAAAGGGCTGTCAGGCATTGGAAGGGGGTGCCCAGGGAGGTGGTGGAGTCACCATGCTTGGAGGGATTTAAGAGACGTGTGTGGTCAAGGGGCTTAGGGACATGGTTTAGGGTGTGGCCTTGGCAGTGTTGGGTTAACAGTTGGACTTGATCATAAAGGTCTTTTCCAAACAGAAAGATTCTCTGATTCTATGATTTTACTAGGAGAGCAAAGAAAGCTGCTGAGACTCCTCCCCAAGCAGGTGATAAGGGGGAACCACGGCTCCAGCCAGGGACACTTTGTTTTGCTACAGTCGGCCAGTGAACAGAGACACACGACTGAAGATCTCCAAGGAACGTGCTGGTGTCATCAGTGGGTCAAGACATGGGGTTAGGTGTCCCCAGCAGGTCACATGCAGGGGACCCTGAAGGCACGTGCTAAATCCCACTATGTCAGGGCTGAGCACCATCAGGAACCAGCAGCGTCCCCAGCAAAAAGGCTTCCATAAGATCAGAGATGCCCTCGCACCCCACTGCCCGCATGTACCTGGGTGCACGGCCTCAATGTACCACGTGAGCACCCCGTACACCACAGCATCCACGATAAGCATCATCATGGACAGCAGGAGGTTGAAGTCATCTCCTTCCACAGGCGACTGGCTGAAGGTGTGCCACTGGATGCCCACACCGGCCACCTCATACAGTGCAAAGTACTTGGAGCCCAGTCCGAAGGCAGTGGTGGACATGAGGGACTGCAGAGAGGTGGAGGGAAGGGGACCATTAGCAGAAACCACAGGCCAGGTCCAAAGGAACAGGTTGAGGTGAATTCCTACCCTGGTGCTGCCCCACCCAGCCCCATAGAAATGGTCCCTGCCCTGGGAGGCACCAAACCTTCTAGAGGCCTCCAAAACTCCCTGGGGAGTCAGTTCATACAGGCAGAGGTTTGCCCAGGGCTTGGTGACAGCTTGGACTGGACATGGGGTGCCCAGGGCAAACCTGGGGCCAAGCACCTCCCCAGAACTGCAGCCAACTCACCGCAATGCACTTCTCAAAGGCCGTGATCTTGTCATGTGCCACCTCCTCCCGGATGGCCACGTACATGTAGGGCACGTAGCTGAGGAAATAGATGATGCCACCACAGGCAGAGGCCAGCTTGGCCTTGGAGTAGAGCACTGACACCAGGAAGCTGCAGGGAGGACAGCATCACCTCAGATCCTACCCCACTGGGGCCTTCCCCACACAATCCAATTTTGGTGCTCTTGGGGCGATAAACTGGACCTTCAATTCAGCTCTCGGTGGGGACTTGTGCCCCTCCACTGGCCCTTGCCAACACAGCTCCCAGCACCCTCACCCCATGGCACAAGGACCCTGATGCTGCCCATGCCCCTTCACCCCACAAAGTGGACCAGGCAGCTCACCAGAACATGATGGTGGCCACTGCGTAAATGGCAAGAAAGAGCCAGATGATGAGGACATCGCTGTGCATCAGGACCTTGCCGTACTTCAGGATGGCGGTGAGTGCCGTGACCGAAATGGAAAGCTGGACAAAGCCAGTGATGAACCAAGCCACCCAATGAACTGCGTTGTTCAAGCCCATCATCTTCATCACCTGTGAGGCCAAAGGTGCTGAGCAGGGCTGTCCCCTACACTGTACATGCCTGCTGCCTCACTTACTGCAGCTGGGAGAGCAATGGACCACACCAAGGGGTCCTGGGGGCCTTGCTGGGAGCAGAAAGCCCACAGCACCCTGTGCCACAGTGCCAACAGGCTCAGCTTCCTCTGGCGCTGAGCAGAGCTCATGCTGGGGACACTCAGAAGGACCAGCTCAACCCAGAGACATGGGATCTGCCTCCCCAGGTATGGCAAAGGTACCCAGGGATACAGAGCAGAACTTAGAGCTCAGAGATGCTAGCTCCTCCCTAGAGATCTCTGCCACCATCCCAACCTCTTTCAGGCGATGCTCCTTCTCTGTCACAATGTGCTGGATCATCATGGCCACTGAGTAGACCCAGGAGATCACCATGCACAGGGGCATCATGTGCTCAATGACGAAGAGGAAGCTGGTGGGGTAGAAGGAGAAAGGGAAGAGTTGGATGGTGGCACCCCAGCAGAGACACAGGGAGACAGTGGGGAAGAGGGCAGTGGAGAGGCTCTCCCACTGCCCAGGGACAACCAGCCCTCTGGTCCAGTAACTCCTTAGTGCCCTAAAGAGCTTTGGCAATGAGCCCACAGGATAATCTAGCATCCTGGACGTCAGGTCCTGGCGGGCTGGCAGGCAGCAGCCATGGGCTTGGCCCAGTGCCCTGCTTACCCTGGTGTAGATGGGGCCCTATCCACTCTCCTGCCCTAGAGAGCTGGTGGCTCTGGGACTTCTCCAGGTGCTTTTTCCAGAGCACTGTGTTCAATAACCACTGACAGACCCACGTGACATCCATTTACCACACTCCTCTTGCTCTCCCCAAGTCTTTTGGCCTCCAAGACACTCCCCAGCCATGAGTTCCTCACTTCAGCTGCAAACTGGGCACAAAATCCTTCCTCTGCTTTCCTAACCTGGTGGTCCAAGGAACAGGGCCTAACTGGCTGCTCATCATACCTAATGTGACCAACCTCTCTCAAGTCCCCAGACTTATCCCCTTTTCCCAACTGAAGTTTCCTGGCCTGCAAAAGGGAAAAGGGAAGGTCTTGCTGCTGCCCATGAGTGTGTTACTCACTCGTCCCGGGTATAACACGGGTACGGGAACATCTGCACATAGTTGCCAGGCTCCACCACATCATGGCCAACAAACGTGTTGATGAGGGCGCGCTCCATCATGTCTGGGGAGGAAGAGGAGAGGCCAAGCTGAGTGGGCAGGGGCCGCAGACGTGGACAGCTGTGGCAGAGAGCTGGCACTCACCCTGGATCCAGACAAAGCCATAGAGGAAGTAGAAGCGGCCACCAGTGTTGGGGCCAGGCCGCCAGTATGCCCGCCGGATCTCGTTGGTCTTCTCTGTGAAGCTGGAGTTCTGCCGGATCTTGTACATGATGTGGGGTGGCAGTGAGCCATCCTTGTTGGTCTGGAAGATGACACCTGCAGGCAGTGGGGAGAGGCAGGGAGCTCGCTTGCATGACAGGAGACAGCCACATCGGCTGGCCTGCAGTGACAGGCAGGGATGTGGAAGGGTTCAGCATGTCCCCGACAAGAGCTGCCACAGGTGAGGAGGGTGGGCACGACCGTGGCATGGGACACAAGGGCATGTAGACAGCTGGCAGCAGTGATGGGAGAGCCAGGACAGTGGCAGGGTGCTCAGCCAGGAGCAGAGCATGGGTATCACTCATCCACTCAACACACACACCAAGGGAGCCGTGTCCCAAAGCCAGTGGACCCAGCCCAGGGCACAGCTGCAGAGGGACATGGTTTCAGGGACTCCTGCAAAAGGGCTTGTTCCCAGCGACATACTGGCAAAGACTGTGACGTTGTCCTGGTAGGCCTGATTCAGGGTGTAGTTGACAATGCTCTCCTCATCCGGGAAGCCTTTGAAGATGTCCACACTGACCTAGTGGGATGGGAAGTCTGCTGAGACACCACTGACCCTTATGGGTCTAAGGACACGGACCCTGCACACGGTGCAGCATGTGCCACCCACAATCACGCCATGTGGCCCAAACCCATCAGTGGATGGGCACCTCCACTGTTGACATCTACCCCAAAGCTCCTGACACTGCAGAAGCCACTATCTCCTCCAGGGCACCCAGCCCATGGCCTTAAGGAGGTCTGGGCGGACCTGACCCCTCTTCAGCCCCACAGAGCCTGTCTGCAGGCAACGGGGGCCTTCAGCACCCATGCTCCCACTGGCACCCGCCCACAACCTCACCTTGGCCATGAAGTGGACCCAGCCACAGGCAGCATTGTTGATGGTGTCCAGCTGCTGGAGCAGGACACTGGCATTGGGCAGGGAGAAGTTGCCGTTGAGGAAGTTGTGGAGAACATCGCTGCTGGAGACATTCAGAATCTCTGGGTGCTTGTGGAGGTCAGCAGTGAACTAGGACAGAGGGGGAGGCAACGGAGGGAGAAGTCAAGATACACGCTGCCTCTCAGCCCCCTGTCCTCCCCAGGGACACAGACAGGACCCAACAGTGCTCCTGTGGACGTGGGGACAGCGTCCACCCTGCAAAGGGAAACAGCCTGCTCCTTGCAAGAGCAGGGTGGGTACCCAGGAGCACCCAAGAGCTTCACACGAAGAAGCTACAAGGTGCCCGCAGGCATGATACCCCCTTCCCACACCCAGGGCAGTAAAGCCCAGGCAGGCTCAGTCCTGGCAGCACTATCCTACCTGCTGGAGCCAGTGGATGCGCCTCTGCAGCCTGCCCTCCTCCAGGTAGGCACGGATCTCAGGGGAGATGTTCAGCCAGGCCTTGGCATAGTGGGTGACATTGCCCACAAAGGCAAAGGTCTCATTGGCCTGGCGGGGAGAAAGGTCATAGGGGAAGAGGCAGAGGCCCCCTGCTCTCTGCGATAGCAAGCAGCCATGGAGGTTTCTGCCCACCTCCCAGCAGCCATTGCTACCCCAACAAGGGTCAGGGCAACTGCCCGATTCTGGCCTCCGCTCAGCCCATCTGGGCAGGGACATCCAGAGAGGGGCTGGTGGGAGAGGAACGACAGGGGTCCTGGCCTCTGCACCCTCACCTTCAGGATGACCTTGTCCACTTCAGTGCCCACGGGTGCATACAGGATTTTGGGGTTACTGGTCATGAGATGCACGAGGAGGCCCAGGTTTCGCTGCTCCTTGCTGGTGAAGCCCAGCGAGCTCATGTTGCCCTGCTTCAGTGCCTCGGGCTCGATCGTCCTGCAAAGGGAGCTCAGGCTGCCAAAGCTGCTCCAGCCCCAGCACCCCTTACTGCAGGCAGCCCCCATCCCTGCCCACGAGGGGCTTGCACACCGACTCCCTTGTCAGCGCACTGCTGCCCAGCACAGGGAGCTTCTCTCAGCTGCAGCACAAGGATCCCATGCAGCACCCACCTCCTACGCGCTCACAAAGGGATAAGCAGGGCCCTTGGCCGTGGGCAGAGGCAGGGCAGGCTGTCCCCCACCCCTGTCCTGACCAGAGAGCACTTGAATCTGGCCATCTCTGTCTCCCAGGGCTCCTACCGATTGTTGCCACAGAGGATGGGCTGCAGCCCAGCCCAGAGCTGCACAAATGCCGAGAACTGTCCCTGGGGATTGTCGCCACTGGCTGGGGCTCCCCCAGTGCCCTCCTCCTCTGCTGTGGCATTGCCAGCAGTGGTGTTAGTGCCAGCCCAGCCAGTGCTGTTGGCAGTGGGTGGCGGGGCCTTGCTGGCACAGGCTCCCCTTGGCAGCAACTTGGCCAACGCCGAGAGGATGTCCACATCACGGAGAACCTTCTCCATCTCCACAAGGTCCTCCAGGAGGGCGTGGAGGCGGTGATGGGTGGCCGTGCTGTTCACCTCATCCAGCTTCAGCTGTGAGGACAAGTGAGCAAGGGGTTACTGGTGGCTGGGACAATAGTGCCCTGCGCACCAGTGGGAGGGGACCATGGAGGGGTCCAAGCAGTGCCATGTCCACTTTCTTAGTTAAAAGGTTGGAACTGTGCCCAAGTGGGGACCGGGACTCATTGCCATGCATCTGTGGCTATCAGGCAGCAGGAGAGCAGGCCAGTGCTGGCAGGGTCTTTTTGGGGGACACAAGATATCCCTCATGCAGGAATGGTGGTCTTCTGTGACTGCAAAGGACACTTCAGACTCAGGTGGGACGAAGAGGAGGACCTCAGAGCCAGCCTGGAGGAGTTGTGCCATCAGGGACATTGCCAGTCCCAGGTAAAGAAGCCTGCAGGGACATGCTTGGAGGATGCTGGGAACACCCAGCTCCATCCAGTGGGCAGCATCCAAACGGGTGTCAGGAGGGGGCATCGTCTGGGGTCCCACCATGCGGCTGGGCAGGGGGTGCCCAGGAGGGACTGGGCCACGTAAGAGAGTGTCCTGTCCCCATACATCCCCCAGTGAGTAGGGAAACCCTGCCCAGGACTTGTCCCTCCCCACAGCCCACTGCACAGCCAGTGGGAGGCATGCTCTCACCCTGCTGACAATCTTGGGGATGTCCAGCTGATCCCGGAGCTCGGTGGCCAGCTGGGCAAAGCGCTCCTGGCGGGCGGCCTGGCTGCCGTTGCAGACCAGTGCACGGTACACCTGCAGCAGTGGTTGCTGCTGGGGGGCCACATGCAAGAGGTGGTGCAACCCCCCTGTGCTCTGCTCGCACGTCATCTGCTCCAGCACCGGCCCGGTGAAGAGGACACCCTACAGGGCAGGGAGCCATGGGGCACAGAGGCACTGCAAGGGTGCCCGCCTGGGCACAGCAGCTGCCCACATGCCCTGGTTGGCCCTGCAAGGTGCTCACCTCCATCTCGGTGACAAAGGCCTGGGGGCTGTCAGAAGCGGTGGGTGCTGGGGCAGTGCTGGCAAGGCCCAGAGCCTGGGAGAGCAGGCGGAGCAGTGCCGGTTGGCGCGGGGCTGCTGCAGGGTCTTGCAGCGCCCTGTGGACCAGCCCTTCCCGCAGGCTCCTCCAGCCGCCAGGGAGGTGCTTCTGCAAGAGGAGCAACATGTGTGTGGCTGGTAGTGCAGGGGCTCCCCGGGGTCCTCCCTGTGTCACCCCAAGCACAAGTGAATGGCCACACAGCACCCACATCCATGGTCTCCATGGGGAGGGGAAGGAGATGTGCAGATGGGGGGCCCATGGGTCCCTTGACCCCCAGCCACAAGGGGGAACAATCTCCCAAGCTCTCTCCACAGCCACCATCCAAGCAATGCCATCACCCACTGCAACAGGAAACTGGGGGAACTGGTGGCAGCACCAGGATGGGACCCCACCACCCCTGCTGCTGCTCCAGCCACCTAACAGTGCCCTGCTACATCTCTTCTGCTGGGAAGGACACCCCCAGATCACCTTGCAGTAGGACATGGGAGGAACACGGAGGACAAGCTCTGCCCCACCACATCCCACACACAGAGCACTGCTCCTCACCTTCAGCTGCATCTTCTTCTCCCAAGGGCCAAACCCAGCCCACAGGTCTTGCTCACGGGTCTCATCAGGCACCAAAGGAAAGGAACCGAAAAACAGGCGGTACACCTGCACCAGGGACAGGACCAGGGCTGCAGAGCGTGCCCAGGGCACAGGCACCCGCTTGCCCAGCAAGACCCAGCATGGGGTGGCAGGGCAGGATGAGTCCTGGCTGGGTGCCCACTGACTCCCACCGTGTCAGTCTGGAGGTTAGGGCTCAGTCTGGGTCGGGACATGCCCCTTCGCTGGGGCTGGTGGTGACCCACCTCCCGCTGGTGACCACCCACCTCCCGCAGGTCAACGGTGGAGCCCAGGAGCAGCTCAGCCATGCTGTTGGGGAGGGACAGGTTCTGCATCAGGAAGCGGTGCAGCTCACCCCGGTCCTTGGCTGCCCAGGCCAGCGTGAAGCCAGATCCTGGCAAGGAGCAAGGCAGGGGGGTCAGAGCAGCCCAGAGCGGCGGGCACGCGGCATGGCCCCACACGGGGACATGTCACAGTTGGCCTTGCCTGACATGCAGCCACGTAGGACAGCAGCAGGGTACTGCCACGTGCCACCACATCACTGGGTGCCTGGCAGGCGGGCACCTCCACCCCTGCCGGGGCAGGCAGCCAGGGTATGCAGGACACAGCCCACCTGCTTGGTTGCTGAAGTGGGTCTCCATGGAGCTGGGCTCGCTGCTGCTCAGTGCCTCCAGGCGCCGGCGCAGTGACTCCAGCTCCTCCTCCAGCCCTGGGTGCTGTGGGTCAAAGAGGCTGCTCTGCTCCACCGCTTCGCTGAGGTGCTCCAGGAGCTGCGTCACCCTGCGAGAGCCCAGCACCGCCATGGCTTCAGTGACAGAGGGATAGGGACACCTTCCACAGGGCTGGGTGATGAGTCCCTCGGGCGCACAGGGCAGCCATGCTGCCTGCCACGGTGCATGGCTGGTCTGGGAGCTGCCCTTGCTCACACACGGAATGCACCATGCCATGGGCACAGAGCTGAGCCCCACAGCCTCGAGGTGTCCCTGGGGGCCACCTCCATCCTCCTCCCAGCATCAGGCACCCAGGAGCGTACAGGGAATGGGGCTGAGGTATTCCCTGCACCCACGGGCACGGTGCTCTGCACCCAAGCACTTTGGGGGACACAGGTTTGTGCCTTGTCCCCACTGGGGCACTGCCAGCATGGGAAGGGGCAGGCTGTGCACAGCAGCATACGGGGCTGGAAGAGAAAGCACATGGCAAAGGCACAACTCACGTGGAGTTGGAGTACTGCAGGAAGCCGAACTCATCACGCTGGCCATCGGGGCACAGGGACTGCATGACAGGCAGGATTCCAGCAGAGGTGAGTGGGGCCGCTGTGTAGAAAGCTGAAGCCAGCAAGAGAGTGCAGAAGAGGTCAGGGAAGATGCAGGCAGGGAGGGAAGAAAGGCAGGGGGCCACCAGAGAGACAGACACTCAGTTCAGAGAGCACATGCTGGGCCCTGCGATCCCGCAGGAGGTTGGCGGCCAAGGTCAGAAGTCTGCAGCTCTCCCACTGAGGATGTCCTTGGCTGGTGGCCCCTGGGGCTGTGGGCAGCTTCTGCCACACTGGCTCCTGCCCTCTTGGCCCCTGCCCACTCCTGTCTGCGTGACAGGTCCCTCCCACCCCAGACGATGCTGACTTCTGCCGCTTGCCCCCAGGATGGCCACCAACCTCCCCTGGCCTCTCGGCCCTTCTTGTTAGTAACCTCAGAGGCACCACCAGATCTCCAGAGGAAAAGGAGGAGGAAGAATATGACAGGGAAAATAAAGTCGTCACCCTCAGCTCCCTTAGCCCCCCCACCTCCCCCCTGCCTGGCTGCCCCAACGTGTGGCTGCTGGACGTGGGTGGAAATGGAGACACGGTGGAGGGGAAAATGGAAGAAGTGAGGAGGAGCAAGGGGATGGCAAACCTTCCTCCCCTTGGCCAGCACCAGGCCATCATCCCTGCTGAGGCTTTTCCATGTCCTTCCCCAGGGCAGGAAGGTCACTGATGGTGTCACTGGGCAATGCCGGGCAGGGACCTGATCTTGCCACCCCAGCCAGCAGCCCTGTGGTTAGTGGTGGGTCAGTGCTGTTAGCACAGCTGCAATGGGCAGGGGCTGGTGAAGATGGGCTTCTGGCAGGGACAAGGGATAGCTCAGGGCAGGCAGGAATGGATGTAGCATGGGATGGGCCAGCAGCCTGCTGGAGTGACAGGACAGATGGTGGTGGCCATGCCAGGCTCCTAGTAGTGCCACATCCCAGCTCGTCCTAGCTGCAAGGGGCCAGGACAGGGACCCCGTGGTGATGCAGGGGTGGGATCCATCTCCAACCTCCACCACATGGCACCCAGCAGGACCTGCCCCAGAAGGGAGGCAAGAAAGGTAGGACAAGTCTCCCCCTGGCCTAGAGAGGCCTCTACAGCCCAAGGGGCCAGGGACATCGCCAGCAGCACCAGGGGAACCCAGCAGAGACACCACCACCCCAGTGGGGACACCACTACAGGCCAGTCCTGGCTAGGCAGCCCATGGGGGGTGCAGGCAGGGCCTCACTGCGCTGCCCAATCTCATCTTCACCAGCCACAGAGGAAGTCGACTGGGTTACAGAGATGTGGATTAGGTCAGAGTGAGTTGATCCCCCCAAAATACATAGCTGGCATGGGCAGGGAAAGGGGGGGGAGGCGCCCACTCACCCCACCAACTTACAGACTGGTGCATGCAGTAGAGGCATGGAGGGCAGGCGGGCAGGGGAGATGGTGGGAAAGAAAAAGAAAACATGAGCAAAAAGAAAGAAAAACCAAACCCAAAAACACATAACAGCATGTCAGCGCTGGGGCAGGAACCAGGGCAGCACCCACTACCGCCCGCAGCCGGGCCCATGCTCGCAGCTGGGCTCTCCTTCGCTGGCACGTGCTGGAACACAGACTTGGACAATTGTCAGAGCAGGTCGCTGGCGGTGCCAGCTCCCAGCATCTCTGTGTGGCCCCACCACACCACCCATGCCAGGGCACTCCCCAGGGTGGGCATCCCAACATCTGGATGCCACACAGAGCCCTGGCGAGATCTGCTCTGCAGCATGGCCCACAGGCACCAGCACCCACGGCCAGAGCTCCAGCTGCACGTTTCCAGGAGCCCCCAGCTCTGCTCCCACCAATTTGTCACATTGCTAGGGCCCCAGAGTACCCCATCCAGCCAAGCAGAGGGCTCCATGCAGTGCATTTCCCACCCAGCATCGCAATGAGCTGGGGTGCCCTTCCCAGTGTGCCACCTCAAGCACTCAGGGGGACCATAGCTGCCCATCCAGCTCCATGTCCCCCCTGCCTCCATAAAACATCCCTGCTGATGGCAGCCACAGGCTGGTTGGCACCACCCCCCCAGGGGAGCCCCCCGGGCTGGGACTGATCCTGACTCTACAGCCCCCCTGTGTCTGCCTCACCAGCCCTCGGCTGCAGCCCCTGCCCAGCTGTCCCCCAAAAGGCCCCACTGGATCCCCACCAGGTGTCACATCCCCCACCCCATCCCCCCCAGGCTATTCCCAGGGTGCTGGAGTGGCTCCCCAGAGCCTCAGGGTGGCCCCAAGTGTGGGCGCCCCAAGTGCGGATGTCCCAGGCAGTACCCCGCTGGTACTCACCTTCCTTTACAGGGATGGTTGGCTTCTTCTGCCTCAGCCCCAGGAGGATGAAGAAGAGCACCAGAGGGATGAAGATCTCAAAGGCCAGCACCCACTGGGGATGACACAGAGAAGAGGGATCATGACACTAGGGGACAGGACCTGGCTGCCACAGAGGAGCATGGGCAGTATGTAGGTCCCCAGAGCACCAATGCAGCACCGTGCCTGCGTGCGTCTTGCAGGTGCCTGGCAGCACCATCACAGCCCAGTCAGAGGCAAACAGATCTCTGGGGACTCCGGGACCTCCTGCTTGCTCCATTCTGCCCGAGGCACCTCAGAAGAAGAGAAGGTACTACAGAGGGGATGGACCCCTACTCCAGCACTGCACACAGGGTGCTGAGGCTCAATCCCAGCCCCCACAGGCCACTGCAACTGGGACTGCCCAGGGCAGATGACCCAAATCCTTAAGGCCAGCAAGGAGCTGCAGGCCCTCATCCTGGCAGTGCCCTCACAGCCAGCAGCTGCCCGGCATAACATGCCCCTGCCACCCATGCCACCACTGGGTCCCACCTGCAGGGCCACACAGGGAGCAGACCCCAAAATTGTCAAGGTGAGATTCGGTTTGCCCAGACCCTGGCACTGGCTCCAGGTGCAACTGGGGGGCAGCAGGGGAGGTCCTGGCACACTCTCCGTGCCCTCCCAGAAGGCTACGGCTGCATAGGATTTCCACCCATGGCATATGGTAAGTCACGGTAAATCCCGAGGCAACCCTGGGGATCAGCATCAGTGCCTTCAGCCACTGGCCAGAGCATGCACCCAGCACACAGCCAGCCATTTGCACTGGGAGTGCCCAGTGCAAGTCACGGCCCCACTGTCCTCACTGCAGGAAGGGAACTACTGCAGGTAGGGAACTACTGCAGGTAGGGAAACTGAGGTACAGGGTGATGTGAGCCAACCTCAGCTCGCTTCAGGGCTGGATCAGACCCTAAGCTGGTGCTGAGACCCCAGAACCTGCTGCTGCCATGTGCCCCCAGCTCTGCTGCTGGAAAGGTGCTCACTAAAGCACCAGCACCCCCACCACAGTGCCCAGGTGCCAGAGGGGCAGGAAGAGGGGGCTTTAACAAGACAGGGGCTGCCAGGAAGGACACAGCCGGCAGCAGCTGATAGTATCAGGGCCTCCTGTCCCCAGCATCACCTCCATGCTGGCCTCACTCAGGAGCTGCAACACTCTGCCCAAAGCTACAGCAGCCCAGTGACTCACGGCAAGCAGAGGGGCCCCCGTCAGCACGTGGCCATAGGGCTGTGGAACAGGCATGGCTGCACTACAAAGCTGCTGATTTTGGGGGAGGCAGAGACTGAAAGAGGAAGGGCTGGAGGGGATGGTAGACATACCAGGAGCAGTGCCATGGCCAGGGGATCCCCAGCTCTCCAGCACTGCTAGTCCCACACATGGTGCCTAGTGTCACCATCCCTGTACTGAGGGGATGGCAAGCGACACCCTGACATGCTCTGCCTGTCCTGTGGATCCTGCCCTGCCACTCGCTGCCTGCACCCACCCCCCTGCCTGTTTACCAGGCACACAATCAGGCCTCTGTGCTCAGGCGTCTGTGGGACCGTCCTCCCACACCCACACCAGGCTGTACCAGGCTCCCTGGAGGACTGTTGGGTCCTTGGTGGTGACAGGAGGGACCCGCTTGTTGTTATTTATTTAAAGTGGGTCATTGACATTTTGCTCATCTCCTTCCCCAGAAAGGTCCCTTGTCCCTGACCCCTCCTGCACCACCACATACCTCAGTGCCAGGGCAGGCTGTCCCCCACCACCAGTACTTGGGGTGACACAGGACAGGCAGATGTGGGGCTAGAGCTGGGCTCACCAGCCCATGCCTCTGGGCCCAGTGCTGTCCCTTGGGTCCCCAGGTCTGTCCCCACAGTGTCTTCCCAGGCATGGCAGGAACAGGGCTGCCCCACACCCATACTGGGCCAGAGGCACTAGCATGCAGTGGGGGGAGAAGGGATGCTGCGCCAAGGGAGCCTCAGCCTCCCCCAGGGGGACACCCAATGCTGGCACACACTGGCACAGCCTGGGGACAGCAGGGTTCCTCCCTTGCAGGTGCAAGACACTAGGGGACATTTGGGGATTGTGCAAGGGAGCAAAGAGGGAAGACCAGGGTCCAGGTGGCTGGGAAGAAAGCACTGGGAGGGCCAAGGAGAGAAGAAGCACAGGTGCCTGGCAGCAGTGAAACATGCCCTGCACCGACCTGCACCATCTATCCCGCTCTCACTCCCTCCCTTCCTCACCCCCAGTGAGGGGTCTCACAGGTACGCCCTGGGGGGTGGGGGTGGGGGGGTGTTGGGGGGTACAGGTGCAGCAGCTGGGGTGGGACACAGGTCCCAGGGGCCCAGGTGACAGTGGCTGGGAGGCAGGGGCAACTCCTGGCTCCTGGGCAGTGGCATCCACCCCATATGTGTGTGTACATTCCCCAGCATATGTTCACCTCGACTTGTCACAGAGGGGAGCAGGATGAGGCCACGAGTGCTGACTGGGTTTACACCAGCACTGGGTGCGACTGCCTGCCCCCTGCCACCACTGTACTGATGGCAGGGTATGTGTGCGCCTGCTGGGACCCCACATTCACCTGCCACCGGCTGCACACAGGGGCAGCTGCATGCTGCCCCACTCCCCCAGGAAGGGGGGACAGAGGCTGGGGAGTGCTGCTGGCAGGGTGCTGGCCCTAGGCAGAGCACACCCAGCTCCCTGGAGCAGTGGGCCTGCAACTCGACACCTTCATCTGCCCTCTGCCATGCTGGAGTTGGGAGGAGCTGGAGGGGTCAGACCCCACACAGCCTGAGTCAGCAGTGCCAGCCAGGGATGCACAGCTCCCACCCTGCCAAGCCAGAAGCACCAGCAAGACCCGCGGGACACAACGAGAGCCCACAGCCCAGCCTGGCACAGCAGTCCCACTGTGTGTCCCTCCCACCAGCACTGGCACTGCCTGGAGACACGCAGAAGCCAGCGTTAGCACAGCCACAGGCATTCGGGATGGACTTTGGCAGGACAACTCTGCCAGCGTCCCCAGGTCACAGCAGCATGTGAGGCCTAACAGCCAAGCCAGGCACTTCCTGCGCGGGCAGCCAGGCTAGACGGAGGCAGCTCTGTGTCCATCGCCACCACCTAAGTCTTTTCCATCCCTCCTGCCCGCTCCCAGAAATGCCCCGAAGCCCACAGCTAACACCTTTGGCCACCACGGACTGGCAGAGGGGCAGCCAGGGGCTGGGAGCAGTGGCAGTGACACCCCCAACCTGCCACACCAGCTCCCCTCTCCCTGTGTCTGGACACCTGTGAGGGGTTCTACTGGCTCGACACAGGGGAAGCAGCACTGTGCACTGCCCATGGCCAGCCTGGCCTCCAAAACCTCTGTCCTGCACTCACCAGAGGACAGGGCACGGGGTCTGCGTGAGCCCCTTTCTGGGCAGGAAGGAGAGCTGCTGCCCGCTCCCTGCCAGCCTCTCCAGCAGGTCCCAGCACTGCCCACAGAGCTGGCAGCAGCAGGTACCAGCCCATAGAAGCCCTGAGGGATGGGGCTCAGCTCCTGGAGAATCACCACCCCAACTATTCCAACAGCATTTTAAGGCTGATGGCTTCATTGTTAAATACCCACTTACCCACCCACAGCTGGGAAATGCAGGCAAGTGAAGTTGCTGTCAACTGAGCGCTGGAGCTGGCAGGTAAGCAAGGCCCCATGGCCAGGCAGAGCCATGAATCACAGAATGGTTTGGGCTGGAAGGGACCTTAAAGCTCATACAGCCCCACCCCCTGCCATGGGCAGGGACACCTTCCACTAGGTCAGGTTGCTCCAAGCCTCATCCAGCCTGGCCTGGCCAAGCCCTTACCCCAGGCCAGTCCTGCACCCCCCAGACTCCCACTGATGGTCACCACCTAACTTGGCACCTACCAGGGCTCCCCAAGGTCACCTGCCTGCGCCTTCTTCCATGAGGACAGCCAAGTCTAGGCCTAGGGGCTGCCAACCTCCTCACCGAGGCCCAGCTGCCATCACCTCTGTCTGTGGTCACACTCCTGCTCAGTGCAAGTTGTGCCCATCACCTCTTGTGCTACTGCCACCTGACTCCAGCGAGGGCACATCCCTATCCCACACCCCCTGCCATGGCAGCCCAAGGACCTGCCTCAGGGAAGCCGGAGGAGGAGGAAATTCCCACTGGGACCTGCCAACACCTCTCCTGAGCCTAGTCCCACCGTGCCAGAGCCAGGAGCCCAGGAACAGCCAAACATGGGTCCCCCCACGCCAGTCCTGCAGTGTTGTGTCAGCCATGCACCAGCATCCCAGGGGCACACAGCAGCACCCTGTCCCAGAGGCACACGGCACTGGGACACAGCCACCCTCCCACCAGCACAAGATGCCCAGGCCCATTGTGCTGATAGCCACAGTGTGGAGGAAGGTGTCAGCCACTGCACAGCCTCTCCCCATGGGCAGGGAGCAAGCAGAGCCCTGCAGACCTGGCAGCTCAGGGCCCCCCACCCTCCAGTCACAATCACCCTGCCACAGGTGTCCTCAGGTGTGCGCTGCGCACAGGGATTCACAGGGACACTGCCCAGCACTGCCTTGTTGGCTGAGCCTGCGCATCCCCCCACCTCCCCTGCAACAGCTGCAAACAGCGAGGGGGTCAAAGAGCACCCTGAGCCCGGGCAGGGCAGGCCCAATAGATTCCTCCTGTGGGATCCAGCACCAGATCACCCCCCAGCCCCAGCAGCAGGGCCCAGCAGTGCCTCCACAGGATGGGGTGCCCTGTCCCAAGCACAGGTGCTGGCTGCAGCTGGGTGAGCCCCCCAGGTATCCCGAATTTGAGTCTTTCTTACTTTGGAGACATCAAGGTGTCCCCAGCTCTCCTCTTACCAGCCAGGGAGGGACAGACCTGCCAGGACAACTCCTTCGCATGGTAGGAGCTTCCCAGCTCCTGGCTAAGGAGCAGAAGGCACACAACCTGTACAGGGCAAAGCAGCCATGCTGCTGCCTGGCTCTCCCCAGCCCCACATGCATCCCAGGGCCTGTGCCACGATATGCTGCACCACCAAAGCAGTACCCAGAGCCTCAACTCCTGCTTGCCATTCCTCCAAGAGTCCAGAACCACCAACACTTCCCCCCAGCCAAACAAAACCCAGCAGCACACTTCCATCACCGGCACTCCAGAGCCGGGAGCTCCAGCTGCAGTTGCCTTTCTGTTCTGAAGACATGGGCACAGACAGCCATGGGGAAGGTGGCCGAACACCCTGGAATGCACCTGCGGTTATGTTTAAGAGATCACCTGTTAATTTTACATCCAGTGTAGATTTTAACTAACTATCAGAAGTCACCAGGGAGCCCACCCCTTACAGTACACACAGCTGAGCTCACGCCCCGTCCCAGCAGAGCCAAGGTGACATAGATGATGGCACTGCCTGCACCACCCAGGGCTGCCATCGGCACCCCAGAGGACGCCCATCCTCAGGCACCCACAGCCCTAGCTTCCCTCCACTGAGAGCCACTGATGCTGTTCTCCCCATCTTCCCAGGGCTCCTGACTGAATTTCTGCCCCCGGAAGAACAACATCACAGCCAAACCCCAAAGCAGCCCCGCGAAGAGCTCAGCCATGCCAGGCAAAGTCTGATGCTCCCATGAACTGGGCATAAGTATAGAGGCACCATGGGATGGTGTCCAGCTATCACCCTTGCCATGCTGCAGGCGAACTTGTCTGGTGACAAAGGTGGTTACAGAAACAGATGACATGGCACCAGGGGGCAAGTACACACACCTCTCTTGAAGGCCACCTGGTCACGCAGCCTCCCTGTACCCACAACCATTGCATCCTCAAACTAACGAGCCAAGACCCCGCCAAGTGCCTGCAGACAAAGTCTATCCAGAAATCACTGCTGCGCCTTGCTACATTGCTGCTCCCCAAACAGCGCCTGGTGCCAGAGATGATGGGGACCCTCTCGGGGCCACCAGAATTCAGGGGCAGCGCAGGGAAATGGCCCCAGCTCTCCAAGTCCCAGTCAAACATGAGATGTCTGCTCCCCATCCCACCCTGCAGCACCAGGGCCACTGCTCCACATGTTGCTGGGAGGAAAGCACAGCATTATGAGGCACCTAGCCCAGGGCAGCACCCCGCAGCACAGGGCTGTGCCAACAAGCAGCTGCCAGCAGGACAAGGGCAGGGCACACACCACACTCCCTTCAGAAGTCCACCAGTCCCCAGTACCAACCTCCCCAGGGTGAACCCCCGACAGGGGAGGGGTCTCTTGCTTACCCCTCCTCCCATCCCCCAGCCTCTGCCTGCCACAGCAAGATCAGTGGGATACAGAGCTGGTTTCGCCCAGTGAAACATCCAGCTCTGGATGGGGCCAGGGCAGAGCTTCACTGGGGCACCCACCCACGGACAGCAAGACAGGCCACCGAGGTTGGGTTCTGGCATGGGGCCTGACTCTGCTCTGGTTGGCCAGTGCTGGCAGCTCTGCTCCCGGCCTGCTGGGAGAAGGCAGCGGCCCCCCAGGACTGGGCAGGATGATGTCCCCTGCACAAACAGGGAGCGTAAGGTGACCATGGCATCTGCAGGCAGCAGAAGCAGGAGGAAGTAGGTGACAGATCAGAGCACCAATGTCCTCAGGGTATGACTGCCCCAGGGGCTGCACAGAATCCAGCCATGAGCACCACTGGCACCAGGGGCAGCTCCTGCCTGACACACAGCTGCTCCTCCACATGCCTCATCCACACATAGCATCTCCAGGCAGACAAGGAGGTGCCAGTCCTTCCTCTGCCACCTTGCCTGCAGCAAGCAGGGCACTCTGCTGACAGTCCCCACACACAGGGGTGACATGGCCCAGACTGCTCATTCTCATCCTACTGCTGCAGCTTCCTGTGTTGCATCCCCACACTGCCCGCAGGGCTGTGCCAAGGAGAAACAGGTCTCTAAAAGATGTGCACACCACAACCAGTCTGTACCCAAGCTGTAACCCCACCAGCCAAGGCAGACACATCAGGGTCAGTTGCCAAGGGCTGGCAGATGCCACGGCGTACCTGTGCCAGCCAGCTTGCCCTCCCAGACAGGGGTCTGTGGCACACAGACACCGGGCAGCCCCTTGCCATGGCCACACAGCTCTGCTCAAGGTAAGGAGCAGGGATGACTCAGGCGAAGAGCATCATCCCCCTCACCCATTCTGGGGGCACCAAGGCTGCCCCTGCAGCGGGCACCTGCCTGCAGCATGGGCCTTAGCCCAGCCCACACTCTCCCCTGCCTGCACCAGTCCCAGGTGGCTTCTGGTGTTCCGGCCACCAAGACAGAAGCAGGGCCTGACACTCGCAGGCTGCTGGCAAGGGAAAGCAGGCAGGATCAGGCCTGCAGGATATTTGGGAGGGGGAAGAGGAGAGAGCTTTGCCAGCTCAGGAGCAGCAGTTCGCTACCCTCCCCCACCCTCTAAAAATAACCTGCTCCCTCGGCACCCAGCACACCCATCCCCCTGCCTGCACCACTGCCCGTGGTCCCTCTGGGCTGGGGTGTCCCGTCCCGGGGGTCCCTCCCACCTATCTGGCAGGAGCAGGCAGGAAGCCAGGGCAGGGTTACACCGGATTCAAGACCCCAGCAGGGAGGGGGCATCTGGCCTTCTCTGCCACCCCCAGAAGGGACCAGCCCCCCCAGAACCCCACGTTCCTCAACCTCACATCCCGAAAGTGGGAGCAGCTCCACTCCTTCATAGAGGAGATGCAGCTCTGACCCACATATGATTTGGGCACCTATTTATAGTCTTCGGATACCGAGAGCTGGGGAATGCTCTCCCGCCTTGGAGGGGTGGCGCTGGACACCGCGGACAGGGCTGGCAAGTGCCTGGGGCATTTGGGATACGACAGCGGGCCTTGGCAGGGAGGGAGATGCTGCACAGGGTTGGCTGGGAGACGGCATCCAGCCCGCGGCCCTGGGCTGCTCCAGTGGTCGCAGGGCCCGGACATCTCCCACGGGTGCGGTGTGGGAGCAGGGCAGGACAGACCCAACTGTTGCTGCCCCATGCAGGGAGGTGCCAGGCTTAGCCCACGCCGGGGCATGGGGCCGGCCCGGGCACGGCGAGGCGTTGGTCGGCCGCTCCGTGGGTGCACACGCAGCACCTACGCTTCTTGCTCCCTGAGACCCCGCGCAAGCAGACACCACCAGGCCTGCACGCAGCACCCCATGGTCCCCAGGGCCCGGCCGGAGGCGGGGAGGGTGGGGACCCAGGGGAGACCCCGATGCAGGGGGAGCTGGCTCCGCACCTCTCCAGCACCCCCGGCCTGCAGCTCCACGGGTTCGCCTCCGGCCCACGCAGCCGCCCCGCGCAGCCTGCCCTACTCGGGGACCTCGCCTTATCTCCCCCGGCGGCTGCAGCAGAGCCCCAGCCCCCCAGGCCTACCGCCCCCGCGCTCACCGGGCTGCGCCGCTTCAGCGTCACGTTCTTCCAGAGCAGGAGATGGAGCTGGTGCAGGAACCCCATGGCCGGGCCGGGCCCGGGCCCAGCCCCACCGCAGGGGCTGCCCCCGCTGGGCTCCGCGGATCACCCGCCACCCACGGCCATACCCCGCCGGGCCTCCGCCGCCTTTATCCGCCGCAGGCTGAAAGGGAGCGGAGCGGGCCGGCCTCCGGCTCCGACTCCAGCCGCGCCGCGCCCGGCCCGCCCCAGCCCGGCCTTGCGCAGCACCGCCCCCGGCCCAGGACCGGCCGCCCGCCGCTGCCCCGCCCGCCCGGCCCGGCCCCGCCCCGTCAGGCCGGAGCTTCGCGGCCCAGCCCGGAGGTGGCTTTGCTGGGCCCAAAGGGCATCGTCGTCCCGCGAGTGCTCCCGGGGATTGGCCGCGGAGCCGGCGCTTGCTGGTGGACCCTGCCCCTCCCGGGAAGCCGAGGCACGGAGCGCCCGGGGCACGGAGGGGGGGCGGCCGCTGCGGCACCCGTGTCTCCTCAGATTTGTCTGGGAGTGGGGCTCCTGCCCCAGGGAGGTACTGGATCATGGAAAACCTTGGTCCCCTGGAGCTGCCCCTGCTCCTTTCCAAGCCAGAGACAGGGAGAGGTCATCCCCCCCACCCCTCTCCGCCATCGTTGCCCCTCCAGGGCAGACTTGCTTCAGGGGAGCCAGTTGCTGAGGAGGTCTGCATGTGAGGGTGGCATTGCTGCCCCTACGTGGTGGCTGCTGCCCACCCCGCTCAGGCCCAGCTGCCTGCAGCTCCTCAACCACTCCGGTGGACAAGTGATGGGATGTCTCGAAAGGGACCAACCTGCCTGCAACAACCTGTACCGCCAGCCCAGCTGGGACGCCAAGGCTGGGAAGGGTGCTCTCAACACCAGTGAGCATTGAACCAGGTCAGCTTTCCTTCCTCCTGTTTCTCCTCATTTCACCACCTGTCCCTCCCTCCCCCCAGCTGTCTGTAGCCACCTCTCTCCTTCGCCCCCTCTCCTCTCCTGCAGCTATCTTGAGCTGTCTGGGTTTCAGGGTCAAGTGCAACCAGGAGCTGTGAATAACTCGTTTGGCTGCCCCAGCCCCAAGTGGTGTTGCCAATGGTGACTGTGTTTCAGGCAGGCTCTGACAGCTGCCCAGGACTAACAAAAGCTCCCCTTGTCCTGCCACAAAGCACCATTATTCAAAAAACTTCTGGGCAAAACATTGGGCCGAGGTGCGGGAGGACAAGGGATGCCCGGTGGGATGCGGTGGTGGAGAGGCACCGTGCTGCCCTGGCTCCATGTCCCAGGGAGGGCAGCTGTTCTAAAAGGGCTGCAGGGCGTGCACGGGCAGCAGAGCTGCCTGGCATCGAGTTGGGCAGGGGGTGGCCAGGGCTGGCTTAGCGCCCTTTCACCTGTACCATGTCAGCACAAGTAACCCAGCAGCAGCTGCACTGGGATGAGTCCAAGGTGTGCTGGCATTTCTTGGTGTTGAAATACTGGAGAGATCTGGTGTCGAGGTAAGCTGGGCTGAGGGTATCCAGCCAATGGTCTGTCCTGCCCAGGAACTTGCTCCAGTGGTGGCTTTTAGTTGGTCCCCAAGGAAGGAGGGATGCATGCACCCCTGGCTTCTTGCAAGGAATTGCACGGCACTTGTCCCCCAACCACACTAGAAACACCTCAAAAAACCCTGCCCTGCAGCAGAGTCCCCATCTTGGACTCTCCGGCAAGCGGAGAGGGTGACAGGTGGGGCCATGAGTGACATGGGCTCAAAGGTCTTGCTGAGCTTCACAGCTCCTCTTCTGCTTGGCATGACCATGAAACCCCATGAGGGGCCAGCAAGTTTATGGCCATAAACTGTAAAACAGAAGGTTCAACCTGAACATGAGGAAACACTTCTTCCCTGTGAGGGTGACAGAGCACTAGGACAGGCTGCCCAGAGAGGGGGGGAGTCTCCTTCCCTGGAGACTTTCCAAAGCCGCCTGGACTTGTTCCTGTGTGATCTACTCTAGATGATCCTGCTCTGGCAGGGAGGTTGGACTAGTTGATCTCTAGAGGTCCCTTCCAACCCCTGACACTCTGTGAATCTGTGAACAGACAGACCCAGCAGTGTACCATGGGGCAGCACAGCCTTGAGGACTCATGTCCATGGACCTGGGACCCAGAAGCCCTGGGGATCCAGTGTCCCATCTCCTCCATGGGCCTGTGACACTGAATCCCTGGGGACCCAGTGTCCCCTGTCCTCCCTGGACCTGGAGTCCTCAGCATCTCTCAGGTGACTTCCTTGTGGGGTGGCCAAGCTCCTCTATCCATGCGGGATCAACTGCAGAGGTGTGCTGGTTTTGATTGGGATAGAGCTAATTTTCTTCACAGTAGCCAGTATGAGACTGTGTTTTAGATTTGTGCTGAGAAGAACATTGACAACACACTCATGTTTTTAGTTGTTGCCAAGCAATGTTTACATTAAGCCAAGGACTTTTCCAGCTCCTCATACTACCCCTGTGTTCCCAGGTTCTTCTCTACAAAAGACTGGGAAGGGGACACAGTCAGGACAGGTGACCAAACTGACTAAAGGGGTGTTTCATGCCATCAAACGTCAGGCTCAGTATGTAAGTTGAGAGTAGTTGGATGGGGGGGCTCTCTCTTGCTATTCAGGGACTGGCTGGGCATCAGTGGGCAGGTGGTGAGTGGTTGTATCACATGGAGTTTTTCTATTGCTGTTTCCTTTTAATTATTTAGTAGTAGTGTTTTCATTACATAGAATTAGCATTATTAGTATCATTATTTTATTTCATTTATTTTCAATTATTAAATTGTTCCTATCTGAACCCACAAGTTTTCTTACCTTTTCCTCTGATTCTCTCCCCATCCCACTGGGGGAGGTGAACGAGTTGCTGTGTGGTGCTTAGTTAAACCATGACAAGAGGGCAGCACCCACCCACACAAAGCTCCCTGCCCTGTGCTGCTGTTGCCTGGCCTCACCCCATAGTCCCACTGCCTGGCTCCTGGTGCTGGGGGCTCTGCCTAGCCCACCCAGGCAGACCTGGCCCCGGCTCCCAGCCTGGCCTTGAGCCGTGGGGTCAGGGTGCCTGTACACCCCCAGCTGCGCGTAGGCCCCTGGCGCTGTCCCTGCTGGGGTGTCCTGGCGCAGCACCTGAGAGTGATGGCTACAAGTGCTGGGGAAAAGCTCCCTCCTGCTCTGCCACCTGTCCTGCATCCCGCATGGAAATGTCATGGCTGCTGCTGAGCTCCATGGAGGGCAGCAGCCCAGGTCCTCAGGGCTGTGTTGGGGGGATGGGGGCCAGCAGTGGGGAAGATGCTGGCAGCTCCAACTGGCCCCAAAGTGGTGCCTGCAGCCAGCAGGGCTGGGGCAGGTCAGGCTGGGAATGGTGCCCCACGTGCTGGGCAGTGCCCGGTGCCTGGGCTCTCAGTCTTGCAGGAGAAGAAATGCAGAAGGGGAGTAAGAAAAGATAAGAGGAAACAGGGGACATGACTGGGGAGGAAAAACACCCAGCCCCAGTGCTGCAGTTGGCCTCCAAGGGCCCCCAGGGCAGCACTGAAACCACAGAGCCCTGCTACACCCTGATGCAGTGGGCACGGCACTGTGCCCAGCCACTGCCCAGCCTTTCGCCTCACCACCAGCGCTGCAGCCATCCTTACTCCCAGGATCCAGGCAGCAAGCAAGGGTGCAGTGTGGGGTGTGGACCCCAGGGATGATTGAGCAGCCTGAAGCCCCCCAGGGAGCGGTTTGGGGCCCCACTCCCAGCTGTGTGTGTGTCCTTGCCAGCCCTGATCCCCTCCCTGTTGCTGCCTCAGTTCCCCCACCTCTCTTCTCCTGCCAGGGCTTGGGGGAAGACTTGGTGCCTGGACAGCAAAATCAGCATAGCAAACAACCGGGCAAGTGGCCAGGCCAGGAGAGAGGCAGGCCCGCAGCCGGAAATGGGAGGCAGCTCTATGTGCAGATGCAGCCGAGGCACACGTGCCCACTTCCCCTTTCTGGCAGAAAGCATCCGGCCAGGTCAAGTGCCCAGGGCTTGGCAGCACCGAGGAGGTGCTGGTGCTGCTTTAGCTGGCAGTTTCAAGATGAGTCAGTGGGAGTCAGCCAGGCTGGCATCCTGTTTTCAACCCAGCTGTGGGTGGCAGATGCGTGGCACGCTGGGGAGACCGAGGGCAGGGCCCTGCCTGCACCTGACCCAGCACAGGCAGAGCATTCAAACCCCTGGCACACATGCCCAGGCAAGGCACTGGTTCCTTCCCTGCACCCACCAAAAGGATGCCCATGGCCCTGTGTGGCAGTGTCAGGCTGAGGCTCTGGGGCTGATGCCCCCCTCCATCACCACGAGTGCTGCCATGAGCAGCAGCAAATGCTGAGGAGCCTGGTTCCAGCCTGAACCAAATAAGCATCTCACTGTCTGCACCTGGGTGATTTCGGAGAGAGCTGTATGTGTTAGGGGTACGCAGCTGGACCTGACAATCCTGCTTTCAATAATTAATACTAATAGTGTTAATAATAATGTATAATAATATAATATTGTATTATTATTGATAATAATGTATTCATGGTCTCAGCAAAAGAGAGTTTTTTGGGGTGTGCTTTGGCACAAAACTGCTGGCTAGCAGAGTTGCCCCACGGCTCAGCACAGCCCTGCCGGGCAGCTTGCCCCCCAGCACAGTCATGGCTCCAGCAGGCAGAGGCACAGGCAGAGTGCTGCCAGCAGAGCAGCCCACTGAGGCTCAAGTGCCCAAGGACAGGGTGGGGTGGCAGGGCTCAGCATGGGTCAGGGATCTCTACCCACTGTCCCCTCCTCCGTGCCACCCTCCTCCTCCTCCCTGTCCCCTGGCACCCCTCTGCCATGGGAGCAGGAACCTGGGAATATGGCTGGTACAGGTAACCAGTGAGGGCATGCACCCAGTCCCCATTGCCTTGGAAGGGGACCCTTCCACACCGGGAGTGCTGGAGAGCCCGGTGCTGTCCAGGGACACAGGGCCATCCCGCAAACCCCAAACGGGACGAGTGCCTCAGAAAACCACAGCCCAGCCAGGGCATTGAGGCTCTGGCTGGCAGCTGGGATGGGAGAGGTGCTTGGCAGAAAGAAGCCATGCACACTTTGGACTCAGTTTCAAACTTGGCACCTGCGAAACCCCTTTGGGGAACTGAAATCCCACGCTGGGCCACATGCACCTTCTCCAAGGAGCTGCAGCCTGGCTGGAGGGTAGCGGGGGAAGCACAGGGAGGTGGGGCAGGATGAGCAGGCACAGAACTGTGAGCAGGACCTGCACCAGGAGCCTTTCCTGGGGGTGCCAGGGCACTGCCATGGGGCAGCACCTGGCATGGGACATGCACCCAGCCAGGTGCAGCACCCAGCCAGGTGCATGCACCAACCATGGGTACCTAGCCAGCCAGGAGGCACTCACACATCTATGGGCCGCGTGCTCAGCCATGGGACACACACAGCCTTGGGCGCCCTCTCGGATATGGGATATGTAACAGTCACGGGCACCCACCCAGCCATGGCCATGCACCCACCCCTGGGACGTGCACCCAGCCATGGGTCACATTGCTGCCCATGCAGCACAGGGGAAGTGTGGGAGGGGGTTGTGCCAGTTGCCGCACCCAGCAGTGAGGCAGGAAGGGGGCCGGGGCTGGGACACAGATAAGAGGAAGCCCTCGCGTGACCCACCCCAGCGCCAGCAGCTGCCCAGGCAGACACCGAGCACCTTGCACGCTGCCACACCAGCCCTTCCCCGGTAAGTCCAAGCTCAGCACCACTGCCCACCGCAGGGAGAGGGGCTGCGAAACACGTGGGCTCCTGCCACTGTCAGAGTGGGGTCTCCTCTCCCAGAGCATCCTCAAAACGGGGGCAGCATCCCCTCTCCTGGGCAGAGGGACCTGAAGCACTGGTGTGCAGTGCTGGGAGCTGGCAGCCCTCCCCAGCCCTCCCTGTTTTGGATACCAGGGTTTTTTGGAGCCTAAACTTAGCTCGTGTATTTTAGCAGGACAGACGGAGTGGGCCAAGACAGGGAAGGGATCTTGCACAGCACAGCAGCAGCAGCTGGGGTGGGAAAGCAGGGCACTGCTTTCCAGGAGGCTCAGAAATTGCAGAGGAGTCGGCCCAGCCCTGGCCAGCAGCGAGGCTTGGGAAGCCAATGTGTTTCCAGAACTTACCTCAAAAGGGAAACCGCCTTTGGTGCTGAGAGCCATGGGCGGCCTGTGGGCACTGAGCCTGGGACCACTGCTTCCTGGGGGTGCTTGAGCTGGTGGCTCGTCCCCAGCCTGGCCAAGTGTCCCCCTTGCAGCCCCCATCACCGCTCTCTGTCCCCACCAGCACTGCTGGTTGAAGCACAGCCCCACCAGTGGGAGGCCTGAGTCAGGCAGCTGGGCACCATGGTGGGGCGAGCATCTCATGACTGGGGTTCCCATGTGCCTGTGGGATAAGCCCCACCAGTGGCAGCCCCCAGAGGCTCCCTGCCCTGCCTGCGGGGCACTGGCCATCTGTGACACCCCGAAAATAAAGTATGAGTGTTTGGGGTGCCAAGGCTGCAAGCTCCCTGCTGGGGCTCCCCATACCCTTGGAGGCTGGGGAGAGTCCCCGTGTCTGGGTAGAGCCCTACCATCACTGCAGAAGGTTGCTGGGGTGAGGGGGCACAGCCCTGAGAGGGGTTTCAGACTTCTCAGTCACTCCCAGAGACACCCCAGTTCACAACTGGGGCCTCACCATGGGGTTATTCAGGCAGGACCCACGGTGTTCCCCTTGCCCTTTGGCACATGCCCCATACTGCAGTCCCCCAGGCACCTTTCTTCTAAGCCTGGTTGCGGCGAGGCTGGCTGCATTTCAGGCTGGACCTGCCCCAGGCAAAGCAAGAAAGGTGGAGCAAGACTGTGGCTGTTTGCCAGGTGGGGAAACTGAGGCACAGAGCAAGTACCAAGGACCGCCCCTCATGCATGCAAGGGGGAGCGGTACCAGGCAGTTGGGGCGGGGGGGATAGGTGGCTGTTGCCCAGTGGCCCTGTACCTCCCTTTGGCAGCATCCCTGCTCACCCCAGAGATGGGGACACTGGGGACTGCAGGAGGGTGACACAAAAGCCACTGTGGGGTGACACCAGGTGAATAGGGGACAGGGCAAGGAACGGGCAGGAGGCAAATGGCTATGCTGGGGCTGAGGTTTCATGCAGAAGCCCTTTCTCCTAGTCTTTCTGTCCCCAGCACCTCACCACCACCCCTCGCCCCCAGCAAGCTGAGCTGACAGCCCTTGGTGGTCTCTCCTCTCTCCCAGGTGTCAGTCCTGTCATCCAAGAAGGTGACAGCCAGCCCAGCAGTATGCCCCGGGCATCACCACTGCCACGGCTGCCATGGGGCTGGCCCAGTGTGAAGGTGGTGGTCACTGCCGGAGTGTTTGTAACTATCCTCTGGAACCTGAGGTTCTTCCTCCACCCCTTCAGGGTGTCTGGAGAAGCCCCCAAGCACACTGAGCCACTGGTGGTCCTGGTGTGGGAATGGCCCTCGAAGCAGGTCCCCAACATCAGCAGGAACATTTGCCACGAGCTGTATGGCATCACAGGCTGCTGGCTCACCATGGAACGGCAGCTCCTGGGTCGGGCGGACGTGGTGGTGTTCCCCCATACCAGGCTCCAGCCTGGCAGGGATACACTGCCCAAGGAGAGGCCACCAGGGCAGAACTGGGTGTGGGTCTCCCTAGAGTCTCCCTCCAACACTAAAGCTCTAGCAGGGTGGAAACAGACCTTCAACTGGGTGATGACCTACAGACGGGACTCGGACATCTTCATCCCCTATGGCAAGCTTGTGCCCAACCGGTCAGCTACCGTGAACATCCCCACAAAGACCAACTTGGTGTCCTGGGTTATCAGCAACTACCACAGGACTCAGAAAAGAGCTGAAGTCTACAAAAACCTCTCCAAGTACCTTCACGTGAACATATATGGGAAAGCAAACAAAAAGCCCCTTTGCAAGGACTGCCTCTTGCCAACGACGTCTAAGTCCAAGTTCTACCTGGCCTTTGAGAACTCCATCCACCAGGACTACATCACCGAGAAGCTCTGGAGGAACTCGCTGATGGCCGGCACTGTGCCCGTGGTGCTGGGGCCTCCCCGGGCCAACTACGAGCAGTTTGTTCCTGCAGACTCCTTCATCCACATCGATGACTTCGGTTCCCTGGCAGAGCTGGCCACTTTCCTGAAGACCATGAACACCAGCCGCTATCAGCAGTTCTTCGCCTGGCAGAAGAGGTACAGCGTGAAGGTCTATGCCGACTGGAGGGAGCGAATCTGCACCATCTGCACCGCCTACCCTAGCCTGCCCCGCGGCCGTGTCTATCACAACCTGGAGAGCTGGTTCAAGACCTAGTGCGGGGCTGGTGTGTGCTGGGACCATCGGGGACACATCTGGGCAGAGGATACTAGGGTGGGGGGAGCATGGGACACCAGCCTACAGACCAGGACGTGGGGCAGGGAGGGATGCGGGAGCCTCGATCTCTCCTCCCAGCCTGGCTGTTGCCACACTGGGGTCTTAAGCAACTCTGTGTGACTCAATTTCTTGCAAAATGGGACTAAACCCCCCTCCAGACCTGATACTGACCTACCTTGTCAAGGTGCTGGCAGGACAAGAGGGTGCTTTGGAAATAAATGACAATGCTGCAGAGGCCTTGCCTGTGGCATGGGGGCTGGGCAGGGGGCTCAGTGCTCCCCAACCTTCCCCTGCAATTGCTCCGTGTCCCCCCAGCACCTTGGCGAAGCCCCAGTGGCAGAAGCCCTATGGTGACATTTCTGGCTGGAGTGAGACAGCCTAGGGAGGCCCAGCACCCCACCTCAGGGACAGAGAGCACAGCCTCTGCTCCTCATTTCCTGGCAGCACCCATTTCCCTTACCCACCCCCACTCTCGAGCCCTGGGTGTCACCATGCCCGACAGGACACCAGATGCTCTCAGAGCAATCTCAGCCTGCTCTGTGCTAGGCCTAGTCAGAGAGGGAGGCTGCGGTTTCTTACTCCCCTGCCAGCACGCCTGCCCTGCTGTGGCAAGAAGCCAGCAAGGTCGTAGCGTCTGGGGCCTTGCAGCGAGCCCAGAGCAAAACCATGGACACCCTGTGGGACTACCAGCCTGCTCCATGTGCCCTTGGCACTGCCAAGCCCCTGCCACCCACACCACACACCCCAGGCACCTGCACTACCAGCACCCCTGAGTGCTGGACTCCGTGCCACACACATGCCACACCATGGGCACCCTGCACTGCATGCACTCTGCTCCATGGACACCCTGCACCCTGGGCACAGACAATGCCCAGACCCCAAGGAGAAGCACCCATCCGGCATCAGTGGCAGATGTCAGGGTTGGGTGACAAGACCAGGAAGCGGGATACGACTGCTCCAGCTGTGCCTTCCCCCGGTGCCATCACTGCAGTCCTGGAAGTCGCTCAGCCCCACCTCCTCACCCCATCAGCTGCCCACTGCCCTCTGGGACCTACTCCCCATCCCCGGGGTGCAGTGGGGCTCAGGCATGCAAGTGCTCCGCTGCAGTCCTGGGCCCGGCAGCCACTCGCCCAGCCCAGCCCTCGCCAGGGTGGTTTCCACGGCTTCAGATTTACATCTTGCTTTATCTTCTGGGTCAACGGAAAAAGGGTGGAGGGGCTCTGAGCACCCACGGGCAGAGCACGAGGGCAGTGGGGTTTGCAGTCCCACAGGGGTCCCAGGATCCTGCCTGGCTGTCCTTTTGCCAGAGCGGAAAATCAGATGAGGGAAATGTGGAGAAGTCAACCTCAGGGAGATGACATCCTTCCCAGGCTGTCTGCTCCGGACCCCTGCTGCTCACCAGCCCACACCCCCAGATTGCCAGGTGGCCAAGGGCAGGAGTGGCAGGGGGGCAGTTTCCAGCAGCTGCCACCACCCTGTGAGCAGGCAGGGATGTGGCCCCCGGCACCCCAGCTCTGGGGAGCAAGCAGGGACACTCTGTGAGCCAAGTGGATCCCACCCCCTCACGGCTGGCACCCAGCCTGGGGTGCACCCCCCTGTTGTAGGGTCCCTGATGCACGAGCAGCTGCCTGGGTGGGGGGGAGGCTGCAGGAAACCCCCAACATTTCCAGGCAGCCCAGCTGGAAAAAGGCTTTTCAGAAGTTTCCCCACAGGTGCAGGGCATTTCACTGCTTCTGCTCTGGGGAAAAATACCACAGGGCACAGGCAAACCAGTCTGCAGCTGCCACAGTGGCAGAAAGTGAGCTGTCATCCCCAGACTCTTGCTTCTCCTGGCTGGGCTGGCACCCCCCATCCCCACCAGCTCAGGCTCTGGTGCCCAGCCAGACTGGCCTGGTCGGGCCGGCACAGCCACCTCAGGGCTGCCTTGGCTGGACCACACTCTGGAGCACCCCTCACCCACAAGACAGCCCAGGCTTCTATCTCCCCTGCCCACCCCGGGGCTGGGAGCTCAGCAGGTCCCGCTACATCCCTGCCTGGTCCACCCCCCATCACAAGCAGCCTGTGGGATCCCACTGGGCTTCCACCCTTCCCAAAAGCAGCTATGGAAAAAGCAGCTCAGACTGGGTAGAAGGTGACACTCCCCCACACTCCTGACCACTCCCGGCTGGGGGGAGGCAGGCAAGCACAGCCCTGACAAGCTGGTGTCCCTCTAGGGCCAAGCTGCCACCATTCCCAGTGTTGGCCCGGGCTGCAGGCGCCACGAGCCAGGTGTTACTGCCACCATGGGGACAGGTCAGCCCACCCCTCACACCCCTCTGTGCCACCAAACCCACAGATGCAGGGCTGCTGCCTGGCATCATGGGGGAGCAGGGATACAAGGGAAGCAAGGAAGGTGTTAACTCACGCTCATGCCCCAACGAACTGAGATTTATTTAATTGCCAGAAGGAATGTGATTAAGAGGAAAAAATATAAAAATCACCAACTACAGCAGGCTCAAAGGCACAGGGGTGCTAGCAGCATGGAGAGGATGGTGTCAGCCCCTCTGGGCTGGGACACCCCGGGAAAGAAGGTCCCTGGGCAGCTGGGCTGGGGCAAAAGGGACAACAGCTGGTGAGTAGAGAGGGCAGGGAACCGGGGTGATGCTGGGCACAAGGGCTGGGGAGGACACCACCACACCCGAAGCCCCAAGGACAGGTGAAGCTCTTCTGTGCCATGGGGTGAAGGGTGGCTGGGGCTGAGGGCTCACCTCCAACACTACGCTCCAGCCCTCGGCTCACCCTGGCTGCCTGGGCAGAGCCGCCGGGGACCCCAGCGCTGGGCACAGCCCCCCAGCCCCACTCTACGTGACAGGGAGGAGGCCCCTGGAAACTAAAAATCACTACAAAGATTTTTGCTTTTTAAAAACTACAACCAAAAACAATTTAAGAAAAAAAATAATAAAACCATCCCTCCCCCCACCCACCCCCAAACAAATCTAAAAAATACTTTTTTCTGGGTCTTTCAGGCACAGGCAGCTCCACTCAGCACCCCAGGCATGCATGGCTTTGGTGAGGTACAGTGGGGCAGGAGCAGCTGCCCCCTAGGAGAGGTTGGATGGGAGCCAATGCTGCTGGGACCAGTAAACACATAATTGGGAGGGGCTGGGAGCAAATTGCAGAGAGCAGGCACCATCCCTGTGCCAGGCTCCCAGCCCTTCCCCTATCCCTCACGACCCAAAGGCCCTAAATCAGCCCAGCGAGTGCCCAGGCAGGCCCCAAGAGCGGGGCTTTGCCCGTGCCTTCTGAGGGCGAAGCGGGGTGGCAGCTGCCCCCCCAGAGCCAGCCCAGCCGCAGTGTCAGGGCAGCACTGCCACCGACCCCCGAAGCCCCTGGTTCAGTGGCTGCTGTTGCTCATGGAGAGCCCAGGCTGCAGCACTTGAGGGAACATCTCGGCTTTGTGGAAGGGTGGCATATAGACAGGAGGGGAGGGTGCCAGGCTGTAACCCTGGGACGTCACTGGCATGGGCAGGCCGGTGGGCACCAGGGACTGGTTCATGTCGTACATCACCCCCTCCGCCTCGTTGCCGAAGGGCAGCAGCAGCCGTTTGCCTTTCTGACGCCGGTTGCAGAACCACACCCGGACCACCTGCAGGGGACAGGAGACAGGGAAGGGTGAGGGGGACAGCCCAAGCACTGTGCATATCACAAGCAGAGCTTCTTCCTGTGGCATCTCTACTGCACCCTCCCTGCCACAGCTCCTCCTGGGGCTGGGCTCAGACAGGCCCGTGGTGGCTACCCATCCCTGCCACTCTCCCACAGCTTCCAGTACTGAACTGGCCTGATGTGGGTTCCAAGGATCTGCAGCCGTTTGGGCACCCCCCTCACCAAGCCTCTCAACCTACGTCTTTATCCAGGTTGAGGTCTTCGGCGATCTGAGAGATCTCCTGGGGACTGGGTTTCACACACTTGCGGAAGAAGCTCTCCAGTGTCCCCTTCACGTTGGTCTCGATGCTGGTCCTGCGTTTTCTCTTCCGGGCTTGGGCCAACACTTGCTCGGCATTGCACATCTGGAAATAAGAGAAGCCACATGCTTGGTCACAGGGCTAGCGGTGTCCCCCATCCAGGCTCTGAACATGCATGCGACTGGCTGCAGAGCATTTCAAGGGATGGGGACAGATTTTGTCCCTGTGACTGTCCACTGAATGTCACCCCACTGCAACTGGGGCCATTGGCAGTGTTCCAGCATTGCCTGTAGCTGGTGCAAGGGGCAGACACATCTACCTGCATCCCTTCAGGCTCCCCAGGGAGCACAAGCTGCACCACCAGCCCAACCTGGCTGCTCTGAGAGGGAACTGCCCCAGTAATCGCAAGGCATCTGCAGCGGGATTTGGGCTCCACTCAGCCTGGGAGAAGAGGATACCCAGCACTTTCCCCTCCAGCCAGTCTGAAGTCATGGGAGCAAGATGCTGCTATGCCACAAGACATCTGCTGCTCCTCTCCTCTCCCCCAGAAAGCATGTATAAAACTGATGAGAAGCTGCAGCTCGATGGTTCATCCGTGTGCAGTCCCCCCAACTCCCAGCCCCGTACCTCTTGCATGTTGTCCGTGTTCTCTGCCTCGTTCAGCCAACGCTGAAGCAGTGGCTTCAGCTTGCACATGTTCTTGAAGCTAAGCTGAAGCGCTTCGAAGCGGCAGATGGTCGTCTGGCTGAACATCTTCCCTGTGTGGGCAAGCAGGGTGTCACTCCTGCGCTGGGGTTCTGCCACCTCCAGCAGCCCCCCAGATCCCCTGGTGATGGGGGACCAGGAAAAGCATTCTCACTCTCCCCACTGCTTCAGCAGCGATTTAAAGCACTAAAACACTCTTTGCTAAGCAGCTGTAGCTATTTTAAACCAGTTCCTTGTTATCAAACCCTTCCAGCTTAAGCATACATAAGCAGAACTGTAGTCCATCACCTCCTTCACAGGTTGTTAAGGAGCAGAACTCTCCATTGCCCAGGTGCTCCATGTCCTTTCCCAGGCCGCTCCCTTCCCCCCAGGTGTGGGGAGATGAGGACCCTTACCGTAGAGGGTGCCCAGAGCCAGCCCCACGTCAGCCTGGGTGAAGCCCAGCATGATGCGCTTGTGCTTGAGGTCCTTGGCGAACTGCTCCAGCTCCTCCGAGGTTGGCGCATCCTGGCAGAGACAGAGACTGAGAGGGGACAACACATGCCATGGGGCTGCCAGGAGCAGGATCTGTCCGTGTGGAAGGGAGACTGGAGAGAGCTCAGCTGAGACTTTGGCAGCACCAACACCCACCGAGTGATTGGGTCCTTGAGGCAGATCAGGTGAGTGGTAGAAGGATTTTCCCCTCCAACCCACCTCGCCCCACGCAGGACCCCCTGGACATTCCCCCAGCTCACACCACACTTCTGTGGTGGAGGCCCGGGGTGGCACAAGGACCCGGGGACAGCAAGCAGGTCCCGGAACCCCCAGAGCCCCTGGTCTGTCCCAACGTGGCCAGGAATGTCCCCTCTGCCCCCAGGCTCAGACCCTCATGGCCTGACCAGAGGCACCACTGATAGGCACGTTTGCTGATGGACCCAGCATTGCATTACTCCCACACATCCCATGACATGTTGCCACGGGCTCAGCGATCCCGGGACATGGGCACCCATGTCCCCATGGCTCCTGGGCACGGGGCAGCCCCTCCCCAGCCCCTCTCTGGCCTGCGCCCAGAGCAGGTGAAATGGCTCCGAGGAAGAGAGCAATGAAAGTGCCCATGACTCGAGTGGGTTCAAACGCCTCTTTGCCACAACCAGGCTCTTGCCTTCTGGAAAGCTATTTCCCTTCCTCCCTGCAGCACAGCCTTCAATGCTGCGGGGCATTTTGTATCTTCTTCCCGATTCCTGTATTTGCAGCACAGTTTCGGGTTTTACACACCTCCCTCCTGCCTCAAAATCTCAGCTTTTAATTCCTGGCGGTAAGAAGTCCGGAGCATCCCTGCCACGGGGCAATCCTCTCCTAACCCCCACCCCGCAGCCTGAGCATCCCTCCGACGTCCCACCCCCTAGTTTAGCGTGCGTGAGAGCTCCTGAATCCACAGCTCCACGCAAACATGGCCAACACACCCGCAACAGCTCGGAGTAACTGCAAAAAAAACCCGGCATCATCCGCCGCTGCTACCCTCGAGGCGTGTTCGCTGTGAGGGACCGCTTCATGCCACGCCAAGATTAAAAATATTAAAAACATGAAAAACAAACCCAGACCACAACTGCCAGTCATGCTGCTAACTACTGCTGTCACACCCCGAGGCTCCCCGCCGCCTGCGGTCTGGCTCTGCCCACGCCCCGGCAGCCGTCGCTGCCCGCGGAGGAACGGCCGGGGAAGCAGCCGCTTTCCCCGAGGGGGCTGTCAGAAGCCGGGGGTGCGGCGGGGCCGGGCCGGGGTGCGGCGCTGCGGTGCCCCGAGTATCCCGCATATGCGGGCTTAAGCGTCGCGTGGAAGGGACGGGCACACGGCACCCGCTGTTGGGGCGGCCGAGCAGCAGCGCAGAGAAAAATGCTCCCCGAGTCCTGGAACCACCTTTCTCCCCTCAAAGCTGCCCCCCGAGGCGCTGCCCCTGCGGAGCGGCCGACCCAGCCGCGACGAGTCCCAGCATTAGTCCACGCGTAGGGCTTTACGGCGTCTGCCGGGAGAGGCCAGGCAGCTCCTTGGTCCGACGGGAAGGCTCGGCAGCGAGCCCTGCTCCCTGCGCCCGCGGCAGCACCGGCGGACGGAGGGGAGCGCGGAACCTCCGAGGGCTGCCGGGGTCCCCCGCCGGCTGGGCGGAGGAGTACGGCAGCCCGTCCCCGTCCCGTCGGGTCTCACCTCGTCGCCGCTGTCGCTGGAGTGTCCGCCCTCGCTGGCGGCGCCGCTGGAGCTGCCGCTGCTGCCCAGCCCGGAAAGACCGCCAGAGCCCGGCTGCAGGGCGGCGGGGCAGAGCTGGGGGCCGGGGAAGGCGCCGGCGGCCGGGCCGGGGAAAGGCGGGCCGGGCAGGGCGGCGGCGCCGGGGGGCGCGGGCCCGGCCCAGGGCGGGGCGGGCCAGGCCGGGCCGCAGCAGGCCGCGGCGCGGGGCTCGGGCGAGGGTTGGCGGCAGGGCCGGCCCGGGCGCGCCTCGGCCTTGGCGGGCGGCCCGGCGGGCGGGGGCAGCCAGGCACGGCCCGGCGGCGGGTCGCGGGTGGCCTCGGGCTCGGCAGCGAAGGGGAAGAAGAGCGGCTGTGAGGCCGTCCCGTCGAAGCCGCCGCGGGGGAAGGGCGGGCCGGCGTCGGGCAGGAGGCCGAAGGGGGCGGCCGGCAGCCCCCCGTCCGGGCTGAACATACTGCCCGCAGGCCTAGGGCTCCATGCGGGGGCTGCGGGGCTCGGCCCGGCCGCCCGCCGGCCGCTGCCTCCCTGCTGCGGCGTCGCTGGGGTCTCTGAGAGTGGCAGGGCCGGGCCGGGCCGAGCCGGGCCGTATGGAAATGGGCCCCTGCCCCATTGGCCCCGCACCGGTGGGTCGGGCGTGAACTTGATCCCCCCCCGGGGCGGGGAAGGGGGGGAGCACCCGGGGTGGGGGGGAAGGTGCGAAGGAAGGTGGGCAGCGGCCTGCCTGCACCCCTCTGCTCGGGATGCGGAGAGAGGCCTGAGGCGGCCCCGGCGCGCAAGAGACTCCGCTGCGGGGTCTCGCCCTCCTGGCCCCACTCACCCCGTGGGCGGCGCAGCTTGGGATGCTCGGTGGAGCCCATATCCCCAGATGCTGGGGCAGCGTCAGGGAACCGGGGTCGCTTTGGGGACTGGCAACAGCCGCCACGGCGTGAGCCGATGTGCAGGCGGGGATGGCAGCCCATTGTCCGCAGGGCAAGGACCGAGGGACACCGGTGCCGTCGTGCGGAAGCGCTCGGCCATCCCCTCTCGCCACTCTGGCAACGCGTGGTCCCAGAGACTGAGCCTTGCGGCCCCATGGGGGCCCTGCAGGGTGCTTCGTGGGCAAAGCTGGACTCCCCAGCTCTCCCCCTGGTCCTCTCCTTTCCCTCACCCCGCTGAGACAGGCCATGCCTCAGGGGGAGCGTGTCCTTCCCGGACGCCGGTGCAGGCAGAGACCCCGGAGCCCTGGGCGTGCCACTGCGGGATCGTAGCGCTATCAGCCCCATCTGCTCCACAATGGAGCGTGCTTGGTATTTTCTCTATCTTAAGGGCTTTCCTCTCACGCTGCCCTTCACAATGGCGCTATCGGGGCCGGCTGCAGGCATTTCCCCCTTCTTCCCGCCTCGGCATCGAGAGCTTCCCGGGTCCTGCCGCTGCCACACGGGAGGGGTCTGCTGGGATCAGCCTGCCCGATGCCGGGCACCGGTGGCGCAGGCACGCCTGACCCGGCCAGGGCACGGCGACAGGGATCCCGCTGCCACCACTGCTCCCTGTTTATTAACCCGGATTATCGGGAGCCGGCTGCTGTCTCGCGCTGGAGATATGCCAAAGAGATAGGCTGTAGAAGCCTCCCCCGCAGCGGTGGGATGGGGATGGGGCTGCTGGTGGGACTGGGGGGAGGCGCTCGATGCTGGTTATGAAGCACTTGCTTTGGTTCCCGAGAGGGCTGGCACCCAGGGCTGGTACCCGCAGTGCCAGCAGCAGCCCCTGCCCAGCACATGGCACTGCCGCACATCGTGGGGAGTGGAACAGCCCCTGCCTTGCAATGAATAATATTTCTATGGGGGAAAAGAGTGTCTGGGAGGATGAGCTGGAATTAAAGTCCCTTCCCGAGTCCTGGCTGGGCATGTGCCAAGCTGCACATCCCGCCCGTGCCAGGCTGCTCTGGGCAGGGAGGGCAGCCCCAGGAAAACTACCTGAAGATGCTAAAAGCCCATCCGTGGAGTGCGGACAGCCCTGAGTGAGCCCCGCGGCTGCGGGACCTGCCGGGGCCCCTGCCCCGGCCCGGTCAGGCGCCTTCCCGGCAGGTGCTGGCCTGGGCCGGGCCGTGTGGGCAGGCCGGCCCCGCTGCCGCGGGCAGGGGAAGTGTCGCTGCGGGACTCCAACGGCAGCCATCAGTCCTTCTCCTCCCGGGCTCCCGCTGCGGCCCGGGGTTTCAGAAGATCCGTGGCCGGGCAGTAACTCCCCTTCCCTTTGATTTATTGTTCCCGGGCTGGACCCCCTCCTCCTGCCAACCTGCTCTTTCTCTCCATCCCCCCAGGAAGCCCCCCAGCCCGCCAAGGCCTCAAACGCATTCCTGCTCCCTTTCATATACAGGCGGAGGGGAAGGGAGACGTTGACTTTGAACCGGCCCCTTTGTAGGAGCGGGGCCCATTGTGGCAGTGATGGTTTTAGCTGGGGGATGTGGAAGGAGTCAGTGGGGTTTCTCTGTGTGAGACCCCCCCCCCCCCATACATTTCAATGGAGTGAGTCTGGGGGGGCTGTGTGAGGTGCCCGGTTATTGTGCGAGGTCATTGTTCACCGATGGCCAGGGCTTGGCCAGCTGTCTCCTTGTCTCCTTCGGGGCAGAGCCTCCCTCCTGCTCCCGGATGAGGAAGGATGCATCCCTCCATCGCCCCGGTGGCTGGAGCCAGGCTCGGGCCCAGCTCTGTGGTCTGTAACCCAGACAGGGATTGATGGGGAAGAGGAAGAGGAGAGCAGAAGGAAATGGTTCTGTCCTCCCCGGCTCGCTGAGCTGGCAGCAGGCTGGGAGGTGCACAGAGGGGCACATCTGCTTGTCCTCCCTTTGCTGAGTGTAGTGGTTTGGCTTGGAGGCAAGTTTAAGAGAGTATGTGACCACAGATGACGTTTTATTCACTCTCAGCCCACCCTCCCTCCTGGGGCAGGTGATGGAGAAGCTGTCGGGGCTGTGCTGGATTCACAGCTTACGGCGTTTTACTCCTAAGGCAATCCCACCAGCTCTGCACACGTTGGGTTGGGGCTTCTGGGTCAGGAAACAGCCATAGTCTTCACCCCAGGTCTATCTGAGTGGGGGTGGCAGTAGGTTCATCTTAAGAAGCCTGGGAAGAACACTGAAGCTCCCCCATGGCACCGCAGTCTGCTTGGCTGCTGGCCTGGGTGGACAGGATGGAGGGTTGGTGCTTCCAAACCTAGCCAAGATGAATGTCCCTGAGTTTGGTCCAGATCTGTCCCCTCATTAAAAAGGCCTAGGGTGTAAATCTGGGTATTGCTGACATCACTGCAGTGCCTGAACACACCAGCCCGTCCTCCCTGCTGGTTTACAGCTGGGAAAACTGAGGCATGAACAGGCTGGGCCTGAGCACAGACCCTGCACCCAGCCCTGACTGTCCTGAGATGTCTGTGGCACAAACACGGTGTGCCAGGACATGCACTGAGGACACAGCTTCCCAGGGGGACCCTGAGTGAGGGGGGTCTTCCCAGGAGGAGTAGCTGGGTTTTACTCAAAAGCTAGAACTTCCCAGAAAGCTTGGGTGTGCTCTGAGAGCAAAGGAAGGACGTACTTGGGGACCTTGGAGAGGGGGATGCAAGGCTGGGTCTCTCCAGGGATGAGCCTTGTGGAGGTCCTGGGTGATTTGGGGTCCAATGCTGCCTGCCTGGGGCTGGACACCCCACAGCCGGGCTGAGCATCCCCGATGGTGCCCAGGTGCTTTGGCGGTGAGTCAGCATCCACCCTCCAGGCTGCCGAAACCAGGAGGAGACGAGATTGTATCAGCCTGATGGGGGGCTGGCAGGATCAAAGGGCTGGGAGAGGAGTTTAGACTCCACACAATGGGGGGACATGATAGTCCTTATCTGCCGTCCCCGACGAGGTGCGAAGAGCCTGGCCTTGGGGGCAAGGGGTGATGGGGGCAGGTGGGCGGCACTGGGTGCTGCAGGGCTGGGTGCGGGCAGGCACAGCCACAGCTCCCACCCAACCCTTGGCTGGGGAAACCTTTCTTGGCAGAGAAACAAGAAAATAAAAGTCTGGGAAAACTCGAGAAGGGTTTGGAGACTACTCCAGCTGCAGGAGCAGGACCGCTGCTCTTGTATTCCCCAGGGAAAGTTTTGGAATGACAGACCCGCAGTATGACAGACCCCTCCCTGTCCCCCATCCCACCCTGCTCCTGAGAGGAGCACTTGGAGCTGAGGGCCCCGCAGCAGGGAACCTGGCCCCACACCACACACTCGCATGGGTCTCAAACGTGGTCATTTAATAAAATCTCCTTTTAAAAGAACTACAATCCATACAACAAGGGATGTGGGGAGAAGAGAAGCAGCCCGCGGATAAGGGAGCAGGGGGTGGGGAAAGGATCTGTGCAGTAATGGCCTCTGCCAGCGATGTTCCTACACCACTGCTCACTGGCACAGGGCCCTGCTGCTGAGGCCCACCCTGCCCATACAACGGCTCCTGAGGGTGCAATGGCTCCCGTGTGTGCAATAGCTCCTGTGCGTGCAAGAGGTCATCTGTGTGCAAGAGGCCACCTGTGTAAGATACCACCTGCATGCAAGAGCTCACTCATGGCCGTGACAGTCCATGCTAGGGTCTGGACATGAAACCAAATCTCCGAAAAGCAACCCCAAACTTGTCCCCAGCCTTACGCTGGAGGGGTCATGGCCAATGCGCTGGGGAGGCTTTGGGGAACAGCACTGGGCTCTGAGGAAGGACTTGTTGGTGAGGGGTGGTGAGCCCGGAACCAGACATGGGCAGCAGAGGAGTGCAGGGGGTCTCTGGAGCCCAGGAGGTGCCCAGGATAGAGCGGCAGAGACTATCCCCTGCCACAGAGGGATGCCCGGAGACAGTTCTGGACTGGGGTCCACAGGGATGCTGCAAAGGGCATGGGCTCTGTGGGGCAGAGAGAGCATCAGTGCAGCAGAGCCACTGGTCTAGCCTACCCCTCCTGGCCTCCCAAGCCTCTCCAGTCTCGCTCCCTCCACGGCCACACAGGCTTAAAACCAAAACCCCAAGTCCGTTCTGAGTACCAGCCCATGGAGGCCTGGGGTGGGAGCCCAGCTGTCACCCAGGGCTGCCAGGAGGAAATCCTCTGCTAGCACAGTCCAGGTCACAGCAGCACTGGGACTGTCAGGGCCCTGGCGCCTCCGAGAACCGGTACCCCTAGCCAGGGCACAGCCTCTGCTCCCAGCTGGGCACTGTACAGGGTGACATCTGAAGGTGCATCCTGGGGACTTATGCCAGTGCCTGTCCAAGCCCGCTTCTGCTCCTGCCCTTGGCTCCTGGAGTGGGACCCTGCTGGGGCTGCCCGGGCTGAGGAGAAGGGGACAGACCAGGCACCAGAGCCTTAGCAATTCCACCTGCTCTGGGGAAAGTCTCCATCCGTGGCAGAGGGGTGCTGGGGAGGTTGGCAGCCCTGACACCTTCCCCTGCAGACACAAGCATGCTCGGACCCCCCAGCACCTCTCCCACTCTCTGACTGCCTCTCCAACCCTTCCCCAGTTGCTGTTGCATCAGGCCAGCAGCCCCCTCCTCAAAGCCAAATGCAGAGACAGTACTGCAGCCCCCCAGTTTCTGAGCCAAGGCAGCAGCTGCAGGGCTAGCATGTCCCCAAGAGCAGCGAGCAAAGGGCAAGGCAGGGACGAAATCACAGCAGCAAAGAGGACAAGGACGCTGGAAATGGGGGCGATCTCCCCCTCCCATAGCTGTTAGTGGGTGTTTATTGGGCAGGCGTCGAACAGTCTGGCAGGGCGGGGTCCACATCCCTTCACCCTGCTGTGGGTGCCCCTCTGGCGCGGGCGCCCCCTCGGGCTTTGGCCTTGGGCATACAGTCCGTAGCAAGCTCGGGCGGAGGACAGGAGAGGTGTTACTGGTGCAACTTGGGGTTGGAGGGGTGTAAGGAGGAGTCGTCAAAGAGCGGGTTCCTCACTTCCATTTCTCCAGTCTGCGGCAGCGGAGGGAGCGGGATGGGGGGAATGAAAAGGCAGGAGGAGGTCAGAAACCAGCTGGGCGTTGAGCCACCCTGTCTCAAAGGGTTTGGGTCTAAACCCCAGCCCAGCAGAGTACGGGGGGGACCCCATGGGCTGTGATGGGGTGACACAGCAGGACCCCGCCGTCACCCCCGGAAAGGTCTGCCTCCCTGCCAGGAGTGGCCAGGGATGCTGGGATGGGGTGATGGTTGTGAAACCCATGGTCCAGAGGGGATGGGACCCCGAGCCTGGCTGGCAGGAATGGGGTTCCTGCACAGACTGCCTGCCTGCCATCAAGTGCCCTTTAATGGGCCTGTAAAGACCTAATGATGACCCTTAATCTGGGCCCTGATGGTCTGGCTCCACAGCCATTACCATGTGAAAGGCTCCTTTAGGGGCTCTTTGTGCTCTTTGTACCCAGGGCTGTTAGGAGCTGCCCTTCCCTGAGGTTCCCTGCCAGCCAGGGAAGTGCCACCTTGGCTTTGAGGGGTCACAGGTCCCGGTCCAGGTGCTGGGGAGGCACCAGGAACGACCTCCCCTCACCCTCCCACCCCATCCCGGTGCTCAGCAGCCCGAGGTGGCCATGTCCCTGGCATTGCAGAGATGGTGGGTTGGGTCTGCCAAGGGCTGCTCTGGCTCTCCCCTCCCAGAGCCACGGGGCAGTGCTCCCCAGGGAAAAGCCCTGTGCTGGGACAACCCCATGCCAAGGAACCCGCTCCTGCCCTCCGGAGAGCTCCAGTGGGACCGGGCCAGGGCACATGGAGGAAACAGAGGGGTTGGACCATCTCAGGGTTTGATGAAGGACGTGATTAAAAGGTTCCTTGCAAAGAACTGCACATCTCTAGCATGTGTCAGATCCCACCCTGCAAGCACAGGGACCCCTGCCCGCCCCACGCCCGCCGTACCGGAGCCAGCCCAGGGCACTCGTACACGGTGAAGTCTCCATCCTCATTCTCCTCATCAGACGATGCCGAGTCTGGCAGCTTGGGTTCCTCTTTATGCCTGGGGGAGAGGATGCAGAGAGAGAGTGAAGCCCGGGGGATGAATAACAGCACCCCAGATAATGGCAGGACATGGACCAGCAACCAGGTCTGCTGTCTGTTCCCGGGGCTTACTTCTCCATGGAGAGCATCTGCTGCTTTTGGTGCTGGTAGTGGTACATCTGGGCGCTCTGAGCCAGCGTCTTATCCCCAGGCTGCGGAGAGAGCAAGGGCAGGCATGGAGGTAGGGCCACAGAGAGCCCCCAGTCCGGCTGGTGGGTGTCCCCCACTGTGTGGGGGAGAGGAGACCCCTCAACCAAAGCATATGCCTGGCCCCAGTGTCAAGCAGCCTGCAAGGAGGGAAGCGGCGCCTTACCGAGATCTTGTCGTAGGGCAGAGGGCTGGCCACTCTCTGTGTTGAGTAGTCCACTTTCTGCGCCAGCTGGACCTCCTTCTGCAGCCTGTCAGGGGAGAGAAGAGTGGTCAGTAGGAGCCACCCGAGCGGATGACTCCCACTCAAACCTCTGCTCCCTGTGATGGCACCCATGAGCACAGCCACCTCCATCCTGCGGTGCCTGGGCACGAGGCACCAACATGCCCAGGGTGTCAACACCCAGTGCCACAGCGATGCCCAAACCAGGTGCCACCTACTCCCAGGAGCCTGGGCCCAGCATGGGGGTGCCCAACTGCTGTCCTCCAGCCCCACCTGGCAGACTCTGCACCATGGCAGGCCATGGCACATCTGCAGGGGGACTGGCAAGGGCAGCTACTGCCTCTCCTCCAAACCCCCCATGCGCCTGGAAAGCACAGGAACAAGCTCCCATGGGCACAAGGACACTGAGAGACTGGCTGGCACCAGCCCCCGGCTCACCTGCACCAGCAGACTGCAGCCACGATCAGCGCTGAGACCCCAGCCACTGTGCACACCACGATCAGCCCTGCAGAAGTGGAGGGGGACACAGAGACAGTGGGTGAGCCCAGCAGCATGGTGTCACCAGCCCACACTTTCCGGCGAGGACATGAAATCCCTCCCACACCTGTCCCAGGGTCTCACCAAGCACCATGTCGTCATTTGAAGGGATGGGGGAGGCCTCCACCGGATACTTCTGGACTGCAGCAATGGTGGAGGTGGGAAGGGTGGCAGCTGCCTTGCTGCCAGTGGGACCCCACAGCAAAAGCCCCTCTCTCAGCCCGCTGGCCATGCGCTGTCGGCTGCCAGTGGGTACTGGGGTGGCTGCAGGAGAAGGCAGAGCCATGAGCAGAGCTTCGCCTGAACAGCTCTGGAAAGCAAACCAGCCTGGGGTGCAGGATCTGGCTACCATAGGGTCCCTGGCACCGCTGCAGAGAGAAGTGGGAGCAGGGGAGCAGGCACTTACTCCTGGGCTTGCCATCCCGCAGCAGGTGGGGGCGAGGAGCCTCTTGCCTGGCCAGCACATCCGCCAGAAAATCGATTTCTTTCTCCAAGTTGGGAATGGATGTCCGCCCTGTGCCGGGAGACAGTGGGCGTGAGACTGGCGCGCTGGGATGCAGCCACGCGCCCTGTCCCAAGGCCGGACCCAGCATCCCCCCGGAGAAAGGGGCTCACGTCCCACCACAAGCAAATGCAGGTGGCTTGGAGTCCAAGCCCACTCAGATGCAGCCCTTCAGCACACCGGTGGTCCCAAAGCTGAGACCTGGGAGCTGCACACCTCCTTGCTGCTTTTGGGATGCTTTTCATCCCACAAACATTGGAGGCTGCAGGAGCGACAGCATCTGCAGCCACCCCCATACCAGAGCCAGTGGGTCTTGCAGACTCCTGCAGGACCAGGCAGGCTGCCAGCACCTGCTGCTCAGGACCTGCCATACGTCCCCACATCCATACATCGCACCCAAGCGAGGAGGGGCACGAGCTAGACCAGGAGAGACACCCCACACCCTGCGGGCAGCAGGGCAGTTTCCAGAGCAGGCAGGGGGCACCACAATGGTGGTTTTCACCCCAAATTGTCCTGTACAGCCCAGGGGTCTGGAGCCACCCCAAAGCAGGGCTTGTCCAAGGTTTGTCCAGGAGCTGGTGGGAACCCTCGTTCCGGATGAGGAGCCAGTTTCTGCCGAGCTCCTGGCAGAATGCAGCCCTTTGGGGAGGGGTATGGAGTGCCCCATACAACGAGGATCATCAGGTATCCCCAGGGGCTGGCTGGGCATTTCATGGGTGGCTGCCCCAGCCCATACCCTAGCAGGGTGCACACCGGGGACCCACAAAGGGCAAAGTGCCCCTGCAGCATGTGGCACGGGAAGGACACCCACCCCAACCTGGGGGTGCCCAGGCATGGGGTGACAACGCAGAGCAGGAGTGGAGCTGTTGTCCTCAGGCTTGGTGAGCAGAGCCAAGCTCCTCTGCTCACCACTCCGCTTTTAACAGGATTACACTCAACTTCAAAGGCTGGAGACCCCATCCGTCTGCCCAGCCCTGCAGTATGTATTCAGGCTGTCCCCAGCGGGAAGCCCTGGAGGGGGAATCAAGACATACAAAGGCGAGGTGGAACAGCTCTGGTTCCCAGATAATTCAAGGTTATAATAATTACAGCTGCTTTGGAATCTGTCCTCTCTCCCAGTGTTTCGAAATAAATCCCAATGCTCTCTGGAGCTGGGCACCCGTGTCCCCAGAACCTCCCTGCCTCCCATCCCTGGCACAAGCAGAGTGCCACCCCCCACCCCCCATGTGCCCTGGACTTCCCAGTCTCTTTGCACCCTGTTATTTCCACCCCCAGGGCAGTTTGCAAAGCAGTGCCATGGCCATCTGATGCCAGGTTTGGGGCTGTGCCACCCGCGCTGTGGCCAACAGGTGAGTACCGTGGTGCCAACATGGCGCCTGATGGGCAGGGGACCTGGCAGGGGACTGAGCGTGGGAGCCCTGTGCCCCATGGGGACAGCCCTGCACTGGAGAGGGCTTTACTGCCAAGTTCCCTTTTAGCGGGGAACCCCTGCACCCCTGCTTTGTCCGTCAGCTGAGACTTCCCCCGGTGATGTCACATCTGCCACCCTGCAACATCTGCAGGGCAGAAGCAGCCTGGCACTGAGGGCTGGCTCCTGCTGGGCACCGTGGGCAGCTGAAACGCTGGCCCAAGGCCGCTCTCCAGGGAACAGGGGTCCGGACTGGCAGCCGGTTCCTGCCTGGCAGCCCCTGGCTCTTGAAGCAAGAGGAGCAGATATGGGGGGCCTCCCAGAGGGCCCCCCCAGCCCTGCTGCGGCGAGTTGAGCATGCTGGGCAGCACAGGGTGCGCGCCAGGCGTGCACGGGGCACGCGCCGGGGACATGCAGGGCTTGCACAGGGCACGGGTGCCCTCTCACGGTAGGTCCCAGCAGCTGCCTGCAGCAGGGAGGGCACGGCCAGGCTGGCACACAGGAGGCCAGCCCACCTCTCTTCGCCCCCTCCGGCCCCTCCTTGGGGACTTTCCCCTCCCCAGGGTCTCCAGGCCTCAATACTGGCACGCACAGTTACCGTGATGGGTTTGGGGACAGCCGGGGGCAAGAAGGGACGGGTGGAGGAAACCCGATGTTTACAGTCTCTGCTGGAGGGCACAAAGTTCCTACAAATAGTATTTCTATAGTCCTGCCCCAGGTTGGCTGATGCTGTCCTGGCCGCTGGCAGGGGGAAACCCCAGGTCTATAAGCCAGGACCCCCTTCTCAAAGTGCTTTCCACAGCCTAGTGGCGCCCAGCCCTGGCTCCATGCTGGTGGGTTCAAGCAGGAGGAGCAGGGACGGGACCCACCAGCCCAAATGACATCATGCAAACCCACCACAGCACAGTCAAACAGCATGCAGCTCCATGGTGCTGGCAGCATTCTGGGGATTCACATGCCTGTGCAGTCAGCACCAGCAAGGTGCAGGCAGCCAGCTGCCCCCCAGCCGAAGCAGTTGCGGGATGCACCGTGTCATGAGGTCCCGTGCATCCCATCTCACCTCCGTGCTGGTGCTGTGCTTGGTATGCCGAGACACCCACACACGCCGTCACCAACGGCAGGAACACGCCGCTCATGTGCATCGCCCTCCCGACACCCCAAAATGCCGCTTCTCACCCCAAAATGCTGCTTTTGGTGTCTGCCTGCCTGCACAAGTACACTAGAGGAGAGGAAAGCTGGCTCCTGCCCACGCTCCTGCCAGGAGCTGCAACCAACTGTGGGGATGGCGTCGCAGCAGCTGGGATCCCAGGATCGGTGTCACCGGCAGTCGCAAGCCCACACAGCTCATCCTTGAGCTGTGGCAACCCCCCTGTTTGCATTGCTTCCTCCCCCAAATGCTGCTGCCAGAGCAAGGTACAGGCAGGATGCAAAAGCACCCGTGGAAAAAACTGGTGCCTCAGGATGCTACCGCTCCCCTGCATGCTAAAATAGAGGATTTGGGAGGGGAGCCCCATTTTTCTCACCCCCTGTACCCACACTTTTGCTGCCAGAAGCTGGAAAACCAGAAGCATTGCTTGAGACAACAGGATGGGCTGGGGAGAGACCCTGGGATGGTGACCATCTTCCCGGCATCCTCTCAGAGAATGCTACTGCGGTCCCACATCTCCCTGACAAAGCTGGGAAGAGAACACTACCATGGTCCCAGCCAAGCTGGGCAAGGATGTTACTGTGGTCGCATCTCCCTGCTGAAGCTGGCATGGAGCAGGGTTGCTACGGAGATCCCACGCATGTGCAGCCCTTCAAAAAGGGGAATTTGTTCCCAGGACTTCACATTAAAAAAATAACTGTTAAAGCTCTTCAGTACCTGTGGATGGGGAGCCCATGACAGGGGGCATCTGCCTGTCAGACCTCTGCTCGCTACCAAATGCCAAGCCTGGACTCCATCCCTGTGCCATCCCTTCTCTCATCCTCCAAAGCCATCAACCCATTTCAGTGTAGCCCGGTCCCTCTGCCCGAGAGCCAAAGGGCTGCACAGAGCCAGGGCCCCACTTTAGGGATATCCCCTCTTATTTAAGGGGTGATCCCCTTAGGGCATGATGGGCTCTGCCACTCCCCATGTGCCCACCCACTGCAAAGCATGGGCACAGGCAAACTGCAGCTCTGGCTGCACCACGGTGGGACCCCAACTGTGCCCAAGACATGGGAACCAGAACACAAAGCAACCCCCCAAAACCCCAGAGGACCCCTCCATGCAGGTGGCATCTCTGGAGCAGGGGGAGCTGCCTCTCTGGGTCTTGCCATGGCCCACACCACCCGATGTGGGATGAGCCCCCTGCACATTTTTGGGAGGTCCCCAGGCCTTGGGGTGGGGGTGAGGGGCTGTGCCAGCAGGGATGCCACTGCCGTGCTGGCAGGGATGCTGCCTGGCAATCCTCTGCTCAGCCCTGCTCCGGGGCCTGGCAATACTCCAGGAAGGACCATGGGCTCTGCCCACTGGGGAAAAAAAACCCTCTACCAAGAGAGTTTTGGGGGCAGTGGGAACAGAGCAGGGCAGGCTGATGCTAGGGGGCATGGAGGTAATTCAAAGGTGCTCAAGATCCTGCACCCAGGTTGCCTCCAGCAAAAATCCTCAGGAGCAGCATGCGAGAACACAACTAGATCCTAGCTCCTTCTACACACACAGGGGCTGCTCCTCCTTAGTTAAAGCAAAAATAATTGGGTGGAGCCGTAATTACAGTCTTAATTCACCTGCTCATTGAATCTGCAAGAAAAGCCGGGGTGGGTGGAGGGGACACAGAAACAGCTTTACCTACAGCTTTCCAAGCTGCATGAAGAGCTGAGTGTCACCCTAAAAAACACCCGTGCCCAGGTCCTGGCACCAGCTGTGCAGCAGAGCCAGTGTGCAGGTGCCACGGCTGCATCAGCAGCATCCTCCATGCGCCACAGCAGTAGGTGGGAGAGCCCTGTGTGGGTGACCATGGGCTGCTGCTCCCCAGGGATGCTCTGCCTATCTCTCTGCCCACTGGCACAGCACAGCCACCCAGGCTCCCACAGTCCCACAGCTCCCTTGGAAAGGAGCAGGGAATTACACCTGGTGCAGCCCTTGGTGCCCTCATCTGCAGCTGTGCAGGGCTCCTACCTGGTGCTGCCATCTTCAGCCCTTCTGTTTTGGATGCTGCATATCACCAGAGGAGGAGGTGGCAGCCCCAAACCACAGCACAATGTCTCATACCAGCAGGAACCAGTATTGAAATCCCAAACACCCGCACGGCTCAGCCCTGGGATGGGTGAGGCCATGGGCACCCATTTGCCTCAGTCACAGTGTTTGCACAACTCACAGCTCCATGCACTGAAAGCCACTACCCTGCTACTGCAAAGCCTGGGGCTCTGTGCAGCCACATCACCTCCAAAAAGCCCCCACCCAGAGCAGCCAGGCAGACCCCAGAGCACTCCAGCAGCCACGCAGGCCCCCTCCCATCCCTGGGCTCCTGAGCAGCCCTGGGTGCTGGCAGGGCCTGGCAGCACACAGAGTCACCAGTGCTGTTGCAGGAGGATGCACAGAGTGGGGTTGGGTCTGCGTGCACCCTGCCAGCCCCAAAACCACCCCACAGCTGTGGTGAGCTGAGGCTTGGGGTGAGAGGGGACAGAGCTGCTGCCCTCACAGAGCTACGGCTGCCATGGAGAGAAGCCAGAGGTTGGGGAGCAGGGGTGCTGATGGGGTGGGCCCCAAGGCATGGACACTTGCTGGAGCTGCAGAGGAGCCCAACAGGTTTGCAGGCTGGGGGTTGCACAAATGGGTGCAGCGCGGATGCACGTACCGCTGGGTGAGAGCTGCTTCTGGATGCATCGCCCACGGTCATCCTCCTGGAAAGGGGGCAGGCAGGGACCACAGGCGCCCGACCCCGGCGGGCAAAACTCCCGGCGCTGCAGGGCACAGTCCAGGCTCCGGGGACACGATGCCACTACGAGGATGGGAGAAAATCCGTCAGGAGGAGGAGAGGGGTCAAACACTACATTGGGTCTGGTCCCTTGGTGTGGGACCCAGCTGCCTTGGCCCTGTCTGTGCAGGGCAGGTCCCACTGCAGTTAAGGGGTGTGGATGTGCTTCACCAGAGCTGTCTCTTGGCCCCCCCTTTGCCTTCACAAAGCCATTCCTGACTCCAATTAATCATGAGCTCTAATGACCTGAGGTTTGGCCTTCATGATCTTCATCAGTCCCTTCCAACTTCAGACATTCTACGATTTTCTGACCTGTGCGAATCTGTTTGCTGTCTGCAGGGTAGAGCAGGCAGTACCCTTCCTCCTGCATGGGACCCCAAGACCCAGGGTGCTGCCATCCCACGGGACGCCCAAGCTCCAGGGTGCGTCAGGACACCCTGAGTCCCGCAGAGCTGGCAGCGATGAGGGTCTCCAGCCCCTACCTGCATGACACAGGCAGTGACGGAGCAGGCTGGCAGCTGAAATCTAACCAACACACACTGATGCTTGTGTGGAAGCTGTCAAACAAAAAAAACACCCAAACCAACCCCCACCCAAAGACGCAGCATGGCTGTGACAGGTCATCACAGGCAGCAGCAGCTTCGGTTTCCATCCCTTTGATATCACAACAGGGGAAAATGGAGGGACCCAGCTCTCCCCCGCAACACACCATGACCCCAACCTCCCTCGTGGCTTCACAGGGCAGGTTGTTTCCATGTCAGACCCGGGGACCTCTTGGTACCTGGAGACAGGCATGAGCACCCCCATGCTCCAACCTCATCTGGACCCAACATGCTTGTGACACTGAGGCAGCCTGCCATGGCCAGGAGCAGCCCTGGTCCTCCCACAGCCTGGCTTAAGCCAGCGGGACCTCCCTGGCAGCACACAAAGGTCCTGAGATTGCATGATGGTGGCAGACTGTGTGCCAGCTGGGACAGTGACATGCAGCACACAGGTCTCACCTGTGGCGTGGGGCTGTGGGGACACTCTGGGGTCTTGGCTTTCAGCAACTACAGCAGGAGCCACTACTGGGGAAAGTGACATGGTTGGCACTGCTGCAGCACGAGCATAGGCACCCCTCCCACATGAGCTGGTGACAGTGTGGAGCTGGGTACCGTGGCTGGATGGGGGTGCAGCACACGTGGCCATGAGTGGCCATGCCCACAGCTTCTCCACAGGCAGCAGCAGGCAGGGAGCACCGCTGTGGGGCCCTCACCGGAAGCATGACCAGGCCTGGCCACCCCCAGCCCATGATGACTCATGGCAGGAGCCGGCTCCCAGCACCGGCCCACACTCCCGAGCTGTCTCCATCAGCCCTCACCCACCCACGCTGCCACTGTGGGCAAAGCGCTCACCATCTGCCTGTCCCTGCGCCCTGGGGGATGGCAGCATCGGACACAGCCCTGGCACACCACCAAGCACCCTGCAGTAAGGGGCACCCCATCTTTGGGCGTCCCCCAGCACCCCCATCCCTGCAGCACACTGGGGGCAAGGAGAGCTGCTGCTGTGCCCAGGCACAGCGTGGTGAAGAGTCTTGGCACAGGATGGAGACACCAGGACATGAAGCTCCAGGACCACTGCGGTGGCTCTGCTCCCCCAGCAAGGCACAAGTGCCAAGCAAGAGGTCACCTACAACAAATCCCCTCCACACAGCCCTATTTCACTATTAAACTGCTCATTGGAGAGTGCAACTGCTACCGACAGCTCCCAGACTGCATCTGGACACCTCCCCCACTGCACCCCATGGGGCAACGCATCCATCACCCTCCGGCTGGTGGCACCGGAGAAGCGAAGAGCTGCCTTTGCTGCAGCGGTTTCTCTTGCCGGCAGAATTTTCTTAGCAGCTGCACTTAGGGCTGGCTGAACCCTGCACCAGGCACAGCAGCCTGGAGGTGACTCCCTTGGGGGGGGAGCCAAAGACCCCCGTGCCCTCAGGAGCTGGGTTTGCTCCCTGGGCATGGTATGGGTCTCGGCCAGGTGGCTGGGGGAGAACTGATGCTTAATGGGAAAATAACAGGTGTTTAAGCACAGAAATCAGACTCAGCTGGCAACTTCACCTACCCTGGGCTCGCTCGCAAGGCTGCTTTGTTCAAGAACCACACAACAGGCAGCCGCTTCATTTTGGCACTGCACAGCCCCAGGGGTAGGGTGATGCCACATCACATAGCGTGCTGGGGGACATACCAGAGATCCCACGTGTGCCACGGACTTGTGGAAACACATCCCCCCCAAACAGGCACTGGCGAAAGCTGTTCACTGGTGGAAGCAACCCCAGCGTGGGTCACCTGGCGTTTATGGCCACCCAGCACAAGATCCCGGTGGAACCTTCAGTGCCACCCTGGAGCCACCTCAGGGCAGCGGGAGGGCTGGGGGGGGGGCAGCCCCAAGACAGTGCCCAGCAACCAGTTAAATAAAACCCAGTCTGGAATATATAAAAGGTTGTTATCTCTGTTTGAAGAATGAGCTGTGCTTGCCCAGCTGTCACGGGCTGGGATTAGGAGCGAGACAGGCAGGCACTGATCTAATTAAGCTTACCGTGTGTAATCAATCGCTGGTTAGCGAGCAGATATGGCGGTGTGGGCACCCTGCAGAGTGAGGGGGTCTCATGGGGGTTTTGCTGATCTCTGAGCCCACTCCAAAGCCCAGTGGCTGCTCCCCAACAGGGCTGGTGAGAGTGTGCACCTCTGTGCCACACCAGGTGCTGGGGACTGAGCACCACACCCAGCAGACATGGGATGCCCTGACGGCTGCCACCCTGGGGGACTGAGCTGTGGGCTGGGACAGGCTGCTGGTGCTGGCGAAGGAAGGGTGGCTCCCTGCAGGCAGAAATGAGCAGGAGCTGAGCCCAAGGAGAGCACAACACTGTGCAGCTGGCATGGAAAGACAAACAGTGGGTGAGCACTAGCTGGGGATGTGTGGGAGCAGGAACAGCCCCATGCACAGGAGGAAATGCTGGTGTGCAAGCTCCAAGGTGTGCAAGCTCCAAGGTGTGCACACACATGCACACCCCCAAACAGGTTATCCAGGGGGAAAGCTCAGTACAACACCCCTAACCCCAAGGACTCACCCTGGAGAGAGTCATGCTGGGCTTCATGGACCCCAAGGCAGAGCACCTGCAATGGGGTGGCCTGCTGCACCCCTCCAAACGCCAGAGGGTCTGCAAGAGTCTCAACATGGCTGGGCAGGGCACAGACCTGCTGGCCCTGGGTGAAGAAGTTTTTCAGTATTTGTGTGAAAACATACAGGTGAGAAAGAAACAAAAATAAAACCAAGGAGGATGGCTGAGTAGCCGGGAAAGCAGGAACTGCCCTTGCTGTGTCACTGCCACAGACAAATAAAAGTTAACGTAAGAGGATAATTAATTAGTGCTGAGTGCTGGTCTGAGTGCTTACGCTCCATGCACCAGCAACGCTAACACGCAGCCTTCCGGCTGACAGGGCCCCAGTGCCAGTGGCATGAGCTGGCAGAGCCCACTGGGCATCAGCCGCAGCAGACAAGCAGGCACGGAGCTCACGCCTGCCTGCCAGAAGCAGCCTGGCTGGGGGTCCGGCCCCACACGGCAGCAGGACATGTCCCTCACGGTGGGGGATGGTCACTGAGCCTGGCATGTGGGGATATCGGGGTGCCTGGAGAACAGGGGTGCAGGTCCCTGCTCCCACGTTGAGCCTCTGCAGGCTGGTGCATGGCTGCAGCCAAGGGATGACTATGGCTGAGGGCATGGCACATCACCGGCATGGCACCCCCACAGCAGTGTGGTGTCTGCCAGCTCCACTCCAAGGTCACTCCTCCTCCTCCAGCCAGGTGATACGGGACCTGCCTGCAGCCTGCCTGCCCTTCCAGAACTTCCATGGTGAGCGGGCACCTTCTGCGTCTCTCCTCCTGGCTCTGCAGGGCAAAGCTGGCCCCGGCGGGTAGGGGGGCAGGCATGCTGCCTCACACCACACTCCAGCCCCTCAGGTCTCACTTCCCTCTGCCCGTAGCCTCCCCAGGGCAGGGGCAGTGGTCCTGTCCAGCAGTAGGCAGGAGCAGGGGGTGCTGAGATGCCTGAACACCCCAGTACCACTTTCCCTGTGCCCAGGGACGCAGCCCTCAGGGTGAGAGCCCTCCACTACCAGCACAGTATCTCCACAGTAACAGCAAAAGCCAGGCTGGATGCTTGGGGTTGCCCAGCCCTGACACTGCTCCTGCTGCACGCACTGAGCACGGGTCACACACTGAGCACAGGTGACACACACTGAGCATGGGATGGATGCCACGGCAGCAGCTGCGAGCCCCACCAGACTCCCTGACCCAGCTGCTTCTCCTGCCCTGCTGCTTCTTACACATGAAAGCGGGCAGAGAGAAGCCTGGTTGCAGATACCCCTGGAGCGATCCCCCCTCCCTGGCACAGCCGCTGGCACCACAGTTCTGCCACCACTCCAGTAGCCCCCGTGAGATCCCTGCTGCTGCCTGCAGCCGCTCACATCACCGCCATGCTCTGCCCCCAAAAATGCAGCAGACAGAGACCCCTCCTGCGCGTGGAGGTGGCAGAGGAGCACTAGCCGCAAATGCTGACCCCAGCCATTAGGGTTGCATGGGGAGCATGGGGACGCAGGCCACATCACACCGCTCCCGGCCACAGTGGATGCAGCACGGCCAGGCAGCCCCTCTGGCACACCCTCCCGTGGCAGTGTGGTGGCCCACAAGACAGCACTCAGCAGCTGAAAGTGCTTCTCACTTTCTCTTTCGGCAGGTTGGTTCAGGCAACAGTCACATGCCACCGGGCTTCCCGTCCTTTTTCTGGTTCAGCCAGGCAGGCATCGAGGTCTGGGCCAGCCACTAACGCACACTGGCAGAGACGGTCCCCAGCGCGGCTTACATCACTGCCAAGGTACAGGGACAGTGCCAGCATCCCTGTGCTGCAGGCCAAGGGGACAGGGGTATCTCCAAAGGGACCCCCGGGTAGCACCCTCCCTGCCTGTGCAGCTAACACCTCAGCTGCTGTGTGCTCCCACCGAGGGGATGGTCCTGCCAGCAATGTCCCCACCTAGGAACAAAGGAAAATGCCACCATGGGCAGGTGCTGCCGGAGGGCTTCCTGCTGGAGCCTGGCATACAGGCCATGCACGCAGCACGGCATGCACCCAGTGCCAGGAAGAGACGGAGCGAGGGTGGGGTGGGCAGGGGCCTGCAGAGGCAGCAGGGCTGTGTGGCAGAGGAGACAGAGTCATGCCAAGGGCAGCTGAGACCACAGCCGTGATGGCCACAGCCCTGAGGCCATCACAAAGGGCTCTCAGAGCCTCCAGGTTCAATGCCAGGGGGGAAATGTTGGGCCAGGAGGGGCTAAGCCAGGCTTCCCCAGAGGTGGGGGGATGCCAATCCCTCGGCAACACCTAAGACTTCATCTCCACAACCCCTGGCGTTATCTCAGAGACCATCCCCATTCTAGAGCACTACCTGTCTACAAGCACCCCAAAATCTCAAATTGCTCCTGCGATCCTGGGAGAAGGGGAAGCACCAGGCAGCCTCCCCCTGCCAGGCCAAGGGACCGTGACTTTGTGCCATTGCTACTCAAACCCTTAACCGGCCAGAAAAATCCCTGTTCTCTGCTCTGTGGCAAACTGCCTGACACACCAAGGGAAGAGGAGCTGGACTGATGGGCCTGCAGGAAGGGGAGACAGCACCCGGATGGATAGAAACAGCTCTGGCAAACCACAGCTCCAGACCCCAGGAGGGACTGGCCAGAGCTGTGAGGCAGCAGAGGACATGACTCCCTTGCCTGTGGCAGGTGAGTGGGGCACTGAGTTGAGCAAGACCCCCCCAGTCCCCCAGACCAGCCAACCTTGGGTGCTGCCGGCTCCAGTCCCAGCTCACTGCCCCCTTCCAGCTGCCCAGGGCAGCTCCAGCCCCACAGAGGCTGTGCCACGTCCGGGAGTGTGACATGCTGCATGTCCTGCCATGCCAGCATGACCCTGCAGTGCCAGGGCTGTCCCCAGCCACCTGGGCTTTGCTTCGGATATGCAGGAAGAGAAGAAATAATTAAAAAAAAGAAAAAGGAAAACCAGATGCTATATGCCATTTCCCTGGTGCTGTGCGCCGAATCTTGCTGCTGCTGGCTCTGCATCACCAGCCTTGGCTCGGCTGGGTGTGTGCCCAGCTGCACCAGGCACCTCAGGCTGTGCCCGGTGCCACATCATGCCGAAAAGCACCTTCCCACACGAACCACCCTCTTTTGGTCTTGTTTATTAGGTTTGCTCACACAAATACCAACAGGCTTTGTGCCTGCCCAGAGCCTGCTGGGGCTGGGGCAGAGGTTGGGGTTTTAAACTCCTGTTTTATTGGCTGGGCTCTGAGGTTTGGCACAGCGCGGTGGGCGAAACAGCCAGCATGCAGGGCAGAGCGTTGCTGCAAGCAGGTTAGCAGGGCCGCCCCGTGTGGGCACAGTGAGCTAACGCCAGGTGTGCAGCACAGCAGCTCCATGGCGAGGGGCTTCCTCCTCGCGTCCCTGCGGTGCTCTAGGACACCCCAATGGGCAGCATGGTGCTGGCATGGCAGGGGATGAGCAGCCCTGGTGGCACCACCACCGTGCCTGCAGCAGGGTGGCTGTGCCCTGCAGTGCAGGGGGTTTTACAGCTCTGCTCCAAGCACAGATCCACCTCAATCCCTGAGCAGCCTCGAGGGAAGGGCTTGGGTCCAGCTCTCTCCCTCCTGGTGCTGACCAATGAGCAAGGCAGCACCCACAGAGCCTGGTCAGCCAGGGCGCCTGCCTGGTTAGGCACTGCAGGGCAAAGCCACGGCCACTGGCAAGCTCTCCCTGCAGACCCATCGCCACTGGTGGGGGGTGGGAGAGGCGAGCCCTCCTACCCCAGCCGAACACCCAAGGTGCTGCCAAGCCAAGGATCAGCATGACTACACCAGAACAGCTCGGCCATCTGTGAGCAGCTGCACGCTCCCCCGTTCTCCCAGTGCTGGGCTGGAAATAAAACGCCGGAGTGGCAGCTCCCTGACGAAGCACCATTGTGCCCGCTGCACCCAGATGCTCTTTGGCAACACCAAAGCTCTCCCACACCTTGCTGCGTTCCACGCCACAGGGAGACATTCTGCAGCCTTTGGAATGATGCACCAGCATGACTTCGCTGATTAAACACCCTCAGGCAGCTCAGAGGCAGCAGCACAGGCGGCTTCACTTGGGGTGGGGAGTCTGTCCATCCTGCACAAACCCAGCACCGGCCTCGGTGCTCCCACTAGCCCATCACCCCGAGATGGAGTTTGGGGACACAGCCACTTATTGACAGGTCCCACGGGCTATGGGGGCTGACCCTTATGGTTTTCCAATGGCTTGTGAGCAGGGACCCCTGGGCAGGCAATCCCTGTCCCGGCAGACATGCAAGGCAAGAGGTAGGCAGAAAAGTAGGGGGCGCATCACCCCACCCGCCCAGGTGCACCCGTGGCTTTGCCTGCACTAACTCAGCCACCACCAGCGATAAAGACCTGTGGGACGTGGAGTCCCACTGGGGCAGAGAGCCCAGCAAATGGAACAGCCCACTGTGAGCCCAGAGAATGGGGGGCCTGTGGGATGCACAGCAGCATCTCAGGATGCTCATGACTGCAGCATCCTGGGGGTCCTGGCAAAGGGCTGCAGATGGTGCTGAAACAGCTGGGCCTGGAGATTTCTTTTGGGTTTTATCCCCAGGGGGAGGCAGGTGGCTCAGGGGAACCCTCTCCTTTCCAGCCAGGAAGTGAAGAATTACAGCCGCAGGAGCTTACCAGGGCTGCCCTCTCTCCCGGTTTAGCAGGCAGCTGGGACATAATCCCCGACAGATGAGAGACGATGAGTTCCCCGAGGCAGAGCTGCTCCTCCCACACACGAGAGCCATGGGCTCCCCAGGAGGGCTCCTCTGCAGAATCTCAGCCAAGCCCAGGCAGCACCCATGGGTGCTATGGGTGCATAGCAAGTGGCGTGTTCCCCACCTTTTGCCCTCCACCTCTGTCACCATCTCCTTTGTGGCACCCCCATGCCTCAACAAGCCAGGGTCCCCACCAGCACGCCAGCTGACATGTCACCTTTCATGTCACCTGCCTGAAGTAATGGGTCTCCCCCACCAAATAACAAACCTCCCTCCCGCAGGCTGTGCCCCCCTCCATCTGTGCAGGAAAGCTCTCAGCAACACACCATAGGGTGCACTGGTCAGGGCGGGCAGCTGCCAGCCCACGGTGCTCTGGTGCTCCAGGATGGGAAGAGGCAGGGACCGGGACCTTCTCAGGCTGTGTTTCCTTCCTCCAATTCAAAGTGCTGTTCAGGCACTTAACGGCCAGTTTCTTCCCATTGCTATTATCCTTAGCTCATTAATCGGCTAATTACATGGCTGCTGTTGCCATTCAGTGCTCTGGTGACCCCTGCGGCAGCAGCCGACAGTAAAGCCCAGACGTGGGAGGAGATGCCCTGGCACTGACAGCAGCGTTGCGGCAGTGCCCTGTGGTTTTGGGGGGCAGCTGGCCTGAGGGAGCCACACCAGTGACCAGACCCCAAGCCTCCCGTGGGGAAGAAGCACCAGGACACCCTGTTCATGGGATAACACAAGAATGGGACCGATGTCAGCTTCTCTCCCCTGTGCCCAGGGACCCAGAGCCTCGTGTCTGGGGAAAGGCCACCCCGTCACCCCTCCTGTCCCCTGAAACCTCATCTCCCCATCACCCCTCCTACCCACAACACCCTCATCACCCCTCTAAGTCCCCAGCACCATCAACCTCTCTGTCCCCAGTGCCCCCATCACGCTGTCACCCCTCCTATCCCCAGCGCCCCCCCCATAAGCGCATGGCAGAGCTAAGCTGATTACCTCCCTTAATTCCCCCATGGCCCAGAAGAGCCATTTCCGCCAAACATTCTGGACTCGTCTTCTCCTTTGCACTGCGGGCAGGGCTTAGGCACCCCTGGGAAGCAAGGGGTCCCCGGGGAGAGGGGCAGCTCTGTGGCGCCATGCCAGCCCCACAGAGCCCCCCCAGGCAGTTCAGGCTTGGGGCTATGCAAGGGTCCTGCTCCAGATGCTCAAAACCACCTGCAGACCCCAAACCCACACCCAAACCTTCCAGGGAAATTGTGGATCTGAAAAGCCTGATCCTGCACAGCATAATCACAGTGTCTCCCAGGCTCTGGGACCATGGCCTCTTCACCCTGAGCTCCAGCTGTCCCCGCACCAGCACCCACAGTGTGGGTACACATGGGTTTGTGGGTCCCCAGCAAGCTGCACTGAAAGGGGAGACTTTCACCATGTCTCTTCCATAAACTATACACTATTCCTTGATGTTGACCATGTCAGGAATCAGGATCGCGGAGATGGTGGGCCTCTTTCTATCTGTTCCCTGTTCCCATGACTGTAGGACAAAACTGGGACGGAAACCTCTGCCCAGGTCCCCGGTACAGGTACCAACCCACAGAGCCCTGTGGGGTGACCACATCTCCAGCTTCCCCCACACCTCGCTTACCCATGAGGGCTCATTTCTCCTGGTGGGAGCCAGCCAAGCAAATGTAACCCCAGAGAACGTGGGGGGAATGTTATCTCTAAGAATAAAGTCACATGGAAAATTAAACTCGGCAGGAACAAACAGCTTCTGGGGGAGTAGCACCTCGACCGCTGTGCAGGAAGCTTGGTGTGCACCATCACGGCAGAGGACAGCCCTGTGAGTGACCGCAGGGGGCTCGAAGGGACAGGGTGGCTGCATGTCGCTGAGCGGGACCACTGCCCATCACTGCCCGCTGCTGCCCACCGCAGCCAGCGAGACTCAGACAACTTTCTCTGTATCTCAAGAAAAAGCTGGGGCTGGAAATACCTGCTTTCTGCAGACTGACCTGCGCAATGTTGGGGGGCTCAGAGATCACCCCTGCTCACCCGCCAGGCAGAGCCCTGGGAGGCTCTGCAGGACAGCCCATCCCTTGGAAGTGCCATGGGCGCAGCACTGTGCGCTGCTGCCATGCTCCCGAGAGGAGCTTGGAGCTGCCTCAGCGTTCAAGATGATGGTCCCCAGGGCCAGCCCGCAGCACCCCAACCCCGCCGCAGCTCCCTCCCCAGCACAGTAATTGCAAAGCAGGCAAATTAAAAGGCAGGAGATGGACAGTTCTACCGCAGGCTGAGCGGTGAGAACTTCATAGGGGATGGCTCCTGCATTGCCATGCCCAGCTCTGGACCTCGAGGAGTCCCTGCACCACTGCAGAGCTGGGGCAGCCGCTGGACCAGCATGCATCCTCCCACCCGCATCCCTGAGTGGGATGAGGAGGAAAGGCAGCAAGGAGCCGGCAGTTCATACATGGCCAAATGGGTCACTTGGCCCAGAAAGGACTACTTGCTTTTGCTGAACAGCTTCTCTGGGTGTTTGTGATGCAAAGTGCTGGCTGCTGCAGCAGGCCTGGGGTTTTCAGGCTTATTAAGAAAAAAAGAGGTTATCACCAGTCATCCCATTTGGAAAATCCTTTTTGATTTATAATAAATATAATAGATGAAATCTGGCAACCAAATTACTCAAGAAGGAGTGTGAAGTCCAACTCTCATTAATTGTCCAGGAAATGCAGCCAGAAAGTGGGGAGAGGAAGCATTTCTGCCTGAAGCTGGGAGCACTGGATACAGACATGAGGGAAAAACACAGCTAACTAACACCAACCAAAATGAAACCACCAGCTGCACCACCTCCAAAGCCAGCTGCTGCCCTTTCTCCAGCTTGGATCAGGCCTCTGGCAAGACCAGGATGTCCTGTGCCATGTGCCAACTGCACCCCGGAAGATGTCATCCATGGCAGGGCCCTCTGGAATGCAGCACCAGCAGGTGGGGAGGAAGAGATGCCACCCCCATTTGAAGCAGCTTTGCTGAAGCTGCTCAGGCAGGAGGATTCAGGTATGGTGGTCTGGGACACTCTGCCGGCTCTCTCCTTGCCAAGAGCTAGCTTCACCAGCATGCCACAGGGCGGGAGCTGCTCCTGCCCCTGCCACCTCCACCATGCAGCCGTCCCCTGAGAAAGCTGAGTGCTCTGCCCTATCTGCCCAGGGAGGGAAATTATAAAATGGGAAAAAATCAGCCAACATTTTCCCTTGCCCTACTGTGCTTGGGGAGGAAGTGCTTGGCCCTGTAAGGATAGGACTGGGACTCCTTTCCCTGCCCAGCCATCGCAGGGATGCTCCTCCAGGTGCCACAGCCATCCCCAGGGGAAACCAGTCCAGACTTCCTACTGCTGTGCCACATAAAGCCGACCTCCTGTCAGCAGGATTCTGCCATTGGCATTTCCAGGCGGCACAACGATGTGATTGGAAATGGCACAAAGAAACCCTTCTCAGCCTTCACTTGAGAGGAAGCAGTTGAGCTGTCCATCCAAACTTGATTGTGCCAGGAGTGTGTGATGACCCTGCTGCTGAAACAGGCTGCTGCTGAAACAGGCTGCTGCCGGCAGAGCCAGGCCTCTCACACTTGCCCTGTCTCCAGCAGTTCCCCAGGGCTGGGAAGGGGAAACTGCCACCTGCCCCTCTTGACAGCCCACAGGCACAGCCATCCTCAGCAGCTCCTCAAGGGGTCCCTCCCCAGCAGCACTGCCAGGCCAGCTTATACGCCTCCACCCTCTTAAATTTGGAGGAAACAGATACTGTGCTGGATCACTGGTGGCTGCATCACAGCCACCGGATTCTCCTGATCGCAGCCTACATCACCAGTACTGCCAGCTGGGCCACCTGGGCCTCAACACACAGGAAAAGAGAGCATGCAAGAGCATCCCCACCTCTGCCTCCTGCCCTCCAGCACAGACACGAAAAGACCCGGATGGTTTGAACTGCTGGGAGATTTAAAAAACAGTACTGCACCTTCTCACCCTCCCACAGACAGGCAGGAGCCCAGCAAGGCCCCACCGTCCCTGGCTCACCCAGGCTGCCTGCCTGGCATCCGCCCCTTGGGTGAGCTGGAACAGGGAGAGCCATACCGGATCCGCAAACAATGCTGGGAGCGAGGAGGCGCTCCCTGGCTCCTGCGGCCAGCGAGACGGAAAGCACCTGCCTGGAGACACGGTGTCCCGCGGGCAGGGATGCCAGCGGGCAGGGTAGCCAGCGGGCAGGGTTGCCAGCTGGTACCTGAAAGGGTGGGAAGCCCCCAGGCTTCCTCACAGGCAACACTTGGGGCTGGCTGGGGTTTGTGGGGGCTGGTGTATATGCCCGTGGTGGCCTCACACACCGCAGCACAGAGCGAGGGGATACAGCAGGTGTCCAGTGCCAGACATGCCAGGAGGGGAAAGGCATTAACCCAGACCCCACAACTGGAAAAAAACCCAAAACAACCCTAATTTCCCCAAAACAACCCTTAAGGAAACAGGAGGCCAAAGGTGGTGCTGCTGGGAGGGAAAATAAAGCCACACTTTCATTTTGCCCTGGGAGCAAGGAGAAACACTCCGGTCACCCCCCAGCCTCGGGGCGATGCTGCTGCCGCTGCTCCCCTCGAAGCAGCAGCTCGGGGCTGGTGAGCAAAGGGCTCCGGCACCTCCCTACGATGGCTCCAGCACCACAGCACCTTACTGGGGTTTTGTTTGGTTTGGGCGGGTTTGTTTTCAATTTCCCCCAGGAAAGGTGCTTCAGGAGAGCCACAGCGCAGGACCGCTCCCACAACTCCGTGCTCTCTCCCCGCTCCAGCGTCTGGGCCCAGATCCGTGGGTACCTCCTGCCACCCCCAACCGCTGCCGGGCCCCTGCCCTGCGCCGATGGACCCCGCTGCCAGGGCCCCCGCCTGCAGCAGCGGCAGGAGGGCGATGGCGCTGCCCGTCCCCCGGCGCACTGCGGGGCCTGGCTGACGGCCGGGTGGGGTGGGAGGAACGCCGTGGGGCTGCGCAGTGGGGGGAGACTCCACGGGCCGTTGCCCACCTTACTTTCAGGCCGTGGCGGTGCGTGGACCATGCTGCCCGGGGGAAGGATGCTAAACGGCCCCTCACCCACGGCGGCTTCCCGGCCTCCCCCAGACGCTGGGGGGTGGGGGGTGTGTGTGTGTGTCACGGGACCCGCCCTGCGGAAAGGGACCCGCTGACCCCTGTCAGGGGGCTGGGAGCCTGATCACCCACGGATGCTGAGCCCTCGTGGGGGTGGGGATGGGAGAGCACAACCGCACCGGGTGCGCCGTGGGAGGGGCCACGAGGGTCCCTTGGGAAGCATCCCCCGCTCCTCCGCGTGGGAGGGAGGGCACAGACAAGGGGGAGGGGAGGCACACAAGAACACTGACATGGGGAGGGGGGTGGTCACGGGAGGGGGACGGACACGGGTGGAAACGGCGACACACTCACCGGCACGGGCAAGGCGCAGGCGGCACGCCCCGAGGGCGGCAAGCAGCAGCAGCAGCGCTCCGCGGCGGGCGGCAGCGCCCCGGGCCGCCACCATCCTCCCCCGACGCGGGCGGGCGCGGGGGCCGCGGCGGCTGCGGGCGGTGGCGGGAGCGGCGGGGCGGACCCCGGCGGCTGGGGCCCCGCCCCCGATGCCGGGTCCCGCCCCGCAGAGCCCCGCCCCTCATGCAGCATCGCGGCTGGACCGCTGGAGCTTCCACCCCCGGATCCCCGCGGAAGTCCCCAGCACCTCAGCCTACCTCCGCACGCACACCCCCGTTGGCTTGGGGGGAGAATGCCTGACCGGTTGGTGGTGTCCACGCCCCCGCTGATGGCCAAATGGGGGCGGGGGGGGCTGCACGCTGGTCTCTTGTAGACATCAAGGCCATCAGCGAGGCCATGTAAACTAGCTTATCCTGCCCCCAATCCCCATCTCCAAAATACGAGTGTTGTCCGAAACACCGGCGTGGGACAGCCGCCCTGAGCACTCGTTGGCATGGCGGCAGGGCTGCGTGTGTTGTGCCGGCTGGAACAGGTGACAACCAGAAGCACAGACTGCACACGGGGAGACGGGCTGCGCGGGGAGCCGAGATGCTCTTTCTGCCAGGCTCCAGGAGCTGGTGGGTGTTGGGACCCGGTTACTGCCCCAGTCCTTCAGGAATAGCCTAAACTGGGGCTGAGGGGCTGGGCAATCCCACGTGTGGGTCGTGCTGCTTCTGGGGCAATGCCTGGGCTGATGGCAAGTGCCATATCCCTGCCTGCCAGGCAGCTGTGGCACTGGCCTGCGAGCGCTGTCTGTCAGACTTCATCTGCAGCCACCAGCCTTGGAGAGAGCCATGCACAGAGAAAACACCCCCTGCCTTCCCAGTCACAGCCACATCCCTGTCCCCACAGAGTGAGCTTCCTTCCAAACTCCTTCACCTACAGGTTCCTGTTCGTTTCCCAACCCTTGGGTCCTCCTTGGAGCACAAACCTCCCAGCTGGCTGCAGGACAGCAGGTGTTTGGCAGAGAGGCGCTGCCACAGCCACCAGCTCCAGGGGTGCCCCAAGGACACCTGAGTCATGCCGACTGCCTTGTCGGCCAGGGATCCCCATTGTCCTTCCCAGTGTCCCTGTGCCCTGCAGAGCTGCTGGGGGCCGCGCGAGGGCTTCCCCACAAGTCAGGGGATGCTGAGGCAGCCAGCTTTGCAAAATCCAGGCGTCTGATCCCCAGCCCCATCTCTGGGCATAGACCTGAGGCCTGGGCACGAGCAGGATGACCTGATGTTTGATGGGACCTGCTATCCCAGATCCCGCTGGCTCACATGCGCTGCCTTTTTAATCCCTAATTCCGGGTGGAGGGATTCCTACAGCCAGTGCCCTGCCACATGGCTGGGCTCAGCCCCAGCTGACAGTACTCACGGCAGGAGCCCCGTTAGAGCATCAGCGGTGCCCGGGCAGGCTTTCAGCTGGCTCCACGGCTTTCCACATTTGCTGAGAGTGAGTGGCCAGGGGTCCAGTGTGCCGGTGACACTGGGCTGGGCTTTGGCAGGGGCTGCTGCGTGCCCACGGCTCCTGCTGTCACCAAGGCTGTGCAGGCAGGTGCAGGCAGAGGTGGGTGACAGCACAGAGTGGGGCCAGCAATGGGGCCAGCGTTCTTTGCAGCCTTGTCATCTGCCTCCAGCAGAATAGATAGCTCTTAAATATGTCTTTATTCCTTAATTTCCCTGTCCTTTCACTCCTGCCAGGTCTCTGGGATTTTACTTACAAAGGAAGGACCCTGCTTTTTCTCTGCTCTCTAATTTGCTGGAGTTCTCTACTCATTAATTGCTTCTCAGTTTTAACATGCACCTTGGGGACCAGCAAGTGAACCAGGCAATAGTGCTGGGAGAACTGGGACAAGTGCCCATGCTGGGGACAGTAACCACATCTTTAACCTGCTGCTCTTTGCCCTGCAGGTAGTTGAGGCTGAAGGGTTACTGAGATGGATACTGGTTCAAACTGGTCCTGTTTATGCTGATATAAATCCCTAATAATCTCAGTGATTTTAATACACTGAAAGAAATGAGCTCTTCTGCCCTGCACTGTTCCTGTCGCCAAGTGGCAGAGAGGCCAAACTCAGCCAGGTCATGTCCCCATATATCACCGACGCAGCACCTCTGGCTGCACCCAGGGAACGGTGGTCCCAGATGCCCTTGTGCAGTGTGAGGGTGCCGACACATGGCCAGGGCTTGGCACCTCCAAGGCAGCATCCAGCAGGGACCCCTCTCCCACGGGGCTAGCGCGGGTCCCCAGGCGCTGCAGTCAACCCAGCCCTGCCAGGGCTGTGCACCCTCAATGGGGTGGTTGGTGCCCCTGCCCCACTGTGGGCTGTCCTGAGCCCTAGAGCTGCTGGGGGTTCTTCCTCTTGGTGCTGGGGACAGGGGCTGGCTCCTGGTGGGGGCAAGGACCACAGGGGACAGGTCTGCAGCAGTGAGGAGTTATGAAGCTGACCTGGACCACAGGCTGTGGCCAGGAGCACAGTCATCCATGGCGCACAGCCTTCCATGGCGCACAGCCTTCCACGGCACACAGCTGGAACCAGCCGCGGGCCTGCGCAGAGGCAAACCCAGCAAGCACTGGGATGGCGCTGGGTCCAGGGCAGCCCCAAGCGGGGCCACTTGTGTGAGGGCGTCTGGAGGGGAGGCAGGTGGGGATGATGGCACAATCGCTTCCCTGTGTGCATGTCGAGTACAAGGCCAGCCCGCTGGGTGAGAGCAGTGGGAGCAAATGGGAGGTAACTGGGAGACACTGGGGTGTGTGCAGGGGAGTCTGTGAGTTCTGGCAAAGCGGAGAGGGGACCCCTGCCCCATGCTGTCTACCCAGACAGGGGATGTCTGAGAGCTGGACCTCTGTGAGGATCCCAGCACTCCTCAGCATCACACCCAGCCTTGGTGCAGGGTCCCCATCTCTGCAAGAGGTGGGTGGGGAGGTAGAGTGGGCCCTGGAAGCCAGCCCCGAGTGCAGCGGGCTGGGGGCTGCAGAGCAGGAAGCTGAGTTGGATCCTCCAGTCCGGACCCATCGAGGGTGAGCGGAACTGGCAGTGAGGTGGGACCTGCTCTCCTGAGCCTGACTTATCCCAGGATGCCCTGATCCCATTCCCTTGCTGCTTGCTGCAGGCCCAGCCCCAGCTCCAAGAGTCTGGCCCATTGTGTACAACTGCTGGTTCCCAACCTCCCAAAATGCAGGCTGAGGCCACATCTTGCTAGTCCTGAATTTCAGATTGTGCTGGGTTGACCCTGGCTGAAGGCCAGGCATCCATCAAAGCCACTCTGGTACTGGCCTCCTCAGCTAGGCAGAGAGAAAAAATGTTATATATATATAAAAAGCTCATAGGTCGAGACAACGACAGGGAAAGATCATTCACCAGTTACTGTCATGGGCAAAACAGACTTGACTTGGGGAAAAATTATTGTAATTTATCACCAATCAAATCAGAGTAGAAGAGAATGCAAACCAAATCTTAAACCCCCTTCCCCCACCCCTCCCTTCTTCCCGGGCTCAGCTTTGCTCTCCATTTCTCTCCCTCCTCCCCCCGAGTGGTGCAGGGAGATGGGGAATGGGGGTTTGGGTCAGTCCACATACATCTTTGCTCCTTCCTCCTCAGGGGAGGATCTTCACACTCTGCCCCTGCCCCAGCGTGAGGTCCCTCCAATGGGAGACAGTCCTCCATGAACTTCTCCGATGTGACGCCTTCCCACAGGCTGCAGTTCTCCCCACTCTGCTACAGCGTGGGTCCCCCTGGGGTCAGAAGTCCTGCCAGCAAATCGGCTCCAGCCTGGGCTCCTCTCTCCACGGGCCCACAGCTCCTGCCAGGAGCCAGCTTGGGCATCCCCCTGCTCCAGCTGGGGTCCTTCCTGGGCTGCAGGCAAGTCTCTGCCCCACTGTGACCCTTGGTGGCTGCAGGGCACAGCCGTCATCACCATGGCCTGCACCAGGGGCTGCACCACGGGCTGCCAGGGAACCTCTGCTCCAGCGCCAGGAGCACCTCCTCCCCCTCCTCGCTGACCTCAATGTCTGCAGAGTTGTTTCTCTCCCATCCCACTCTTTCTCTCCCTGCTGCAAATTCCCCTCTCTTCAGTTATTTTCCCCTCTTAATTATGTTCTCTCAGAGGTGTTACCACCACCATTGATGGGCTCAGCCTTGGCCAGCAGTGGTCGATCTTGGAGCCAGCTGGCATTGGCTCTGTTGGATACAGGAGTCTTCCAGCAGCTTCTCACAGAAGCTACCCCTGTAGCCCCACCACTACCAAAACCTTGATCTTAATGTTTACTTGGTGAAAGGAAAGAAGTGGCTTTTCTGTCCTTTATCTGGTGCTCAGCCTCTCCCCAGAATGGCGCTTGGGGCTGGAGGTCACTTTTGGTCTGCTTTTGGGTAGTTGTGCTAGGAGTTCCTGTGCTCAAGGCTCCAACTGGGAGGGCAGAAGGATGCTGGGGGGCTTGTCCCAGCCTCAGGATGGGAGAGCTGGAGCTGTGGCTCACTTAAAGCAGTGGGGTGCACTCCCTTGCAAGGACAATGGGGGATGAAGCTCATCTCCTCTTCAGAGAGGAGCCTGAAGAGTAATATGGCCCTAGGAAAAGCTGCTCTGCACCCACCCAGGGGGATGCACAGGCTAAAATCCCATGTGGACCCCACTTGGTAGCAACGTTTCTGCCTCACACCCCATGCACTGCCTGCAAGGGTTGAGCCTGCCGTGGCTCGGTACATCCCAGGGCACTGCCACCCTGGCTGTTGAGCTGTGCTCCCCATGTTCCTCAGTGCAGCACCCACAGGAAGGTGCCAGGATCACCCTTTCCCTCTCATCACATCTGTGCTCCGTGCGCAGGGATCCCTGGGCAGGGAGGACCCAGGACAGGGTCTGCTGGTTGCTCTTACTGGCTTTGGGCAGCACAAACATCTGCTGCTGGGAAAGTCCCAGCTGGCTCATGGTGCCTGAATTTCTCACACACATAGGGTTGTACTTCAGTGTCCCTGCCTGTGGGGACAGAGATGTGGCTACAGCCTGGCCAGATGTCCCCAGACCTCCTCCCATGGGAGTGGCACTGGGAGCACTCTGGGGATTCCATACAGCCCTGCCAGAGCACCCAGCCCCCCAACACCACCAGAGCAGCAGGACAAACTGTCTGGCAGCTCCCATTCCACTGGGAGAGTCTTGCTGGAGGGTCAGCCCCCTGCACCCCTCACCTCCCTGGGCATCGCTGAGCCTTGTTGTGCATTCTCCAGTACTTAATGCAGAGAAAGAGCACTGAGATGGTTAACCCCTGGTATTGCCATCGCTGAGGATACTGTGTCTGCAGAGTCTGTATTGATTGTTAGATGTGGTTTGAGAAGGGGATGAGCTCAGGGCATCACCTCCCTCCAGGATGCAGGCTGAGCCTCCCCATGCCCAGGGCTCCTAGTTCTCTGGCAGCTCTCAGACCCTCAGAGCTGCCACACATTTTCTTACATCCTGCCTGCCTGGGCCTCACCCTGCACCCCCTACAGCCATACCCTGGCACCCCTCCTTAATACCCCCCCACCCCAAACCCTTCCCCTGCACCCAGCATTTCCTACACCTCTCCTCTACCCCCCACATACTCAGCACCCCTCCACTGCACCCCTTGCACATCTCTTACCTCTCCTCATCACCCCCTGTACACCCCACACCTCCTGTGCACCCCTGGCCCACCCCTGACCAAGTCCCTGAAGTCCCTCTCTGCCTCCCCACTGGCTTCCAGATCCTGGCTCCATCCCCTCCTCCCCTTCCCCCCCTCCCCGACCACCTCCACCTTGGCACAGCGTGGCAGCTCCTTGCACACCAGCTTTGTGCCCAGGACCACCCGCACCTCTCCCTGGCTGTGGGACACAGTCAGTTCCAGCCCCCGAGCCAGGATGTCTCCTTCTCAGAGTGATCCCATGGACCTGGGACCCAGGGCTGCAGCCCCCTAAAAGCCACCCGTTCTTGCTGTGCTTGTGAGAAGCATCACATCTTTCCTCCAGACCATCATGGGGCTCCTGCACCCTGAAGAATCTGAAGAAAGTAATTGGTTTAGTCTTGGGAACAAAGCATGCTTTTAACAGCCCAAATCTGCGAGCTCTAGATCTCACCCCTCCACGGCCTGCTGGGACTCAATTGCACCAAGAGAGAGCTTGGCCGCCCCCAGCCCAAACCCCCTCCATCTCACATGCTGGGGGTCTCTCTGAGGATGTTCCTGGACAGCCCCTCTCTCAATTAAACCAGCACTGTCCTTCACCGCTGACCGGGCACGCAGGGACACCAGCAAGCTCACAGCCACTGCACTGCCTCTCCTGGGACACCCTGTGGCTTGGCCTCCTTCCACCTCCCATGAGAGGGACTTTTCTGTCCCAGATGGCATCACCCCCAATCCTGACTTCAGCATGTTCCACAGAGAGAGCCAGAGAGTCGGGAGGGTGTGTGGAGCTAGGCTGTGTGGCAGGCGTCCCTGCGCCTGGGTCAGACAGTAATGGGGCAGCAGTTATCTGAGGGGGCTGGTGTGGCGCAGGGAGCACAGCATGGAACCCCCTAGTTCCCCATCATGCGCATTGTGGTAACACATGAAACCGCGACCTAGATGGTGGGGAACAGCCCACATCCATGTTCGTGCTATGGAGGGGTCCTGTCCTGGGGGGAGGGGGCTTAATCCCTGCTGCTGGCTCAGGTCCCATCTCCTCCCTTGTGCTCGCTACTTATGGGAGTTTGTGTATTGACTGGGTTGATCAGGGGTCACCCTCCGCTTGCATCCTGTGGGCTTGGACAGCAGATGAAGAGCATTGGACTCCAGCTGATGGCTCGCAAAGCCCCCAGCTCTCCCAGTGGGCCTCCTCAAAAAGAAGCTGAAGGGGTCATTGGGGTGGTCCAGCCAAAGTAGCTTCTGGGAGAGGGTTCTGCAGCTGGGGCTTGAGCTCAGGCAGTTCCAATTAGAGACAAGGTATAATTAGCAATGTCAGGTGTGGCTGGAAGAAAGCTGTTAGGGAATGCTAAGATTTCCATCTCTCATCATCCTCTAATCAAGACTGGATCCCTTTCTAGGAGGAACGGGGTCATCACCCAATTAATTGGGCTGAATGCAGAGGTAATGGAAGGTTCCTCTAGCCAGTACTAGACAAAAGAAGAAACTGATTTCTTATCAGGTCTTTAAAGCATATGCAGCCACATCAGTCATCTCCACTGAGAAGGTAAATTGATTTTGGCCTCTCTTCTTGCTCCCAAAAGGGGGATTGAAGACAGTCTCGCACTGGTAAAGGTAGATTAAATACAAAGGTGTTTCTGTCTAATTTCTGTGATTTAGTGATGCTCCTCCAGCCCCCAGTGCTGCCCACTGGGAAGTGCTTTACAAACACCCAGCGATGAATTAATTCTTTGACTCCACCTGAAACCCGAAGGAGCAAACCTGCCCATGGGCTGGAGGGGCTTCTGGCACCGTCCCTGTCTCCAGTTTTGTCAAACTAGGCTGTACCTCAAGTTCAAACTGGCAGCAAGAGCAGCTGTTGGACATATTTGTCCTGGGTGCAGAGCTCTGGCACAGGGGCCCCTCTGGACTCACCTCCTGAAGTCTCCAGGCACATGGCAGGTGTTCCCATGTCCACTCTATTTTCCTACAGCTGGTTGATCATCGTTCCAGGTTGGAGGTGAGAGAGTGGCGCTTGACAGCTCTGCTCCCTTTGCACCACCAGCATACGTGTGTAACCAGGACGGGAACCACCCCTCAGGGATCCCCCTTGTGGTTCTTATTTACCCTGTTTTATGAACAGCTCAAGAATTAACTGAGGTGAAGAGTGAGAAGAGGAACCCTGGGTGACATCCATAGCAGATGAGAAAATTTGCACTGATGCTTACCCAGGAATTAAATGTTTTGATGATTATTTCACCACGACAGTGAAATATGATTCTCACAGACATCTTCCCATTTTTCTTGAGGTCTTCGATGCAGCTGGATTGGGAAGCTATGGTGATGGTACACCACTTCCCAGTGAGCTAGAGAGAATGACTCTGCACTGATTGATAAGGAGAGCAACAAGACATTCAGGGACAGTGCAGGAACCCCCCACTCCCTCCTCTGGCTGCTGAGGGGTGGACAAGCATCTCTTCTGCCAGGCAGAGCAGCAGTCTCCCATAAAGACCTGATCCATTGCAAGATCCACTGGGCCAAACCCAGATACTCTGTGACCCTCACTAATCAGCCGACTGCCTGCCTGCCTGAGGCATTCAAGCAGCCAGACGTCTTGCCATTGAGTACCAGGAGACCTGAGGAATTTTGACTTCCAGCAGGAACTGGGGTCCTAGCAAAAACAGGCAGGTGGGTTTTGCCTGACCTCTGCTCCCTCGTGCAGACCATGTCCAAGCAAAGCATCTTCCCCATTCTCCACCATGGGAAAACTCCCTCCAGTGGCATTTCCTTCTGTCCATCAAAATATTCTTTCAGAGGGATTTTTGCCCAGGCCTTGAAGCCCCAGCAGAAATGTCAACTCCAGGAGCAAGAAAATGACCATCATCTTCAGGACACCTGTGAGAAAGATGAGCTCCACGGGCAGCTCAGAGCCTTCATCCCTGCGCACATACCCTCAGAGGTGGCAAGAGCAAACCCTCCCTCGCCCCTTCTCTGTGCGATGGCTGGTGCCAGTGCAGAGGCAATGCCGTTTGCTGGTTTCTTCCCACCTGCAGCCAAGCAGTGTGCTCCTACCACGGTCAGACAGACCGATCCCCCAGGTCCTCTGCAAGAGGGCAGGGAGAAAGGGCGAGAAATTCCCTGCCAGCTTCAGCCCCACCGACAGCTCCCATGGGGCCAAAGTGAGAAGCTCTGGAGTGATGAAGAGACCCAAATGAGCTCCTTGGTATCCAGGGGTGCATCCCACCTCATCCCAGGGACTGGCTATGTCCTGTTTGTATAAGTGATCCCCATTTCACCCCTAAATCTTCCCTTGCTGTGCGTAAAGCTTCACTCTCTCAGACTCTTCCTTTTTGCTTGGATGTGGTGGTGTAGAGCAGCACTGTCCAAACGCTTCTGATCGCACACCCTTATCAGTGAAAGACTGCTGAGTGTGCACCCCAATACATATAATCACAGAATGGTTTGGGTTGGAAGGGACCTTAAAGATCATCCAGTCCCACCCCCTGCCATGGGCAGGGACACCTTCCACTAGACCAGCTTGCTCCAAGCCTCATCCAGCCTGGCCTTGGACACTTCCAGGGATGGGGCATCCACAGCTTCTCTGGGCAACCTGTCCCAGTGCCTCCCCACCCTCTCTGGGAAGAACTTCTTCCTGATATCTAATCTAAATCTCCCCGCTTTCAGTTTAAACCTGTTACCCCTTGTCCTGTCGCTACAGGCCCTTGTAAAAAGCCCCCTCCAGCTTCCTTGTAAGTCCCCTTCAGGTACTAGAAGGTGCTGTAAGGTCTCCCCGGAGAGTTCCCTTCTATGAAGAGAATTTCTTCTAGTTTATGAATAAACATCTATGTTTATTCATAAATCATATACATGTACATTACGAAACATACACAATTACAAAACACACACAGTAACAGGAATTTTAAAAGGACAAGATAAAGTTGAAATTAACACTAGCTTTAAAATATCTTTTTCTTTTGCTTTTTTTATTAATGGTACCAAAAATACTTTCTCCTTGCACCCCAATGGATTGCCTTGCGTGCCGCTGGAGTGCATGCACCCTACTCCAGAGACCACTGCTCTAGAGAAAGCATTGATTTTCCCTGACAGATAAGCCTGATAAGAGGGATATATGTTTCTTTTATCCCTACTGATGTTGCTGGTCTTTGCAGCAAGCTCTGTGGGTCCATGTTGTGGTGTGGTCTCGCCCATCAGTGTCATGAGCTGATGAAGCATGAGCACAGTCAACACTCAGGACTTGTGGTGCTTGCCTTTTCCTTGGCTCAGAGGTTCTCCATCCTCTTCCCCTGCTGGTTGCCTCCAGAGGTGCACACCTGGCCAAATACTAAAGTAGCTATGGCTGGCAGGAGCAATCATGAAATCGCAGGTTGCCCTGTCAGCAGGGAGAGCAGAGGGGTGGGAGATCTCTCTGGCTTACCCTGCCCCGGGAACCGTGAGTGGGAAGGGATGTGAAATTCCTGTTTTATTTCCAAAGGAGGCTGCTGATTTTGTAGATGTCCTAAAAACTGCGTTCCCCAACTGGCCCTGCCTTGTCCATATGCTCTGGGAGGACGTGTTGCATCCTCACCCGTGTGGGATAAGGCAACATTGGGTTTCTACTAGGAAATCATTGGCTCCATCAGGGATGAGGGTATTGCCAATCACAGGAAACCATTTCCCATGATTTCTGCGAAGTAGGAGTCTCACAGAGTTTTACTTGTAAAGAAATCCCAGCCCAGCATTCGGCTGAGGTCCGAGGAGATGTGTTTCGCTGTGCTGGTAGGCATATCTTCTTGCACACTCTGAGCTGTGGTCACAGCATCCTTTCACACACCTTTATCTACCACTACCAGGTAACACCTTCCCAGCTCCGTGTGCTGCTGAGAACTTCTAAACCCTTCCTGAAGGCATGTCATGGACCAGATTAATCTGCTCTCCCACCCACACTCCTCCCTTATTGCCACCACTTTGCTTGTGGAAGCAGCTCTCCGTTCTCAGGAATAACTTTGACTCCTGAAACTACAAAACCCAATCCCCTGACAATGGTTTTCCTACTCATACATATTTTATTGTATTGGGGGAAAGACATCTGACTCTGCAGTGTCTGCAAGTCCAGCCCAGACAAGATTATCCACCACTTAAGAGGAGATGCGACCAGCCGAGCATTCATGCTGTGCTTTGCTCAGTGTTTCACCTCAGAAAGGCCTCTGCTTAGGAATAAAAGCTCTTTCCAGAAAACCTGACAAAGCCCTGGTGTAAATAAATCATCCAAAACCTGTAAGTCTTACCAAGGGCACTATCACATCAAAGGCAGAGTGTGGTCAGCCAGTACAGTTTCTCTACTTGGGCAATACCTATTTCTTCAGAAAAACGTTCCCAGAATTATTTACTAGGAGAACTCTCATGGCCAAGCAATTAGCAATTTTACAAAATCCCCTTCTAGTCTGTTCAGGCCTCCAGAGGACGTTGTGCCATCCTTCTGCCACTAGTCCAAAGACCTCTGCAGTGCTCCACACTGAAGGACAGTACCTGGCTCCTCCAGGGGTGAGGCACAGCTCGCCTGCCTGGGGCCGTACCTGATGAGCTGGGCTTTCTGAAGCTGGCAGTGTAAGTTCCAGCCAGCTGTGCTGGGGGCTTTCAGACACAAAGAGAGATGATGCTTGAAGTAGGTACCCAGCCCCTGGGTCCCCACTGGGCAATAACAGGTGTTGGTGTGTTGGTGAGGGAGAGCAAGGAGCTGTGCTACCGCCAGCACCATGCGACACCACCCGACCGTGCGTGCATTGGGTCACCGAGAGCAGCATCCCTGTCGTGCAGAGGGTGGGGGTCTCTCAGTGGCCATGTCTGCACCATTGGTAGACATCTGTAACACCCCCCTGTGCAGGGCTGTCCTGATGGCCGCTTCGACCCTGCTGTTTCCCAAGCTGTAGATGATGGGGTTGAGCATGAGGGTCACAACAGCATAGAGCAGGGCCAGGACCTTGTCCATCTCCTTGGCACTGCCGGAGTGAGGCACCAGGTACGCAATGGCCCCAGCACCAAAGAACAGGGACACCATGGTCAGGTGGGAGGTGCAGGTGGCAAAGGCCCTCTGCATCCCTGCTCCCTTCTGGAGGACAGCCCTGATGATGTGAACATATGACACAAGAGTGAGGAGGAAAGACCCCATTGCAATGGTCCAAGTCAGAGCATACAAGATGACTTTGTTGAGGGGAGCATTAGGGCTGCAGGATGCCCTCAGGAAGAAGGGTATTTCACAGAACAAGCTGTTGATCATGTTGGACCCACAGAAGGGCAGGCGGGCTGTGAGGAAGGCCTGGATCAGAGACGAGAAGGAGCTGCTCAGCCACAAAATGGCCACTAAGCAGTGGCACATCTTCCTGCTCATGAGCGCTGGGTAGTGGAGGGGGTGTCAGATGGCCAGGTAGCGATCATAGGCCATGGCAGCCAGGAGCACACACTCGGAGGCCCCAAAGCAAAGGAAGAAGTATATCTGCATGATGCAGCCCACAAAGGAGATGGTCTTCTGTGGTGAGAATGAGTCTCTGAGGATCTTGGGAAGGGTAACGGAGGAGTAGCAGATGTCCAGGAAGGAGAGGTGGCCCAGGAAGAAATACATGGGGGAGTGCAGGTGGGAGTCTAGCCAGACAAGGGTCACGATGAGCAGGTTCCCCAGCACCATCAAGAGGTAAACAAGTGAGAGGCACAGGCAGAGGGCCACCTGTGCTCTGTAGGCACTGGAAAACCCCAAAAGAAGGAACATGGTGGGGCTGCTGAGATTTCCACGCTTCAGGGACTCATCTACAGGGAGAGCAAGGAGGAAATAAGGACAGGTAGGAGAGCAAGTGCTCACCCCTGCCATGGGGCATCACCAGCCCCTTGCTCTGCTGCTTGGTGGGCTGAAGATGTGCTACTGCCCCGACACTCCTCACGCCTCACTCCAGGAGCTCAGGGGGGATACATGTGTGGGGGCAGGTGGCAAATCTCAGCCTCAAGGCAACCCTCAACCTGAAGGACACCAGGGAGAGCTGAGGCCTCAGCACTGTGGTCAGTAAGGATCCCGGGGACTGTTAAATGACAGCAGTCAAGAGCAGCTCCTCCACCTGCTCCAGATTTCCTGGGATGGAACTGGAGCATGGTCTCAAGATCCCACACTGTTGAAGGTTTGACCCTGCCTTGTTGAACAGTTTCTGCCCTTCATGGAAGCAAGTTGTGTTTACAGCACTAGTGAAGGCACAGAAAGATCCTCTGCTTGCCCTCGCCATCACAGACTGTGGGAGCAGACCTTATCCTCTCAAAAAAAGAGAATTGTTAGAAGTTACATAGGTGTCCGTTTGCAAATACTGCACCGTAGGTGTTAGCCTCATGCTCACACCTAGACAGCGATGTAAGGGAGGGCCCTCTGAGAGGTCACGGGAACACCAGAAAGGCATATGAAGGGGATTGTGTGATTCAAATAGGCTTGAGGATGGCAAGGAAAAGCAGAGTCACGAGCCTTCAGGAAAAAGGAGCACTTCTGAATCTCATGAGAAACTACAGCCCAGTGATAAACGAAGACGACACACAGAAGATCTTGAGTGTGAACCTAAAACTACTGAATGCACAAGAAGAGCAGTAAGGAGATGATCAGAGATTCGTGAGAGCCTGCAATAAGCTGCTAGTTCTGACAGAGTGCCACCCAACCCTTCCAGGGAGAAGCGTGGGAGCATCTGCCAGGGGTGAAGAGGAGCGGGTGCCAGGCTGAGAAGATTTGAGCACCCTCAAACGACACAGCAGGTTCCTTCCCGGAGGGAACAAGAATAACTCCCCACGCTGGGGATGTGCTCCACAACGCGGAGGTTCAGGGCTGGGCTGTGGATTGGTCCTGGTGCCCAGCAGCCAGGGTGGGAGCGTGAGCAGGGAGGGGAGGGGGCAGCAGCCAGCCCTAGGCTCAGTGTCACGGGAAGGGCTGGGGCGCTTGAGCAGCTGGGAGCCTCATGGACACCCTCCTCCTCAGGCACGCCAGCAGGAGGGGAGAAGCCTTCAGGGATGTGAGCCAGGCTTTGAACCATGAAGGGAATGGCAGTCGAAGGAGAAGCATGTAATTTCCATGCTGGTTTGGGATGTGCTGGAAGGGTCAGAGCTGGTAAACAAGGGCATAGCCACAGAGGGATAAGAAGCAACTGTAGGGATAAAAGTGGCTGGGAAAGCTGTGTGGGCAGCAAAAGGCTGGTGTCTTCTCTGGCTCAGGAAAAGCAGATGGTCCATAGGAAATAACACCAACAATTGTGGCCTCATGCAGAACTGGTAGGGAGGAACTCAGGTTACTGCATGGAGCCACCCGATGTTTCCAGAGGTCAGAGAAAGCTGGTGTGACCAGAGCAGAGGCGATGGAGGTCACAAGAGAGAGGGCAAGAAAGGGAGGTGAGGAGAGGTAGCACAGCACAAGAGGTTGAAAGGCACCATCAAAAGATCTTCCTAGATCTAAATTACATTGGGAAGAGGGAAAGGAAGATCTGCCCAGACAGTGCTGGAAGCCTACTGCAGATCTGCCCAGACAGTGCTGGAAGCCTACTGCAGATCTCCCAGCCAGACTGGGGTGAGGACAAAGCCCCAGGAGAAAAATTCTTCCAGGACAATTAACTCTTCGGAGGGGAGAGGGGTTATAGATCACAGCTTTGTCAGTAATGGTCATTCCAGATATCCCTGGATATGACATCTCATATACCTCTTCACCAGGTCACAGCATGAAGTGAGCTGATGGGTTTTTTTGTACCTGTTCCTGAAAAATAGGCTGTTTTTAGAAGAGCTATCTGAGAAAATAATTTCAGCTAGAGTAGGCATGAGTCAATGCCATTTTGCATAAATGGGAAGATCAATAGGAGCAGATTGGTGGCTATGAACAAGAACAAATCAGAATGAGTGAGGAGAGCTGGTTCCTGCAGCTGGGCAGATTTGGGAAGTCAAAGATGCAAACACAGAAAAGAACTGGGACTTCATGAAAGCAAAGGTGCAAAATCTAGCTAAAAACTCCCTCTCAAGCACAAGGGAAAGGGTGGTAGAGCAGGGCTTCTCCTGCAGCAAGTGAGCAACTTGTACACACCGAGGAGGACATTTGAAAAGAGCGGAAAGTCTGCAGGGAAAGAAAAGAGCCTGGAAAGGAGTAAGAAAACCCTGCAGTGAAAGATGAAGTGCAGGGAGACGGAGAAAATTGCTTTCAGTCTTATAAGATTAACATACCCCCTTCAGCCATGTAGCTGAAGGACAGGCAGCCCCTCAGTGCTTCTCAGTTCAGTGCCCCGCATGTCAGACATTACCCACCCCCAGTCTTCCAGGAAGACAATAACAATTTATGGCAAAGGTAGGGTGGCTGGTGACAACATGAGGGCACAGGGACAGCAGCATCAAGGAGGGAGGAGAGTCTTCAGTGGTCTGCTGCATGTCAGCAGGGCTGCAGGAAGGGAGCATGGCTGCACCTGGATTCAGGAAGAAAGAATGCTCCTTCTCCTGCAGCGAGGGTGCAAAACATCGTCACAATGGGGGCTATGTCCAATGGGAGGAAAGGAATCCAGTACCAGGCATGTGCAATGGGAAAGAAAAAGAAAGAAAACTACGTGGGCACAGGAATTCTGGGACTATAGAGCAATCTGCCTGCCTACAGGTTCCTCGGCTGGAGACCCAGTTGTTCAGCCCAGGGTAGTCATGAGTGTGGCATAGGATGCCCAACTGGCTATGGGGACAGCGGAAAGGTTTGCAGTCCATGTGGGAAAATACTGATGCTGTGGTACGTTAGTGAGACTTGCTGGGTGATGCACAGTGAGCAGGGAGCCAACTCAAGAAGGAGGAGGCTGAGTGGGCTGCCAGGATGCCTGGAGAGGAGAACGTCAATCAGAGAGGACAGGGCATGACGTGGTCAGCCAAGAGAAGCAAAGGCAAACAGAGACATGACGGCAGCATTGAGGAGCAGAGCCCTAGACTTGAGCATGCTGCTGTGGGTAACCCTGTCATGGGCAAGCCTGCAAGAGCCAGCAGTTTAAACCCAGTTTCAAACTGACTTCAACCCAGGAACCGTCTCCTTAGATCTAATGCACCAGGGGTTGGACAAGGAGACAAAGTTTCACACGGTGCCTTCTCAGGAGGTTTGGGACCCATCATGGGCCAAAGGCGGGAAGGCTTTTTGTTCCTAAATCCCTTTGTCACCACTGAAAACTTCTCCCTTTACCTAAAATAAACCTGTTCTAAGTATAAGTGGGTGTCCACAGAACCTTTGCATGAGGTTCTTTTAATGAAGCAGAGGTGGAAAACTACATGCCTGGTTCACCTGGAAGATGGCACAAAGACAAACCTGGCACGAGACCCCTGGGGAGGGCACCCACCTCCATCTCCCACCCGGTGCCCTGTGGCCTCCCCAGAACCAGGGGCATTCCCAGGATCTGGTCTCCCCAGGGCATCACCACAGCCTGGGCTACCAGAAAACCAGCTTGGCATCTCTGGCACCAGCTGTCTGACTGGGAGGTGATGGGAGCAGGAGGGATGAGGCACAGCTGACCATGTGTCCCCCCTGCAGTGCCCTCCAGCCTGTGAGCCAGCAAAGGAGGAGCTATACAGTGTGACTGGAATGCAAGTGGCATCTTCATTTTATTTTCCACTAACTGTAGGGGTTTGCAATTAGATCTGCTGATCTGATAGTCATTAGCTGGGTGATCAGCAAGTCACTGGAAGTGTCTGTTTGCCTTTCTGCTATTTCATAGAAGCATAGAATCACAGAATGGTTTGGGTTGGAAAGGACCTTAAAGATCATCCAGTCCCACCCCCTGCCATGGGCAGGCACACCTTCCACTAGACCAGCTTGCTCCAAGCCTCATCCAGCCTGGCCTTGGACACTTCCAGGGATGGGGCATCCACAGCTTCTCTGGGCAACCTGTCCCAGTGCCTCCCCACCCTCTCTGGGAAGAACTTCTTCCTGATATCTAATCTAAATCTCCCCGCTTTCAGTTTAAACCTGTTACCCCTTGTCCTGTCGCTACAGGCCCTTGTAAAAAGCTCCCCCCCCCCAGCTTCCTTGTAGGCCCCTTCAGGTACTGAAAGGCCACAATAAGGTGTCCCTGGAGCCTTCTCTTCTCCAGGCTGAACAAGCCCAATTCTCTCAGCCTTTCTCCATAGCAGAGGTGCTCCAGCCCCCAGAGCATCTTCATGGCCTCCTCTGGACTCGCTCCAACTAGTCTATATCCTTCTTATGCTGAGGGCTCCACAGCTGGACACAGCACTCCAGGTGGGGTCTGACAAGACCAGAGTAGAGGGAGACAATCACCTCCCTCGACCTGCTGGCCACAATTCTCCTGATACAGCCCAGGATATGGTTGGCTTTCTGTTATTTAAATTGCATTTGATTTGCAATCAAATCTGGTAGGAGACAGGTGAGCTCGGGGTAGAGTTGGGAGCAGCTGATGGGTGCTGCTCTGTGCAGAGCACAAGCCAACAGCACGGTCTCACTGTGTTTGTAGAGCTGTGTCCCAGGCAGACTAGGAACACTGATGGGAAGCAGGCTGTGGCGCAGGTGAACAAGGGTCACATCTGTAGCTGGGCAGAGCTGTGTTTGCAGTAGGGGCAAGGCTTCTGCCCTGCTGTGAATTTTAGATGTACCAAGCAGCCGGGTATTCATCTGGCTGCAGGGCATGGGTAGGACTGCAAGAACACCCACATCTGCTGGTTGTGGGAGAGGGAGCAGGGCAGAGCTGGCCTTGCAGGACCCCAGCATGGGGTTGACTCCTTCCCTTCTTGGTCCTACAGTTGTCCTGTCACCAAGCACTCACCCAGCACAGACGTCGGGGACACTGGTGACCCAGCATCTGCACAGCTTACCTTGAGAAGGTGCTTTCTCTCTTCACACTGTGTGTCTGGCAGCAGGGACACCAGGGTCATTTCAATATATTCCTGGGAGGCACCTGGGAAAAGATCCCCTATTACAGCACAGTCCATAATTGCTCCACACAGCCCCTCAGGCACAGTGCTTTGGGATGCTGTGGGAGTAGGGAAGCACACTGCCAGGGAATACAGTGTGCTGAGTCCTGTGCTCAGTGTCCAACTGTGGACATCCTCTGAGGGGTGCTCCAGCAGCATCCCCCCAAAAAGGGCCCCAGAACTCCAGGGACCAGGACTAGAGAGTAGGCCTGAAGTTGTCTTTGAACTTCTTGGCAGCTAGAGATGCTCAGAGAGGTGGTCCTGCGGTGGAGCTGGAGTAGTGTGGTGGGCTCTGCAGCCAAAGTGGCTCAGAGACATCCTTAAGCAAGAGCTTGTGTCCAGGAATATGTCAGAGTTTAACTTTTCAGTCTATGCTTTCCTTTTCTTGCTTGTTTTCCCCACTTCTACAACCTAGAATGTACCTCCTGGCATTGTTAAGTAACCTTGGTTTCTCCTAGAGAAGCTCTTCTAGATTTATAGTGACTAAAGGGGCTCTAGCAAGTGCAAGGTGTGTCGCTTCTCTGAACTACTGCTCAGAGACCTTCCACATCTGAGAAATTTGGGAGTATGGAAGGGAAGTTTCCCCCTAGATGCACCAACCTTCACAGGTCACTGTGGGGCCTGAGAGCATCCACATCTTCAGGGAGGGGAGGGTGATCGGGATGCTGGCCAGAAACAGGAGCACCTCTCCCTGATATGGCACTTCTCCCTGCCCCTCTGAGCCTCTTCCCATTTCCAGCACACGCAAGCGTGTTTTGAAGCCTAAGGCCTCCTTCCTTCTGTTTCACCGTATCACCCTCGGCCTGTCCCTGCTCTGCCCGCACGTGTCTGCCAGCAGCACATGGGCCGGGGGTGGAGGACTGAGAGCCCACGGGTTAGGAGTGTGCATCTTCCCTGTCATTGGCCTGTAGTCAGTAACAGATAAATAATTGCTGTGAGTGTTTGGTGCTCAGATGACTGTGTTCAGCTGGGTTTCTCACTATCAGTCCCCTTTATGTATCTCCATGGCCTGGGGACCCACAGGGGAATTTTGGTTGGACGATACTGCAGGGATATAGAGCAGGACCAGCTTTAAGGTCAGATCAGGCTGCTCAAGGAATTGGCCACCTCGGTTTGTATACCTACAAGGATGCGGAGGTACTCAACCACATCGTTGAACACTTGCGTGGGGGCAGGACCTCCTTCATGCTGAAAAGCTTTCTCCTTTTGTCCTACTGGAATTTGTGGTGTTGCAGCTCATGCTTATTCTCCTTCACTGACCACTCTGGGAGGAGTCTGGCTGTACCTCCTCCAGACGGTCCCCTGAGGCAGCTGGAGACAGCAGCCCGATGTCTGCTTCACCTTCTCTTCTGAAGGCTGGACCCTCCTCTCAGCCCCTCCTTGTATGTGCACTGACCAGCTCACCTCTCTCAGCCCACCTCACCTCTCTCAGCCCACCTCTCTCCACCCCTCTCAGTCCCTCCTGGTACATGCCCTGACCACCTCTGTGTCCTCCACTGGGCTCTCTGCTGTTTGTCAGGACCTCTCCTGTCCTAGGGAGACCTAAACCGGACCCAGCTCTCCCGACATGGTCTCACAAGGGGTCCCTCAAGCTGATGGCTGCCCTTTGCTGACCCAGACCAGGGTGCACCTGTCTGCCTTAGCTGCACAGGCACTCTGCTGGCCCTCTGGACACTGAGGGCTTTTCCTGCAATGCTGCCATCTCCCTGCAAGCCCAGTCTGCGCAGTTGCATGGAGTTAGCCCAGCACAGCCACAGGACTTTGCGTTTGCTGTGGCTGCACATCAGGAGGTTTGTGCTACCCCATTCTGGAGGCTGCTGAGGCCACTCTGAATGACAGCTCCTGCATAACCACCTGTCCCCAAAGCTTTGTTGTCCCCAGGAGGCACACTGTCACTGATACTGGACATTGCTGGCACTGATGCATCTTCACACATTTCAGGAGATGCTGACCCTGGCAGCTTGGGAAGTCCGCAGCCACATCACTTCCCACCTTCAGGCCACCAGACACCTCCCATCAGCTGTGTTGGGTCAGCCAGTCACAGAGCCAGGGCATAAAACCATGCCCTGAGATGATCTGGGTTGAAAATAGCTTTCAGCACCTGGGGAAGTAGGAATGTCTGAAGCCGGTTTCATTTCAGGAGCTGGTGCCTCATGAAGCCATGGCCCGAAAGGGCACCTTGCTGTCCCAGCAGCACTGAGTTTTTCCTTCACTTTTAATGGGTATCAGTTGATGTTATTAAAAGTTTCTGAACTTCTGCAGTCTTAACTTCTGAAAAGGCTCCAGAGGGCTTGTTGTGCTGCTGCAGCACCTGGAGACAAGACCTATATTTTCCCCTTCCCAAACCAGGGAGCAAAACCAGTGTTTATTCCTGTGTGGGGCTCAGACCAGCACAGAGGTGTCTGCAAGCAGTAATTGGCAATTTAGAGATGACTCCTGACCCATGGGAGTTCAAATCCTTTATGCCTGTGCTGTCAAGAGCCAATGCCCATCACCCAGCTCCCAACCAGGGGCTGTCTCCAAGGCTGGAGGGTGGGGAGAGGCTCAGCTGGGCTGGCATCCACCAGGTCCCACATCCAGTGGCACGTGGGGAGCCCCAAGTCTCACTCAACACCATCCAAGATGGGGGGACAAGACCTGATGACTGCATGTTGTTGGAGTGACTTCTGCTGCAGTGACCAGCTGGTGATGGTGGTGCTGGCACCCGTCACATGCACAGGGACACCCACAAGGCTCTAAGACATGGTTGCTCGAGGCAGGTTGGATGGGCACCCATGGGCTCAGGATTTTGAGATGGTCAGGAGCAGCAAGCAGGACCTGCCTCACAGGCTGAAATCAGAATGTAATTGTCGTGAGATCCAGTGCTACACTTAACCAGAGACAAGCCAATAGTCACATTTTATTTTTAAAAGGGGAAAAAATGGAAAGTCAAGAGGATTAAATATCACATATGGCATAGAGATTGCCTGGAAAGAGCAGCTTAGCTTCACTCTGAGCGCTTAGGCTGATATTAACAAATACAAACCCTAAACCCTACGAAGCTGATCAGAAATAAGAGAAATGTTTTTAAACTTGCTGAAGCTACACCCACACAAGGACAGTAAAATGACCCCTGCTAAGTTAACTGGCAACCAAATAAGGTGAACAGTGAAGACACCAGAATCGGTCCCCTTGCTCCTCTACTCTGAGGAATGACATCCGCACTTACATATATTCCTTTCTTCAAAGGCTCTGGGAACAGGAATTTAACACTAGAAAATGGTCAGCTGGTAGCCAGTCACATTCAGAGTGAGTATTCAAAGAAAATAAGCTGATAGAAAAATGAAGAAACTCTGCATCTGCTTTGGCTGTGGAACTTCAGTGGATCTCCAGGCTAGACAATTTCTTCTGCAAACACTTGAAAAGGTCTGTCCTATCGATGCAAATGTGCAAGTGAATATTAAGTTGGAGGAGATGACATTTCTAGTCAAAGTAAATCAGGTATGAAACTCAGACTTTTCACTGCATTATGTCATCTGCTGCTTGGACTCACTTTTCCTACCTCTAGTTTTCACCGGAAGACTAGCAGAAACAAATGTGCTGGCTTTTGAAGAGGTGGTCAGAGGTAAAGAGACTACCGACGAGTAGATCTACTGTGCAAGGCGGGCAGACACACACCAAAGCCGTAATAAATGGCAGATCTGGTTGATATATGGACAAATTATATCCCAAAGGAGACTGAATCCAACTTTTGCACAGGAAAATCATACCGCAGCAATACAGTTTCTGGAGGAATCAACAGCATATGGGTGTTGGATATTCCCTGTTCAGCTGGGAAGTGTCTTCAACAAAGCTTGAAGGGGACAAGCTGCCATAGGCTAGGGAGGAAGATCCTCACTTGGAGAAGTGAGTGACTAAGAGAAAAAGGGAAGAAGATCACCCAGGAGATGTCTTGTAAAACATCTCACCCACGTGCAGCAGGTGCCAAAGGCAGCAGATGTAGCATGAGGAGAAGTGAGGAGGAACAGGGCAAGACACCACGTGAATCCAGGCTGTACCCACACCTTCTCGGATGGGTGGAGGTCCAGGTCTGGTCACCCAGCCCCAGGAGGGACATGGCCTACGGAGGGGAGGGAGAGAGAAGGGTGGAGGCACAGCTGGGAGAACAAGGAGTCTTGTTAAAGATTTAAGAACTGGAACTGCATGAAGAGGATGAACAGAGAACATAGATAGTCTCCACATCACCAACAAGCACCACAGCCACTGACTGTGAGTGTCCGAATCGTTCTGCATGTATCAAGGCCTGGTCCAGCACCTTCCTTGCCCCAACATCCCCCTGCTCTCTCCAGCAGCCGGGTGGGACCCAGGTGCCTGGGCTGGTCTCCGCTGCACCAACCTGGCCCCTGCCAACCCCTCTCCCCAAGTGCAAGGGAGTGCGGAGACAGGTGGTGAAGCTCCGTGCAGGGTGCCATCCATGCCGAAAGGTGCCTCAGCCCAGGAAGCCCTTAGAAACATTCAGGGAAGGAAATTCCTATGTCATTAAATATGCAATAACATCTGGCCAGGTTTGCTGGAGAGATAGAGGGGAGGCAGGTACAACCCTCCTTCCCCCTGTCCCTGCATGCTTCTCCTTGCCCCTGTCCCTGCCAGGGGCTGTGCAGTGCCATGAGCCTTGGATGAGCAGCAGTCAGGCTTGATGGGAGGGCTGAGGGATTGGGAGGGGCTGCAGTAGGGACCCACTGCCTGATTTGCCCGGTGGGGACTCACAGCCAGAAAAGGACTGGATTTGCAGCCTATGCATACTGCTCCGGGGCACTGGGAGAAAAGAGATGGACAAAAGGAGGAATGGGAAATGCCAGTGGCAGAGATAAATGATCTCACCGCAGCGTGGCAAGGCGATGCCTGCACACAGCAGGAAGGAAACACTTGGAACACAATGTGGAGACGCCGGGACTCCTGTTGCCAAGGGCTTTGCTGGCAGCAGGATGTTTTCATATGCACGGAAAACAAGCCTCGAGACAAAGCTGCGTGTGGGCCAGCTCTTGGGAGTGGCAAATGCTGAACTGTTCCAGTCCAAATTACCGGGGAGAATTCCTGCTGGAAACACTGGGCTCCTACCCAAGAGGGCGGAGATGAGGCTAGGCTGGGAAGTCCCACTGGGGTCCCTTGCCCTTGCTGCTGGGGTGCGTCCAGCTCGGGTGACCAGGAGGGGCAGTTTCCCAGATGTATTTTCCCGGTCCCTGGGAGGAGGAAGGAGCACGTGGGAACATCCCAGCACTCAACTGCCAGGACACACCTTCCTGGGGTACCTGCTACTGTCAGTAAGCAGCAAGGCAGATCCCGGGCTGAATCAAATGCCCGGATGACTGGCTGGGCTGGCCAAGGACAGGCAGGGTGGAAAGGCCAGCAGAGAGGATTTTGGAGGAACTTCCTTTTCCAGGAGAGGTACAAGCTATCTCATACCCTGCCAGACCTCAGGGCCTGTGAGCACAGGCCCTTGGAGATGAGGACGTGTGAGGTGCTGGGGCTTTCCCAGGGACACTGCTTACCCTAGACAGGTTGTGATTTCTCCCAGGTGGATTTGGGGACCTGAACAGAGCAGGAAGGGAGGGTTGGAGTGGGATATAAGTTCAAAGCCAGACAGTCTCTGGAGACAGATGTGCACCATTACCAGATCACCTGACTCTGGAGCGGGCTTTGTCTGTGCAGTGCCCCGGGGCAAAGACCACACACAGCCCTGCACCATCTCTCCGGGTTTGGGTCCAAAGGATTCAGACCCCACCTTCCACCTTCACCAGCCCTGCAGGACCACGGGGTTGAGGGGTCCCAAAGCTGAGTCTTGCCCCTGCCTTGGCCCAGCCTGAGCAGGATGAGCAGGGCTTCAGGGGAGCGGAGCTGCAGGCATGGCAGGGCAAGTGGAAGGAAGGAGATTTGCATAGTGGCAGTGACCGCAGCCAAGTCCCGTGGCCTTTCTCCACCCAGTCCCTTGTGCCCACGGAATTTCCAGGCTCACTGCCCCATGGGAGGCACCCAGAAGGGAAAATCCTGGTGGGCTCCAAAAATGCCTTCACTTGGGTGAGCTCAGCCCAGGATTGCCCCTGGCTGCTCACCATCCACAGGCCCCAGGACAACAGAAGGGACTACATTCCCGAGCACACCAGGTTTTCCCCAGACAGCTACACCCAGCTCTGGGGTGAGTTTCTGTTTATTTGGCAAAAAGGAGGGACTGCGTGCTGGAGGAGCAGGGGATGTGTCAGTGCCTTGACCACCAAGCTTGGAAGAGGGATGGCGGAGCAGCAGCCTGGAGCTTCAGAGCATGGGTCTTGCATCGCTTGGCAGCAGCACCTACCAGCCAGCCTGCACCTCCTAGAAAACAGCCAGGAGAGGTGGGATAAGTGTTTGAGGTGAGGAGGCCAACAGAGACAGCCAAGCCTGACTCCCCACTAGGTCAGCGTGTTCTCTTCCTCTCTCTGTGGGGTGAGCAATCTCCAGCAATGGATTTCTAGCTAACCCCTACAGCGGAATGTCTACTGGTGTGGTGGGAAATCATGTGCCAGGGTAGGCCAGCAGCAGCCATGTTTGGCATGGTGAGACATCTCTGGCCAGTTTTACCGCTCCACAGCCCCCAGGTCCCTTTGGTGAAAGCTGGTGGGTGGCCCTCAGGGCCAGATGAGCTCCACCGCTATTTCCCACTGAACTGGTGGTTTTGGTTCAAGTGTCCTTGCTCACTGCTGGGCAGCTGCACCATGGGGGTCCCCACTGCAGGGCAGCTCTAAAGGGAATGGTCCTACCTGGGTGCAAGCCCCAGCACAGGTTTGATCACGGCCCCCAGAGGAGTTCACAGTGTCCCTTGCTGGGGCACCAAGGGGGAGCGTTTCCAGCTGAGGACATTGCAAACACCGTGTTGCACTGCAGCAACTCACCTATGCTTCATCAAGGCTGCATTCCACTGTGAAAATAAAGAGAAAGGCTGAGCCTGAAGCTGTGGTCTGGCCAGTCCCATTTAGCACCCAGAACAGACAACCCAGGAATGCACTTGAGCAAGGCAAAAGCCAGGATGTGCCAAGCCCGAGCGCTTTCTCCTGCCAGCTCAGACGGCAAAGTGGGGGCAGTGATGGGCTGAGCTGATCCCTGCCAGTGTGTTCTGGCTCCCCAGATCCACCAAGCCAGCCCCACACTGTGCTGGGCAGTGCTCACCCTGGCTGGGCAGCATCCTGATCATCTCATCAGTGAAATTCTTCTCCCTTGCAAGCTTCTTGAACAGCATGGTGATCTGGGGGCTCACCTCCCGAGTCCTGCCTATAGGCAAAGACATGAGTTAGCTCCAGGCTGTGGCCTATCCCTGCATCTCCCGGGCAGCTGGCAAGCACACCCAGATGAGGATGGGAGGGATGACGGTCCCTGGGAGAAGGCTGGAAGCAGTGGTGGAGATCTTGGAGGGCAGTGGTGGCCAGGCACATGAGACAACCCTCCCAGGGGACAAGGTGAAGTGGAGGTCCTGGCATCAGCACCGGTCTCCTCTCTTGGTTCCCATCCCCACTGTTCCTGGCGTCCTTTCAGCAGGACCCCCACTCTTCACTGCATTTCATCAAGCAACTTACCCAAGTCCATGGACTCCCAGTAGAGCACAGAAGCCAGAAGCCCCCTTGCCAGTCCCAAACCCTGCCCCTTCCCCACCACACAGGGAACACAGCAGCCCCAGCCCTATTTCTGCACCCCACCCAGGGCAAGAGGTCCCAGGAGGAGGCCAGCAGTGAGGAGGGGGTCTCTCCTACAAGCCCCCTGACTCCTGGCCTCTTGGGACACAGCAAAGCACCCTGACACCTCCGAGCTGTTCACCCCAGTCAGACTGCCACTGGCTACGCACTGTAGAGCCTCAGCATATGCAAGGTCTTCTCATCCTTCACTCTGGAGGCAAAGATAACTGTGTACGTCTCGCTGTCGGTATCCACCACCTGCATTGTTTTATTGCCTCGCTCTGCAAAAGGACGTGGAGGAAAGCAAAAAGTTGATCAGCTTCTCCTGAGAGCTCCCACACTGCAAAAGGGCTGTAAGAGCATGAAGCCCTGTGCAGAATGCCAAGGTCCACCCAAGCCGGTATTTCTTGTGTCTCCCCTTCCTGGTTCTTCCTCCTGCTAAGGTTCCTCTGAAAGCCTGGGGGAGCCCACAGATCACAGCAGATCAGAGGGATGGGAACTGAACACAGGGGTGGTGGGGTGGTGGTGGGGGGTGGTGGGGTGGGTGGGCATGGGGATGGTCACTGCAGACAACGGAGTAGCCCAGCTGGTGTCAGACACTTGGGCTAGGGATGGTGGGAAACCACTCTTGCTCTGTCCCTTGGGAACATCCATCCACAGCCCCAGTTGCAGAATGGTTTAAACTCAGACTGAATCTGTCTGTCTTATCCCAGAGCAGCTTCCCAAAGGGAAGGAGTGGGGAGTCCACCATGCTGGGAGTCACCAGCCCTGACATGCACCAGCCTTGGGCTGCAGTTGGTGACTGGCCACAGAAGGATGTCCCACCACAGGGCCCTGGGAGAGGCAGACAAGCACCCCTGAGGGACATGTCCCCAGAGACAACCAGCTGCTTCAGACAGGGATGATGGAAAGTGCCCCCCTGTCCTGGGGGCCTGGCTGCCCCAACTCACCAGAGCTGTAGTATTCACCCGGGACACCTGTTTGCTTGTAGATCCATGCTGATTTCTTACATCCCTCCGGGCTGCAAAACAATGAAGGATGCTCTGGCTGGGGTGAAGTGATCCCCCTTCCCCTCCCCTGGGTACACTGGCTCCAGAGTCACTACCCCAAACACAGGACTTGCTGTTCAGGAATGAGATGGTGTGGCCAGGGCAGGGGGTGACAGGTGCCCTTGGAGCAATGGGTGACTGGGTTGGCAAAGTGCTGGCACCCGAGGATCGCCCCATGGGTAGACACACTCTGAGCTGGTGGGATGAAGCCAGTTCTGCTGGGAAAGCTTTCATCATAGGGTCCCTTTCATCCTGCTGCATCGCTGCTGGGTTGTCTCAGCCTCCATGGTGGGACCACTCCTGGCTGGTGCTGCCCTCACCCTGACCTGAAAAAGGGGTCCCTATGACCCCTGCTGCTCTCTCAAGGCCCCGTTTCAAACTGCAGGGATGAAGGCCCTGCATCACCCCCTGCCCAGATCTTTGGTGGGTGCTTGGTGGAGCCACCCAGGTGGAGACTGGTGAAGGTCCGGGGAGGAGGTCAGTCAGCGAAGCCCATGGAGAAAAGCGCTCGGCACTTACGTGGGAATGGCAAAGGAGACCTTCAGGTCGCCGTCCCCCAGGACCATGACGGTGGCCATTGCCATCTTCAGCTCGTCCTTCCTTCGGAGGTAGCTCTCAGAGTCGGAGGCCAGAGCAATGATGTTCCATTTTCCTGCAATCTGTCAGCAAAGGTGAGCTCTGAGTCCAGAGGAGCAGGCAGGGGCTGTCCCCTCTCGGGCACTGAATCAGGACACCTTCAGGCAACGGGATACTCGTGTCCCCTCCAGGCACCAAAATCTCTGTGGAGGCACCGACACTGGAGCTGGGGGACTGCCCTCGGCTGGGTGTGACAGCGGTGTCCCCAGCTGTCCCTCCGGTCCCCACCCTGGTGACCGGTGGCCACACTCCCCCCTTCCCTTTGTCAGGGTGCTGCAGATCACCTTGCTCTTGTCCGGCACCGCGGTCCCGAGGTGCTCAGCCTCCGCATGCAGCAAGCAGAGCAGGGCCAGCCCCAGGCTCAGCCCCACCGTCCTCATCTTGACGCAGCTTCCTCTGGCCTCAGCAGGATGGAGAGCGGTGCCGGGGCTGCTGCCTTTATAGCACTTTGCTCCCCCCTCTGCCCACCCCGCTGCTGCGTGCCGGGCTGCACGGTAATGCTGCGGGTGTGGGTCATGGCAAGGTGCCAGTTTCGAAGGGCTGAAGTCACCCCACGGTGAACAGTGTCCGTTCTCATGGAAGAAGGGAAGTGCCTGCAAGCCCCGGGCAGGGGCTGAGAAGCAGGGTGGCAGGACCTGGTACAGTGTTGAAATTCAGGATTTTCACTGTTTCTCTAGTTGGTTGTGAAAGAACACTGAGCTTTTGTTTCCTGGCTGGCTGCTGGAAGGCTGCCAGGAGGAGCGGGGAGGTTCTTCCCGGAACGGGCCATGGCAGCACCGTGTCCCGGTGACCCATCACGAAAGGGCTCGGTGACCCATTCCTCCGGCCAGGCTGGCATCTGCCCTGAGGCTGCCTCTGGGGTGGTGCCCAAACCCAGGCACCCGCCCGCCCACATGACCTGACCCCATGGTGCCTGCACTAGCTCACCCACCCACTCGGAGGCAATCAGGGTACGCAGGATGCACCCGAAACAGGACAGGCAGAGGATGGAGTTTGTGTCACTGTGGGAATGTGTCCCACTCCCCTGGCATGTTGTCGCCTCTCCCCTCTGCCCTGGCTCTGGCAGGCACTTGGGCTCACAGCCCCAAAGGGTCCATGCTGCTTCCTCACAGTCCTGCGCCTGGCTGGGCACTGAGGGACTCCCACTGTGGGGCAGGGGTGGACCGTGTGCTGCCTTTGCTCTGCAGCAGGTGGAGGGGGATGGATGGTGCCTTTGGGCTCACTGCAGCATGGTCCTACCTTGGCCAGTGGGTGGGTGAGGGGACCAAGGCAGATGGGAGACTGGTGAGGGGGTCCCAGCCCTGCTGTGCATTTTGCCCTGGGCAGCCAGGGCTCAGCCCCACTCCCACCTGGGTGGCCCTTGGAGGCGGGGCTGAGCTGGGAACAGGGTGTCCTGGGTGTGAGCTGCCTGCAGGGAGCCAGAGCCCATGCAGGCAGGGCTGGGCAGCCTAGCTGCTTAACCCTGCCTGCCCAGACCTGCTGCCCACCCAGCCAAGCAAATCCCTGTTCATCCCAGCTCAACTACTCCCTGCCCGCAGCCCCCTGCAGCTGCCCCACTGCACCTTCCCCATCCTCTGCTCCCCATCCTCCTCGCATTGGGTGCAGCAAACAATGCAGCCAAGGAGACCCCCACAACCCTGGGGTGCTGAGAGGAAGGGTCAGATCCAGGACCCCAGGGCTCAGGGTGCCTGGGGACCCTGGCAGCACCCCTGCTCCCACCAACAAAAGCACCAAGCTCTGGGGCAGCTTCTGCACCTATTTATTTAAGAGTACTAGGCGTGATCCTGGCATGGGGCAGTGGGTCTGGCAGAGCCTGGACAGGGATGATGGGAAGGGGCATCATGGAGCAGGGAGCAGAGCCCAGTTTCCAACAGGTCTAGAGGACACATGGCCCTGGCGTCGGCCCCTTCAGCTGTAGGGAGGCAGGACAGAGGGATGAATAGTTAGAGCAGGGGAAAGCTGATGTGATCAGAGCCCCGGGGCAGGCAGGGGTCTCCCTGGGGGGCTGCGAGTGTCTGCTCAGCCCATTCTGTACTGGGAGGGAGACCCGGTTTCCCCTGGCATCGCTCACCTGCTGGCATTGGTGCACTGATCTGTTGAAAAGCAGAGAGGGGTGAGCATGGGCAGTGCCCTGAGTCCCCGCACAGCTTCCCCATGCAGAGGGGCCATGCATGCCACCCCGTGCCCTCCTGGCAGCCCTCCTGGCACTCACCCGTCTTGGGCAGGATGGCCAGCATGTCCTTGGTCAGGCCCATGGTGGGGATGAGCTCTTCAAACTTCTGCAGGAGCTGGGGGCTCACGTCCTGCTCCCTCACTGCAGCCAGACACCCAAAGCAGGGGTTGGTGAGTGTGGGGACCCAGCAGTGAGCCCCACACCAGGGGTCTGGCTCCTGCAAAGCAGTGGTGGGACCCCAGGGGAGGGCAAAAGCTAAGCTGTGGAGATGCAGGGGGCACACCAGGCACCTTTGCCAGGCTGGCAGCAAAGGGGCACAAGCCCCTTGCAATGGGTGACCCACCCACCAGGTGATGAGGGGCAGCTGCCAGGGCTGGGGATCTGCAGCCAGACTGGTGCACTGCAGAGAAGCTTCGGTTCAAACTGCAAGCAACCAGGTGTATTTTTGGTGCAAGGTTTCATTGACCCCCAAATTAATTCCCTGGTTGTGGCTGGGTGCCAACATGTTGGGTGTCAACATGGTGACCCACAGCAGCGGTGGGGACCCCAGCCTCTGCCCCCGCTGGTGCCTGTATCCCACCCTGGGGAGCTGTGGGTGCCCGTCCCCACACCTGACACCCACTGAGGAGCTGCAGCGCGGTGCTGGACTTCTGCCCTGTCTGCTGGACCTCGTGCATGAATGCGTAGTGGGTGTAGTCTGTCTCCATCACGTGCAGGTCCTTCTTCTCTTGTACTGCTAAAGGACCCCAGATGGTACCCAGTCGGGCAACACGGCACAGCCCAGGTACTTCCATGGCCCTGCAAGGGCTCACGGCCCAGGGTCTGAACCCCAGATTTGCCCAAGAAGGGTATGAGAAAGGACCTCCATTGTGAACCGTCAGAGTTGGGTGCCCACAGGCAGCACGACCTCTTGCTGAGTGATGGAGGCAAAGGGGCCAAACCCACCTCCTGCGTCTCCCCGGGCACAGGGACCGGTGATGCCCACCCTCCACTTCAGGGTATCTATGACTCAGATCCCCCTTGCCCACACATACCCATGTAGTGCCCTGCCTGCCCAGTTCGCTGGAAGAGCAGCTCGAACTTCTGACATCCGTCTGTCCTAAAAAGGGAAAATGGAAACAGCAAATGTGGCTCAAGGCCACGTGGGAGGGCAGCGGGATGGCAGGGCAGGGGGGACCCCAGTCTTCCCAGGGGACGTGCCAGACAGGGCCAGGCGCCGTGGGGCAGCGGGTCTGTGGGAGGATGCTCCTCACTCAGCCGCCTTGGTGGGGAGGGGAGTCCCCTGCCCCAAGTGGGACATGGCAAGCAAGGGGCACTCACAGGGGCCAAATGAGTTTCATTGCCAGGTCCCCCTCTGGCGTGAAGCTGATGATGCCAATGGATGACTTCATCACATCCTTCATCTTCAGGAACACAGAGCAGTTGGAAGCGGCAGCTGCGACATGCCATGTCCCTGCAAACTGCAGCAAGACGCCACCCATGGGCTTCGGCAAAGCCTGGGGGACCTGCCAACTGCCAGGGTGACCTGCCACCCTCTGTGGGGACCAGCCAGCCTGGTATGGGAACCTGCACAACATCCTGCCCTGCCGTGCAGAAGGGTGGTCGCAGCATCTGGCCCACGCTCCCCGGGGTGTCTGGTCCACGTTCCCTGGGGAAGTGCCACACGCTCAGGGGCATCACAGCCCCCACATGTCCATGTCCCTGCAGCGGGGCCACTGCTGGGTTGGGCCACAGCGGGCAGGAGCTGGCCAGGACTAACCCAATTTTGCAGAGGCATCCACAGCTGCCTGGCAGCTGCCCTGGGACGTGGCATGGGCCCCCTCCCCAGGCCGCCCCTCCAGCCCAGGCAGCACTGGCTGGGTGAGCACCCTGGGCCATTACCTTCTCACTGCTGAAGTCTGGCTGCACAGGGACCTCGGCCCCTGCCCGCAGCAGGCAGAGCAGGGCCAGCACCAGGCTGGGCAGCACCACCGTCATCCTGGCTCTGGGGGCTGGGTGCGGGCAGGAGAGGCTACACAGACCTGCCTCTTCCCGCACTCACCTTTATAGCACCCCACAGCTGGCAGCACCCCCTGCCCGCCCCTGCTTTATGCAACAGGTAACACAAGAGTAGGGATAACTTGTACCCGTGTCAGGTGACAGAGTTGGCCCCTTCCCCCTCTAATTGCCTGTCCCAGATGAATGCAGCCTTGTGTGAGACCCAGCCTGGAGCACGTCGGGGACCGGTGCCCGGTCCAGTGCTGTGCCTGGGGAGGGGGATGTAGGTGCTCAGTGCCCCACTCCTGGATGTTGCCCACTGGCTGCAGGGTCCGGCAGTGCCGGGATGGATCCTGCCCCAAGGAGGAGGATGGTTGGGCCAATGTTTTAACCTGGGGTTGAGCTGCAGCCCTGTGCCCCTCAGAGGGGGCTGTGGCTTCCCAGGCTGTTGGCATTGGGCACAGACGCCCCTCCCAGAGAGGGTCCAGGTTCATGGCATGGAGACCAGGTGGATGCCCAGGGCTGAGCCACACTCAAGGCTCGCAGCTGTCACTCTGCCTTATGTTCATCCTGTCCCCACATTTTTGGAGAACCCCCCTGCGATTGCCCATCACCCCACCTGCATGCTGCCAGTCTGCTCTCCAGCAGACAAACCAAGGCATGGAGGCTGGGGTAGCCCAAGGGGGCAGGTGGAGCAGATCCCCACAGCGGTTCCCAGCCCCGGGGACCCCTTGTCCCTGAACGGGGCAGGTCTGATGGCCACGCAGCACTGTGGCGTGGGTTTGTGAGTGCACACAGGGTCCCAGTCCAGTGACCCCACGGCTAGAATCAGCCCTGACCCCCAGTCTACCATCACCCCCGTACTTCCCCTCCCCACTGCCCCATTGCAGCTCCCCTATGACGACCCAGCAGACAAGGGTGTGGGATGGTTTTATATGGGCTTTAATGGGGGTGGGGGTGGAGGCGTGGGGTGCAAAGCCGGGGAGCAAAGGCTGCTGCGGTGATGGGCTGCACTGGGGATGGGGTGGCTGCTGGCTCCCAGCACACTTGGGGCTCCGGTCAGAGCAGCTGGTGGGTTTTCCTGGAAGAGATGTGGGGGGTAAGTACAGCTAGGCTGGGGGAGGTGGGGGGACATGGGGGGATATTGACCCTGCCAGCTCCATGCCAAGTGGGTGGGCATCCACTATCCAGGCTCCAAGGCAAGAAAAGAGCCACCCCATGGGGATGGGGTGGGGGATCCCTGGTAGGGGTAAGTGGGACCCCAGGAGCAGTCTGGGGGAGCCAGGAAAGGGATGGGGGGGGTGTCTGTGGGGTAGAGTGGCTCTGAGCACCCCCCATATGCACCTGCAGGGCTGGTCTGAGCCCCAGAGAAGGCAGGACTCACCTAAGCCACATCTGCCATGCATTTGTCTGCAAGAGAAAGAAAAGTGGAGATCAGCTCATCCAGGGGCTGGGGACCACTGACCCGCCCCGAGGGATCCTGCATGGGGCTCTGCCCAGCAGCACCCCATGGCTGATCCCCATGCCAGCCCCACAGGGAGGCAGGGAGAAGGTAGGAGGGTCTCTGACCTCTCAGTCCTATGGGGTACCTCACCCACTGCTCCCCACTGCCCCCGTCCCTCCAGCCTCTCCCCTCGCCTGCTCTCACCCGTCTGGGGCAGGATGAGGATCTCTTCGTCCATCAGGCCCTGCTCCCTGGAGAACAGAGTGAACCTCTCCAGGCGCTTGGGACCGAGCTCCTTAGTCCGGCCTGCAGCCGAGAGCAGAGTGAGAGGCATGACCCCAGCGGGGGTCACACTGCCCCAGGGAAAGGGCAGCCCAGTGTCCCCACGAAGGAGGTCCCAACCTGGCTGCCCCATGGGACACCCCAGCTTGGGAGATGATGCTGCCCTTCTGTGGGAGAGCTCCCCCACTGAGGACATCCCCAGGGGTCCTGTGGGGTGGGCAGCATGCGGAAGACGTACTGTAGAGCAGCACCATGGTGGAGGAGCCAGTGCTCTTGGAGATCTGGGTGGCCACCAAGGCATACTCATCATAGTTGGTCTCCACGATACGGATGTCATGCTTGCTGCCCCAGCCTGCAGGGGACAGGGAGAGCATGGCTCAGCCCCGTGTACTGAGCCAGCACCCAGGTGCTCTGGTGAGGGCAAGAGCAGGTACAAGCGACAGCAGGACTGGGCTGGGAGCCAGGCACTCACGGGGGCTGGTGTAGCTGAACCGTCCTGGCTGCTCTGTCTTGGTGTAAAGGCTGTTCCTCTTCTCGCACTGGTCACCCCTGGGGAGTACAGCACGAGGACGTCAGTGGGGCCAGCCCACACACAGCCCCAGGCATGGCACCATGGGGGAGCACCCCCTGCTCATCCACCCCCTCCCTATGCCTGTACTTGGGGTAGGTGGAGGTGACCTCCAGGTTTCCATCTGCGGTGGCGGAGATGACCGTGGTGCACATCTTCATCAGGTGCTTCTTCTCCTTGAACCAGCTGGAGTTGGAGGCCAGGCCAATGCTGTACCATCTCCCCGTCAGCTGCATACAGCCTCTGCTCAGTCACCAGCCAGGCAGAGACTCACATCTCGCTCCTCAGCCGCCCACCAGCCCCAGCCCAGGCCCCCTCCCCTGCCAGCCTGCGCCCTGCAGCTGGACAGCGTCTTGGGGTCTTTGTCCCCAGCATCTTGGGGTCTTCATCCCCCAGGGAGCTGCCACAGTGTTCAGCGTCCACAGAACCCAGCAGCGAGGGGAGCCCTGCTTTAGGACATGCCCTTTGCTGCCCAGCATTTGGGGTGCTCCCTTCCTCTTCGCCCTGAACCCAGGGAGGGGTTACAGGACCACCTGGCTCTGAGATGCCATTGGCATCCATCCGGGTGCATGAGGAGGGGTCAGGACCCCCGAGGCAGCACAGCTCATCCCAGTTGGGTCCCCAGGGCCACTGGCTCATTGCACCCAGGGTGGGGGGAGCTGCCAGCCTTGGAAATGGGCTGTGCTGGGACCACCCTGGCAGGACATGCCAGACACCCATCCTTGCAGACGTGCCTCCATTCTCATCACCTCCCTGGGGTGGCTGTGTCCTGCAGGACCTGCCTGAGGGTTCCCTGGAGGGGTAGACAACGTGGCTCCTGCCCTGGCTTGGTGGGACCCCAGGGTTGTGGGGCTGGGTCCCCCCCAACATACATCCTGGTGGGGGCTGTGCTGCTCTCGGTCCTGCCCATCATGGGGGGAGGAAGGGGAGTGTAAGCACCCTGAGCATGTCAGCACCCAGGGCTGGGAGGGCAGAGGACCCATGGGACCCCCCAGCACAGCAGCCCTTGGTTTTTTGGGCCCTGGGTTGGGGGTTGATGGGGCCTGTGTTGGGGGGTGGGTGGGGAATGGCCCATGTTCATGCTGCTGTCAAACTGAAATTGCTTTTCTCAGTTCTCCCTAAAAAATCCCTCTGCATCTACAGCTACCCCACGGCACAGGAGATCGCCTGGCCCCACAGCTGCTCGGTCTTGCTCTACAGGCTGCAGCCTGGGTCCTGCATCCCCTCCGGAGCAACTGAACCCATATCCCCAGGGGTCCCCAAGGACACGGGGCCTGTGGGTGCACCGGCACTCTGCCCCTCCCAGCCTAGCCCCAAATCCACCTACAACACTATCTCTACACTTTTTCAGGGCACGGACCCCCCAAAACAGTCCCAGCCCCGCCCCACCCCTCCCGCAGATGATGCCACCCAGGCTGGGTCACCTTGTCGTGCTGAAAGTCGGCTTGCACAGGGAGGTGGTCCTGCGCACGCAGTGCCCCAAGCAGGGCCAGCCCCAGGACGCCGAGCAGCATGGCGTGCATGGCTCCCACCGAGCGAGCGAGTCAGGCAGAGTGCTGCAGTGCTGGAGAGCCAGGCGAGGAGGCCCTATTTATGGGCAGGCTGTGCGGTGGCCCCAGGGAAGCCAGCCCTGCCTCCCCCTGTGCCGTTATGCAAGCGAGTGCAGGGGTGAGCGCCGAAGCCAAAGGGCAGGCGGGGGAACCTGCAAATGTTTCCCTCCTGTTGATATGACATGTTTGCTTCAGGGTGCCAAACTGCTCGGCAGCAGGAATCCATCTTGCAGCCAGCGCAGCCACCACTGCCCCCAGCACGCAGAGCCCAGGGCCAGTGCGGGCAGCTGGGCCTGCCACGGGCAGAGCGCCAGGACCAGGGGCCAGGGCTTGCTGGCTGCCCCATCCTTGCAGGATGGCCACACTCAGAGAGGGGCCCAAGCGAGGAGGAGGGAATGTGGAGCACCTGCCAGGGGCTGATCCAACCCATGGGACTCATGGGCACCTCCGAGTGCTCCTGCGGGACCTCCTGCCTTGCCCTGACCCAAGTCCCTACATCATCCAAGGAAGCATCTCAGCTGGCCCTGCCGCCTGCTGAGCTAAGTCCCACCAAGCTGCAGCTCCAGTGCACCCCAATGGCGAGCTGGGGTGCTGGGGGTGCTTGGGGGGGAGCCAGACCCCAGCCTTGGACAGCACTGATGCCCAATTCCCTGGGGACCAGCAGCCAGATAGATCCCGCAGTGCTTCATGCCCCCCTGCCACCCTGCAGTCTTTGCCAAGAGGGGCTGGGAGACATCCTCCCCCTTAGTTTGGGGTCACCAGCAGGCCCTGAGCTGCCCCCCTTTAATTTGGGGACAGCCTGAGCACCCACTGGTGTGAGCCGCGGCACCCATGGGTCTGGATGGGTTTGGGCAGAGTGCCAGCTCTGGCGGCTCTCCCCGTGGCAGGCCCAGCCAAGGCGCTTTACGTAAGGAATGTGTTTTGACAACAGCTGGTTTCTCCCCCTGCAGCACACCCTGCCCCCCCAGCACATTCCCTCCCCGCACCCAGCTGCGAGCCCAGCCGGCCCCTGCACCCCGGGCGCCAGGGGCCAGGCCCGCCCCAGCTCCAGATTTATTAAAACAAAACAAAAGCTGAGCCAGGCAGGACCGAGCATCACGAGAGCCCAGCCAGGCCGCTCCGCACGCTGGGCTGGGGGCTCAGCCTCTGTCTAAACCCACCCTTGGGGTGCGGGGTGCCGGGAGGAGCTCTCTCTGTTGGGCATCAGAGGCACAGAGCACCCCTGGGTGTCCCTGTGGCTCTGTGCTGGGGCAGGGACACAAAGCCTCCCCTCTGCCTGGGAGTCCCCACTCCCTGTCCTGCCCACCAGCAGGAGCAGTGCCCAGGGGTTGCCCACTCTCCCAGCTCTCCTAGGGGTGGCAAAGCAGGGGGCCAGCCCAAGAAGCTGCGTGGCAAAGGTGGGTGCAAGGTCAGGAGTGCAGGGACACACAGGGGCACAGGGGGCACCGGCAGCAGCGTGGGGCAGGCTGAGTCTGCTGCTGGGGCACACGGGCAGGACGGAAGTACCTGGGCTGAGGGGGGATGCAGGGCACTGAGGGGTCCTTGGGGACCAGCTCAGCACCCCGGGGTGGGAGGGCAAGGCTCTCCCCTCAGCTCCCATTGCCCTGTCACGGCTCCGCCACAGTGCAGCCACGTCTGGGTGTGGGACAGAAAGCCAGCCAGGCCCATGACACCTGACTCTGCCAGGCTCAACGCGGCAGCCTGGGGGGTCAGCATGCAGCTGGACACTGTCCCACACGTGGCAGCGGGGACAGGGCTGGCTTTGGGCAGGTCACGTGGCATTCCCTTATGTAAGGCCCTGATAAAAAACATGTGTTACCAGTTTCCGCTAAGATTGCAAAACACTGGTGCTGGGGGCCAGAGCTCTGCTCCCCAACCCGGGGCTGCTGCTGGGGGCTGCTGCCTGCCCCCGCCACCACCCAGCCTGCACCAGGGAGCTGGCACTGCTTGCCCAAAACACCTTGGCCCAAGTGCGTGGCAGAGCAGTCTTGGCCAGGCTGGACACGCAGGGGAGAAGGGTCCAGCACTACCCTTGGGGCTGCAGCCCCTCTACCCTGGCTGCACCTCAGGCCCCACAGTGTGCTCAGAGACCACAAGGGCCATCCCCTGCTTGGCTCTCCAGCCAGGAGAGCAGGATTTGGGAAGCAGGCAGGGGTCCAGCCCAGGCAGCAGCCTCTTGGGGAATGTAGTCCACAGCACTGGGGCAGGACAATGGGGCGTTCCACTGCCCCACAGGCACTGGCAATGGGAAGCAGGACCACTGTGGGGCTGAGGTTTCCTCCTCTGAAATCTCCTGGCTTGTCCTAGGGGAAGGGTGATCCTGTGCCAGTCCCCAGTGCGCCCCAGGCCTGTGCAGCCCCACGGCAGCAAGCACCATGCTTTTCCCCACACCATGCAGGGCACTCGGGGCTTTCTCCTGCTACCCAGGCAGACTCACGTTCCCTACTGCACCCAAGAGTAAATTGGGAACTGCCACAACCCCGTGGGTGGGGTGAGGCTCAGAGAGAGGATGATGGAGCTGTGTGGAAGGGGCTGATTGGCCCCCCAGCACCCCCCTGGGCTGGGAGCACAGTGCCAGGGCACCTACAGTCCAGGGGTGGAGGCAGTGCTGGTCTTCCTGGGGCAGACTGAGGGGTAACTTGCCTGGACACAGACCCTTCTCCAAGGGTTTATTGCGGTGTTGTTAGCTGCTGCAGGGCACTGGGGCACAAAGCAGAGGGGTGACACAAAGCTGTGGGGGGGACAGGACAGGGACAGGCACAGCTGCCAGTGCAGCTGGAGGAGCTGGGGACTGGCTGCCAGGACTGGCACCAGGCACCCAAACCCTGGCTCATCCTGCATGGCTGTGGATGGCTGGATGAGGTGAGGGCTGAGCTCTGGGGGCCTCCAGGTGGTGCCGCTGGCACCTATGGCTTCGTGTCTGGAAGGGAAAGAGAAGTGCTGTGGGACTGGGGAGATGTCTGAGCCCAGTTCCAGGGCTGGAGACCCACCTCTGCCTCCCCAGCACCAATGGCAAGAGATGGAGCTGTCCCCAGGGACCCCAGCCCCCACCACGGGGTGTCTCTGTCCCAGGGTACCCCATCCCAGAGCAGCCCTTGCCCCATGAAACACCCATAGAGACCCCATTAAGCCCAGTCTGACCCATGTCGGGGTGAACGGGGCTTTGCTTTGCCAGGGTCCATCTGATGCCCATCCTGGGTGATGGTCTGCCACCTCACCCCACACAAGGGCACGGAGGGACCCTCTCCTGGGGGATGATCTGGCATGGACCCCCCATGCCAGGCCAGCCTCCTCACACTCCTAGGGCAGTCCCATATGGCCATGGTGTAGTGTGGGTCTGGCCTGGCGCACCCAGCCCACAGCCAGGGTAGGGAGAACCAACGTGGTGCCCAACGTCGGGCCAAGTCTGGCACATGGGGGGCCCCAGCGCAAGGCCCTGGATCCACAACTCACCGTCGAGGATGTGAAACTCGTCTGCAGAGTCACAAAACCCTGCAAGAGACAGAGCCTGGGGCGGTCACCCTGCCTGGGCACCTGGGACCCTCCAGCCCTCCACCCCAGTGACACTGTGGCGCACAGCCTTGCATCATTGTCCCTGGGGTGGCTGCAGCATAGGGACAGACCCCACATATGGCCCTGCTGTGGGTGACACAGGGCCACAAGCTGCCCACCCATGTGGATGTGCCTCCCCCTCTCCACACTGGAGGGGCTGGACCCTAATCCTTGCTGCTGGGCCCCTCTCCTGGGTGCAGCCCTCGCCACAGGTGCCCCTGCTCCCAGGGCACCATGTGCCACCCACCATATGTGGGGAAGTAGTAGGTCACGTCTTCGCTCAGGCCCACAGCCCTGGCGCGCTGCTCGAACTTGTCCGCAACAGCGTCACTGACCCAGCTGGTCCGTCCTGCACAGGGTGGGAGACACCATCAGTGAACTTGAGCCCTGCCTGCCCCCACCCCAAAGCCCCTCGTGCCCCCTGCGGCAAGGCTTGCAGCCAAGAAGTCTTTCAGCTCAAAGAAGCCAGTTGCTGGTTGCCCCCCGTACCAGTTCTCCTCCACAGCATTTGGGGACAATTCTCTATCTGGGGACCAGAACCCACGGGGAGACCTCATTCCTGTGTCTGGGTCCTCCAGGGCTCCAGCAGGCATCCCCTGAGCCCAGCACGGTTTTTCCCACTCCTCTGCCGCCCCTCTCCTCCCTCTGCCCCACGCCCCTGAGCACTGACTCACCATAGAGTTTGACCGAGATGCTCCGGCCCTTCTGGAAATAGAGGATGGCGTAGCTGTGGTGGTCCGTCTCACCCACCACCACATCTACCTTGCTGCCATAGCCATGGCCTGGGAAAGACAGGGGGCAGCCCCAGTTAACCCTGGTTAGCCCTAACACCATCCAGGAGCCTTGTTTCACCATGAGTGGGGTGTACAAGGGGTGAAAGTCAGGGCCAGCATGGGTGCAGCCCCACAGGGTGCTGTCCCCCACCAGTGGGCACCAGCCTGCAGCACTACCCATCATGGCAGCCATACTGGGGCACTTGGAGACCCCAGAGGTGAGGCACTGGGAAGGCACTGGGAGGGAGGACACTGTTACCAAAGCCCTACCAAGAGCAGGAGTGGGGGCTCCGGCTCCATGGTCCCCGCAGCCCCAGGCCACCCCAGCCCAGTCTGCCTCACCCTTCAAGAGGAAGTGTCCGTGGGCCCGGGCAGGGAGGTAGTGCTGCCGGATTTCCCAGCACATCCCGTCCCTGTACAGGGAGAGGAGGAGGTTGTTGGCACAGGCTGGGCAGGATCCAGGTCCCTGCCCGCCCCGCTTGTCAGGGCACACACGGGGTCTGTTTTCTTGGGACTTTGTTTTCTCCCCAGGGAGATACTGCAAAGAGATTGTCCAGAGCCCTGCAGAGACACAGAACCTGAAAACCTGCTGAGCATGAGGGGTCCTTTCCCCCTCTCTGTGGCTCTGAGCCTGGCTCAGCCCCTCGGCCCTCCAGGCCAGTGGGAAGCGCCCATGGATGCGTTGAAGATCCCCCTCCTCAGCCATGCTGCTGCTGGGCATCCATGGAGCAACCACATGCTTGATCAGTGCCTCAGTTTCCCCAGCCTGAGCAGCCCAAGCCCACCCAGGCTGGTGCCTGTGCGGGTGGCACGGTGCCAGCCTGCTGTGGCCAGGGCTTCTACCACAAAACATCCCAGTGGACATCCCACCCACATTTTGTTCTGGGGCAGCTCTCTCCTCCTTGGAGCCCATGGCTAGGGCACTGGCCCTACTCTGAACCTGCCTGCAGCATTCCCATCCCACCCAGCATCCCCCATTCCCATCCCAGGGTGCTGGCCCTGCTCTGACCTGGTGACAGCGTGCCCATCCCACCCAGTGTCCCTTGTCCCCACCCCAGGGTGCTGGCCCTGCTCTGACCTGTCTGTAGCGTCCCTGTCCCTGCATGCAGGCCAGTGTCACTCACAGCTTCCTGAAGGTGCTGATGGCCAGGCTCTGCCCATCCAGGACAGTCACTGTCACTGCTGTGGCCTCCAGAGAGTGGCTGTGTTCCATCAGGTAGCTGCAGCGGGAGGCCATGCCAACCAGGAACCACCTCCCTGCAAGCTGCATGGCACAGGACTGACACTGTCTGCTGGGCCCCCACCCCAGGGTGACACTACCCCACTGCTCTGAGCAGTCACCACCCCAAGCACCCTTCTGTGCTGTCTCCCCTCGCTTGGCACCTTGCCCACAACCTGTCCCCTTGATGTGCCCATGGGGCTTGACTGCCCTTCTTCGGGACAGAGCAGGACAGATCGGAGCTGGGCATGGGGAGAGGCTGGATCACTGGGGAGGGCGTGTCCAAGGCATCCCCCCACACCTCACACTGCCAGGGGGGCTGTGAGCATTCCAGAGCAGCCCTGGCTGTGTGGTGGCCAAGCACTCTATTCTCATGCCCAGACCCCACAGCCCCAGCCTGGACCACCAGCAGAGCCCCAAGCTCATCCAGAGCCTTGGCTGGAGGCCATGCCCTGTGCCGCAGGGGGCAGCGAGTGCCAAACCCAAACACGGCTGCAGCGGCCCAGGTGCTGAGGGTGAAGGTGACTGTGGGAGCCAGGGGTCCAGCTGGGGGACAGCCGGCCAGCACAGGCGGCCCTAGCAAGGCTCTGGCCCCTGTGCCTGGCTCATTGGGCAGCTCTGCAAGGCAGTGCTCAGGGGCTGAGCTGGGCTGCCGCTCCTGCAACCCCCGACTCGGCGGGAAGGGGGAGCGCTGGGGGGTCCAATATGAGGGACATGCTGCAGGCCGGGGGGCCGCTGCGGGGTCAGACCGGGAGGGGGACGGGCTACCCGAGTGCAGGGCTGTCCCCAGCCCCGATGGGGGATCAGGCAGGTGCCCACAGACCCACCTGGCCCCGGCCCCTCACCTGGGGGAGGCTGAGCTCCTCCTGAGCCGCCACCTTCTCCAGTTGGCTCCGACGAGGGGGCGGCTGCTGCCCCAGCGCTGGCGGGGCCGTGAGGAGGAGGCCGAGGAGCAGGAGGGTGCCCAGGGCCGTCATGGTGCCGGTCCGGCGGGGCCCGCTCTGCCGGGAAGCGGTGGGGGCAGGAGGGCAGCAGGGGCAGGAGGGCAGCAGGAGCAGGCGGGCGCCGCGGCCGGCCTGGAGCCGGGCCAGGGCAGGGGCCTCCGCGAGCTGCTGGCCGGGGTAGGCCAGGAGGGTCAAGGCGGGGGTAGGCCGGGGCTGGGGGTCCCCATGGGCGGGGGCTGGGCCCGATTCCGGAAGGGGATGGTGGGGGGCCTCGACACAGGCCCTGGGGTCCCGGACGGCCCCGCCCCCGCGGGTGGTGGAGCAGGGAAGGTGGGGGCGTGGCCGGACACGGAAGGCGTGGTTAAATAAACCGGGGCGGGTCTACTGGTGAGGGCGTGGTCTGCCCGGGAGGGGCGGGGTCTGATCAGGCTGGACGGGGCGAGGCGGGCCAGAGGTGGCACCGTAGCTGCGAGCGCGAGCGAGTGTGTGGTGTTCGGCTAGCTGCGCCTGGCGCTGTGGGGAGCTCTGTGCTCGAGCTCTCCGGCCTGCGGCAGAAAGCGGCGCGGTGATTGGAAGAGGGGAAAAACCACCGAGTGGAGCGGCCAGAGCGGCGCGGGGGGGGGGGGGGGGGGGGGGTAGCCGGTGTAGCCGGACCGGAAGCGCGGAGTCGGCGAGACCGGAAGCGCTGCGCGAGGGAGGCGGGGGCAGCGGGGCCGCCGAGGTGCTGGGAGGGGGTGGGGGCGGCCCGGGGCGGCGCGCGGGCACGAGGCCGGTGAGTGCCCTGGGTTCCCGGGCGGGCCGGCGGGCGTGGGGAACCCGCTGCGGGCGGCCGGGCCGGGCCTGGCCTGGCCTGGCCTCACTCCCGTTTGCTTACAGGCGTGGCGGCAGAATGACACGATGGACGTGGGCGGCGGCCCCCTCCTCCCCGACAGCGTCCTCTACGAGATCTTCCTCTACCTGGACCACGTAGACGTGCTCTCGGTGGGGCTGGTGTGCCAGCAGTGGCACGCCGTGGCCCGCGACGAGTTCCTCTGGAAGGAGCTCTTCTACCGCTACTACCGCATCTCCCGGGAGGTGCCCCGGCACCCAGGTGCGCTGGCGCGGGGGGAAGGGACTGGCGTTGCTGCTGCAGGGTTGGTGGCTTTCCGGAACCTGCCGAGCAGACTGTCAGGCCAGACGGCTGCGGCAGCCCTGGGAAGCTGTTCCCTGGGTGGTGGCACCCAAAACCTGCCTGCCGTGAGCCCAGATGGAAAATCCTCCCCTGCTCTGCTGCTCAAGCCTGCTGTCCTTTGGTGTCAACGGTGATTGACGGAGCCACTAAACTGTATGTAGCTTGTTAGCAGTCTACCAGCTTGGGTGGTCATGTGCACACGAAGGGCTCTGGAACTGCCCAGACCCTTCAGAAAGCGTGGGTCACGTGGTTGAAAATGCTTCGACTGTCCCTTTCTTTCACAGAAAGGTGTTTTCTGAGCTCTCTTTAGGCAGGTGCTCTCTGGTAGCTTCTGCACAGCTTGTCTGGGTGCTGCTGCTGCTGATGGAGATCCTGAGGAGATGCAGTGACTCACTGTGCTGCTACACCACAGCCCAGTTGGATTCCATGATAATCACTGCTGGCTTTTCCTGATCAGGACCTCACAGCAAGCCTCTACTTCAGGCACTGTCCCTTCCTCATCCAGACTAGGAAGAGCTGCAGGTGCACATTAGCTGATCAAACTATTTCCATAAGACGTAGGCAGCAGCTGTAGTCTGGCTGTGGAGGGGGAGTGTGTGGGCCTGCTGTCTGGAGAGGGAGGTGGGTGTGCGGCAATTTAATTGTACAGTGGGCAAATGCTAAGGCAGTAGCTGAGCCACTTTACGAGGGCAGGTTGGACTTGATCTTGGCCTTGGCTTGCAGTAGGAAAATGACCCATTAATAGTTGACATCAACTAGGCATGGCAGGGCCTTTCCTGGGTAGAGCAGGTTTGAGTGTCAGGTGCTGGAAGCAGTTTGGTGCAGTCTGGAAGGGTAACCCAATGCTGTCCCAGCTGCAGAGGTCCGGGATGGTTGTGCTTCATCCTCTGCCCTGAGGATGTACCCAAGGCTCCCAGCTCTGCCCATGGCGGAAGGAATTGGTTTCTTGCTCTTGAGTTGCAGTTGCTACAGGACAGGAGGAAATGCTGAGGATCAAGCAGCGGGAGCCTGTCAGCCTGCAGTGGGGAACACCAGTGTAAAAGGCCTCCAAGAAGACATGAGAAGTGGATGGGACAACTCAGGCTGTGTGATTTCACTTGTGCAGACCCTGGAGCTCCATGGGGTTGAGGACATTACCTGAGGCTCTTTGACCAGGCTCGTTCACTTCCAGCCTCCTGCAGTTAGTAAGCTGCCAGCCCGGTTCTTTAGCACTAATTGGGATTGAGCAGTCAGTGTAACTCAGCAATTCAGGCACCTCCCAGGCTGTGCTTCTGGAGCTGTGAGGGTTGCTGCAGGCCCAGGAAGGGGCTGAGGCAGGAGTCTGGGGAAAACTCCTGCTAACCAGCCTGCCCTGGGCAGCTCCTTGGTTTGGGGAATATTATCCAGGTCTTGTAAGAGGAAATGTTGGGGCTGCTTGGCTAGATGGGATCTGTCCAGACTGCTTCCCAGCTAGATGTGCTGGAACAGGGAACTCAGAGGAGATGAAGCTCCTAACCTAGCGAGCAGTGGTGGGATGTCCTGGCTGCTCCCTGCCTGCAGGAGCAGGTGCCTCCTGGGCTACAGCAAGTTCCAAAAAAAACCTTCAGTCCTGTTCAGTGTAACTAGAGAAATTGGCCCTTATCCATATACATGTCTAATCCTCTTTGCTTCTTCGGGATTTGCTACTGCAAGAAGTCTGTAGGCTGCCTTATCAGGCACTTCGTTAAAAATACTCTTTGTCTCTGTATTGGCCCTCAGTGTGGTTTTTGTGAGCATGCTCCAGACTTCTGCTGGGTTCTGCTTCTGCCCTGGCACGCTGCACCCAGCTCCTGTTCTCTTGTTTTCTCTAGTCTCTTATCTCATGGACGCTGTTTTTTACTGATCTCATACCCTTCCTGGAACCTTCTTAATTCTGTGTTAGACAAGATAAAGATAATCGGAGCGGAGCCTGGTACCCTAAGAAGCAGCTTCCCTCTCATCACGTGATAGATTTGTTTGCGTTGTGCTGGAGCACGTCTGCGGTTCTGGCAGCTGGTTTGTCCTGAGCAAGGTTTTTGTTAGCGAACAGCTATGCCCTGGATGTTTCTTGCAGTTTATAAAGTAGTGGTATGGTGTGGAGTTGTGTGTTTACTGAAGGAAAAGGTTTTCAGTGTGTGGGATTGGGGAAGCTACTGAAAAAAATGTTGAACCCTGCTAGCACGGCTGAAGCTGTAGAGATGGTGGCACAGCAGAGCTCCTGGCATTGCTACCAGCAGTCAAGACTGATTTGGCTGCTGTGTTTAGCTCAGCTCTGTCACTTCCCTCCACTAATGTTCCTGTCCCATGTCCCTGCCTGTGTGTTACAGCTGCCATCTCCTGGTATGATGAGTTCCAGAGGCTCTACGACACTATCCCTTGTGTGGAAGTGCAGGCCCTGAAGGAGCACAATGACCAGGTTTTGCACCTCAGCTTCTCCCACTCTGGCTGTTTGTTTGCATCGTGCTCCAAGGACTGCACTGTCAAGGTAAGGCCGCAGCCTCCCCTGCCCAACCCTTCCAGCTTTGATTCAGTGAGGCTGAGCTGTGAGAGAAACCCTTAGGAAGTCTGTGAAGGGTAGAGGTTTGACCAGGTGTCCCTGGCTTAGGCCGGTTCCTGCAGATGCTGAGTTGTTCTAAAGCCACAGAACTAATGACTCTTGCAGATGTAGCCTTGAGGGCTGTGGATTCCAGCTCCAGCCTGTGTGAAGGTGGCAGAGGTGTCTGCCTGGCTCTGGTTGCTGTCTAGGTGTAAATCAGTCCTGTTGTGCTGTGGGTCAAACAGACTGTGGTCTGTTAATGGTCTACTGCAGAAGTTGTCTTGCATGAGTGGTTATCTTGGGAGAAATCTCTGAATATGCTGAAAAATCTAGCTGTGACAGTACCATTCCCTGCCTGAACACCTTCTCCACTGGCTGATGGAGAAGCAGTCCTGCATTTAGCTGCTTTAAAACTGTTGGCCATTTTCTGTCAAGGAATTGACAGGGAAATCGGGACTTGGAGGCCGTTAATAGGGTCTTCATTGATTTGTTTTTATCTTGTTCTGGTGTCTGCTGGCAAAACAGGTAAAGTGGAACCACTCTCAGGCTTCTCAGCAGCTTCCTGACTGTTTGTCTGTCTGTCTGTAGATCTGGAGCAATGAGCTGGACATCTCCCTGCAGCACAGCTCCAACATGAGGCCATACAACTGGAGCTACACACAGTTTTCTCAGTTCAATGCTGATGACTCCCTCCTTCTGGTGTCAGGTGTCTTTGTGGGGCCTCACAACTCCTCCTCAGGAGAGATTGCTGTAATCAGCATGGGTAAATACCGCCCTCCACTTCACTGGGCCTTCCTGGGAGGTGTGATGTGGTGGGTGCTGGGTTCCCTTCCTTCTCAGATGTGCAGTAACCTTGACCTCTGTTTGTCCTGCCTTCTATCTGTGCAAAGGGGTGCTGGTCGCAGTTTTGTAGGGTAAACCTTTGGACAGCCTTAGCTCTGCTCAGGTTGCCATGTCACCACCCCAACGCGGTGGGGCATGTAACCTGTTCTAAGCAACAGTCTGGGTGAGGCAAGAGTCGTGTGTGTTACCTGTCGCGTTGAAGCCACTGTTTCTGACCCAGGTGGTGCTAGTCCCACCCCAAGGTCTCACCTGGCTTTGAGGCATATTCGGATGTGCTTCACCTCTTCTGTTGTGGTTCTGCGAAATCTGCTAATCCCAATGGTGTTACCTCTCATGTCTCTGAGCTACAGGCCCACTTGCCAAAAACCAGGGAGCGCTGCTAAAGGCACAGCTGCCTTGTTCAAAACAGCCCTGAGCCCCAAGGGTGGGGGTGGGCAAGTGTGTATGTGTTTGACTTGTTCTTCTCCTTGGGGTGTCTGCCTTGGGCTGTGCTCAGAGCAAGGCTGCGAGGCTAGGTTGCTCTCTGGTCTGGCTGTCTGGCTGACCTTTTATTTTGGTTTCCCTTGTGTGGGGAGAGAGCATGCACATTTCTGTCGAAGAGAGAAATAATCTGTCTCCATAGTAGCATCTGGAACTGGATGGTGGTCGGGCAGTGTCCGCTCAGCCTGTGGTGGAGGTGCTGCATCAGCACCTCCACTGCAGAGACTCGAATCCACTTCCCACTCTTCTGCCACCATCTCTTTCTTCAGAGCCTGTGACGGGAGCCATCGCCTCACACTCATGTTTCCCCTCCCTTCCAGAGAACTTCACTCTGCTTTCTAGGGTGAGGAATAAACCCTATGATGTGTTTGGCTGCTGGCTGAATGAAACCAACTTGATCTCTGGCAACCTGCATCGGATTGGGCGTATAACCTCCTGTTCCGTGCTGTGGCTGAACAACGCTTTCCAGGTGAGTGCCTGTGTTCCAGCTCCACAGGCAGTGCAGCTTCCTACTGGCTCCTGGGGGAGAAAAAGCTGTGGACGAGGTGTGAGCAGGGAAGAATGGCCCAATCCCCGTCCTCTCTGTTTGTCTCCTCTGACTTGTCCTCTGGATGTTGAGCTTGAGGCAACCCTTATGTTAGTTTCTCCACGTTGGGTGTTTTGGTACCCACTGTGGTATTCTAGCTTTACCCTCAGATTCCGTTAGCTCCTGCACCATTCGTTGGGATGAGGAGGTGACTGCGGTGCCCTAGAGAATGTAGTGCTCCTTGGGAGAGTGACTGGACCACAGCAGGGTTACTGAGGTCCATGGTGGACTGAAGCTGGGCCTGGAATGGCAGTAGTCTCACATGTATCTGAACAGTGGCGGTTCTCCCACTGGGCAGCTCAGTGTGTGGTTCCTGGGAGCTGGAGGCAGCTGAGAGGCAGAGCTCAGCCCTGCCTCTCCTTGTGGACATCTCTGTGGGCCAGGTACTGCCTCTGATGCTGTGATGAGAGCTGGAGATCAGTGTGTGCTGGCCTTAGACTGCGTGTTTGCTGCCTGTTCGTTCTCTGGCACTTGTGCTGCTCGGACGTGTTCTTCCGTGTTTTTGCTTTTGTCCCATCGCCACAACTGCACATCCTGGCATTTTGCATTTGTTAATGTGAACGATTGATGCTGGCCCTGGGTGAAATACTCTGGTAGCAGAGACCCTTCCCATAACCACATCTGTAGTGTCAGCGCATCTGTCTCCAAGAGGCGAGGAGAGACCTTGCCTGCTTTGACAGGGGTGTGGAAGTGTGGCCGCAGCTGCCAGAGCAGTCAGGCAGGAAGAGACCCGTTGCTTGTGTCTGGGAGCAGGTAACCAGGCTGGGCCTGCTGAGGGTTACAGGCAAGCTCCAGGAGTGCAGAGGGCTAGTTGGCAGAGGGATGGCACTTCACACTCTGCCTGTGTTTATTGCAGAGGCCTGTTCCTGAAATGCCCATAAAGCTCTGAGCAAAGCAAGCTCCTTACTTGGGGCATGGCAGCAAGGCTGTCCGGCCTTGGTGTTCCCCAGTTCTGCTGTTGTCTGCCTGCAGGAGCGTTTTGCTCGGTGTGCCCACCTCCAGGATGGGAAGGAGTGTGGCAGTGCTGGGCAGCCTCTTGGGCCAGCTCCCATGGTCGGTTCTCCATGTAGCTGTGAGAAGAGAGGTTGGTGTGCAGCTGGAGTCTGCTGTGTGGGCTCAAGGCCTGGGCTCTTGGCTTGAGCTGTACAAGTGACCTTCTGGTGAGGTGGTTCCTGTTCACTTCTCCCTTCTGCTTGCAGGGCATAGAGTCCGAGAATGTGAATGTAGTGAAGAGACTGTTCAAAATCCAGAACCTGAACGCCAGCACTATCCGGACCGTGATGGTGGCTGACTGCAGCCGATATGATTCTCCAGACCTGCTCCTGGACTATGAGGAGCAGCTAGCTGCTTCCTCCATCTGCCCAGTCTTTGATCTTGGTAGTGACAGCGAGGAGGAGGCAGCCAAGCCCAAGCAGACTCTGGAGCCAGCAGTACAGGAATTGCCGGATGAAGGGGGTGTGCCAGCAGAGGACGGGCTGCAGCAGTTCTTTGATGATATCATGGAGGGTTGTGTGAGGCCTGCCATGACCGAGACAGAGCTGGAGACAAAGGTGGCGGAGCTGTTTGTACGCAACAGAACTAAACCTCCTGAGCTGAACCTGCTCTCCACGGACAGCAACAGCAAGACAAAATACTTAATCTTCACTACAGGATGCCTCACCTACTCCCCCCACCAGATAGGTAAGGCTGTGGTCTGAGCTGGAGCGCTCCAGCCTCCCTGGGGGTGTGGGCTGCAGCTGTGCTCTGACTTTGAATCTGGAAAAGAACCCACTTTATTTGCTGCCTGCTTGTGGTGAGTTGCAGTTTTGCTCAGGCTGCTGGATTCTCCATACAGGAGGCTTTTGAGATGCCCCAGTCACTGAAGGGCGTTCCACCCCGCTTGTGCTTGCCTGAGGGTTGTTTTGTCACTACCAGGCTTGACACGTGGCCAAACAGGACAGCTGTGGCGAGGGCTGAGCAGAAGATCAAGAAGGAACTCCTAACTTAATGACGTCAGCCACGAGTCACACGCAAGCGGGTGGGTGTGAAGGGCAGTGACTGCCCTGACAGGGGCGTGTGGAGGGGCCTCAGTCCTGTTCACTTGTGGGGGTGGAGAGGGCAGAAGACTAGCTTGAGCAGCTCAGAGTTCACATGTTGCTTGCACAGTGCCCCTCAACCTACAAGACAGAGCCCTGCGTGTCCCTGTGCCTTGCTTGCCTCCCTCGCTGCCCAGAGTGTGCTCACCCTGCATCACGAGGCCTTTCAAGCTCAGCAAGACACTGGGGCACCTCTGTTTTGGTACTGAAGAGACATCACGGCCCCAGTGGTTGTTCCCGTGGCGGGCTGGTACCAGGCAGCTTGCTGGTGCTCGGCGTGCTTGCTCAGTGGGGTACAGGGGACAAGCTGCAGCACAGGCCAGGCAGTGGTGCTGCCGGTGACCTTTTTTTGGTTTAGGACTTCCTTGCTTACCTGGGGTTCTGGCTGAGGCACTGGGACTAGCAGGGTCTGAATTTACAGGAAATCAGCGCAGTGGTGAGCAGAAGCAGGTAGTTTGGCTGCTTCTCCAAAAGCCCCTAAAGCTAGCAGAGAAGTTTGGAAAGGACCAGACAGATCAGTAGGAATGTGGGGAGGGAAGGAGAGCTGCTGCTACACAAGAAGCCAGGCTTCTCTAAAGCCAGACAGTTTCAGTTCCTTTTGCTGCTTGCACAATTACAGCCTTGCTTTTCTGCTGTAGCTCTTCTAACTGTTACCTGGCCCTCTACCAGTACAACCCAGTAAGGCAGGGAAAGGCAGCTTCCAAAGCTGTAGGCAACTTGGAGCAGAGTCCCTTGGTCTTTGCCCACGGACATTAGGAACGTGACCTGGACTGGGTGTAGCTCTGCTCTGTGCTCCTGTCTGCGGCCAGGTCTGCAGAGGGATGGGGGCCCTTGGCCCGCCCCCAGGCGTGCGCGGGTTAGTCTGTCCTGGCAGCCCTGCAGCTGCTAGGCTGAGCGAACAGTGCCTCGCAGGCTGGGGCCTGCAGCGAGCAAAGGCAAAGCGTGGTGTGGGGACAGCACCTGCCTTTGGGTTTCTAGCGTAGCCTCACAGGGCCATGGGTTTTGGTGCCTTTGAACTCTGGTGACTCCCTGGCTACCAGCCAGCACCCATGGCACCAGCTGGCTGTACAGAGGGACAAACGCTGGCTCGGCCCCTCTCCTAGCCATGAGTCACAGCAAAACATTGTGTTTGCCCATCGGTTTGTGCGTCAACCCGGCCTTTGTGCATCTGCTGTCTGCTCCCAAGGAACTGGTATGCGAAAGAGCTCTCCTGTGCTCGTCTCCCCAGGCTGCTGGGCATCAGTGCTGCCTTGCCTGATCGCAGCACGCAAGCACTTGCGCAGGAGTTTCCTTCAAGCTCCTCTCTCCTTGTGCAGGTGGCAGGTGGAGTCATGGTCAGAGCCTCCTTTTCTGCTGGCTTGTGTGCGTGGGGGCCATGTAGCTGAGTTTGAAGTAGTTCCACAGCATGTAGTGCTGTGAAAAGAAGGATGAGGAGGCTGGTGATCAACGCCAGTTGGGTAGAAGAGTGATGGTTCTGCCCTGAAGGCCCTGGGCTGCAGAGATGTGTGAAGGGCCTTGGGCTTGAGGTGCAGTGTGGTGTCACCTCTACCTTGTTGGTTGGCAGGAGAGGGCTAAAATCAAGGGTGTTTGGCATCGATTCCCTTGGAGGGGTGATGGGATGAGTCATCTTCCCATTCGTCTTGGACCTGATGTGGATTAGGCCTGTGTGTGCCCAAGGGCTGCTGAGGCTTACAAGAGTCCTCCAGGGAGCTGTGGTGGATGTTGTGTGTTTGGGACCTCTGTCTAGGGCTGGAAGGGGATGGGTCTTGACCCACGTGTCTCCTTTAGTCAAGAAGTTCAGAAGCTGTAAATCACTTCAGCCCAGTTTGGGTTAAACCCCTGGTTTTGAATCTTTCTGGGGATGACCCCCCTGCGCTCGTCAGTGTTGGGGGGGTAAAACCCTGCCACAGCCCGTGTGTGTGCTGGGCCTTCTCCAGACTGGATACTGCAGGAATGGGCCCAGCCCAAGGATTCATTTAGGAGAAAAACTTTTCTGCAACCAGGGTGTCTCCCGGCCAGTGCAGCTTCCTCACGCTGCAGAGCACGCTGCAGAGCACGCTGCAGATGGCTGGGAGCAAGGTGTGGCTGCACCAACCAGGTTGGCAACCAGGTTGTCAGCCAGGTGCTGGGCATCTCCCTGGCTGGGGTGAATGTACCAGGATTTCACTTAAGGGCAGGGTCCTGGCCAAAAGCCCTGCTTGGCAAGATTGAAGGAGCCTGGCAGGGACAGCAGCCCTGTCCTGGTCCTTGGCCAGCAATCTGATTCTCCTTTCTTAGCAGCGCTAAGGGAAGCCCCTTCTTGAAGCCTTGGGACTTTCACCAGCCCTGCTGGCAGCTGCCTGCAGAGCTGCCTCATTCTGCTTTCTGTCCCCAGGGATCAAAAGGATCCTGCCCCATCAGATGACAACTGCTGGGCCCGTGCTTGGGGAGGAGAGGCGCTCAGATGAGTTCTTTGACTCACTGGATCACGTCATCGACATCCATGGGCACATCATTGGCATGGGCCTCTCCCCAGACCACAGGTGAGCATGCAGGGTGGCAGTGTCAGCTTCAGGTGCTGCAGGGGGAGCAACAGCAGCCTTGGGGCTTTGGGGTGAACAGGAAAAGAAACTACTGTAGTGGATGGAGCAGGGAGCCTGCACAGGCTGCCCTGCTCTTTCACATCCTGGTTATGTCCTAGTAGCAATGGCCTGTGCACAGCCTTAGCTTCTTCCTGGGCAGGCTTTCCTCCCTCGTGCTGCTGAGCCCAGTTCACCACAGCGTCAGGCAAGAGGCCTTGTAAGATTGAAAGAGCTGCCTGCACTGATGTGCCTTGTTCCTGTGGCCACTGTCCTTAAAGTTGGGTTTAATGGGGTTAAAGAGGCTTGACCTAGCTCCTGGTCCCCACCATACCAATCGTGGTGGCCCTTTCCTTTCCAAGCAGGGCAAGAAATACTTCAGCAGTGTGTGCTGGCATTTCAGCCTGGAATTTGGTGAAGGGACCAGGGAAACTGCTCAGTCCCTACCCTGCCTGACTGCAGTTACAGCTGGGGTGCTGTGAGCTTTGGTGCAGTGAGGGGCAGGGTAACTCCTCTGCTCCCCTCTCCAAGGTACCTGTACGTGAACAGCCGTGCCTGGCCTCGGGACTGCGTCATCTCCGACCCAATGCAGCCGCCCCCCATCGCTGAGGAGATCGATCTGCACGTGTTCGACCTGAAGACTATGAAGGAGGTGAAAAGAGCTCTCCGTGCGCATCGGGCCTACACGCCCAACGAGGAGTGCTTCTTCATCTTCCTGGATGTCAGCAGGGACTTCGTAGCGAGGTGTGTGGTGATGGGGGTGGGCAGGATCCTGACCCCAAGTCCAGGAGGGCCTTGGGGCCATCACTGCTGCACAGCTTGTGCAAGCTGGGCTGGTCCACGTGCTGGAAAATCCTGTGTTGTGAGCAGAGCAGGAAATGAGATTCGTGAGGAGCAGAGGGACTGAATTGGAGGGTGCTGATAAAGCTGTCCTGGCCCTGCTGTGAAACCAGTGCGGAAAGGGGAAAGTTTCGGCTGTGGCATGTTGGGCAGCAGGTGGCAAATGCCCTTCTTGGGGGCGGCAGGCAGCAGGGGCTGTGGGGTGAGCTGAAGGGGTGAGTCGAACGGCCTCTGGTACCCAGGGGAAGGTGGGCTGCCTGGTCAAAGCTCATGGGTGACAGGGCTGCTGATGGAGGCTGAGACCTCCTGAGAGGTCAGGCAGCCTCTGTGCCCCCACCTGCATGGAAGGAAGAGGGTGGGAAGCAGCAGATGATCAGGACTGCTGGGGTGACGTCCCTACCGGTGTCTTGTCCACCACAGTGGGGCAGAGGATCGCCATGGTTACATCTGGGACCGGCACTATAACATCTGCCTGGCCAAACTGCAGCACGACAACGTGGTGAACTCGGTGGCGTTCAGCCCGGTGGAGCAGGAGCTGCTCCTGACAGCCAGTGACGACACCACCATCAAGGTGTGGCGCTCCCCTCGTGCTGTGCGTGCCCAGCAGGCCAGGAAGCCCCGGCCCAGGAAACTGCTCTTCTCCTGGCTCGTGAACCAGAAAAGCTGAACCCAGGTACACCTACTCCTGCAGCTTCCTCACTGCAGCCACTTCCTGGAGCTTGCAGAGCTTTGGGCCCTGCACCACAGAGACCGGCTCTGGGTACACAAATCCCATCCACTCAGTCTGGAGGGATCCTGGTAGCGGGGATTGCTTCCCCTTGGAGTGTCTGCTTCAAAGACAGAACATAAGAGCAGGGGCCCATCCCTGGGCCTGGCGGGCAGCAGCCTGAGCTGGTCACTGCAGGGTAGGTTCCCCACAGCTTCTCACGAACGCTGCTACTTGGTCACAGCTCACTGAGTGCGTTTTGGTTGCCTAGAACAGACTGAGGCACGTCCCCAGCGTTTGTACTGCATGAGCCTGGGACATGGCTGACCTTGCTGAGAGCTGCTGGCTGCAGAGCACTTGGCAGAAGCTGTGGTACAGCACTGTGCTGCCTTACTGCAGGACTCTGAATTAATAGTCCTTTTTGTTAATGTTTGTTTGTCCCAACCCTCCATGGGCAGCTCTTCTGGCTGCTGGGAATGCCGAGTGTCTCCTCCCAGGCAGCATCTTGGCCTTGGAGGGCAGCAGGAACTGAAGGGCAGTGAGAGGACAGCAGGGGAGGCAGGGCTGGGGGGCAGCCAGTGCCCTGCTGATGCCTTCTGTTACATGTTGGTATTACCCGTTTCCAGACTTGAGAGTGGGGAGGGCTGGTGGTAACATGGTGCTGCCTTTGCCTTGTCTTTGTCTGCTCAGTAGCACTTAAATAAGCTATGGCATTGGCAACGTATTTATTCTGGGGTATCTGCTGTCCCTTCCCCAGGGTGGCCACGAGGACAGCTGGTGGGTCTTGTGAACACCTCCCTCCCACGCTGCTCAAGTTGTGGCACTTTTAGGTTCTCTTGGGCTGCTCTCCCTGAAGGGGTGTAGGCACCAATGGATGGCTGTGGGTGTTCACCATGGGTGCTGGGGAATGCAGCCAGCCCTTCTCTGCTGATGTGACAGTTGAATAAGCTTCCTTCCACCTGGGCTGACTGGCCAGGGGTTTGCTGATCAGCTCCTCCCGGGGACCCCTCAGAGGGGGAGCTGGCATGTGAAGTGATGATGGCCTTGCGTTTGCTCTGTCTGTCCCCGACACTTTTCTCCCTGCAGCTGGTACCCAAACGTAAGAGTCTAAATTCAGCTCCTCATCGTGACTTGGCCTAATGGCTGGGGTGAGCGGTGAGCCCAGGAGCTGCAGTTGCTCCTTGGGAGCTGGGCTCTGGGCTGCATCTAGAAGGCAGCTAGTGTCCCAGGCAGGGGCTGGGAGAGGTGTTGTGGGACTGCTGGCAGTGCTGGAGGCAGTTGTCTGTGCCACTCACACCCTGGGTTGCAGGTAGATGTGACTGAGGCAGCAGAGGCTGTCCTGATACGCACTGATGGCTTTAAGAGCTCCTTGTGCCCTCGTTCTGCTGTGCCCCAGCAGGTGCCCAAGGCTTTACCCAAACCCCTGTGCTCAGGTTCTCTGTCACCGTAGGACTTCCAGAACCAAGGGAGTCTGTGTGTTCATGCCCCCTCCAGCCCTGTCCAGTCACAGTACAGGAGCAGCTGCCACCTTCCTTCCTCCCCCCAGGTGTGTGAGATCTCCCTCGGCTCGGCCTAGTAGTGAGAAGGCAGTGGAGGGTTTACGTTTGTACCAAGTTTTGCTCTTCACTCTGGCATTGAATAAATATTTGGCTAAAGCATCTCTGCAATGTGCGTTTGGGCTGGAGTGCCGCTCTGCTGCAGAAGAGCCGAGCCCAGAGCTGTGGTACTGCAGTGCCTGCACCCGCTGGGGCACTGCCTGGCCAGGGGTGCACAGGCAGGAAGCTGTGAAACACGCAGGGAGGGAGAGAATTGCCCAAAGTGGCTTTGTCCTGGGGAAAGGGGACAGGGCAGCCCAGGGGCAGAGGGACAGGGGTTCATGGCAGCCTCAGGAAAGCTCTTCTCTACCATGGCTAAGCACTGCAGGCTCCAAGACCAGCCTGGAGCATCCAGGTGTCTCTGCCTCCCTGGGTTTCTGTTTTTTCCAAGTACTGCAGACACAGAGCAGGTTTTGGGGCCAAAGCACTGGGGCTGCCCTGGGCTGTTCTGTGCTGTAGCAGCAGGGTGAGCTGCAATGCCAACAGCCTCTTCCAAACTTCTGCTGCCCTGTGTGGTGTGTTGTACAGCAGGTGGGTCTGGCTGCTCCCTAGAGGGGACAGGCCCCCTTAGGAGACAACTACGAGGGGTACCTCTATGGACACACAGGTAGAGGCAGCTGTGCTGCTGCTCCCCAGCGTGGGCTTAGTCCCCAGGGCTGGTGCTACAGCTTGGCCAGGGCTGCCTGCAGGCACTCAGCCAGCTCAGGAGGCCCAGCCTGGCAGGAGGAGCTACAGCTGCATTATTATCCAGCACCAGGAACACGAGTGTAACAGGTTGGATTTGCCTTTCCAGCTGTTTCCCCAGTCCCCTCTGCTGCCAGCGCTGCTGACCCGGCGCTGCTGACCCAGCACTGCTGCACCTGTTCCCACCAACCCTGTAGCCCTGTGGACAGCTGTAGCTGGGGCCGGGTCACTGCCCAAGGAGCTCCTGCCCCCCTGCCCTGGCACCCTGTGTTGGGAAGCTGCAGGGCTGGTGCTGAACAGAACCCCCACTCCAGGCTGCAGCAGAGCCAGGACTGGGGGAAGGTCCCAGCACAGAAATAGCCCCCACAGAGCCTGCCCCTACTCCTCTTCCACCCATAGCCCCCAGTGTCCTGTGGATTATACAACAACGCTCTTCCAGCTTCTTTTATTAGTGGTTGTGACCATACTGCGTCCTCAAGGAAAAACTTCCTTCTGGTACCAGGCGGACATGGGCACTGTCTGATAGCTGTGGTCAAAGGGGAGGAAGAACATGGGATCCAGTGGTGGCTTGTGCCAAGTGTCCGTGTGCTAGCCAGGCTGGCAGTGCTCCTGAAGGGCACTGCACCCTTGCCTGCAGCGCACGGGCCGCTGCAAGGGACACACTACGATTAGAGTGAAAAAAGAATGAGCCTGCATTGGCGGTACCGACCTGCCTCTCCTCAGCCACGCAGTCAGAGAGGGGAAGCGCCATGGCATGTAAAAGCTTCCATTGCAGGGGTTGCCTGCTGTATCATACTGTGCCATGCCCCTCCAAAACAGCCCCCGTGTCCCCTCTGCTGGCTGGAAGTGGCCAGCTTGATCTCTTCTCACAGCACAGACTCCCCCACCCACCTTCTGGGCCCCTGCTGGGCCAGAACCAGCAACCCCAGTCCCGCTGCAGGTAGGGGTCCAGCTCCACAAGGGCAGAGTCACATCAACTCGGCCCACCCTTACCCCCCCACACAATTCCCTTCGTTCCCAAACACCAAATAAGCAAAGCTCACTCTACCCCCCCCCCCCCCCCCCCAGGGCTGTTCCCGGCCCCCCTCTGCCAGGGCCATGGAGATCAGCTGTAGTGGGAGCTGGGCCCAGCCCTCCCTGGGGGCTCTCCTAAGACACAAGGGAGCAGGAATGCAGGCTCGATCCATCCCTTGGGCCGGGCTGGAAGGGGGTTTGCAGGGTCCTGCCACCCCTCTCCCTCCTCAGGAAGAGCTGAGGGCCCTGGGGGGGGGGGGGGGGGGGGGGGCAGGGTGCAGGCAGCTGCCCACCCCCACTCTGTGCTGGGGCTGCTCCAGGTGGGCATAACACCCCAAGCCCCTGCACACAGGCAGACCGTGCCTGTACCACAGCCACCACAGCCCCCAGCTCGTGTCCCTCCCCCCCCCCTCCCCGGCCCCTGCACATGGCAGGCCTGGTGAGATCCACAAGGGGCTCGGTCATCCCAGGACCCATCCACAGGCAGGGAGAGCCCCCTGCCAGCAGAGCACCCTTGGGTGAAGGAGGATGAGCTTGGGTCCAGCCCAGCCACCAGCCTGCCTGGAGAAGGACATCAGGCACCAGGAACCCCCAGAGTGAAAGCGTGAGCACTACAGCCGGGCTGATTCCTCCTGGCTGAGGGACAGCACAGGAGCGCGAGGGTCCAGGGCTATTGTTGCAAGGTGGGCTCAGCAGCCAGCTCCTGTGACCAACAAAACCTCCCCTGGAGCACGTTTGGATGGCGACCCGGCTGAGGGGAGCACAGGCAGCGAAGTGAGTCCAGCCTGCCACACCACCCGTCCAGAGCTACTCATGACCACGAGGAAGCAACCTGCAGGACCAGCCAGCCACAACACCACGACTACAGGCACTGAACACTTGCTGCCCAGAAGGGCGGGGTTGCCAGGAGCCCAGGGACCAGCAAGCTGCACACGGGGACTTCTCCAGCCCCCCGGGGCCTGCCCAGGTGGCTGCAGGCTCAGCGAGGGGCCAAGCAGAGAGCACCGCAGTGCGCACTGACTGGGAGCCGGCCAGCATGCTGTTCCAGCTGAGGGAAGGGCAGGGGAAAGCTGCCGCTGGTGGGCACGGCCGGCAGCCCCCAGGGAGGGCCGGGGCCTGCAGGCAGATGCAGAGATGTGCCACATCCTGCAGTGCCGCATCCTGCAGTGCCACAGCCCGTTTGGATGGATGGATGGCAGCGGCAGAGCTGCAGCCTTATGAGCTGGAGAAGCCCTGGGAAGGCAGATGGGCCTGCGCTGCTGCAGCTGCCCCGTGGCGGGGCAGAAAGTCAGGTCAGGAGCATCTGTGCTGAGTTAAGGCACCTTCCAGCATTGTCACCGTCTTGCCCACTGCTGCCCAGTGGCGGGCAGGGCCTGGCTAAAAACCCACCTGGGGCTCTCAGGGTCCAGGGTCCGATGTCCTGCACTGAGCCCTGCATCACTTTCCTCCCCTGGGACAGGATGGGCAGGGCTCCGGCACAGATTCACCTCTCTCTCACTACGGGCATCCCACAGCGCTGTTGTGTTCAGAGCACAAACCACCTGCTGAACACACAGCGAGGGCACGACCCAGGGTACTGCTCCCCTCCGGCCAGCAAGCTCAGTTCAGCACCCCTCTCTGAAGACACCGATGGCACCAAAACATCAGCAAAACAGTTTGCACCGTGTCTGCCACACCCCCGTCCACCGAGGCGCAGAGCAGGCAGCAGCGCAGAGCAGCGGCACCCCTGCGGCACACACTGCTTCCAGGAACACAGAGATGGCTGAAGAACATCCTAGGTGGCTGAGGCAAACATCCACGTGAGGTGGTGCTCAGGCAGGCCAAACCCTTGTTTTACTACAGAGCACTGAGCATGTGCACTAAACTGGTAGAGCAAGAGCTGCACTGGTTTCCACTGGGAGCCCAGCCAGCAGCAGTTCAGACACCCAAGTCCCTGCAGGAGATCCTCTTGCATCCCGCCAACTGTCAGCATCCACCCAGACCTCTTTGCAGGGAAGGTCTCTCTGACACCAGGGAAGAGGGTTCCCATCAGACACCTTGTTTCCACTCAGAGCGAAGGTCCCTTTTTGGGGAGGGCTTTTCCCCTTCCACTTTTTGCCCCCTCCTCACTCCGAGACCTACTTGAAGTGCAGCACAAGAGGGGGATGCCCCACTCAGGGCTGGCTCTGCGTTCACTGCTCCCGGAGGTGAGCTCCTGGAGGGTTAGAGGCCTGTGAGATCAACGATGGCTTTAATAAAGATGGCGTCATCCCGCACGTAGGAGTTCTTGGCTTCCATCACGGAGACGGGGCAGAACAGCGGGCAACCGCTGGCAATGTTCATTTCCGTAATGGGTCGTTGGAAGGAGGAGGATGTCACGTCAGGTCGGAAGGCATCGATGATGTGCTCCCGGTTGTTCTGGTCCAGGAGCATCAGGGTTACCTGTGGGGATACATGACAACAGATGAGCACAGCTGGATAAAAGGCACACGGAAACCCAGCCCAGTGACCCGCTTGCTCCGAGCCTGTGAAACGTGCAAGCACCAATGCAACCCTAGCCACACCGCGTGCCTACAAACCTGTGAAATGCCTGCAAGCGTGGCCAGCAAGAACGTCATCTTGGTGACATTCTGCAGAAACCTGCCCACATCCTGCCCTGTCACTGGAAACTTCCGTGTGACAGCTCAGGGCTCTCAGACTGACTGAAAACCTACCTCTGGCCAGCGTGGCATTCGCTCCCAGTACCAATACCCCACGCAGGTAGCTAAGCAGCAGAGCTGCTATCCCCTTGCACCAGTACTTGACCCACCCAGCCTTGAAGCGTTTCGCCAGTCTGCACCATCTCAAGCTGCAAAGTGAGCTGACGCTGAGGGAGCATCAGCTGCACCCCCAGCACCAAGGCCATGACAACCTTTCCAGCACCCCAAATTCATGCAAAGGCTCCGCTCGCTTTCCAAACACACTGCCGCTCTCCTGCCACAGCTCTGCCCTGTAGCTCTCAGTGCTTTCAGCATGACCGGGGAATCCTCAGCCAGCACACGAATGTCCTTCCTTCTGCCGCCGCTTGCTAAGCAGGCCAGAGCGACAGCATATAGAAGCTCTGCAAAACCGGAAAGGCACATGGTTGGGCTTTGCTCCATGTCCCCACAGAGCGGCTTTGTCCCAGACCCACCTTCTGGTTGAAGGGCCACCGCAGAAGGGCATCGTTGGGTCCTTTCATCACCACAAAGAAGAGGGATAGATGGGTCCCCCGCCCAGTGCCGTCCCCATTCAGGTAAACACGCAGACACATCTTGTAGCCATACTTGCTTGTGTAGAAAGCTATCAAAGAGTTGCAAAACAGACAGAGTGAGTGTCAAACCCAGCAAAGCACCGACAGGTTCCTCTGAATTCTGAGGACTCTAAACCTTGGATCCTGGAAGAAGCCAGGTCTAGGCCTTAAAATACCTGCACCACAGAGATGGTCTGGAAAGCCACCAGGTACAACCAATGGTCTGATGCCATCTTAGCCTGGCCAGGAGCCAGCCTAAGGTCAGTCACAGGCCCTTGGGCTAGCAGAGATGCAGAGCACTGCAGCACAGAGCCGGGTGCCTGCCAGTCCCTCAGCCTCTCCCCACCCACCCACCCTTGCAGGTACAAGCACCCCAGGCACAGCCCAAAACTGGAGCTGTGCCTGGGAGCTGGGCACTTCCCACTGCATCCCCCCGCAGAGACACCAGTTGCACCACACGTGTCTGCCAAAGTAGCTGCCATGCATGGCAATAACACTGACAAGTGGGAACAGAACCACCCAAACCAAAACCTGGCTGGGGCAGAACACCCTCAGTACTCACTGCACCCCCTCTGTAAGCTGGCTGCCTCTGATGGGGACACAGGCTCAAGCAAATGAGTTCCACTCTCTTGTCAGGAACCCAGCTGCCCTGTGTGGTGTGGGCACAGCTGGCTGTGGGCTCTGGGATCTCGGGCTCTCTCCCACTCCAGCAGTTCTGGCAATGTCCATGTTGTGACCCCAGACCCGTGCAGGACCACCAACATATGCCTTGGAAGGGGACCTGCCACAAACCGCCCTCCCTCAGCAGCACGCCTCATGTCCGGTGAGGCTCAGCAACCTCAGGGCACAGGGCAGGAGACTGGACAGCATTTTACTGTGGGACTGGGAGCACAGGCAGATCAACGGCAGAGACACTGTGCACTTCTGCCAGCAAGCTGCAAGAGATAGGACTTCCTCATCACGTCCCTCCTGGCACTCCCCAGCTTGTTTCTTCTAGCCCCTCCTCTCCACCCAAAGGCTTTCAGAGCAGATGCCAACCTCTGCCAGTCCAAGCAGCACATCCTTGTTGGCCCACCTGGGGTTTCTCAGTGCTCCTGTAGCACCGGGAATGGGAAACCAGGTGGGGAACCGGAGGAAGGATGACCCCAGAGCAGTGGGGAGTACCCACGAAAAGGCAGCAGGCAGACTGAGTGCTGAAAACCTTGTGCCCCACGCCATCAGCTCAGAGAGCTGTCTCCTTCCCAGACAGAACTGCACCAGTCTGTTTGCTTCACCCTCTAAGATAAAAAGAAACACCTCCACAAGAAACACGTGTTCCTTGGCCCGATTTCCTCAGCTAAAGCAGCACCTGGAATGAGAATCTCTCATCTAGGCAACACAACCGATTGCTGCAGGAAACATGTTCTTCATCTTGCAAGAGCAAGGCCAAGTCCTGCCTTTTCCAGAAGCAGCTTGCGCCAGGCCAAGGCAACCCTCACCACCCAGTCCTGCCAGCCACGGACAAGATCTGCAGAAGCAGATTGCAGAGACCAACCAGCAACACAAAACACAGCCTTGTGCCCTGCAAAGGAGTTTCTCCTTTGATGAAACAGTTTATAAAAGCCCCAAGCCCTGCTCTGCTGCCTGGCGCGGGACAGAGACTGGCCAGCACACAGCATGGAGTAACATCAGTAACCAGGAGCTGCAGTTCTGGGAGAACTGTGCACGCACAGCACAGCCCAACAAACAGCTGGACAGGCAAAGCCTCTTGCAGTTGGGAGAGGTTTCACCCCTTTCCCTCCATCAGGCTCATTCTGATGTTTACATCCCTCCACCAACCCACAAAACCAGATCCGACCTCCCTCTGAGGAACCCAGGTGGCATCAGCCCATGGAGGGGCCTAAGGAACCCCTAGCCAGGGCACAGTGAGCTGGGATGCCCGTGGCCAGAGGACATGAGCCAGCCCTGTCCAGCACCTCCCTCCAAACTGCAGCCTCTGGGGATGTTCAGGTCAGGCAGCTCGAGCGCAGTGTGGGTGGTGGACAGGTTGCAAGATTTAAGGTCCCTCTATAAGCCAAACAAAGTAGATCTGAAGCAGATTTGTTCGCTTTGGGCAAAGGAAGGAAACATTGCCCTTCCCGAAGGGGTTTTCCACAGCTGCTGCTGACTTTTAAACGGAAATGCTAATTGCATGTGTGCATTTTCAGTAGCAGTTCAGTTCCCCTCAAGAAGGGGAATCCCTTTTTTCCCCAGTTTTTCAAGAGAAAAAGGACCCTGAATAGCCTTCAGCCAGAAAACAGATGCAAAAATAGCTTCAAAAATCAAATTGCTTTGTCCTTGAGGCCCAGCCCCATCCTGCTTTCTCACAGCACCAGGAAGCAGGTGTAAGGTCCATGCTGTGGGTCTGCAGGCAGCTCTGGGCATTTTGGAAAGAACCACCCCAGCACACTTACATCTATGCAATTCCTGCTCAGGAAAAAACCAAACTTCCCTCCTCAACTCTTCTGTTGCAAGGTGAGCTCCCCACCAGGCAGTGAAAAGCTGGTTTCATCTTCCAGCTGCAAGCCTGGGATGTGCTTTCCTAAGCAAACAGGCCAGAACATAACCTACTGCTCACCCGGAGCTTTTCTTCCTTAAGGACAGAAGCAACAGTGCGGGGCTGGGGCAGTGCTGCAAGAGGAGCCCCTTCCTCTAACAGATACTCAGGCACCTCTCCAGCTCTGGTTTGGGGCTTTATGTAGACGCTGTCTCTTGCAACATCATGTTCTGGGCACTGAAATATATTTCTGTGGGTCAAACATGTATTTCCTCCCTTCCTTAACCCTTTTATTGCTGGTTTAATAGCCTCTAAGTATTTTAATTCTAACTAAAGGGTTATGGGGGCTATTTCGGAGCTAACAGGGTTGCATCCCCTACTATGAGAGATTAAAAAGGTCTTCTGCAATCAAAGGAGCACCTCTTTCAGCAGAGCAGCTTCATTTAGCCCAGTGCTAACACACACGTGCCAGGCTCCACAGGGAAGGGGAACTGAGCAGAGGTACATCTGAATGGCCAGCACCTCCCCCGCTACAAACCCCACATCCACCTGAGACGAAAAAGGCATTTGCAAATCTGTGGGCAATGACCTGGAGAGAAGATCGCAGGAGAGCGGCCTGTTATCGCCTCCTGACGCTTCCTGGCAAACTCTGTTATCTTCCAGATGAAAACACCATCATAGGTAGAAGCTTCCATGTTGCGGATCTTTTCCTCCATCTCAGCCATGGCCAGATCTTTGAGCCCAATGCTCCTTTCCAGCTGCCGGACCTGCTCAGTGGGATACAGGATGCAGCCTGGTTAGAAACACACGCTGCTGTGAGACCCAAGAAAGCCAGCAGACACGGGCATCCCTCCAGGATGACTCCTAGTGAGAGACAGTCTCCAGAACTGACAGGGGTGACAGGAGGGAGAAATTCAGCACCGTAAGCCAATTCACTGAAGCTCCCTTCTGAGCCCTGTCGTTACACATGGATACAACTCAGTGCTTGAGCTGGAAACGTTCCCACGAATGGAAAAATCCTTCCTACAGGCAGCTCCATTACATAAGCAGCACAAGAAGTGAGGATGGGGGGAAAAAACCTCAGCATTGTGACACAACTAGATTTGAGAAAGAGAAGAACCTGCACCCAGCCGACTGGGTTCATCACTCCGCTAATGCAGGGTCACGCCACATCTGGCGGCTCCCATGCTGAGAAAGCACAGGTAATGCTGCAAACCCACATCAGCAGTGTTCATCAGGGGCTGCGCTGGGGCATACTGGTGGGAGCAGCTTCTTCACACCTCCAGACCGTGCTGAGCACAAGGCGGTCATGCAGCACCAATAGTTACTCCCCTTTTTAAAGTTCTGGAGGGTGAGCAGCAGCCCCCCGATTCGGAGATGCAGTGAAGTGCCAGGTGCTCCGTCTCCGGTTGGAAAACTTCACCCAAGAACAACACCTCTGTGTAACTTGATTACCAACAGAGATGTGACGGCTTCATGCCTGCCAGTTTAATTCCCACCTTTCCCATGAAGGTTTTGAGGGTTGGGCATAGGCAGAAATTATACCATAGTTCTACCTTCAGATTAGTGGAGTTCAGGGCTAGGTGAAGTTTTGCTAGCTAGTAACACAGAAAGGAAACCAAAAGGGCTCTGCCCAGGGTGCTGGAAAGGCCAAGCCAATGGTTACACACCTTGTTACTTAGCGTTTCAATTTTCTCCTGGTCTAGGCGGTGTTGCCGACTGTAGGCTTCAGCTGTTAGGGACACTCTTTCCACCTCCCGATTGAGCACGCAGACAATGTTCTCGAAGGTCACAGTTTTCCTCTCGAGGGCCTCACATCTTCCCAAGAGCTCCAGAGACCTGGAGAGCTCCGACTCTGAGCACAGAGAGTTTGCTGCCAGTAGCGGGGAGTTGGTTTGTGATGAAGAAAAGGCAGGGAGGGGCTTCGGGTCTCCAGGCACAGCCTTGAGGCTGAGCACGAAACTCAGCAGCATGTAGAGGTGCTCCGCCAAACACATGCTTTCATGTTCTAGCAGCTTTTCATTTTCCACCTGCATGAAGAGAAATACATCCCCCAGTCAGCAAGCTCAGTCTACACGGTCACTATCCACAGAAAAATTCCTCCTCGAGGCCACAGCGTTAGCTTTAAATTATAAAGAGGAAAAACCAAAGAAAGATATTAAGAAAACAGGTTTGGGTGTGGGGTTTTCTTGTTTTGTTTTAGAAATGCTGCAAATCATACACCATGACGTGTACAGGTTTATATTTTAATGTTTCCCCAGCTGTACACACTGTTTTACTCTGTCTTCCTCCACTGCTTCCTGAAAGGGCCCTGTCAGATGGACCAAACAACACCAAAGGGTGCGATTTATGTGAACATCACCAGCAGGAGCTGGGAAAACTGCCACATGGAGAAACACGGCCTGGCCCCAGTGCTGTGCTTGCAGCTGATAGCAGCAGAACCACCCAAGTCTCAAAGCACTCAGGGTGTTCTCCAGGAAGGAGGAGGTTTCCTTCCACATTAAGTTCATTCCCTGGATACCCAAACTCTGTCCAGCAGATGATGACAAGCTCCACATGCAAAGAGCTGGAAACACCACTTTGTTCAAATATTTGAACACAAACGTCTGTAGCAGTTTGGGCGAAAGCAGGTTAACTCTAACACTGGAAATGAAAACAAGCCCAGAGATAAACATCAACAGACAAATCCTTACCACCTCAGTACATCCGACAACCTCAAATCTGCAAGGCACTTGAGATCTGCCACAAGTCTTCACATGGTCCCGAAACTAGGAAGGAAGGAAGGCAATGTTAGATCTTATGTGTCCCCAGTAGCTCCCTTAGCATTTGCTGACATCTGGGAAACTGAAAACCATCTCCGGAATGCCCGAGCCATAGGTAATCAGCCAAAGCGCATAGCTGAACCTGGATGCTGCCCACCATTAGGTATGACTGTCACTGTAACACAGACCCCTGGAAGGAAGTTAATTTATTTTTCTCTTGATGGCTAGGAGCTCCCACTTCTCACCTGCACATGGAAGACAAAGCAATCAGCACAGGTACATGCAGTGGATGTTGAGCAACAAGCTTCCCCAAGGGCAGAGGGAGGGGAGGCATAAGGAACAACCCTATCAAACAGTTGGCCATTTAATTCTGTGTACTTCGTGTAGGCCTGGTCGGGACATGCCACAGCTGCGTGTTTTTTCTTCCAGCTAAAGAAATCTGAGAACAAAAAGCTTCCCAGTGGCCTTGCCTGAGTATTTACAACAATTGCTGCAGGTCCCCCTGCACAAGGGAAGATGCTCTGCTGGGTCTAGCATCCCCTCACCAGAGTGCCGAAGGACACCTCTCACCTGGCAGCTGCCATGAAGGGCCAAGGGAGACGGTGGGTATTTCTACAGGGAAGTGCCACTAACCCCCAGCCGCCAAGGCGACTCATTTGAGTTCCCACACAGTGCTTGATTAACACTAACAAGCACTGGCACATTACCGTCTTGTTTCTGATATGCCTGGTCAGATAGCAGTGGTCTGTTCTGAACAACCACCATATTCCACATTTAACACATCTGCTACAACAGACGTTGATTAAAACTGGGTTTAAACCACTTTTAAAAAGCTCCGAGATCCACCCGGCTTAATGAGTAGGTTACTCAGAGTTACAATGGCTGCAGCTAATCAACTTTTGAAGAGAGATAAAAGAGGGAGTTAATATCTAAACAAGGGATAGATCACCCCTGGGAATCCTACAAGCCTGGTGTCTGCCGGGCTCCAGCCAAGCGGATCAGTATCCCAGGGCCCTGGCACAAAGCCCTTCATTATGCTGCCTGTTCAAGGTAACTCTGTTCATCGTTTTGATGCTGCTGCCCCCCATCCTGCTACAAGGGCCTTTTGCAACAGTTATTACAAGTATCTGCCCATAGCAGGCAGGACAGCTTCAGGTGAGCGTGATTTTTCTGAAGATGTTTCCCAAAGTTTTGACTTTCAGACTTCTCAGCCTCGCCCCAGGAGCTGGCAGCATGGAGACCCTACAGCCATGGATCCCATTGCATGATTAATTACAAATAAATTAGTTTAGCTAGGGATGGGCTCCCTGTCTGTAATTGCAGCAGCGGTTGATATAGCTGCTGTACATCGGACATAAGTCCTTCTGAAACCAGGAGCATACTTTCCCCACGGAGGCTGCACTCAGACATGGCAAACGCATGACTCAAGGGAGGGGGCGTCAGCAGCACTAACAAAGCGACAGGCACCGGTCAGTCACGTCCACTCACATCCTACCGGCACTTTGAGCCTTATGGAAAGGCCACGTCTGTACTAATGGCTGCCTCTTCATCATTTTCCCCACTCTACTCTCTAATGGCCTCAGTTTTCCTCCCTGCTCCAAGAACGCTGGCATCAGCCCATCAGGACCCCTGGGGGCCACCGCAGCACATGCTCCCCAGCAGTTGGGTACCTTCTCCCTCGGAATCTTCTGCCCACAGCCTTCGCACGTCAGCGGAAATTCAGGGCAGACTTCGTCATGAGCCTGTAAAAGAATCGACAGGAGAGCATTTGGTCCTCTGAATAAAAGCTCCGATGAGGTTATATGACAAGCACAGTTCACCGGGGTAGTTTTACACTTCATTACATCAAAGTGCTGTGTGCTACCAACCTATACTCAGACTGTGGTCAGCCGCTAATTCTGCATGCTGACTCATCTGTGTAATCTCTGGGCTACTAGAATCCTGGGTGCCTGCATAGCCTCAGCCTCAATTTAAAAGCCGCTTTAGTAATTTTTTAAAAAATCAAGTTACTCCTTTGATGGACATGATAATCCCAATAATAATGGAAGCTCCATTTATGGCTCTGCCAGGAAAATACACGTTCAGGCAGGTTGAATGAAGTAAGCCACTATCTCAGCTAGATAATGTGTGTAATTTTTCCACCATAATGGTGATCAGTCAGCTGAAGCATGAACCCATAACCTCCTCACTGCATACTGCGCTGAGCTGCCTGGCTGGATCTTCACATTGGAATCAGAAAACCATTTTTCAACCAGAAAGAAAGAGATATTAAAACAGTTTCATGTAATAACCCCTGCACACAAGCCCCCACCCCCGCAGCAAGAGCAAACGGTCTGTTTGGCAGCCAGGGGAGCTAACAAGTGCTCAAGGCAATGCGACATGCTGTCCTCAGCAGATACCAGGGCCAGCACTACTGGCTAAATCAGGAATGCTGGAACATGCCTCTGCATTCTGTGTCATTTCCACACTGCTCAAACCTCCTCATTACACACAAGCCAGGTGAAACAAGGTATTGTAAATGCCATGAATATGCAGTTCAAAACTCAGGTGGAAAGGCAACTGCACTGAAGTATCCTGCCATGGTAGTAACAGGAAAAAAACCAAACCCCAGAAGCATTTATAAAGTAGTCATCTGAAACCAGTTGCTCCGAAAACTTGGTCACATTTATTCTTTATTAAGACAAGTTACTATCCTGGGCAGGGGGAAACGCACAAACTTAAATGCTGTCACCACATCAGAAACCAGAAAGTGAAACCCATCAGTGGCTCAGTTCTGGCTTCTTACTTACTCTCTCCTTCTTTATTTAAAATGAGCAGTGGAACTCGGAGACCCCTTGCACTGTCCCTGGGACAGCGACCAGCCAGGCTGCGCAGCTCAGCTGGGAGCGCTGCCTGCATGGATGCCGCTGCCTGTGAAGCCAGCGGCAGGGTGCCTGCCTCCAACCCACTCACTCAGAGGGGCTGAACCCTTTCTTCTACCCACCTACTGCTCTCATGTTCTGGAAACACCAGATAGCATCTTCCCCACAACCCACAAAACACTGGCATAAGAACAGTCGGTCTGGCTGAAGGAATGAAGCTTCACTGCAGAGACAACTGCTTAACAAGGGAGTATTGAGAACCTACGTTCTCCTGCACCGAAGTGCTAGGTGTGAAACTACACCACCCCCACCCCCCGTGCTCCTCACCTCCCAGCCATTATCCTCCATCCCAACTCTACGCTACACCACGATACAACACCCAACACATGGGCAGCCCTGTGAAGTGTGCCCAGCCTGCAGCACGAGGAGGGAAACCAGCCCCGTGCAGCTAAGCTGAAAGTGCAACTGGTCCATATGTAAATTGCTGAAGACACCCAGATGCATTAGCTTTAACCAGCACAGATCCAAACCTCGAGACAAACATTTTTGTATAAATAGTTTCAGGCTCTTCTGGAATCCCCTGTTCCTTCCCCTCTACGCGGGTGTCTAAACAGAGACTGAAGGTGTCGCCACTGGGAGAAATCCACCCCACCCAGGAGCCGAGGAGCAGAGGTTGGCATGCAAGCCTGACCTGCCACACTTCCCTCCCCCAGGAATGGGGCAATCCTCGTGTTTACACCTTTCCCAAACCCACATCTGTGAGCTGTGGCAGGGACAAGCCTCCCTGACATTCAGGCATTCCCTGTCAGTATTTTAGGCAGCTTTGGAAACCCGTCACTGTGAACAGGGCTCAGCGAGGGCAGAGTCACTCTCCCAAAGTCAACCTGTTGTTGAAATCAAGTCAAGCGGGAGTCAGGAGAGAGGGGTCAGCCATGGGAGAATAAAAGTAGAGCTGGAAGACAACGTGTGGCTCAGACCTTCAGGGGTTCTCTCTGGTTACCACAGCGCTGACTTCTCGCCCACCAGCTGTAAATCGAGGCACAGACCAGCCTGCAGCCTCCAACAGCAGGGGCAGGAAAATCACACCAGGCAGAGTTAACAACCTGCCACAGCAACACCTTGCTCTTCCCACGCAATTAGACCCAAAACTGCTGATTGATCCGCACAGCAATTTCACTCCCTAAAAATAAACAGGGAAACAAGCCAGCAGCAGCCTGTACATCACACACTGTCATTGGAACGGACAATTCTCTTGGAAGAACCTGGGTGACTAGAAAATCAGACACCACGCCGCCTTCAGAAGGAGTAGGGCTGCCTATGGTCTCTCACAGGTTACCCCTGCGGCCGCTCAGCCCTCCAGCACTCACCCATGCTCCTCTCTGGAGCCGCACGAGGGGCTGCAATGGAGGGATTGAGCCCCTTCTCCTTGCCTGCAGGCCTGCCAGCACACGGAGCTGCTAACTCTTCTACCTCAGTGTCAGGAAAGCAGAAGAGCAACATGCCATACTTGCAGTGGAGGTTTCTCTTGGGGTGTTCCTGCTCAGAGCGGGGCCTATTCCCATGCAGTGGTATCATCCCCCTACACCCCCAGCACTCAGCCAGTGGCAACAGGTCACTCCCTTCACGGCAGCTCTGCGACAGCAAGGGTGGCACACCTCTGGGCAGCTGTGCAGGAAAGCGCAGGCACACAGCTGTAGTAAAAGCCGCTGATCCCAGAGGACACAATGATTGTTTCCTAAGGAATGTCAGGATGAGCTGCTCTGCTGTGCCTGTGTACGTCAGGCTAAAGGGAAAACCGCAGTTTAATCGAATTGCTTCGCCTCTCAAGGCTTCGCTGAACTTGACCTATGGCAGAGGCACCTGCTGAAAGCTGTTATCCCTGTCTCATGGTGGCAGAGCAGGAGGTGCTCCTGCTCCCCAGCTCATAACCTGCTGTATCAACGCTAGTCCCTTCCTACGGAGATCCTAAAACTGCATTGGGAAATCCATCAGCACGGCACGTTCCCCTCCAGCCAAGGGACGAGGTAGACGGCTGAGAAAAGCAACCTTGGAACCAGGAGCTGTGAGCTGCCCTGCCCCGGCCCTGCAGCCAGGTTATCACAAAGGGCAGGGCCGGCAGAGACCAGGCACAGAACAGTCTGGGGCCGGCTGCACACTGCAGCTCTCCTACACATTTGAAAGTTGGTCCGCTAGTCCCCTCCGTGCATGGCAACAGCAACCATAAGCACAGAGAAAGCTGAAGGGCTTGGCAGCACGAAGGGAGCAACGAGAAGGAAGCATAATTCCAGGATGGCAGAGGAAAGCCAGCTGAAGTGGCCAGGGCACACCGGAGCTGTCGGGGCTTTGGCAGCCTCCAGCCCTGGCATTGCTGTGTCCAGCACACGGCTCCTTTGGCATCTTAGCCTGGCTACAAGAAAAAGGGTGTGCCCACAGAATTGTAGAGAAAACACTGAAAATGAGTCTCCAGTGTAAGAGACATCAGCCTAGGATTTGAGGCAGCTGAATCCCTTGCTCCAAGAAGGATGATTTGCTTCATGCACTCCTGCCAGGTCCCCAGGGGCTCTGGAGCCTCCCAAGAGAAGAATCTGCCACAAAACATGGGCACTTTGGGATGTCCTGCTCCTCCAAAGTCAGCATGCCCTTCCATGCTGTGTCTCCTCCTTGTCAGGGCATCTTAAGGCTGGTTTTAAGCCAGGCCTGCTCAAAGCTTTCCCCACATGGGTGGGCTACCATACACCGTGGTCCTTGCATTATTGCATGGAGGCCAGCAACACTGGGCTGGAAAGCAGGAGCCCAGTCTGTAATTCACAGTGCCAACTGGGAACAGGAGCTTTCCGAGACCATCACATCAGCCAGTGCCAGACACAAACTGCTCCCTTTGCTGGGACACACCGGTGACAGAGACCCAAGCAAGTCCACTTGGCATCACAGATAATTAAACCGCAAAGAATGCGTCAAACCCAAAGATTAAGTTCCCATCAGTAACTGCTTGTGGCTTCAGGGGGCATGCACACCAGCATCTCCTCTGCTCTGCTGCCCAACGCCACTGCGTCCATCTGAGCTGAGGACAAAAAGCAGCAGACAAGATGTTGGGGGTTCCCCGGGGCCTCGCTCACGTCTCTGCTCAGAACAGCACAACTCTTGCTTTCCACTTTCCATGGTTTTGTTCATCAGCTCTTACAGCTGATGAGACAGACATGTGATCTGGGATTACTGGTGGGGGGACATCAAGGCAGTCTTTCTTGCACTGGGTAAGAATGTGGGAGCAGTAGCAGGTTCTGAAGAAGGCTGAACATACAAGAAACATGTGAAAGCAGGTTTTCTAACATTTCTTAAAACGGACTGCCTTTCCCTGGTTGTTCCGACCCATGCGAGCTGTGGGACATGCCAGGATGCTTTCTCCAAATCCCTTCATCATCCTAGGGGAACACTCTTCTTAGGCAGACTCTAGTCTGAAATGGAGCAGGGCTGGACCTCCAAAGCACTTTGGATAAGCCCAAGTCTGAACCCAACCTGGCCCTGCAGCCAGCTAAGCTTGTGCACCACTGTCCCTCACCTCAGCTGCAAGCCACCTGCATTGTGAAAAAGGACTAAAGCCACTGCCAAGAAAACTAAAAGGTGCAGCATTGAACAACGCCGAATCTCCATAGAACAGCCAGCTGACATGTAAGGGAGGTTCAAGGCAACCAGGACCAGAAAGAACTCTACAAGTTTTCCAGGCTATACTATGAACAGTTACAGTCATGATCATGTGAAAAATGCCCAGGATGTGCTGTTCACATCCAATGAGGTCACTGCTTGACTCCTGTCACCAAGGAGCAAACTCCAATCACACCATCATAACAATGCCAGGCACCAGCGTGCTCATAGCACTGATGCGAGTTTACCTCCTACAGTTATTTCTGACAGCTGGTCACTGTCGTCGGCTGCAGGAGATGCTGCAGTGCCGATGGCTGACCAGGTCCCAGGACAACACTCCCGGAGATCTCCCTCCCTTCCAGCAGTTCTTTCACCAGCACAAAGAGCTTCATCGTGTGATCTGTCAGATCAAAAGGCACAGCCTCAGGCTGAAGCCTGTCAGTGGGTTGCCTGAAGATGGTGTTGGCACAGGTCAAGCTTGGTGAGCTGCAGACAGTGGGCACGGGCACGACTGACTCCTCTGCCTCGCAGGCAGCGCAGAGACGCAGGCGGTAAACAGAAGAGCTGTTACAGCATGGGGCTGAGAACCCCACTAGCACCCAGGAAAGGGAAGATGAGACCAGTATTACAACTAGGACAGGTGTCTTTCACATGCTGGAGAAGTTGAGCCTGTGGTGAGTGGCTTGATTTGAAACCTGATTTCTCCAGGCTGTCTGGAGAGTTGGAAGTGCCCAAGGGTGGGGGTGTGTGACTGTGGCCTTGGCTCCTGTCAGGCACCTGGAGCCCCAGGAACATCTCCCTGGGCATGAAGTGCTGCCCCACAACCCCCAAAGCTGCATTCATGGCAAGAGGTTTTGTCATGGCTTAGAAGGGACATGCAACACTCACCTTAGCTGCACAGCTTGTGACTTACAGCTCTTTTTTTTTTTCCTTCAAAGGGGCAGACATCAAAACTGTTAATTAGGTGGGCCACCACAAGAAGGCTGAGCTGTTTTTAGATGCTAAGAGCAGACCCTCTATAGCTGGGGCTTTCCAACCCCCTTCCACCTGTGCTCTCCAGCACTCCCTGTGGCTTACCTCCCACTACAGGCTTGGACGGGAAACTGCCTCATGTCTGGGCAGCCCACTACATAAACTCAACTTCGGGGATTGTGAGGGAGGCTGTGTTTAGTTTGGGGACCTCAGCTCCTGCCAGATCCCTTCTTCCAAAGCAGGCAGTCCTTTTGGTCACCTGCATGTGCAAGACAGGGATCCCCCCAGAAGGAAGTGATCTGGTCCTGGGGCAAACTGCTGATCAGGCCAGAGCTGGCTGCAAACTGCGCTTCAACACCATACTTGGGGCCAAAACCTTCAGAAAAAAAAAAAACAAACCAAACCATAAATGCTGCACCAAGCCTTAAAAGGAGGACTGGTCATGCTAACAGCATAACCAAATGTGCTTGCCACATCACTCAAAACGGTGTATCCCATGCAGACAGCACTGCTATAAACCACTTGCAAGTACACTTTGGAGGCAATGGGAGCCAAGAGAAGCAGCTTCAAAGACCAGCAGCTCTGGTTTGAGCAATGTGCAAATGCCTGAAGCTGAAGTTTTCAGCCTAAACTGAAAATCACCACCAAGAACTATCAGGGTAGTCCTGGGACACAGTTGGAAAGGGGGTGATGGAATGGTGAAGAACCATGCAGCAGGACAGCACCTATGGCTCAGGGGCCCCAGCAGCAGTTCTGAAGAGGCACAGTTTTCTCTACAGGAGGTGTAGCAGGGCTTCTCCAGCATGTCCCAGCAGGAAAGCAGGGCAAGAAGAGATTGCCCAGTTACCTTGTCCTCCAGGCCCCAGGAAGCCACGTAGCCCAGAAGGGGCTGCAGACATACTCTTCAACACCACGGGCTTTGGAGTAATATCACTTAAGTTCTGTGTTTTGCATCTTGTGCCGCCTTCCAGGCTTCAGTTAAAGCGAACTCTTCAAAACCATGGTGACAACTACAAGGAACACATACCCCCTCCAGTTTGCATGAAGATAGGTTAGCACCACAGATGACACTCATCCATGCACATTAGCTGAGCTCATCTGTCTTCCTAGAAAATCCCCACCAAGACTTGGTTTAAATATTGCTGTCAGGATTAAGCCTACAACTTAGTTCTCCTTCCAAAGCTTACACAATTCCACTTCCTTACATCTCAAATAATTCTGTATCTCCCAAAATGACTGGGGCATAGTTCAAACCCCTGTCTGCATAATATATGCAAATGGCACGTGAACACCCCTCTGCAGCCCCCTCCTTCCATCCCAGTCCTGGTGAGGGGCAAAGGAAGGGATGACAGCTGGTGGTATGAAAAGCATAAATAAAATGCACATGAGAACTGTTGATAAAACAGGAGATCAGGCAATTGGAGGTACAGCAAGGCAAGGAGAGAAACACTCCAGTGCTGAGAAAGCACCAACTCCCTCCACCTGGATATCACAGGATGTGTTTTCCTGGTTCTTCCTTTTGCCCTAACAGGCTAGTTTTAGCTTCTGTAACCCTCCTTAGACTTTCCACCTGAACCTAAACGCTCCTGCCCACTCCTCTACATACACTCAGGCAGACTCATCAGGAAACCTCGACATGAGAAGAGGTTACTGATTAAAAGGAAAACCCCTCCAGCCCCAACACAAACTGCTTTATCCAAATGCCACTCAATATTTACAAAGTCTGGAAAATGTATTTATAAACCCAGCCACGTGCTAAGCACTTAAATACTGCATATGCTCCATATGGCTTTAAGCAGAAGTGCAAGTCATGTCCAGGCAGACTGCAAGTCTTTCAGTTTTGTATGACCCTTTGAGACCTGCACTTCAGTCTCCCTGAACAGAAAGCAAAACTGAAATCAATTTTATTAAGTTTTGTGCAGCTGAAGAGCTAGAGCAACTCAGCTGCACCACATTTTTTTCCTTGTTGGTGCCTTGGTAAGATCAGCAAACCAGAAGCAACATATCTCTTGATTTGTGAGTGGATAGCAGCCAAGTAAATCTCTCTCAGTACGAACACACAATTTTTAAATTTGCAAACAATGAATTCACTCTTAGGGACTTTCCATGTCCTGTCGGAAATAGCACAGCAAGGGACTTTCCATAGTGGGAGCGCTGAGCTGCTGCAGGACGTTACACACGCTGCCGGCTACAGACACAGCAGCCATGCTACACGAGGCAAACTCTGCTTCGCGACAAGGCTACACAGAAGGCAGGGTTTGACAGCAGTCCACAGTACCAAGACAGACTCTGGTCATTTGACGCCTCCTTTCATCAGCACTCCTCTGCCACACATACCATCTCCTAAGCCCCAAGCATAGAGGACAGACAGGCCTGAGATGAACCAGCTAGCACTGCCCAAGATCCCCACTCCCCTTCCACGGCACACAACAGCCCCAAAACCCATGACAGGTGAAGATCAGTGCTGCAGACCTGCAGCCAAGCACTCCGGAGTCACACCTCTACAAAACGTGCTGTTTGCAAAACACCTAGCAGGACCTTTCGGAGGTTAGGTGGAGAGTAAGAACAAGGCACAGCCTTATCAGTTCAGACACTCAGGCAGTTGTGCGCCAGGTCCCAGAGCATCACACACACGCGCAGCCTCGCAAGAAGACAGACTCCATCCAGGACAGCTTGTTGCCCTTTTGAACTTCAAGTGCAAGTTCTGGCTGCACTCGAGCCTGTGTTCAAACACTTGCAAGACCCTGGCAGCTGATGATTTTTGCTGAGCTCTGCAGGAACTCTTAAGATTTTTTTTTTAAACCCAGGAGAAAAAGTTCAGAAGAGCTCATCAGTCACAGCACAATCAACAGCACTGGAAACTGCTGACAAATATAATTTGGTTCAGTCTAATGGGGATTAGGTCACTTACTACAATCCTCATTTTGAACACTGCAGTGGACATCAGACTTCTAGTCACTGGTCACTAGCAGAAATTAAAGCATGGGTCAAAGCCTGGCAAGCACCAACAGCACAGCTTAAACCTGGAACCTCAGCAAAACACACTGTACCCTGAAATGCAACTCCCAAACTTTCAGTGCTGCATCAGCATTAAGCTTTCAACTTGACATTTATTCAATCATACATCCACACCACAAGCTGCTTACAGAGCTACGGATGAGGGTGTCACAGCAGGAGAACCATTCAGCACCCTACATCCCCTCATCTTTTGAACTGAACTTTTAGCACAGAGAAGTGGAAGGTTCTAGACAGCAGGACAAGGAGGCAGAGGTGCAGAAGCATCTCTCTGTTAACAGGCTCAGCAAGCTAGGCTTAGGCATGATCCACAGCTGTTGTTTCTTTCATGTGGCATTGCAAAGAGAATCCAGATGTTAGCCTAAACAGACCAAGAGTAACCTTTCCCTGACACACATCTCAGTCACTACTAAAGCTCCACAAACCACAAGGCTGCAATCTTCACCTAGGGCAAGTGTTAGAGGACAACAACATTTATTCCTCTCATCTCAGGCCCCCCACATGCTGGTTCTTCCATTTCAAGAGGGATGACAAAAGCGTCCTTCAGAAGCAGCACAGCTGAATATACATTCACTACCAGCTGTCAGTGCATTTTAACAATGCAAACTGCAACAGCAGAGTTGGCTTGCTGGAAAGCACAGGGAAGCATGGGGCCCACCGTCACCCTTGGCAAGAACACACACTTCCATGAGGCACGTTGGCTGTACACGTGCTAATGAACAAATGCCCACAGCCACCATTAAGGCCTGGATTAAAAAGCTGGTGGGTTCCTCAAGGAGGAGTGGAAAAACCATCCTGTCCAGCAGGCCCAGAAGAGCTCAGAGCGACGGGTGGCCAGGCAGCGGTCAATGTCCACTGCCCAGGTGGCTGTGGGGGCAGCTAGTGGGAAACAGGATCGTGGCCAGGCTGCTCTCCACAAGCTCATAGGTCTGAAAAGGTTTTCAGTTCACATAATGCAGAGAGCTTCACAACCATTTCATGGCACCGCACCGTTTCTTGACAGTTCACTTGTCTTTTATAGGAGGTGGAGATAGAGCAGGTGGTTCCCACCACAGAAGGGACGTGCTTTGTGCCTGCCATCACAAGCAAACCTGAAATTGGTTCAGTTCAGCCTGTGCCCTCAGCAAGGCATGCCAACCTAGCTCAGCCAAGAAACCTCTCCAGCTTACAGTGAAGTTCAGGGAGGTGAGAGCTACCACCACCACTGCCAGTGTGAGGGGACAGGCAAAACTACTCAAGCCTTCCCCAAACAGAGGGAAGAAAAAGGACACAGACATCAAAAGCCTTGCTTTGCTCTTTACCTCGTATTCTTTAATAGTCCCCTTCCAAGTGCAGCCACTGTTAATACAGACAGCAGGTAGACTTTCCACCTCCCGACGAGCTGCGTTGTCTGGGAAAGCCTAAAATGGAGAAAACAAACCACAAAAATTACTGAGGGGTTGCAGTTTTAGTCCAGTCTCTTAGTTCTTTATTAAGACCTTATTAAGGCTCCTCCCAGGCCAGCTGCCACATCACATCTTCGGAGGTGTGCTAATGGCAAACCAATCGTTATTACAGCGCCTAAGTAGGCCACCGCTATATTAATGTGACCCGGATTTTAGAGTCTGAGGAGTCCACCACATAAATCATAACTCCCACTACTGAAGAGAACGTTTCCTAGGAATAAGGCATTCTTAGAACTTGTGTTTTAAACAAAAACTGCAAGCGATAGTAATGACATCAGCGACCTTCTCTATTTTTTAAAACGCATTTTTTACTTACTGAGCTTGTCTCCAAAATAGAAATTCCTTCTTCGTATATTCCCTCCTGAATACAGCTGGCGCACTTTTGAGGTCCAGCACTAGCAGACAGAAAAACATTCATCAAACACAACAAAAAGAGATGATGCTTTATGATTTAATGACAAAACCATTTCTGGTAATCTTATAAAGTTAAAGCATGTTGTTATTTTTAAGAGCACACTGAGCCTTTGTTCCTGTGTATTTCTGATGCTCGTTTCTGTATTTTTGATTCTCCTGATTAACTGCTGTATTCAACTTCACTCGCTTAAAAGCAAGAGCGAGACAGAACACTACAAAACTTTTCTGGAAGCTAGCATGTGCTTACGTTTCTCACATTCTGGCATGACAACCATATGATGACTTTTAGGAGCGGTTCTTTCAGTAGCTCTGATGACTACTGAAGGAGATTGATGATCCACATGGATTGCTGACTGAACAGCAAAAACAGTCTGGGAGATCCTAGAAAAAGGAACTTTGAAGCAACCTCCGGAACAATAAAATCAAGTCAGAGATTACACATTCCCTTAAAGAAGACCTGATGCTGAACCTCAACGATAAAACAGTTCCCCTGTTGAGAAGGCCCTGAAAATAAGACTTCTGTCTCCTCTTTTTGGCTTGGAAAGGCCTTTTCAAGCATTTTGTCTTCAGACTGAAAGCACGGAAGTTACCTTATAATTTTCTTCAGACAATAGGAACAGTAGCGATGTCCACACTGAGCTTGAAACGGCCTCCTCAATATATTCTTGCAATCAGAGCAAAGATATTTGACCTCCAGTTTAGTTCCCAGGATCTCCTTTGCAAACCCAGGCTGATTTAGATCCAAAGAGCCAGGCGGAGTAGAGTTTGCTGCTGCCATGTGAACAAAAAGTTCTGGCTGTATTTCCAGAGCCTGAAAATAAAGGATTTTTCCTGTTAGATTATAACTGGATGGTGGTAATTTTTCACATCAAAAAATTTCACATATTACACTGGCATCTAAAATCCAAACACACCGATGTACACCCAGAGTCTTCCTCCACTGAGTTAAAAATTTGTAAAGGAATTTTGCAGTTAATTTTAGAATTAAACCCAAAACAAAGAGGCAGGGTGGACAGACCTCACTAAAAATCCCATCCTAGTTTATTGAAACACAGCTGATTCAGAGAAGTCAAGACTTCTGGCCCAAAACAAGGTAAAACACTGTCCTAAAGCTGATCAGGAATAAGTACCCGCAGCCCACCTGTAGGCATTGAGTGAAGTAACCACAGCCTACCACTGCTTGTTTTCATATCTGTCAGTTGTCAGAAAGGACCATAATTCTCCAGCCATTCCCAGGGAGATGCCAGGCACATAGCCAGCACAGATTTACTGGCAATGCCCAGGCAGGCATACAGGGAGATAGAAAGCAAAGATGTGAAAGGTACAAGCAAATCAGAAAGGAGGAAAATAATAACATGCATTTGTTTTGATCACTTATGATGATCTAAACACGCATCTCCCACCTTCATGTCTTGCAGCTACATCCCATAGCCACCTACAATGGTTCAGTAGCACATTCAGGTACTTCCTTCAAGCTGAGGAAGTAGTGGGGCGCACTCAGCTCCCCACACATTTTAAGTTTTGGGTAACATCCAACTTTTGCCTGTAGCAAGGGTTGTTAAAGCTACAAGCAGCACCATGTTAAGGCGATGCCTGAGCAGGGACACTGGGGACTGCGTTACCGAGGGGGCCTGTCCCCAAGGGAGCAGGCCGCAGCCCTGCCAGCCCGGCAGCAGAGGGCTCCCTGGGCAACCGGGCAGTATCTCTGTGCTGCACATATTTAACCAGATCTTTAACGCAAATTCAGCTTTTCAGTTGTTTCAAGGCTGCCTGCTCCTCGCCAAGCCGTTTGCACCGTTGCAGGCAGGGGTACCTCCCGGAAGCCCAGGGCATCAAGAGCCTGGAGACAACGAGAGGCTGGCGGGAGGCCCGGGCACCGCCTGCTCAGCCGCCCACTCGGGACAGGGCTCTGGAAGGCCGCGGGCACTAGCGGAGACCCCACCGTCGCCGGCTGCGGCTACAGCCACCGCCCTTACGGGGGGTAACGTCTCTCCAGCCGCGGAACAATGGTGCAGCCTCCCTGCGCCGCCGTGACCGGGGGGCAAGGCCGAGGTTGCCCGCGCTCCGCGGGGGTGCTAAGCCCACCATCCCTCTCACCCTCGGGGAAGGCTGCTCCTCCCCGGTGCGCCCCGGCCTGCCCGCCGTGAGGAGGGGCCGTGACCGGGCCGCGCCCGCCCGCCCGCCTCCTTCCACCTCCGCGGCCCGCCCCGCCGGCCAGGCCGGCCCAGTCTGGCCATACCCCGCCGCAGCCCCCCACCCCGCCGCCGTTCCCCGTCCCGTCCCCCACGCGCCGTCCCAGTACGGCGGGGGAGGGCAGCACCACTCTCACCGGCCGCCTCCGTCCGCGCCCCGCACCGGAAGCGCACCCAGGCCCCGCCCCCCGGACACGTGTAGCACGCCCCGCCCCCCGGGCCCGCTCTCGCCGGGCCGCCCCCCCCGTGCCAGGGGACTAGCCGGCCTGGGGCGGGGCCAGCGGCCTCGGGCGCCACCGCCCCACTCCGCCCCACCCCCCTCCCCCGGACGCCCCCGCAGTGCCACCTTTGCCCCAAACACGCCCCCAACACCCCCAGTGGTGCCCCAGTCACTCCCACTGTTACCCCCCCGACACACCCACAGTGTCAACTCCCCCCAGCACCCCCCGCCACCTCCATGCACAGCACCACCACCCCCCGTGCCACCCCTTACACAGCCACCCCCATCACCCACGTCCTCTGTCACTTCTCCCCCGGCATCCCCACTGCCCCCACTGCCCCCCGCCCCATCCCTGCCTCGGGCCCAGTCCCCCCCCCACCCCCTCACCCACCCCCCATGCCTGCAGGTGGGGTACCTGGAGGGACAGTGGCACCCAAGGGCACCCTGACCCCCATCATGGGGTCCCACACAGCAGGGATGGCCAGCCTCCCTCACCCACAGGAGCTGAGCGTTGAGAGAAGCCCCCCCGCCCCTCGGGAGAGGCCCGCGGTGAGCTGCAGCCCCCGGAGGCTTTGTTAGGGGGGCCGTGCTGGGTGGCACTTGCTTACCTGTGTGCAGAGCGCCACGGCCATCCTGCATCCCGCCACACCGCTCGAGGGAAAGAGGCGCCGGGAAGGACGGGCGGCAGCAGGCTGGTTTCTGTTTAATAAAAAAAAAAAAAAAAAAATGACGTGGGGGGGAAACACAGCCACCCGCCACGCGGTGATGAGGTCAGCGCGAGGTGCTTTTCGCCGGGGAACTTGCCTGGCCGAGGGCCACAGCAGCAGGGTTTTGCATGCGGGACCCCCAGCCCGAGTGCCCCTGGCTGAGCTCAAGCGCTGGGGGCTGCCAGCACCCTCCTCGCGCCAAGGCAGCTTGGGGGCTTTACCACCTCCCACGCTGCTGGGGCAGGGACCATCTCGTTCTCGCAGAGGGGAATTCACCTGGCGGCAGGGAAACCCACCCCAGTGAGGACCAGGCAGGACTGGTTCAGCACTACCCCAGCGGAGTGGCCAAAGTATCTCTCCTGGTAACCCCAGCTGCCAGGAGAGCGCAGGATCGGAGCTGGTTGGAACAGGGAGGCAAGTCAGGGCAACTCGCTGGGGCCTGACACTGGACTGCACAGGGAGGCACCGCGCCCTTCACACAGCATCGTGTGCTGCCTAGGCGTCCATCGAGGCGAGATGCCACCCATGGGGCCAGCACCAGCGATTACAGACTCCCGCAGGGCTGGAATGCTGGGGACAAGGGACAAGGTGGCTCCCCATGCACGTGGTGGCACCGGGACTGGCACGACACAACTCCCCCAAGACAGGCAATGCTGCGCGTTGGCGCCGGCACCGCTTGACTAGCTCTGCTGCCACATTCCTTTTTCCCAGCACAGCTGTGCTTCTCTGGGAAAGTGACTGTGAAAAACCCTTCACTGCTGAAGGTCCCGGCTGGCTGGTGTCATTCACAGAATAAAAATGCCTTCTCCATTTCCGGCATGAACCATGACCCTGGCAGCAGCGCGAGAGCAGGACATGCTGTTCCCAAAGGAGCAGGAAACTGTCACCAAGGCCTTACCTGAAGTGCGAGCCACGGGACGGGAAGCACCTGGGGCTGCTCCACATAAACCTGCTGTCACAACACCTCGGCTGCCACCGCACCGGCGGAGGAGCAAGTCTTGCAACTCAGAGCAACGCACTTCATTAACGTTCCACTTCCACCTCCCGAAACTGCTCTCCGCAAGTTTCCTGGGCTGCTGGGGCCAGTGACAAGCCACGACTGACTGCACCGAGGGAAACCCCCATGCCCTCCCGGCACCCGATTTCTGAGCAATGCCCAGGTCACTCTCGACCCGTAACCCAGCCACCCCTCCCGCATTTTGTAATGGGGAGGACTTGCAAAAACACCACCCAGGTTTTCTAGCTCCCGTCCGCCCTCCTGCAGCCCTGAGTTCAGAAATGACGTCAGCGAGATGTTGGGTTTTCCTGCCTTTACTGCTGAACTTTTTGGGTGATTCAGATGCCGAGTTGAGGGATTTTATTGTCTCCCAGCCAGAACGGCAGGAGCGCTGCTGCCCCCGAGCGGCAGAGCTTTCTCCCTGCCCACGGCCTTACGGTTTCCCGCAACAGCCGGGAACTGGTGAACGTCTGGCCCGGCGGCCGCAGCGCAGAGCCTACTGACCGGCACCGGAGCTGCTGCCTCCGGCGAGGGGCGGGGCTGGCCGGGGAGCGGACCCCCCGGCGGCGGGGTTCCTCCGGTGCTAGGAAGGACCTTCCAGCAAACACCCGCGGGGAGTGGCAGCCCCAACCCCAGGCCGGTCCTGCGCTGAGGCACGGGGCAGACAGGAAGGCCCCACGCCGCTAGGCCCCACCAGCCTCCTCCCGGGGGCCTGCGGGAACCAGGGCGAGCAGCTACAGTCACAGAGAGCCAAGCGGCCCGCACGGGCGGAGGCAGCAACCACCGTCACGCTGCCCGCCGCGAGCCCCCGCCGGGCGCCGCTGTGTGGGCAGCGGGTCTGACAGCACCGCGCGTTAAGCCAATCCCTTCTTCGTACTGGCAGAGACGGCAGCCTCTCAGAGTGCACAGGCGCATGCCCGCCCGCCTCCGATTGGCGCCTACGCTGGCCAATCGAACAAAGGGAAGGCTGATTGCTAGGTTTTTGCGCCTATGACGAGCAACTCCGTCGCACTTGGCTCGCCATTATGTCGAAGGCCGTAGAGAAGCCCAAGACCCCGCCCGCCGCGCTCGTGCCTCTCCCTGCTAATGAGTGGCCGCCCTTCCTGAAGGGCGTGCGCGCTGCCCTGTCGGCGGGCGCGGCGGCCCTCGGGGGGCGGGCGCGGGGGTGTGCCCCTTGAGCGGCGGGCGCGGCCCCGGGCGGCGGTGCGCGGTGACGGGCGGGGTCGGTGCCGGTGCCATGGCGGAGAGTGACTGGGACACGGTTACGGTGCTGCGCAAGAAGGGCCCCAGCGCGGCCCAGGCTAAGTCCAAGCAGGTCAGAGGGTGACTCAGCGGTGGGGAACGGCGGAGCGGCCTGGGCCTGGTGCGGCCGAGGCCCGGGCTGCGCTGAGGGTGCGACTCCGGGTAGTGGAGCGCTCACCTCGGCACCTTTACTCTCTCCAGGCGATCTTGGCAGCCCAGAGGCGCGGAGAGGACGTGGAGACCTCCAAGAAGTGTGGGTATCCCGCGGCCAGGTTCCCCAGGCAGCCTGTGGCGGCGGCGGGTGGGGGTGCGTGTGTGTGTGTGCGTGTGTGTGTGTGGAAGGAGGCCCGCGGAGCCCGGCCCGGCGGGCGCCATTCCCCGACAGCGGTGCGGTGCGTGGCCCCGTCGAGTCGCTCTTGAAGCCAGTCGGGAGGGGCGGGGGCGGGTCAGAGGTTGTCCTGACTGGGGCTGCATCGGCCTGGGGACCGCCGGGCACGCCGGGGAAGCAGAGAGTGCTCGCCTGTAGCCGAGTCTGAGTTTGTGGTTACCCAGAGCTGAGTTCTGGCTAGTGCCTATAAAGGTTCAGGATCACAAAGCTTAAACTCCCGATTTTTGCAGGTCTTGTTGATAACATAAGCAGTCATTGCAAACCTTCAGCATATCTTCCTGTGGTGTTGGTCTTTAAAAATTCCTCATTTCCTGTCCGATGTAGATTCTCAGGTTCTCTCACCGTGTGGTGGTTAGAAATAAATAAATAGATGATCCTTGAGTGAGGTTTAATCAGCTTTATCCTGAGACTGAATGTCAGAGACTTACATGAGAGGAAGGGTTCAAAGTATGACTTAGATAGTGTAGCTAAAATGAGACAAAACAGCATGTGTTTGAACCTCAGGCTTTCAGCAAAGCTAACCGGAGTTAGAGTTTACTTATGAAAGGTATCATAAAATTGATTACAAGCCACTTACTCATGCTGCCTCTTACCTGAGCAAACAAGGTTCAAGTTGAAATATTAATCTCCTGTGCTGTGTCACAAACATGTGTCTGGAGTGAAGTTTGAATATTAAATCCCCAAGAAACAGCAAAATCTTGCTTGTCTGGAGTGAAGTTCTGATGTGAAGTAAAGAAGGGAGGGCTCTGCATGGCTGTGTTTAGACATCAGCATGAACAGGATTAAGATAACATGGCCTCTGACTTGCAGCAGGCAGGATCTGGCAGAGATCAGTGCTGATGTTGGCATGTTGGAGTCTTAAAAGCTCCCTGGGACCCTGGACAGCTGACTGCTGAGAAAAAGCGCTTTGATACTTTTTGGCCAGCTCTGAGCCTTGTTTTGTTTGGCCTTGTTTTCCCTTTTCCCTTTTCCTTTCCTTTTCCTTTCCTTTGTTCTTGCTTTGCATGACAGGGGCAGCGGGCCAAAACAAACAACACTTTATTACAAAGAACACGGCCAAGCTTGACCGAGAAACAGAAGAGCTGCACCATGACAGAGTTCCCTTGGAGGTGGGCAAAGTGATTCAGCAGGGTCGACAGAGCAAGGGCATGACACAGAAGGACTTGGCCACAGTGAGTATTGCCTGGGGCCTGCTGACCTCTTCTCCCACTCTCCTGAGCCAGGTTTAGGCACCTCGAGGCAAAGGGGGACACTTTTCCTGTTCCCTCATGGGCAGCTGTAGCAGGATGGTATCATGAGCAGGAAGTTGGGTGAATGCAACATCTCTGAAGTCTGATCTCAAGGCAACGATAGTTATCTAGGAAATGTTTTAGGGGTTTATCTGTGCAGCCCTTGAACACCTGCTTGGAGACAGCAAAGCAGGCAGGAGGCTTGCTTTTTTTTTTTCCCTCCCATCAACCCAGCACTTGTGTGAGGTTTTTTGTACTATGAATGACTTGGCATTCGTAAGCTCACTGCTGTCTCGAGGAACAGCAATATGTATTGTTACTGCTGCTCCTGGGAGGCTGAGGGAGGTAGAAGTCTGTCCAGGATGGGTGTCACCATCACTGGTGACACTCACATAGTGGAGGGAGGCAGTAGTGGTGATGGGGTATGCCTGGAGGTAGCGGTTTGTCTCCGATCCTGGCATAATTAGAGGCTGTTACTGATCTGTGTGAGTACTGGGAGGTGGTGCTGTTTGCTGTGTATGCAGCCAGTGTTTGAGATGCCTCCTCTCTTTTCAGAAAATCAATGAGAAACCACAGGTCATTGCTGACTACGAATCAGGAAGAGCGATCCCCAATAACCAGGTCATGGGCAAGATCGAAAGAGCCATCGGTAAGTTAGGAAAGGAGACTTCAAAAAGAACGACAACATCTTCAGTGCCTAGGAGAGATGTTCTGGTTTCCGTTACGTTTTCCATGTCAGGAACAGTTAGTAGCTGTAGGTTACTGTGGGCGCAGCATAACTGAGCTGTGTTCTGATAACACTTGGACCTGCTGACTGAATCCAGAACTCGGAGCTCTTGTTTGCGTTTGTTCTTCATCTTCGTGCGCAGGGTTGTGCCCTGTGGACCAGCCCAGTATGCTTCCCCCCACAGAACCTGAGACCCATGAAGGCCTGAGTGTACTTGGGGAAGTGTCTTGCAGCCACTAGTGTTGACATGACTCTCCTAGGATGGTTCAGATACCATTTCTAGGAAGGTGTCGGTGCCCAAGCAAGAACTGGAGCTTTGTGTGAAGCTGGGCTGGTGCTGCAGCAGGATTCTCCCTAGCTCTGGTTCCCCTGCCGTGTCTTTGGATGTTCTCTTCCTTAGAGCAAAAATTGGAAGAAACGAAGTTACTGGGTGAGTGATGGAGTGCTGATGGCAGCTGATGGTGGGTGTCTCCTTTGTCTTATTCCAGGCCTTAAACTGCGTGGGAAGGATATTGGAAAACCGCTGGAAACTGGCCCCAAAGGGAAATGACAACAAAGCCTCGAAATCAGTTTGTTCAGACTGGTCTCGCCCGGCTGGTTCTCCTTAACCACTGGAATCTCTCTTCACCTTGCCAAGCTGAACAAGAGGGTTTCAGACTTGCTTTGGGGGGGAAGTCTGCCCAATCCATACCTGCTGTAAAAAGGCAACCTTTAAAGAAGCGATTTTCCTGATTTTGTTTTTCCTTCCTCCTTCCTAGAGATGAAGGAACTAAACCCCAGAAATGCCGCAGATTTGCCAGAAATCACGTGCGTCCTGGTGTTTAGAAGCAGCTAATGTTGAGACACTTGGGGTGGTCTGAAATGGGGTCAATTGGAGCAATGTGGGGGACGGGTGGGTTATATTATGTATAAATAATTTGGGAGAGTTGATCAGTGTTGGCACTTGAAAGCCACTGCATCGCAATACCCGTTTTGTTTGTTCCTCCCAGCCCCTGTGAAAGAGATCTGTAATAAAGTTTGATACCCTTCAGTTGCACGGGCTGGTTGCCATGTGGTTACTGCCGGGGAGTGAATTTTGTGCTGGGGCACAACTGGAGCTGCAGCACCGCTTCCTTCTGGAAGCGTGGGACTACCTGGAGTGTCAGGGGTAAGTGCTGGTGCTGTCACAGCCTTCCTGGCTGCCCTGCTCCCGGCTGCCAGCGAGGACTGCAGCTCTGGACGGCAGCCCAGAGGTGAAATCAATAATGTGGGTTTAGCTTGTGGGGGGATGAGTGGTGTCTCTGCGGACTCCTGCAGGGCAAGATGGATGCACAGACACACAGTCTTCCTTCTCTCCTGCCTCCCCAGCTCCTGGGTGCATGGCGTTGCTGGGGGCACTGCCAGGACAGCACAGCGCTGGAGCTGTGGGCATGGTGCTTGCCGTGACTGGCGTATCCTAAGTGGGACAGGGCTGAAGGGGGAGTTGGCTGTGGCGGGGCGAAAGGAAGAAGAGGCTTCCACCACAAAGGGGGAAGCTGGGGGTTTTGAGGAGAGCAGGATCCCTACAGGCACCCGCGGAGAGGCCAAACCAGCCTGTGCAGCGGCACGGGGGTGGCAGGTTTGGCTGTGGCTGCTTACGACTGCACAGTATTCTGTTCAGGAAGCTGGGGGGAAGAGTGGGGTGCTGGGCTGAGGTGGCTTGGGTGCAGCTGGGGGGGCCCTGAGCCCAGCTTGGACCTTGGGAACGTTTTTCTTAATGACACTTAATGGCAAATTATCAGGAGCCGGAGATGCGTGGGCAGTCCTGCGGTGGGTGGGCACCCACACAATGGGGTCAGGGCTGCTTGCTGCCCCTGGGTGTGCTGCGTGGTGTTCCCCACCCTGCACTCCGCCCTGCCAGACACCTCTCTGCGCTCCCTCACTCCTCTCCAAAACCAGCAGAGGCACTGGGCTTCCTCCCTGAGCTGGCTCTGTGCCCGGGTAGCTTTGTGCTTAACCCTAGGAGTGGGAAAGGGTTTGTGCCCTCTGCAGGACCTGCTCATCTGCCCAGCCCTATGCACTTGGCCCCCTCTCACAGCCAGGGCTCTGCTTAGACACCAAGGAACTCCTGCTTATGGCGCCTGTCAAAGCACGGGCATGTCACATCTTGGTGCGGAAAGTTCTTGTTATGAGAGACAACAGTGCTTCTCCCGAGTGCTTGGAGGTAGTGGAGGCAGTGGCACGTCCCTGTGCGGGGCCGGCACCCGGGGTGTGGGCCTGCAGCAGCTGCTTGTGTTGGATATGGAGAGTCCGGGTGGCTGCTGGAGTGTGAGGTCGTGCCAGAGGGATGCTCTACCCTGCACATGCCTGGCAGGCGAGTAGGCATCGACTGCTGCCAACTTCTTATTTCAATCCTCATCCCCCTCCTTTGGCACTGGGGATATAATGACCTTGTCCTGCAAAGAAGGGTGAGCGGGAATCGGTTACAGCAGGCGTAGGCTGTGTCTGATCTGAAATACAAGGACTTCTTCCACACTGCAGAGGGGAGAACCCAGGGCTGGCCCACTGTGACCCCAGCTGAGGAACAAACCCCCCCCAGCGCACCCAGGGGACTCCATGTCCTCTTTTGGGGTCAGTCCTGGGGCTGGCAGCTGTGCTGAGGGCTATGTGGCACCAAATCCACCAACGGAAACTAGCTGAAGCTGCCTCTCACAGTTTTAAGTTGCTGGCTCAAAGAGGCTGAGCAATGTTTGCATGACCTGCTCCCTACAGGGCTCTGGGGTGGGGGATGGCCACCTCAGCTCTCCTGGAGCAACTACCTGACAGCAGCAGCAGTGGCGTTAGGTCAGTCCTACAGCTCGGGGTCACTTGTTCGCCGGTAACCAGATAAGCTCAAAGCCCTTTGCACCTCCCTGATGTGTTGGCTGTGTGGGCTCAGGGGGAGCCTGCCAGGATTTGCTGAGCTTTTAGGAAAATGCTGTTTTGGCACAGTTGGGGGCAAGTGGGAGCCCTTCACCCCTGCCCTTACGTCTCGAAAAGTGATGTTGTCGAAGCCCTGGGGAGCGTTGCTCTCCGCCAGTGTCCCACTTGCCAGCCCTCGCTGCTTCAGCCAGTACCGGCCTCCGGCGGCTACCAGCACCAGGACAATGATGGCCAGGAGCAGACCAAGCACCACCTCTGCCACAAAGCTGCCAGAAGGTTTCCCTGTCGGGGAGGAGATGCTGCCAGGCTCAACCCAGCACTCGGAAGAGCTAGCCCCAGCACCAGCACCCCAAGTGGTGCCAGGTTGACCCTTCTCAGGTAGCAGCCAGGATGGGCCCCACACCTTCCACTGGCATCACTGCGCTGGCATGGCAGCCCCCCCCAGCACTGTATGTGATGTCATCCAGTGCCACTGTCCCCTCCATCGGCCACCTCCGTGTAGTGATTTCAAAGATGATCTGTGAGCAAAGATGGGATCAGGGAGGGGTGATGCATGGGGAGGGTATCCCACCCTCCTGGAGGGCACCCTGCACCTCAGGGTGGTCCCACTCACCTGGAACTCACTAGGGCTCCGCACGGGCACCATGCTGCCCCGCCAGCCCCCGCTCCGGTGCCCTGCTACGGTCCACAGCATGCGCTGCCCCACCGCACTGCGCAGCATCACCCGCAGCTCCCCACAGGCTGCAACATGGAGGACAGGGACCCTTGGCATCAGGGGCTGCCCGGAGCCCCCCAAGAGCTACTGGGCCCTCCTGGCCATGCCTTCGTCCCCTGGGATGGCAGCACCCAGCAGGAACAGCCAGAGCTGAACCAGAGTGTCCGTGGTCCTATGGTTGGGGAGGGGGTTTGCAGCTCCTGACCAAGACTCCTGCTCCCATCATGAGCTAATGACTCCCCCACCCTGGGACAGCCCCTCCTCCCTGCCCTATGGTGCTTACAGAGGTGCTCTGGGATGTCCATTTGGTACCAGAACCGCAGGCAGGAGTCAGCAGCAGCAGGCAGGGGCTGGCTCTCCAGTTGGGCAGTGGTGCTCCCCAGGCCCAGAACGCTGGTGTCAAAGTGCACATAGTGACCTGGGTGGGCAGGGACAGAGCACAGGGTGTCCCCCAGTTCTGCAGCCCACCCCATGCATCCTGCTCCACAGCAAAATGCCCAGAGCGATGCCTGGATGCACCCCCAGTCCCGCTTCTCACTGCCTTTGGGATGGGGATGCTGTGGAGTCAGGCCCCCTGGGACATGCTGAGTAGGGGAGGGATGGACAGTGATGGATGACCCCATCCATACCAGCTCCTTTTCCTCCCCCTGGCTGTGCCAGGGTGCCCTGGGAGGGATGGGTATCTCCTACCATTCCTTGTGCCCAGGGTGTGATCCTGCTCGGGGCCGGGGTACTTGGCAAGGGGCACCCCGCTCTTCCAGCCCCAGGCAAAGCCATGCAGATGGGGGTCCGAGGGGCTGCTCCAACCGCACATGTCCTGCTCAAAGTCACAGGATGCTGGGAGGAAAGGGAGGCTGTGATGTACCCAGTGCTGCGGTACGTGCTGCCTGGCAGGAGATGGGGAATATGGGGGGGCAGCCCCCAGCCACCTCCCCACCACCCCCAGCTTTGGGCCAGACCAAGCTCAGGGCAGGATCACGGTGCCCGGCTGCCATGGCAGAGCCATGATGGATGGGACAGGCTGTCCCCATGCCCACGGATGTGTGCCCCATGGGGTGCCCTGTCCCCGCCCCAGGCTTGTCCATGGTGCCCCAGCAGCATGGGCTCTCACCTGGCTCAGGGCAGGCTCCGTCCAACAAGTGCAGATCATCCAGCGCGATGTACCCGTGGTCACCCCCGGCTCCCACTGCCTCAAATATCACCTGCCAGAGGGGTGGGCAGGGTGGCATGCCGAGGCTGGCAGCTGCCGTGCTTCCCTTGTCACCCCCAGCCCGTCCCCCTCCCCACCGCATGTATGTCTCTGGCACCCTGCCCCGTCTCACCTGCCAGTCCCCGTCCGGCTGGACTGTGACGTGGCCACGGTGCCAGGCGTCCCCCTCCATGGTGCTCACGCCCATCACCTTCCTGCGCACCCTGCTCTGCTCCACGAAGACACTTAGGGAGCCTGCCCAGAGTACCCGCCATGGAGGGACGGTCCAGGGGCCATGCCATGCTGGACCCCCACCCATACAGAGGTCTCACAGGGGGTCATGGTACTCACCTGGGTTCCTGGTGCTCAGCTGGTACCAGAAGACCAGGCACTGGGTGGATGCGGAAGATGGGTAGGGTCCAGAGGTGAGGGCAGCCATGTGCCCCGCAGGCAGGAACCCCCTGCCTGTGCTCACCACCATGTAATGGCCTGGGGGGGGAGAGAAACCCTAGCACCATGACCCTCACCTGCCCCTGCTAGAGGGGCACTAGGGGACCTCTGGGGCGGGGGATGCCCCCAGACTGCAGAGCCCTGGGGTTGGGGACTCCCATACAGTCGTGCCCTCGGCACATCCTGGACAGAGCAGGCAGGGCAGGCGGGCAGGGCAGGCAGCAGGACACTCAGGGCAAGCAGCATGGCTGCCCTGGGAAGCCATGGCCACGGTACCTGCGGCAGTGCCGGTGGTGTGGTCAGCTGGTGGGCCAGCGGTGGTGCCAGTGCCGTTGCTCTGCCGTAGCCAGGTGTGCTGCCCGCTGGCTGCCAGCCCGCAGGCATCCACCTCGAAGGAGCAGGAGACCTCAGTCCCGCAGGGTCCCATCGTCAACACCAGGTCATCCAGTGCCACATCCCCAAAGAACCCATCACGCAGGGCCTCAAAGGCCACCTGCCACCGAGACAGGGACATCAGACAGCCCAGTGCCCTGACAGTGCCTGGCAGCACAGAGGGTCCCAGCCCTCACCCGGTACTGCCGTTGGCCTGTGGCGGGCAGCGTTGCCCATGCCCGGTGCCAGACGCTGCCCTGCGTCCCCCGCTGGGTCCACAGTACCATCTCCTTCGCTCCCTCCAGCTGCAGCTTGAGGTTCAGGGTGCCTGGGCAGAGGGGAGCATCAGGCAGCTGTCCTGCGCCCTTCAGTGTCCCTGCAGACCCCAGGGGAGCGAAGAGGGCTGGGGCATCCCCAGGAGGATGCCATGGGTCTGCATACCGATCTGTGGGCCAGCCAGGCGGTACCAGAAAGAGAGGCAACGCGGGGTGGTGGCGGGGTCCTGGTGGTAGGTGACGAGCTGTGCCCGCTGCCCACGGCTCCACGGCACAGAGGGATCCACGGCCAAGAAGTAGCCTGAGTGTGGGGACAGCCAGGGTAGAGGGGTGCCCCGAGCCACACCAGCATCACCCACAGCATGGTCCCCAATCCAGGTGCCCCTCGGCTGCCTCAGACAAGCTTGCCCTACAGACATGGGGCTGCTTGGTGTGCACAGGACATGTCCCGGCCATGGGGACAAGGGGATGTGGGGTCCCCTGGGCTGCCTGGTGTCTGTGGGAGGGAAGCCATCCCCTTACCCGAGCCAGTCGTGTGGTCAGAGCCCTGCCCCTGCCCCGTGCCACGGACCCATTTGAAGTCACTGGACTGATCCTGGTACCAGCCACACATGCCTCTCTCAAAGTTGCAGGACAGCTCTGTCCGGAGAGAGGCAACTGTGATGAGGGAGTTGGGGATAAGGCACCCCACAAGCAAACAAGTCCCAAAACCATCCCTTTCCCTCTGCTCCCCCACCCCATGCCCCGAGTTCACCCCATGCAGGTGCCCCAGGGTAGGATGCTTGCTCAATCCAGGCCCCCAGCCTCATGGTCCTGTCCCTGGGTTGGGGACAGGGTGACAGTCACCAGGCAGCCCCCATGGCAGCAGCATGCATCTCTGTGGGTGGGGGCCAGGATCTCCTCCTGCCCACGGCCACCCTCCCTGCCCACGTGCCCCTGACCATACCTGTGGCCCCTGGCGGCACCACGTCGGGGCGGCACTGCACAAACGTCACGTTGTCAACAGCAGCGCCCACCAAGCCCTGAAGATCCACCAGCCCCAGCAGCTCGACCTGGGGGTGGCATCGGTGAGCCCCGGGGTGCCTGGCAGTGCCCGCACTGCCATATCAGGAGCTGACCAGGCTGCCATGACCCCCGGGCACACCTGGAAGGGCCGGGGCCTCTCCCCCAGTGGGACACGGACGTGTGCCCTGACCGTATTGCCGTTCCCCTGCGTGTGCCAGGCCAGGCGGGTGGTGCCAGTACTGTGTTCTGTGATGCTGATGGCGAGGAAGCCTGAGCACAAGAGACAGTGCGAAGGCTGTGGGCACTGACAGACCCCAGCTGCACCCTGGGAGCCTCCCAGGGCCCCAGCATCCACTCAGCCCATTGTCACAGGGGACAGGGATGGGGACAGGAACAGCCTGGCTCCAGGATAGGGTGATGGGGCAGAGTGGGGCTGAGAAAGGCAGCAAAGGCAGGCAGAGATTGGGGGGGGCTCTGCCTTGTGCCAGGCTGGAGCAGGGAGTGGGCAGGACACCCTGGGGATGAGCAGGCACAATACCTTGGGGGCCACTGTGGATGTGGTAGCTCATCTCCATGGTGCAGGCAGGCCCGGAGGGGCCTAGCAGAGGTGTGCGGGCCTTTGCAGCAGCCACCATTTGTCCTTCTCCTGCCTGGAGTGCCAGGAAAGACCCTGGCCATGGAAATACCCTGAGAGGTCAGGGCAGAGCCCCTGTGTCCCTGGCAGCACCCCAAGCCCAGCATCCTGCCCAGGTGCCACCACCATGATTGCACCCACCCACCCCAGCTGGGTGGAAGCAGCGGGTCCCTGCACCCTGGGAGCCCCCACAGTGCTGGGGACCAAAGAGCATCGCCTCAGTGGTGGGAACGGCCTCACCTGTGGAAATGGTGTCGGCCGGCTCAGTGGCCCTCTGCACGCCCCAGCGCAGCCGCCCCACGCTGACGTCATGCCAGCCCCCGGCGTCCTCCTCGAAGCTGGTTGCTCCTGCAAAAGCCCAGGCTCAGCCCCACGGGACCACCATGCTTCCCAGGGGCTGTGTGGGCCTCTGCGTCCCCTGGCCGTTCCAGCCAAGGGGTGTCTGGGTCACCCATAGCTGATGGATGTCCCCCACATCTCTCACCACAGTGCTTCTCGTCAGAGCCGTCAGTGCACGTCTCCATGAAGTCACAGGCCAACTCCGCAGCAATGCAGCCCCCGCTGTCACAGGCCACCTCCTCGGCTGTGCAGGGGCTGGCATCCACCTGTCTCGGCAGTGTGGTCGACAGCTTCCCTGATGGCAAAACATCTCAGGATGGAGAACGGTGGTGAGAGGGCCTGGCAGCATCACCTCTTCAAGCCACAGCCCCTCCTGTCCATCTCCCTGGCTCTCCTATCCTCATCCCTGCCCTGCCTGCAGCCACCACATGAAGGGGACCGAGCGGTTCAGTGAGAGCTGTGTGACATGGTTTGGGCAGGAGGTGTTGGAGCAGAGGGGTAAGGGGTCTCACAGCTGCAGGATGAGGACACCAGGCAATCTGTGCTGTGGGCCACAGGGCAAGTGCTTGCTATGCAGTGCCCAGGATGGTCACCGCGATGAGCAGACCCTGCAGTGGGTCCTTCACAGATGGTGCCATGGCCACAAGACACCTGGGACTTCCTGTGCTGGAGCAGGGGTGAGGGATGGCTGCCCTCCCACTCACCTTGCTCCTGCACGCAGCCTGGAGACAGGATCAGGTCATCGATGGCCACGGTCCCTGCGCCACGGACCACCCCCTCGATCAGCACCTGCGGGGAAGCAACCACACCGGCAACATCAGCACGGGGCCCTGCGCAGCGTAGAGGTGCGGGCAGTGGCGCTGGACATGGTGGACACTGAACAGCTGTGGGACAGGGGGAACCCAGTTCCTGTGATCAGCCAACGTGCTTTCCCTGGGAAGGGGCTCGGTGCTGCAGCTGGAATGGGTGCATGGGGTAGGCTGGCAGGGTCACAGTGGGCTTGGGGTGGTGGTGCTGGCCCTGCACACAGCCATGGCCTGTGGCTGCCCAGGGGTGCTGTTGGGGTGCCCTCAGGGTTTCCTCCAATGCCAGCTGAGAAGGGGTCAGGTTGTGGGGGTGGCTGTGGGGGACAGCAGAGAGGACGGCGGGAAGGCATGGGGTGACATGGGATGGATGAAGACAACCCCCACCTCCCACCCCCTTCCAGTAAGGACGTCCCTGTGCTGGAGGGCCTGGCAGGAAGATTTGGATGTGTGACACAGAGACATGAGGGTGGCACATGCCAGCACCAGGAGGCTTAGCTCTGGCATCTGGTCCCCAGTTCAATCCCTACCCCTGGTCCCACAGGTGCATACTGGGGGTGGCCCTATGCCCTGTGCCCTCTGTGGCATGGCCCTGTGTCCCTCACCCTGCAGGCAGCCCAGCTTGCCCCAGCACGGCACCAGCCCACCTTGAAGCTCCCTGTCACGTTGAAGTCCACTCTCTCCCGGACCCAGAAGCTGCCCAGGTCCCCCATCCTCTCTCTCACCAGCTGCTTGGTGGAGCTGGCCATGTAGAAGATGCTGAGACTGCTGGTGGCTGAGCCGTGGAGGTGGCAGTACAGCACGAGCTGGGGATGGGGAGGGGAGTGAGTGAGTGCTGGAGCCCTGGGCAGGGATACACAGTCCCCTACACCCCACAGCATGGCTGCTGCCCCATGGGATGCTTGCAGCAGTGGGGCTGGAGGAGCTCAGAGCTCTCAGTGGGCACCAGAGATGACACCAAACCACCCCCAAAACCCCTCTGCCCATCCCCAGCAAAGGGCCAACCACAGCCCCAGCCCTGTGCAGGGGTTCCCAGAACTGGGGACCCTGTCCCCTGCCAGCACTGTGCCCACATAAGCTGTGACACAGGGTCCCGGCTGCGACTCACGGAGCAGGAGCTTGTGGCCTGGAAAGTGGGACTGCTGAGCCGGGCTGTGCTGCTGGTCCCCGTGGCCGAGGCTCTGCCCACGTGGAGGAAAAAACCTGCGGGAGATGCCAGGAAGGGTCTGAGTGGTGCCAGGTTGGGTGTGTGGGTGCAAGACTCTCTTTCCCTGGCACAGCCTTAAGCTGAGCCTAGGCACGTTACTCAGGGGCCAGAGGGCACATCCACCCCGGGGCCAGTGATGGCCTGGCACATGCAGTGGGATTCCCCTGGGGTGCCACTGCCCAGCCATGTACCTGTTCGGCTGTTACTGCTGTGGTCCCGGGTGGGGATGCCATATGCATTCCCCAGGTTCAGGCTCGTGTTCCTCTCCCACGCTGGCTGCCCAACCTCTGCCTCCCAGCTGCAAAGACCTTTCTCAAAGGAGCAGTGGGTGAAGGACTCTGCAGGGAGGGAGAGCAGAGTAACCCAGGAAGGTCCCTGTGATGGGCTGACCCCTCCACAAAACCCTTGGTGGGGGTGGAGGTGATTTTGCCCCTTTGGACACACAGTCATGGGCCACAGCTGGGGTGATCCCTGCCAGCCCCACAGCCTGGCTTTGCCCTGCTGGGGCAGACCCTCAGCCTGTCCACACGGCTGGGGGCCAGCGATGCTCACTGCACTGTGGTGCATTCTCGTCTGAGCCGTCCCCACAGTCATCGGTGCCATCGCAGAAGCGGTGTGGTTCCAGGCAGGAGCCCTGGCTGCAGCAGCTCTCCTCCTCCCCACAGACGTGCTGCCTGGGCTCTGGGGTGGTAGGACACACCATCAGCACCTGGCCAGCCCCATGGGGACACCAGCATATGCTTGGCTCCTCCCCCATCCTTCCCTGGGTTGCTCAAAGGACAGGCTTTTGCTACCCACCCCATGCCCAGGCCAGGCAGATGCACCCAAGACACAGCGGGCAGCAGGAAAGCTCCTCTGGGTGCAATGCCCAGACCAGTTTCCCTGTGGATCCCGGCTCATGTCTCGTCCCAGCAGATGTGGGACTCACCCTGCAAGCCGCAGTTCCTGAAGACGATGTCGTCGAGTGCCAGCTCTGCCCCGCATGCCGGTGGTTGTGTCAGGGAGAAGATGAGCTGCCACAAGAGGCCAGGATGGCATGAGCTGAGCCCAAGCAGCCTTGGCTCCTGGGACATTGCCCAGCTTCTCCAACCCAGTAGATGAGGACAGTGCCCAGGTACCAACATGGCCCTGTCTCACCTGGAACTGCTCTGTGATCCGGCCTGGGTAGGCAACCAGCTGGTGCCAGCCCTCGCCTCTGTGCTCAGGGCTCTGCCACAGCCCCACCATCTCATCCCTGTACGCCATGGTCAGGCGCAGCACTGGCTGTTCCGTCTGGTTGAGTCCTGTGGGGAGCCCTGAAACATGGCCCTGGGCACGAAGCATCCCAGCGTACCCATGGGGACAAACCAAGCCCCGGAGATGAGGCCCTTTGGTCCCACCAACTCTGCTTGTGGACCATGGAAGAGGCGAGTGGGATGGCAAGGACCCATCTCAAGGTGCCAGTGGCTCTGTCTCTGCCACAGGAGCAGATGGTCCTGTCCCTCCCCACTACCCCCATTGTCACTTCCCTGTGCCCGGTACCCTGAGGCCCAGCTGTGCCCACCATGGGTGCTCTCACCGCTTTCCGAGAGGTGGTACCAGGCCCTGATCTCACACGTGGCGGCTGCTTCCCGTATCACTGGTGACCTGAGCCAGGCTGTGGCTGTGGTCTTTGAAGGGGGCGACACGGTCACCATGAACCACCCTGGGGAGTGCAGAGAGGAGCACAGGGGCTGCAGTCCCATAGGATGGCACCAGAGACATCACCACCAGTCTGCCCTGTCCCCTGCACCCTACAAGGATGGGTGTCTCGGCACCCTGGCTTCAAGGGCACCCATGGCCCAGAGGAGCAGTGCTGTGAGTGCCCAGAGCCTGCTCAACAGCCAAGCATCTCCCACTTACCCAGGTCAGTGCCCACGGTGTGGTCTGATTGGGGTCCCGTGCCCCATGCAGCCAGGCTGGCCCGGCCCCGTACCCATCTGTACACTGAGGTGCTCACGTCCTGCCAGCCACAGTTGCTTTCCTCAAAATCGCAGGTGAAGGGGGTGCCCAGAGCGGCTGAGCCCCACAGGTACCCTGAGGGCAGGTGGATGGGATATCAGGACAAAGCTGGGTCCACCCTGTGAACCTGCACCCAGCCTAGGGTCCTGCACCCACATAGAAGACTTACACTGACCCAGGTGACCTACATCTGGCCTGCAGACCTATGTCCATCTCAGGGACCTGCATCCACTCGGGGGACCTATGCCTACCTGGGGACCTTCACCCATGATGGACAGGGTCCTGTATCCACCTTGGCACCAGCACCAACCCTGGAGTCCTTCACCCACACCAGGGATCCCCCAGTGCTCCCAGCTCCATCATCCGCTCTCGCCCCAGGAGCAGGGCCTGGGAGCGAGGCGAGGGGGGGTCAGGCACTCACCACATTGGTTCTCATCGGAGCAGTCACTGCAGTCACAGACGAAGTTGCAGAGCTGCTCTGCCATGCTCCTGCAGCTGTTGACAACCATGGACTGACCAGGGAGGACGGTCCTGGCTACAGGAGAGACAACGGGGCTGAAAACCCCGAGGATCCGGGCATGGTGCCCGCACCAGGTGATAGAAGGCACACCTGGCCTGCAGGTGACATTTGTCTGGGCTCTCTGGTTTGGGACCCTGCGGAGCGCTGAACTCTCAGTGGCATTGTCCCTTGGACAGGACCCCACCACCACTGCCCCGGTGCCCCACACCTCCCGGATACCCCCCTTTGCCATCTCCCACCATCAGCCCCACTCCCGCACACCCTTAGGGTGCCAGATCCCAGCAGTGCTGGCACATTGGCCCTCCAGCCTGGTATATCACACCCCTGCTCCGAGTCTCAGCCCCCATTTTGGGGCAAACATGAAAATTTGGGCAGTTTCCTTCCCATGCTGAGCAAAGCCACTGGCAATACCGAGCCCCGCTGACCCTCACCATCAGAGTCCAGAGCAGGGTTCTCCCGGGCTGTACCCACTACAGACCCCCCAGGACAGCACTGGTCCCCAAGAGCTGGAGGAAGCAGTGATCCCCACGAGGGCCCACACCAGGGAGGGATGGAGCAGACCAGCCAGCACCGCAGCCCCTTCCCTCCCCACAGTGCAACCCTCGGGCTGGCAGAGAACTCACCCAGCAGCAGGAAGGCCAGCACCGCCTGCCTGGCCATCTCAGCCTCCGGGCCGCAGCGAGGGTAAAATGGGGCTGGGAGACACCCGTGGCTGGGGAGAGGCCACGCTGTGAGCCCAGGGCTGGAATCTGCTCCCCAGGACCTGCCCCGTGTTGGACTTCACCCCGCCGTTATCTGCTTCCCAGCCCCAGTTTATGGCGAGACGGTTTGCTGGGCTGGGACAGGTTACACACAGTCCTGTCGCCTGGCACCGCCACCAGCATCGCAGGCAGCAAGCTGGCACTGCGTGTCCCCAGGAGACCTTCGGCTGCTTTTCCCCACCAAACCCCTCTTCTTCAGCACCCCCTTTTCCAACCAGAGGGACCAGACCCTCATGTGACACCATCAGAGCTGCCTCGTGATGGCAACCACTGCCCCTGCCTCAGTTTCCCACCTGGGCAGGTGGAGCTGCTGCCAGGGCCCGTGGGGGCTGGCACTGCCCCAGGGGAGCCCTCCTGCCTCTGCTGCTGGCAGCCCCTGTGCCCGGAGAGAGGCCCCCACTGCCAAAGGCTGAGCGTGGAGGTTTCCCCCCCCTCAAGCCGATGGCCTTGGACAGCAGATTGCAGCACGATTGCGTCAGGGGCAGTAAAAGGCAGGGTTCAGCTCCTTGCTCCAGCGAGAGCCAGGCAGGCAGAGGCCAGCAGCCCTGCACCCTCCCGGCCTGGGCACCCTTGGGCTGGCAGCACCGGCAGGCAGGAGCTCTGCCCTTCTCCTGCTGCCTGGATCCTGGCAGGCACCAGGCTCACCAGCAGCCCATGCCCTGGCCTGCAGCAAAGCACCCGCCAGCCTCCTGGGTGCCACAGACAGAGCATCTCCAGCAAGTCTGATCCCCCCGTGGGCACTGGGGAAACATGGGGGCATGCTGGGCTCCCCAGTATGAGAGACGTGGGCATGCTGGAGCAGATCCAGCCTAGGGGCCGTGACGATGACAAAGGGACTGGACTTCCCATGTGGAGAGGCTGAGAGAGCCGGAGCTGCTCCGTCTAGAGAAGGTGCTGGGTGGTGTCACCTGTGTATAAAGACCCGACAGGAGGGACCGGGAGAAGGAAGGAGCCAGCCTTTTTGGAGCAGCGAGTGCCCCATGAAGGGCCGAGAGACAATGAGAACAAAGCGAGGTTAAATGCCACTTCGTGCTGCGCAAGGCGGTGACTCAAAGGGAAGCTGTGCTCCTGCACACAACGAAAGCAAGGCGCTCAGCCCCCAGAGTTTGTCACCTAACGGTCACCAGCGTGCAGTGCACATGTGACTGTTGGGTGACATTCACCCCAGCACAGGGGAGATGACCAACACCTCACAGGAGTTAAGGTCTAGGCACAGCAGAGCTATTTCTCTAGAGTGGGCCCAGTGCAACCTCGACCATGTCCACGCACATGGGCTCAGCACTCGACTTTCTTCTCCCTCCGCCGGCTTGCAAGGCTGGAGAAGGCTTTGGGCACCATCCTCCGCAGAGACAGCTCCAGCCCCGAGCCACCAGCCAGGCAGTGGGCCCTGCACCTGCAGCCTGGCCCAGGAAGCTCATTCCCACCCATCATGATCTACCTTGGGAGTTTGGGGCAGGACACCAGGCACAGGGGCTGAGCTTTGCCTGCAGGGCTCCAGGCTCAGAGGAACCATCTCCTGCCTAGGCAGCCCACATTCCTGAAGGCAAGGCGGCAGGCAGCAGGCAGGACCCAGCACACAGCATCGCAACCCAAAGTAAAATGGGGCTGGGACCAGCGGGGTGGGGTTCCTCCAGCCCCAGCCTTGTGTGGGATGGTGATCGAGCTATCCACCTGGCCAATCTGACCTGCACATCTCCCACAAGCTCTCCTGCCAACGAAGGCTCCAGGACCTTTTCCCAGTCTTCCCACCCTGCTCCTCAATGGAAGTGCAAGCAGTGTCCCCAGAAAATAGTGAGGGAGGGGAGCCAGTCCTGGCTGACAGAGGGCTACAGGCAAGGAGGATGCTCTACCTCATGCTGTGACCACCTGCCGGGGTGGGAAGGGGCATGTTCTTCCAAACCATGCTCCAAGGCAGCTCAGGTCCCTTCCAGCAGGAGAGGAGGATGGTCCTTCCCACAGAACCACCCTGTCCTTCCCTCCACCAGGAGTGGGGACCCATCGCCTTCTCCTGCCCTGCTGAGACAGAAGTTGGTGGAGGACTGTCTCTCATGGGAGGGATCCCACGCTGGAGCAGGGGCACAGTGTGAGGATCTCCCCTGTGGAGGAAGGAGCGGCTGAGACACCGTGTGATGGGCTGACCCCAACCCCTACTCCCTGTCCCTCTGTGCTGCTGGGGGAGAGGAGGCAGAGAAAGGGGGAGCAAAGCTGAGCCCAGGAAGAAGGGAGGGGTGAGGGGAAGGGGCATTGAAGATCTGGTTTTGTCTCTCACTGTCCTACTCTGATTTGATTGGTAACTAGTTAAATTGATTCTCCTCCCTCCCAGGCTGAGTCTGCTTTGCCCATGACCACGATGGGTGAGTGGTCCCTCCCTGTCCTTGTCTCACCCCACCAGCCTTTCCTTCTATATTCTCCTCCTCATCCCACTGTGGGGAGGAGTGAGTGAGCGGCTGTGTGGGGCTTGGCTACCGGCTGGGTACAAGCCAGATGTGGGGGAAGGAGCAGGCTCAGCCACGCACATATGACCGCACAAGCAGCTGCACTCCCCAGTGTGTTTAATTCTCACATACACATGTGGGAAAAGCCCCTCACCACTGAGAAGGCTAGGGCAGAGCACCCACGGGTGTCACTGAGGCTTTGCCGCGCTGTGCCAGGGAGGTGGGGAGCACCCACAGCGCCTGAGAAGTCTGGTGACGGTGGAGAACGGACGAATTCAACACAAAGCAAAACCAGGAGGACTGTTGAGCACAGGGAGCCTGCTACCAGCACCCTGATGCCAGATCTGGCCACAGAGCTCCAGGCTGGTGCCAGTGCCACTGCCCAGCCAGAGCAAGTCAGTAGCCTTCATCTGCCCAGGTGATCTCATAGTCTGGGTACTCAGCTTTCAGTTTCTTGGTAGTCACGGAGTGGTCAGCTCGCCCAAAGCCCTGGCAGAGGAGAGAGGGTCCTGAAGTAGATTCAGTGCAGTTACAACACACAGGAGAGCTCGGTGAGCCTCTACAGCAGCTCCCCACAACCAGAGGCTCCAGCAGCAGCCATCAGCAGTGGAAGATGCTACCAAGCCTGTGACCATGAGAGATCAATGGCCAGTCCTTCTGCAGCAGTGGCTCGGACTGGCTCCAGCTGCCAGGCAGCACAACATCCAGGCAGGGGGACATGCCACCCTGAAGCTGGGAAACCTGGCACGGCTGGTACCCTCCTCGGGGCACTCAGGGGGAGGCGGGCACTGCCAGGTCTGCCCTGGCAGCGCCACCGCCCTCCAGCTCTATCCAGAGGGGATGTGGTGCCGGTTCCGCCACGAGCACTGGCCCTTGTGCCACCGTTGCAAGGAAGAAGCTGTGCCCACGGGCGGGTCCCCCCACGCTGCCGCACCCACGGCGCCTCACTTACCACCGAGTACCCGTAGACGTGGATCTTCCTCTCCTCGGGGCGGTGGGAGAGGCGGCCGCCCCCCAGGCACTCGCAGCCCAGGCCCTGCCGCGCAAGCTCCTGCGCCATCTGCTCGTAGAGATCAGCTGCGGGGGGAGGGAGTCGTGGGGCGTGGGCACGCGCGGAGGGGACGTGGGCGGGCACGGGAACCCACCGCCTGAGCCACCGCCCACGGTAGGGGCTGCCCCTCTCCCGCTCCCGGGGCCCGGCCGCTGCCCGCAGAGGGAGCGGCGGGGCGGAGCAGCCTCGGCCGCATCCTTCGGTACCCCCTGATGCAGCCCCACGCGCAGGGCCTCCCACGGGGATCCCGACGCCCCCCGAGGCCCCCGACACCCCACGCGTGCCCCATCCCGCCCTTGCGAGCCCGGCCGGCGGAGCCCGTGCCCCGCGCTCCTCACCATGGTACTCGGCCCAGCCGTGGCCGCGCACGACATCCTTCCCGGGGCCCTCGGCCGCGCGCACGCGCACCAGCACGTACTTGAAGACACCGTCGCCGTCGATCTCCACGTCCGCCACCCGCGACAGCGCCTCGCCCGCCGCCGCCGCCGCCGCCATCGCGCCCGCTCCTCCGCCGCGGCCCGCCCCTTCCGCCCCAACGGCCAACCAGCGCTTGCGGTCGCCCGGCCCCGCCCCCTGGCGGACCGGGCGGAGCCCTTGCCGGGAGAACCGCTACCCGCGGGGCCGGCTCTTCTCGGGGCGCCGTCGCGGGGGGCTGGGGCACCGGCATCGCCTCCCGCGGCCTCGCACCAGGGCGCAGACACCCCCAGATGGTGGAAGCCGCGGCGGGGAGAGGGGCCTGGTCGGGGGAGCCGGGCCGCGGGCAGGCAGGGCGGGCATCCAGCCTGCGGGCGGGCAGCAGGCAGGGCGGCAGAGCGGTGTGAGCCCAGGGCTGGGCAGGGCCGTGAGGCAGCCCCGGGTGAGCAGGGGGTGGCACAGAGCCGGAGTGGTGCCAGCCTTTGCCTTTGCTCCCTTCTCGACATCGCTCCCAGGTACACAGCATCCAGAGCGGTAGCCAGGCCCTTCTACCACGGCCAGACCCCCCGCCGCGCACAGCTGCCCCGTTGTGCCAGCCACGTGTGCGTCCCTCGCCCTGAGCCCCTGGAAACGTGGCCAGGCTTCCCAGCAGCACCATGGCTGCTCGCCACCCTCCCCCGGCAGTCATCAGCCTCCACACTGGGCACAGCCAGGGCTGCCACAAGCCTGTGCCAGTGTTAACACCTGGGGACCCCCTGCTATCCCTCCCCCGCCTGCAGAGACCGTACCCTGTACCCAGAGACCTTATGGGGTCCTGGGGGGCACCCAAGGGTGCCTTATAGACACCCCTACAGAGTCGCTGCTGCACTAAAGGTTAAACAGTAACATGCTCAGGACACAGATGCTATAGGAACAGAGACCTTGTGCGACCCAGCTCCCACCCGCGAACCGTACGGGGCTGTGGCTGCAGACCTGCAGGGCCGCCAGCAGCACCCGCGGACTTGGCATAGCCTGGGCAGCGCCGCCGTGCTCCATGGCACCCCGGGTACTGGGGGACACAGCCCAGGAGGGCTGGGCAGAGCCCCAGGCGCAGGCAGGATGTGTGGGCAGGCAGCTGGGCTGTCCGGTGGGCAGAGGCCAGGGGTTGGACCTGGGGTGCCCCCGCCCTGGCCAAGCACTGCTCACCAAGAGGGCTCTGCAGGGTCTTGCCAGGATGCTGGCTGGGACCTGTACCCCACAGCACACCTCGGCTCATGCTCCCGTCACCCCACAGCCTCCTCCAGCCTGGTCCTCCCGCTGCTTTTGCTGCCAGCCCACCAGCCAGTGCCAGTCACCTGCAGCCCGCCACAGCCTCCTCCACTTGGTGCCACATCTGGGAGGGGGTACCCATCCCACCGCACCGACGAGGCAACATCTATCTACAAAGTGGGGGGGTGACCCGGGAGTGCCGGGATTCCCACCCTGCGTTTACATGATGTCATCCAGGAGGTTGGGGCTGGCCACCCAGTCAAGGGTGCGGGGCTCGGAGGCTGCCATGATCATGCACATGAACTGTTTGCCTGTCCTCTTGTCGATGGGGTAGATGGTGGTGGGGGTGAAGCGCTTGTTGCTCTCCACGAAGTCGCAGAGCTGCTCATAGACGGTGGGAAATTCGTGCCGCAGGAAGACACCGCGGATGCGCAGCTCCCGCTGGATGTTGATGAAGCAGACCTCCCGTGCCTTGCGGCCCTCCTCCCCCTCCTTGTCGATGTCTGCGGTGCCAGGCGGAGGTGTCAGGATTAACGTCTCCATGTCCCGCTCCTTCTTCAGGATCTTCTTCTCGGGGCTGGAGGAGGCTAAGGCCACCTTGGCATATTTCCTGACCGTCGGCACCTGTGTCTTCGGCGATGGCCTTTCTGGCACTTTTTGGGTGACGGCCACGGTTACATTCAGGAGGAAACATTCGTCGGGGTCGTACTGGTTGCCCGTTTCCCGCAGCTCCCGGGCATATTCCCCCAGGTTGTCCGAGTAGCTCTCCAGCTCCCGCAGGGACAGGTAGGTGGGGGACATCAGCAGGCTCTCCAGCCCAAACTGGAGGAAGTTCTCAGCTGAGCCGGCATTGGGGAAGCCCAGGAAGAGGACGCCACGGCCGCGGGAGAGGTAGCCCACCTTGGCGATGCGCGAGAAGGCCTTGTGCACCTCAGCGTTCTCCCGGCAGAACTGTAGGACGTGGCGGCAGATGCTGCCCACACGCCCGTAGACGCAGCTCTCCTTGTGCGTGTCCCAGTCCTCGCGGCGGCAGTGCCGGGAGCAGTAGTAGGTGTAGCAGCTGTGGCACGACTTGAAGTAGAGGCAGGCATTGAACATGGTCTCCGTCCGCCGGCACTTGGCATTGGAGCACATCATCATGTCGTCCTCCTCCGCACTAAGGTCGGGTGAGCAGTTCTCCGGTGATTTCTCGAAGGGGCCGACGGACAGCGGAGCGGGGGGTGGGCGTGGTGCACCAGCACGGGAGCTGGGACCCGGCTGCTCCTTCATGGGGCGGGGTCCCTGGGGCATGCTGGGGGGGGCCCTCCTGCCCTCACCCCGCCGGGGGGGCCCTGAGGCGCTGCTGCTCAGAAGCTGCTTGAGCTGCTCAGCGAGGCTGTCCCTGTCCCCAGCACGGTGACCTGGTGCTGGCTTGTAGTCGATGACGAGGTCAGTAATGAGCTCATCCAGCTGCTCCAGGCTGCGCTGGTGCCCTGAGCCGCTCTCCCTGGGGGCGGGCTGTGGGGTGCAGGGCACAGCATAGGGACCGCGCTCCCGCCCTGTGTCCAGCACGTCCCAGCTGGCTGAGCGCCTCTCGCTCCTGCCCAGCCCGTCGGCACGGATGTCGTTGTCAGTGATGGTGATCTCTGGTGTGACATACCAGGAGCGGCCCGGGGGGCCACGGCCACCGTCAGCGTGTACCCTCTCAAGGATGGAGCTCTCTGAGAGGGACAGGGCAGCGTAGCGCTTGGGTGAGCTCGACAGGTTGATGACCACTGGCTGCCGGCGCTCCTCGGGGGATAAGGCACGGTGCTGCTCCTGGGCGAGTAGGTTCTCATAGCTGCGCCCACGCTGCAGGACTTCCTCCCTGCGTGCCGCCGGCGCCAGGATGTTATCCCAGGATTTGGAGTAGTGCTGGCTCTCCCGGCCCAGTCGCGGCGGGGTCACGCCATAGCTGGCATGCCAGGAAGAGAGCATGGCCTCGCGCCCGGTCGGCTGTGGGGCGAAGCGTGACAGCTGCAAGGTCTGGTAGGGCAGCACACCCCGCTCACGGCAGTACCAGTCACTAAAGTGCAAGGGCTGGGCACTGCGGGGTGGGGGGCATGTCCGTGACAGCACCTCCCGCTCCCGGTATTTTCCATAGTCCTCAGTGTAGAAGACCCTGGCAGAGGAGCCGAGAGCTGGGTATGTCTGGGTGTCCTCAGTGTAGAGGGTTTTGACAGGGGTGCCACGGGGGGCGTAAAAGTGCGGTTCGTCACTGTAGAAGGTGCGGGCAGGTGCCTCCTGCACTGGGTAGCCCCGTGCCTCCTCCACGTACAATGTCCGGGGTGGCACCGTGTGGACGGCAGCTTTGCTCGGGTCCTCGGCATAAAAGTGCTGGGGGATGGTGTGGCGGCTGGGGTAGGGGTAGCTGGCGTAGCCAGAGCTGCGGAGTGGCATGGCAGGGCTGGGGCACCGCGCCGGTTCCTCCGCATAGAAGAACTTGGCAGGGATGCCAGGGGCAGAGAAGGTCATGCAGCCCCTCTCGGGGTACTCCCTGAATTCTCGCGAGGCCGGCACCGGCACCGTCTGGTATGCCAGTGCCCGGGGGTCTGCCTCATAGTACTCGCCGGGGTAGTGCAGGAGTGGGGGGTCCCCACTGTAGGAGTCGCTGGGGGTGGGCGTGCGGGACGCGGGCACCTGCCTGCTCCCCGGCACCGCCAGGCTGCGGGCAGCCCCAGGAGCACGGGGCCAGCGCAGTGGTTCCTGACGGTTCTGGGCTGCCCGCAGGCTGCGCGCTGCGTGCACCAGCACCGCCTCATCTGGCTTGATGTCCACCCGGCACTTGACATGAGGGCTGGCGCCCACCTTGGCACCCGGCCCCTCCTCGAAGCAGTTGCTGCCCAGGCAGAGTGGGGAGATGCGGCTGATGCTGCTGCGCTGGGGCTGCAGCTTGATGGGGTGCACCTCGTTAGCCAGCGCGCGCAGGGGAACCTGGCTTTCGCGGCGTGGCGAGGGCTCAGGGTGGGAGGGCTCCCGCGCCACCCGCAATGCCTCCCGTCCGCGCCGAGTCGGTGGTGGCGACGCCGAGACGGCGATGGGCACCGGGGTGAAGGTAGACTTCATCCGCGGTGTGCTCTTCGAGCGGGCGCGCCGCTTCGGCTCACTCCTCGGCGGGGGGACTCTGCAGGTGTAAGGGTCCGGCTTTGGCGGCACTCGCCTGCCCGGCGGCCCCGGTGTGGGCTCGGGGGTGTCAGGCCGTGGGCAGGGGCGCTCCATGGCTGGGGGATTGCCCAGCTGCTCGTCCAGCGATTCGAGGAAGTCAAAGCTCCTGCAATGGCGCTTGTTGAAGGGCTGCGGCTCGCGGTGCAGGGACGAGGACATGGAGGCATCACATTGTGCCAGGGGCTGGCAGACAATCGAATCCCTGGGGGCTGCGGTGGCCACCTTTATGTCTTGGTACACCGTAGACACCAGGATGTCAGGTGGGTCTGTTCGTGTCATCTTAAAAGCGACTCTTCTCCCTCCAGCTCCCCTTCAGACAGCCTCAGAGGAAGGCAGCCAGCCCTGCAAGAGAACAGATGAGGTGCCTAAATCCTGGCAGGGACTTCGGCGAGCCTCTAAATCCCCACAGCTTCTGGCTCGGGGTGGGGTGTTGGCCGCCTCTTCAGAAATGAGGGTTTGGGGGTGTCCCAGCCTCTGCTGCTGCTGTTAATAGTCAGATCCCAACTGGGAGAAGAAACTGGAAAAAGGCTCCAAATCCAGGATGCAAATAAGGGAGTGGATGGCAGGGCACCCATGGAAGCACTGGGCATGGCATGGTCAGAGAGGGGTGCCAGCTCACCACAGGGAGAGGAGGAATGCAGGACACAGGGACCCTCTTGCAGCATCACGAGAAATGGCAGCTCTGAATGGGGCTGGAGGGACTCAACACCACGTTTTTCCATAGCAGATGGGGAGCATGTGCCTGGCCCCCCACTGTGAGCATCTGCATGGGTGTGGGGTCTCCTTGAACCATGTTCACCCACATCCCAGCACACGCTGTGCCCAGCACCAGCATCGTAGGCAGCGCAGGCGGGAGCATCACACAGGGGCGGGTACCACTAGCACCCACTGTGGCGGCCAGGAAGCCCATGCAGCCCTGGGGCAGGAGCTGCCCCCCCTGCGGCGACTGCACCCACTGTGGCCCACGGATACCACTGCAAGGTGCCAGCAGTCCTGCTCGCAGCTGCATCGCTCTCCAGGGCTCCTCCGGACTGGCTCAGGTGGCACTGGGGGTGGCGGGGGGTGCTGTGGTGAGTGATCCAACCCCACGGGCCAGTAGAGACTCCTCCAGTGCTTCCCACGGCTCCAAGCAGGACAGCCCAGGGTCCCTTCGCAATAACCCCATGCTGGAGGAGCTGTATTGGCTCAGCGCCCACCAGCTTTGTCCTCTCCTGTGTCCTGTGGCCATGACATGTCTCCCAGGCTGGAGAGCAAGCAGGAGGGTGGCTGCTGCTCTTGCAGGACGCAGGTTCGGGCACCCACTGTGCACCAGTACCATGCACCTCACCCGCTCTGGGATGCTGCATGTTGAGTGGCCGGGGTGGGCAGAGTCCCCAGCCACAGATGACACAAATGTGTGACTGGGGGGACATCAACACTGATCCCTCAGAGTGAGCAGGGATGTAGCTGAGGTGGTTTGCCCACAGGACCTGGTGGGTTGTGGCAGTGGTGTTCACCAACAGCCCATCGAGAACTGGCTGCAGGCTGCCATTGGTACGCCGTGGGCACAACCCACTTTGCATGGGGTGGGGATACCCAGCTGGCTTTAACGCTCATCACTGCCTATGATGGTCTGGCTTTTTGGCCACCTGGCCAAGAGGTCCAGAGTGCAGGTAGGCACCAACTGCTCCCCGATGCACTCACAGAGCGCAGCAGAGGTCAGTGAAAGGCATTTGGCTTCAAACCACAGCAGAGGACCACAGGGAAGATGTTACTGGGAGGAAAGGAATAGATTTTATTTGGCAAGAGGCAGTATTTACTCTGCAGAGGGGGAGATGGGGGGCTTGGCTCCCCTCCGTTACCTGTATAAAGCCCTGTCTCACCCTGAAACTGGGGGGCAGAGATGCCAGAGCTGAGGTGAAGCCAGTGAGGTTGGGGTGTCTGTCCCTGGGGCAGGCTGGGCAGGAGATGGGGATCCTGGTGCCTCTGGGGCTGGAGGAGCAGGTTTGCCCTCGTAGCAGTGGCTCAGCATCGCTCCCGCTGCATTGCAATGCCTGGGAGCTGGACTGGATCCAGCAGGGCAGCACCCAACAGCGCAGCGCTGCTGACAGCGGTGTTGGGAAGCCCATCCCCATGGTGCTCGGGTGGCTGGTGGGCAGGGAACCAGAGCCCAGGGTCCTACCTGGTCCGGCGGCAGCAGGGAGGGTGTGGGTGGGCTGAGCTGGCCCAGGGCCCCGTGGCTCCATCCCAGCACTGCAAAATAAGAGCAGGTGTGAGGGTGTCGGGACAGGCCCGGCTGTGGCCGTGGGGCGGCTGGCGAGGCCATAGGGTGCCTCGGGGGGACATGGAGCATCCCGAGGGACCCCTGCAGCCCCGCGAGGCCACCGTGTGCACCCCACGTCCTGGGGACATGGGCACTGCATCCCACGGTCACTGGCACGCCCCACCCCTGCAGCGCCGCGCGAGGCCGTGGGGGGGACGGGGACAGCGCGGTGCCGGCATCCCCAGCGCTGCCCGGCGTTGCCATGGTTTCCCCGAATCATTCCTCCTCGGCGTGGGTGTGTGGGGAGGCTGCCGGGGCGGCTGCTCTGCGGGGGCCCGGGGTGTGGGGAGCCGGGGCTTTTGCGGCACCACGGGGAGGGCCGAGCGCCCGGCTGCCCCCGGGCGAGCTCTGCCCATTGCGGGGCAGAGCCGGGTGTCCACACCAACACCGCCGCCCACTCCCACAGCCCTGTCCCCGCCACCGAGTCCCCTTCGCGGGGAGAGGCTTCCGCACCCTCCACTCCTCTATCCCGGCTGGCGGTGCTACATCCCAGCCCTGCCCGCTCTCGGTGGCACCAGGGTCCCTGCGCGCGGTCCCCACGCTGCGTCCCCCTGGGGACTGCTGACGCTGGCTGGCACATGCGAGAGCCACCCCCCAGGGCACACGGCCGTGGGGACACAGGCAGGGCCCAGGTGGTTCGTCACGGAGCCCCCCGGTGCCGGGCAGGGCGCACAGACACCCACCCAGCCCTGCCCCCGGCAAAGCAGCTCTCCTCCAGCATGCCTGCCGTGCTGCCGAGGGGCACTCGGTAGGACCGTCCCCTCGTGCCAGCCCACGGGACCCCCCCATAGCTCGACCTGGCACCCCTGCGGAGCCTGCTGCCACCCACGAGCCTCCACCCCACTCAGCACCCAGCCCTGCACCTGCCACTGCCCGTGGGACCCTGCCCGCAGCTAGGGGCTGCTCTTGTCCCTGCCCAGCACCCCACGCCGCCCGCGCACGTGAGTCCCCAGCCTCCGGCACCTCTGGCACGAGGGCGCAGAGGCCGCGAGTGACCCCGGGCCCACGGGGGCTGCCGGAACTGGGTCGCTGCCTGCATGCAGCACGTGCAGCCTGAGCAGTGCCCTGCCAGGGTATGCTGCAGCACCCTGCCTGGGTGCTGCCCCTCCACTGCCTCCCACTGCGAGGGTGTTGCCTGCGTGCTCTGCACTGAATGCTCTGCCAGGACACTGCCCGCTGCCTGCCCGCACGCTGCCTGCTTGCCATGTGCTGCCAGCATGCTGCCCTCGTGCTGCCCGTGCTCTGCACGGAGCACGCTACCAGGGCAGCCCCACGCGCTGGCAGCCTGCTGCCTGCCCCACGCACACAGCAAGTGCGCTGCTGCCTGCACACCCTGCACTGAGCACCCTGCCAGCGCGCTGCCGGGGCATTGCTGCACACCCTGCCTGCATGCTACCTGCACGCACCCCATGCATGCTGCCTGGGCGCACTGCACCGAGCATGCTGCCTACGCTTGCAGTGTGCTGGGCATGCTGCAACTGCACCACCCCACAGGCAGCCTGAGCATGCTGGCAGCACACGCTGCGCTGCACGGAGCTCGCTGCCCGCACAATGGGCCCATGGGCACTGCCTGTGTGCCAGCAGCACCCACACTGCCCTGAGCACGGCAGTGGTGCCCGCATCTGGAAGCACAGCTAGGGCCACATCTTGCGTGCCCTGTGATGGCTACGGTGGTGCAGACGATGCTGGCGCTGCCCACGGTGCACAGCCCCAGGGCCCGCACACGCTGCACCGTGGGCACTGCCAGCCCACGGCCTGCTGCACTCAGGTCTGTGCACTCTCTGTGCACGCCAGGAGAGCACCCACGGCCAGCACCACCTGCAGCGGTAGCTGGCACGTGGCACTGCCCACAGTGAGGGAACCCACTACACCCCCGGCTCCTGCCCTGTGTGTGTGGCACACAGACACATCCAGCCCTGTGCCACCCCCAGGGCACCCCAACACACACAGTGCCCCGTGCCCCTCTGGTGTTGCCCCCCATGCACATCACACTGCTCCTCCATACTGTCCCTCCATACACACTGTGCTCCCCCAGCTGTGACCCATGAAGCCCTGTGCCCCTGGCACCCCCCACGTCCCTCCCAGCCCCTGTCCTGAGCCCCCACAGGCTTCCTGCACACACAGCTGCATGGCCACAGCCTCCCTCGGTGTCTCAGCACCCCCTGCCCTGCCCACACCATTGGAGGGGCTCATCCTGCTGAGGGGAGCGGCACCTCCACAGCCCAGGAGGGTATGCCCAGTGCTGGCATCCAGGTGAGGGTGAGCCAGCACCCCAGGGGCAGCAGGGACCCCAGCCCCCCCCTCCCCCCCTCCCCCCCTCCTGCCAGCCAGGCCCTGGCACCCCACCTTGGAGGGGCATCCGCAAGCAGGCAAGGCCGGGGGGCAGGGGGTCTGCGGGCATCCCGGGGCCAGGGGAACCCAGGTGGGTTTGCAGTGCCCGACCCGGGTGGGGGGTGCGTGGGGCGGCCCCGGGGAGGCGGCCGGGCGAGAGGGCTTGTTCCGGGCACTGCCGCCGCCGCGCCCCGCAGATCCCAGGGCGGTGGCCCCGGCCCCCGCCGCTGCGCACCAGCACCGGGCCGCACCGGGCAGCACCGGGCCCGCTGGGCCGCGCAGGGCGCTGAGCCTGCATTGCCGGGAACCGGGGCAAGACAGGCCGGCCCGGCCACTGCGGCGGGAGGGGGGGGAAGAGATGGGATGGGGGGAACGGGTGACACGGGGGGATGGGCTGGGATGACTCGGCTCGGGGGTGTGGGGATGGTTCTGGGGGCCTGGAGGGATGGGGACGGGAATATGGGGCATGGGGGGATGGGGGGGGGGGGGGAATGGGGGGAACATGGGGGGATGGGATGGCCCGGGAAGGTCTCGGGGGGGTGGAGATGTGGAACACGGGGGGATGAGATGGGCTTGGGGAGGGGGATGGGGGGAGGAGATGTCATGCGATGGTCCGGGCGGGGGTCGCGGGGGGATGGACCGGGCGAGGTCCCCGGGAAACCCTTGCCCGGGCTCCCCTTACCTGCTCCGCACCCGCCGCCCCGGCGGCCCCCCCGCCGCATCCCCGCCGCTGCGCTACGCTCGGGCTGCCGCCGCCCCGGTGGCCATGGCCCAGCCCGGCCCAGCTCCGTCCGATCCCGCCCGGCACGGCCCGGCCCGGCACGGCCCGGCTCGGCTCGGCCCGACGCTCCGTCGCGACCGCCCGGCTCCGCCGCCGCTTGTTTTCCCATAAATACGGCAGGCGGAGTTACCGGCCGGGGCCGGGACGGGGAGCCACCCACCGGCACCGCCCCCGGCCCCGGTCCCCATCACCGGTCCCTGTCCCCGGTCCCCGCTCCGACTCCGCTCGGCCCCGGTCCCCATTCCCGCCCCCTCACAGCATCCCCCACCCACTGCGGGACCCCCCGGGCGGGGTCTCGGGGACGCCGGCTCCCCGTGCCCCTCTCCCGGTGCCATCCCCCGGGGGGTCCCCCGCACGCCGGCTGTGGGCACTCGCGGGAGCCCCGGTGTCCCAGGACGAGGCACTGGCGTCTCCGGGCGAGGGGCCGGGGGCTCGACCCCACGTCGTGCGCCATGAGCCCCCCTGCCCCTGCGGGGAGCCGCGCAGCTGGCACCCCCCGGCCAGTAGCCCCCGGGCCGTCCCCACGTGCCGCCTGACCTTGGCAGGTCCCGCGGCCCTGCCCGCCGCGGCCAACCGGGCCGCGAAATCCCCCATAAGCTCCTCCGCCAGTGGCCTGGTTTCCCCAGAGGTGCTGGGAGGTGCTTTGCCAGGCAACGGGCATCTTGCCGGCACTGGCACCAACGGTGTCCAGGCACCAGAGGTCTGCCTCAGTTTCCCCATTTCCCACCTCTTGGAGCCGGCTGCCACTGCCCACAGCCCTGGAGGCGCCACTGGTGCAGCTGGGGATCCTGGTGGTGCCTGGCAAAGGGCCTTGGCACTGGGCCCCCCCAGCACAGCTCGCACGTCTCTGAGCCCAGAGCTGAGCGGTCTGTGACCCTCCACGTGTCTCCATGCGGCAGGTGTGTACCCAGATTTGCTGGATTTCAAACTCCTCCATAGCCAGGACCCTTCCCTTGGCACCTGGAGCATCCTTCTGGCAGTCTCCTATGTCTGCACCGGGCAGAGGAGTGCCAGGGGGGCGAGCATGGGGCCTGCAGCAGCTGGTGTTGCTGTGACTCCTGCGGAAACGCAGCCTGGGCTGGTGCATTTTGCCCCCAAATGCCCCCCATGCTCCCAGGGACGCTGTGGGTGCAGCAGTCACATACAGCTGAGCCCCAGCGACTCATAGCACAGATGAGTGGGGTGCAACAGCTGCGGGGGCCAGGGTGAGCTCGTCCCTGCTTCTCAGCTGGGCCCTGCCACCCCCCCCTGCTTCGATTTTCTTCCCTGCAGGATGCAGTGCTCGGGCTGCTGGTTCGGCCACTCCTGCTGCCCCCGGCTTCCTGCCCCCGTGACTCCCACCGTGCCGCTCCATCTGCTCTCTGCCTGCTGCCAGCCCTGTGCCAGAGCTGAGCACCAGCGAGGCTTGTGACGTGGTCACTGGTGCGTGTGGGAGCGTGGGTGAGACCAGCTCACTGCCCAGGGGGTGCCAGGGCTCTGCACCCCCCAGGGGTGCAGTCACCCAGGTGATGCAGAGCCCAAAGCCTGCAGGAATGCATGAAGACCCAGTACGGAGGATGCTGCTGCCAGGTGGGCAGAGACACCGGGGCCGAGGGCATCCCCTGCAGTGCCACCCTCTGTCCCTGCAGCTGTGGCTCTGGGTGACACCTGCACAGATCCAGGTCACCCATCCAGGGCTCTGAGCTTCGGGGGGGCCTTGGCTGGTGCAGGCAGGGTACAAGAGGGCTGGACCATGTCCACCAAGCCCTGTGACGAGGGGCGGTGGGACCATCTGGTCCCTGTGTGGCTGCTATTTTCGGCTGGAAAGTGCTGAGGGATCCAACCAGACCATGGGCACGTCTCCATGCCACCGGAGATGCCAGCGCCATGGCATGTGCTGAAGTCACTGGGGCTGTGGACACCACCACCTCCTCCTCAAGCCAGGGCAGCCTGTGGGAGAGGAGAAGGAAGATCCCGCAGGAGAAGGATGGAGAGGAAGGCTGCAGCCGTGCTGGCTCTTCAGGGCTCGCTGGGAGCGGCACAGGCAGCAGCTGACGCCTCCCTGAGCACCAGGTCACACTGCTGCTTTGGGCTGTGACACCCCGGGCACCCAGTCTGGGGCACCCAGGGGTGGAGGGCAGCCCCAGCCCAGCCCCACAGGTGCTGAGATGCCTTCGGGCAGGAGTGGGGGGCTGCCCCCTGGTCCTGTGCCTACTGCTCGCAAAGGTGGCAGCCCCTTGGATGGAGGGCACCCCCTTGGCACAGCCTTGGCAGCAGCCCCACATGGGCAGCAGGGCTCTTCAGGGAGGGACAGGACTGTTCCCTACCCCAGCATAGAGGACAGTGGTGTTGGGCTCCCAACCATGGCTGTGCAGGTCCAGGCTTGTCCCTGGCCAAGCTGCCGGGGGACCCCTGTCCTGCTGGCGGGGACATGTGAGCGGCCAGAGGGACCACACAAACCATGGCTTGTTGCCTCTGGCCCCTTCTGTCGGTGTTTCTGCCTGCTTGGTGGTGGGTTCTCCCCCAAGCCCAACGCAAAGTGGAGCCAAGATATGCGCTGCATCCCGTGGCTCAGTTTCCCCACCAGCAGCCTGGTCCTGCCCCACTCTGCTGACAGTGGCTGGGAGAGGCCCCACCGGTGCTGGCCCCACCCGTAGCTGTCCACACTCATCATTCACAGACCACAGGCATGCGTGGTGCTGCGGTGCCCTGGCTCTGCCCAGGGGGCTGAGAGCTTGGTTTGTGCATCCCCCTGTCACTGTGTGCAGTGTGCCCCCAGTCACCATGTCTGCGTGGGACAGACTGAGCTCTGCCATGCCCCAGCCAAGGGGGAAACTGAGGCACAGAGGTACAACGTGTGCACAGGTCACACTGGGGGCTCATGCTGATGCTGGGCATTTGGCCAGCCCCAAAGCAAGCAAGATGGCTCAGGGGGGACGTGGGGGTTCACATCTGTCCTGTGCAGCCTGTGAGGCTGAGGCAGGGGTGTCTCACCAGGCCTGCCCGAGGACCAGGACACACACAGAGCTCTGGGAATGCAGGGCCGAAGGATGCTGCAGTGGCGCCACCCGTCCCACCGTGGCTGGGCTGAGGTCTCCCCTGGCCCCAACCCCCGTGTCACCAAGCAACGTGGCAAGGGACAGGGGAGGCTGGTGGGGACTGTGGTGACATGGGTGGAAGAGGACAGCTCTGATCATGCCAGAACAGGGCAGTTTTGGAGTTACAAAGTCCTTTCTGGGCATTTGCAAAATGCTGAATCACAATCAGAGGGCCAGAGCTTCACCAGGGAAGCAGGTACAGACAGGATGTGGGGGGCAGGAGGGAAGGCCTCCACTAAAGGGGTTTTCCCAGGACTCCCCCAGTCCCAGTCTGGCAGGGGGACAGCACGGCCCACTCTGAGGGAGCAAGAGGAGCCAATTCCTCAGAGAAGCTCACAAAGCAACCAGGAAAGAATAATTTGGAGACAATGACCACGCCTGCCACGTGTGCTGGATGGCACATCCTTGCCTTGAGGGACCTGCCTGATGCTGGAGCTGCAGACCCGCTTGCTCATCTTGATGGACAGGGCAGCCAGGCCAGTGCCAGTCATGCTCTGGGACCTGCTCAGAGGGACATGACAGGCTGGCAGATGCCAAGCAGCCAGCAGGTCCCAAAAATGCCCAGCCTGGGGAGACGGGGACCAAGCTGCCCTCCCACAGGGTGCCCAGGGGGCTAATCCTGCCTGTGGGTGCTCAGGGCTGTCTGGGGCAGTGGGTGTGGGACGGGGCAGATCCCCACTGTCAGCTCAGGACCTACAACCACCCGGTGTGGAGGTTCCCGCATCAGTGGTGCTGGCGAGGGGCTGGGCGGCCCCTATGGCAGGCATGGCAGCAAGGTGGGAGGGAGGCGAGCAGCCTCTGCACGGGCCAGGCAGCTCAGCGCGGGGAGTGCGATGGGAAGCGACGGTGCAGAGCAGCAGCCGCCAGCCCGTCCTCGGTGCCACCCACGAGATGGAGCCCCATGTCAGGACGATTGCACCCACGGGGTGACAGCTTGGCAAGAAATGGGGCCGGGCAGGACTCGAGTTGCAGCCCCAGTGAGGTGAGGAGATGGCCTCTGGGTCTCGCTCAGCTACCCCAGTGCAGCAGAAACATCCGCAGGCTCCCAGCGTGCGGGCAACAGAGCAGGCTGAGTTTTGTACCCAGTGCTGCCAGGTGATGCAGGAGCCATGCTGTGCCACCCGTGCAATGCCACCTGTGCCGTGCCACCCGTACCTGCAGCCCTGCGGGAAGCGGAGGCGGCAGGGCCTGGCCAGACGAAGCGGGCAGGGAGTGGCTGCCAGCCCCCTGGCTCGGCATGTTACTGGGTCACTGCGGCCCCCAGAGCAGTGTTTGCCATGGCAAGGGCTCCAGCACTGGGAGAATGGCGTGGGGCACCCCAGAATGGGATGGGGGACTGTGACAAACACCTATGGCCGGCCTACGGGAAATGGGGTGATGGGCACCCAGTGCTTTGCCATGCCCTCAGGGGCCCTGGTGAGAGCCCATCTGGAGACCCATGTGCAACATGGATGAGGGTGTCTGGGGTGCTGCGCCATACACTGCCCCCCTGCCCCCGGCTGCCAAATTCACAGCAGAGATTAATATTTGATACCTTCCCTTTGCCCCAGGCTCATTGTTCCTTGACTGCCGTCCTCACTGTGTGGGCAGCCATGGCAGGCCGTGCACTGCAGCCTGTGGGGGAACAGGGCAGCCACAGCAGGGCCAGCGGAGTGGCTGGGGTGGCCAGCACCGGGGGCTGGCAGCCTTCATGCCTCTGGGAAAGGGATGAGGTGGGAAGCAGCACAGGCAAGCCTGAGGGAAAAGGGCACAGGGCAGGATAGGGGGAAGACTTCTCCCCCAACCCGTACCCCCCCCCCCCGCCCCGTCCCCAGGCAGCACCACCGCAAGCTGCTGTGAAATTCCCTGTTTCCAAGGCAACGTAGGGACCCCCACAGCTGGGAGCAAGGCAGAACTGGGATGGGGTTGGATGCTCGGTGCTGCCCTGCCTGCCTGTCCACTTGCTCCTCGCTGCTGCCCCCCGGGCACCCCACAACTCTCTCTGGGGGTGCTGCTCTCATTTTCCCTGAGCGAGAAGCAAGCTGGCTGGCATCAGTGTGATGCCCAGGCTGGGGTCAGGGGTGCTCTCCCCCCCTTCCAGCTTCTCTCCTCCTCATTCCCTCATACCCCTTCCCCCTGCTCTGAAACAAGGGAAAAGCCAGGCTTGGGAGGGAGCTGGAGCCTGTCCTGCGCACCCCACGGCTTTGGCAGCAGAGGAGGGTGTGATCGCTGTAAAGCAGCTGCTGGCTTTAGGGTCCCTGCCCGTAAAGACGGTTGTGGATCCCATGTCCCTGTGTGCCCCCCTTGGGAATGATGGGTTGGTCCCCAAAGACTCACACTGGGCATCCATCTGCTGACCCACGGAAGTGCCAGAGGCAAGATGATGCCCCTTTGGAATGCCCTCTCCCCCCACGGTTCCTGAGGAGGGATCTCAGTGATTTGTCGGGAATCCAGTGGGATGCAGCAGCAGTGCGCAGTGGGAGCTGTGCCTCGGCAGCCTGGGCAGCCCCAGCGCTAGGCAGGGCTGCAGGAACCCTCCAGCCTGCCCAAGCAACACCACAGGCCGCCATCAGTCACTCACAATCCCCCAAAGCCATCAGCCCCACTGTGACACACAAGCTGACCTCCTTGGTGCTGGGCTCCTGACTCCAACACTGGGCAGTGCTGGGGGCAGCAAGGCCGGGTGGGAGCCCACCACCTCATACTCTTCCACGCAGCTGCCTCCTGCCAACGGCACAAGGAGGGGTGTTTCTCCTACCAGCTCCAGAGAAACCCTGCTCTTTTCCCAGCCTGCTGGCTCCTTCCCGCAGCCAGCCTGCTGACGCCACACGGTCTCCGTCTGCACCTGCCACCCAGGCCAGGCAGAACTCCCCCATGCCAACACATGCCATCCTGGAGCTGGGAGAGGCATGCAGGAGAGGACACCGGCATCTCCCAGGTGCTTCCTACCACTGGGAGGCACAGTGTTTGTGTGTGTGTCCCCTCATCTCACCTCTCTGGCAACGGGAAGTCACACTACGCTTTGCTCCTGACGTAAGGCAGAGCCTGCCAACAATTTGGAGAGAACTAGGAGTTCTGCGGGCTAACAGGGTCTTGCTGCCCACGGCAGCGTCCCGCATGCACTCCGAGCCGAGCACACGACTCTTTGCTCTGTATCGGTGCTGCGGTCCCCACAGGCTGCTCCATGCCTGAAGCGCACCGTTAGCCGACTATGCCATGTCTCACCTAACCGGTCTCTGGGCCTATGGGACCTACTGGGTTCAGCCACGACGGCTCTTGGAAGGTGCTGGGTGATTATTTCCCTTTGCTCAGCAAATTCCCTGCAAAGTGGTTGAAAAATGAAGACTGGATACACACTGGGTGCTGCCCTGGGGCCTGGAACACACGTGACATGCCCGAGACACTGCAGGCTTGTTTTGGAGGCAAACCCCCAATTTAAAAAGGCTCAACCACTTGCCCTGGTATCTTTAAGCAGCAGGCTGAGCCAACACTGGATTAATTACATTATGCCATGATTGAGACTGTTGCTAGGTTACAGCGCCGGTCCCTAAACCCATCCTACTGCGGGATTTCCCCAGAATCACTGTTGTGAGCGCAGGGCATCCCAGGAGGACAGGCAAGTGCTCTGGTCTCTCCAAGCAGCAGGACGCTTGGCTGTGGGGAAGTTGCAGGCAGCACACCCGTTACACATCTTGCCCCCAGCCCAGCCCCCTGCCTGCTCACTGCCCTCCCCGCAGCTCTACCTGGCCCGCTGGGCTTGCTGCAGCCCGGGTGTTAGCCGGGCCCCACAGCACCCCAGGGAGCCTGCGGCTGCTCGCAGGGCTGGCCTCCTCCAGCAGCACCTGCAATTCCCCCCCTCATTTTGCGTCCTGCTGAAACCTGAGTTTCAGTTATCTTTTTATGTTCACTGCAGGAGGGAAGAAAGCAAATTCCCACCCCGGGCCTTGGCAAGCCAGGGAGAAACTTATGACCTTACAGGAGCAACAGAAACAGGGTGAAGCTGAACCCCTCAAAGGGCAGGATTGCTGCACTCCTTGCATGTGGCCTTTGCCACATCAGGGAGAATGCAGGGGATTGCATTTCCTGACCCACTGGTCAGCTAGCTGCTAGCTGCAAGTCCCCGGCAGGATCCCGCTGAGAAAAGGCCAGCCCCACCACGGGGTGCAGCAGGAGATGTATTGTAGGGGCACCTGGGCTAGCACGGCCACAGAGGATGAACGCGAAGGGGAGCCGGTGCCAAGGACGGCTGCTCCCCAGCCGGGACAGCCTGTTCAGCAGGACAAAAGCAGTGCAGGGACATGAGCCCCGGCCACTCAGTGAGCAGTACGAACAACAGTGCTGGCAAGGAAAAAAGCAAGCATAAATCAGCCAGGAATAAATCTGGACAGCAATTACCAGACAGCTTCCGAGCCCCAGAGCAGAAGACTGATGGACAGCTTCCCGCAGGGATGCCGGAAACTGAGCTGGTTTGTGGGTGCTGGGAGCTGCAAGGACCGGTCAATCTGTCCTTATGCCACCTTCCTACCTGCTGTTTTGACAAGAGGGTGGAGGAAACCATAGATTGGTTATCACAGGCTGTGCCAAGCAGGCTGGGGTGCACGGCTCAGCAGCAGAGCTAAGCAGCTTGATTCTCTTGCAGGGATGAGATTTGTGACAGTCGATTGACACGAGCAAGCAGGGATGGCCACCAGTGCTAAAGAGACTTGGGCCATCAGGAGAAAGGTGCTGCGACCATGCTGCTTTTGCATAGAGGGAATCCACGGAGGAGGCCATCCAAGCCCAGAGGAGCCAGCTCCAGGCCACTCGGCTGCAGGTGAGCTAGACTCAGCAGCTAAGATGGGCTCCCAGCTGGGGAGCCACAGGCGTGCCGGCACAAAAGACACGCTGCAAAGCCTTCAGAGATCTAAACGTCAGCCTGCTCTCTGAGTATGGCTTCACCCACGTCTTGTGACCGCAGCTGCATCAAGTCACACGCCATGAGTTGCCAGGAGTAACAGGAGCTGCTAACCGTCATGCTGGATCATCCCGCTCCAGGGACGGGTACAGCCAGGAACCCCCCCCAAAATAAACACTGGGCTCACAGCTCCCATTCATGTCTCCGGTTAGCAGCACAGCCCCAGCTGCCCCAGCCAGGACACCACCCATGCTGTCCACAAAGCAGGCACAGACTGCCACAGACAAGGGGTAAATGCCCTCTCCCCTCTCCTCCTGGAGGGCTGCCAGACAGCTCTGGTACCACAGCCAGCAGATGTTCGGTCAGCAGATGTTCGGTCAGCAGCTGAGCGATCCAGCTGGGAAGACACAGCGGGTGGGAACAGGGGACCTGGGAGTTACCTCTCATGACTCATCATGAAGACTTTGCTTCAAGCTGGCACAGAGGCAGCCAAGGTGCAATCATATCATGGCCAAGAGCCCTGCAGTGCAACCAGCCAGCAGTGCAGAGGCAGGGGAGCGGGCAGCACAGCCTCCAGGCGTGTGCCCCCAGCAGCAGCCCCTGAGGACAGGGCTCCCCTTGCTGAGGTGGGGACAAGGCCCAGCTGGCACACTATAAATCTGCACTTCTTCCTCCTGCTGCTTTAAACCGAGACCTTGTACAGCACTGGCCAGCACTAACTGCAAGAAATTGCAGCTCCTCAAGCTCCTGGTATTTTTTTTGGATGACTGACAAACCTGAAAGCAAATACACTGGTACCTCTAGAGATGCTCACAGGAACTATTTATATCGATGTGAAGCTGCAGAAGCTTCTCCATAATGACAGGCACATATATACACTTTTTATATTTAGCTTACTTGAAGGACTGGGCATGGAGAGTCCAGCTCAGACAAGGTCTGTTTCTTTCTCCCCTCACTCACGCTTGCCAGTGCTGGATTACACCTCATGGTGTAGCCCTAACCAGCTCAGCAATCCCTGAAAATTGGAGAAGTCTAAAAAGCACCTTTTTCCTGCTATTCCCTTCCATGCTCCCACTTCACCCACTGGGTGGGATTTCTCTGACTGTGCTGTCAAAGCCCAAACATGCCACACACCCTCCTGGGTCTCTAGCGTAAGACAAGAGAGCTCCTGCATCTGCTTTTCTCTTTAGAAGGAGTATTTTGGAACACAATGACTCATCTTTGCTAGTTTTTGCCTCAGCTCCTTATGCTGACAAGTAACATGAGCCACAGGGAGTGTAAAGGCTCCTATGGTGGTCAAATCTGGCCCAGTGAAGGAGAAACCAGTGCCAACATCACTGTTTTCAGGAGACTCGGTGCCTGTACAGCCTCCTGCGAACCAGGAGCTGCGTTCGCAAGGAAGTGAAGCTGAACAAAAACGCTGTCTCCCTTACGCCGAATGAAAGAACAGCTCGCTCAGGACAGTCCTCAGCTTGGGGGAAAGAGCTCAGGATTTTTACATTCAGCTTTTTGGTTTTATTTTGTGGTGCATGATTTTTCATTTAGCACCCCATTTCACGGCGTGTAAGAAAGCAGCAGCATGGGGAAGGGGCATGCAAGATGCCCTTCTGTGAAAGAGTCCTGGAGGGACATGCAGCTCCTGAGCACAGGCAGACACGCTTGTGGTGGAGAAGAAGACGTGCAGAGGCAGTTGTACAACAGAGCTTTATAGTCAGAATGGATTGTACCAGGCTTTTTTTGACGCAAAATGGAACATGACCCAAAATCTTCACAAAACAGAAGCACTTTCAGGAAGGCAGCCAGCCGAAGCTCGAACGCCTGCCTGCCTTTTCACAAGAGAGGCCGCAAACTGCTTGTGTCCCAATCCACCTCTTCCTCCCCAGACGTGCAAAGTTTGAACTGTCCCATGCAATTTCCCTCCAGTGTCACATGAGATGTAGTAATCTCAGAGAAGTAGGCAAATGCTAATGGCAAACAGACCTGAACAACATACTGCTCATGCAGCAAAAACCAGTTTGTTTTATAGGGGAACAGTTACAAGTGCATTTTGGAGGCTGGAGGAAAGAAAAAGAAAAATGGAACAGGTAAATGCCTGCTATTCAAGACAAGCCTGGAGTGGGTAATGGATCAAAAGAACACCTATAGGGATGTAGAAGGAAACCTTAGCTTGGATTTCATGGTTAACATTTTACAACAAAAAGGGGAGGGGGAGAACAAAACCAAACCTCAAATCAACCTACAAGCAACAGGGTAATGTAATGCACAGATCCTTGAGGGAGCTTCACCGTCTTAGCTGCAAAAGGGACACCAGAACCAAAACTGAAGGTGGAACAGAGAATTAACAAGCTCCATCGAACACAGGGGCTGCTCATTGAGACACAGGCAAGTGCGAAGGGCTGGCCTGCAGTGCCCATCCAACAGCAACCAATGCTGCTGAGCAGGCACCGATCCATGGGTCAAAGTTCAAAGCAAAAAACTAAAAGGCTTCCCAAACTCATGGGGTAGGAGAAGGCTTCCCACCTGGGGCATGGGAAGGCAGCACGCTGGCTGCTGGAGGCTCAGCCCAGCAAATGCAGGTGCAGCATCGCCAGAAGCTGGACTGGGAAGGATGCTGTCTGAGCTACGGTGGTCATCTCTCTCAGAGCAGAGAGGCAGCCCGTGTTTTACAGCGTGACTGTTAAATGCCTGAGAAGCAAATGCCTTGCCATGCTAACACTTCCCTGGAGACAGTTGTGAAGCTCTGGATATCTTCATTTCCACATGAGAGTCATGTCCCTGAGAGGTACTGATGGGGGGGATTCTCGTATATGCAAATTCAAGGGTGGGAAATGCAGAAAAGCACTGATTCTTCTCTCAGGTTAGCTTTGCACTTTGCATTGTTTTCCCAAACTGCATAGCAGCTTACATGTAGTGTCTGAGACACTGGGGCCATGGAAATCAATGGGGCTTCATGAATTCCAACAGCAGCACCAGTGAGTGCTAATTAAGCTGCTGTGCAGAAAGGTCCTGTTCAAAGGACTCCAAAATCACACGCACTCTCTCACTCTGGCCCTGCGGTTGCTGTTTTAGGGAGCTGTACCATAGCACGATCTGCCGATTTAAAGCTCAACAGCTGGGTGAGCAATGGCCAATACCACCTTTCTCATTAAAAAAATGGGAAGGGTAAAAAAGACTTGAGACAGGCAAGCACGATGCGGTCATGCGGCACGTTTTCTTGCACTCCTCTTAACAAGACAGGAATTTCAGGTGTTCAGGAGTGGAATATAGCAGGGACCGAGCAAGAGGCAGGTCCCCTTGGCCTCCCGCACCCTGCCAGTGACCCGATGGGGAATCTCTGGAAGGAGGAAAACCAACAGCCTGGAAGCGGGCCTGGGAACTGTGTCCTGAACCTTCCCCTTCCTCAAGCACATCTCAGCTGGATTTTCATTGTGTAACGAACGCACCAGAACAGCACACACAGATGTAAAGCTTTTGTTTTGCTAGCTCTGTTTTGAGACAATATACTGCAAATGGCCAAAGCTTTACACATCTGCACCTGTCCTGGTGTGACTCGTAAGAAAAGATGGACAGCCACAACAGAAGAGTCTGCTGCAGTACATGTGGTCAGCCTACAGCTCCTCGTAGTCCCCACCTCCTCGTTGTTTGCTCATGCTGGCTCCTCCTCCTCCGAGAAAAGCCTCAAGTTCATCTATCTCATTGTTTTTCTCCTTGCTCTTCTTTTTCTTTTTCTTTTTCTCCTCTTTGCTCTCCTCCTTCTCTTTGCTCTTCTTGTGTTTGCTCTTCTTTTTCACAGACTTCTCCTCTTCCTGCAAAATGAGAAAATATTTATTAGTAAATCCACTGAGCATGCCAGCAGCACAGCATCCATCGCCCTGAAACCTGGCTCTGATGGGAAGCTGATTTAGGGTGAAGCATCTACCGAGGCTGGCTTGGAGTGAATTCCAGAAGACCCTCCTGCAAGTTTGGACAGAACAGACCATCTGGTTTATATGTAGCAGTGGTCTGTCAGGCAGTTTGTGCCCAACAATACCCCGGTACTGGGCAGGCAGAAACGTCAAAGACAAGCCTCCCGCAGACTTCCCTCGCTGCCTTTGAGATTAGGTCTGCTGGGGACACCCCTCTGCTTGGGAGAAGTCATAGTGCTATCAACACTCAGCCCACCGCAGATGCGCTTCTCTACTTAATACTGTATTTTACAAACTCATGCACTGCCGTTACAAAATTCAACTGTTCTAAAAGCTTGCTTTTAAGCTGCACAGCAATTAATGGTCTGTAGAGCCTGGGAGGTACAGATCCAGCTGAAGGGTGGGAGAATGGAAGGAAGTCCACCAGGTACACAGGGTACCCTGTAGGAAGCCACCCCTCTCCGCGGCTGGTAGATAACATGGCAGGTCAGCTCTGAGGAATTAAAATAATACCTCTTTGCTTTTCTTTTTCTTCTTCTTTTTCTCCTTAGAAGGTTGTTTATCTGTTCAAACAAAAACCAGCATTGTTTTTAATCAATTTAAACCATAAGAGATGCAGTTCTGCCCCACACTGCTCTGTGCCGCAGCCATGTGCTAGGCAATCCCAACTTCTCAGGACAAACTGTGCCCCTTTAGAAACCACCACAGGTCCCAGCAGTCACACCCTAATTTAACCAGACACATCTACTTTAATTCTCACCATTCTATTATCTGTATTATTCTGTTATGAACACTGACCTGGATGCTCACTGTATCGCAGCTGCTAAGAAACAGAGACCAGCTCTACAAACTGGTCCAAAGGCCAAACTGGGGACCAGATCATTATTCTGAGAACTGAAGAAGAGCCGCTGGGAACAATTTCCCCTTGACCACTAAAAATTCAAAGGCAGACAGAAATCCCACCAGGCATGGTTTGTGATTCTGTGAGTTGAGTTAGCAATGGAAGGTCCATGCAGGACCTGGCATCAGCAGATGGGAGCAGCCCAGCAGGCAGCACTTGCTGTTGTTCAGCTGGGTATGGAAATGATAGCCCCGCTAGTCCAAAGCATCAGTGCTGCAGTCCTGCTCTACAGTGGTAGTTACTTTCACGCTGTCAAATGAATCCCAGAGTCCATCACTGTCAAATCATTTGTCCCGGGTTACTGTAGTTGATGACTTGGCTGCTAATTGGACTGCTGAACGTCCACTGCCTTTGCACAGAAACTCCTTGAGCAGGAGAGTATCTACTTGGCTCTTGCACAGGAGGGTTTATAACCACACTACATTTCATGTGTGGTATCTGATTGCCAACCTTACCCACACATTCTTTTCCTTGGTTGACCGGTAAACACAAGTCAGCCATGGAGAAGTCTTACTGCTGGTCAAGCTCCAGCTGACTGACTACCAAGACATGTTTTTATATTTATCCCAGAATGAAGAGACAGGAGGAACCCATGTTGAATTATTAAAGATACTAAACGGAAGTTAAATTATTGACCTGGACCTCTGCAGATGGCACTTCTAGCTATTCCAAGCTGAGCTGTTCAGCAACTCAAGGCGACAAGCTGATGAAGCCATCGCAGCCTGTGACACCGTGCTCACAGTTTTAGAACAGCTATTCAGAGATCTCTCTCTGGTGTTGCTTACAGCTTTTTCTCCCCCTAAGCCTTTAACTTCTCATCTTTCGTGGTGACATCAGGGGCAGATCTATAGGAAGATGCTTTGGAGTAATGCCAAGACAGCAGAAATTATTCGTGGGAGTAAGATTTGTTCCCTCAGGGGATGGGGGAAAAAACCAAAAGCCTAAGGAATGCTTAGGTTGTGATCAGAACCCCACCCCATCCTTCCCAAAACCAGAAGAGACAATTGGCAAGGTATGTCATACTATTCTGCTCAAATTGATCCAAATTCTCGAAGGGGTGGACACTGCAGGGCTAAGCACACTCCCCAGGCATGCAAGGCTAAGCAGGAAGCCTTACCCAGAAGCAGCAGTGTGAAAGATGTGCTCCTGCTTCCAGCTGGGACAGAAATAATACATGGCTGATGGCACGGATGAGCCCAGGCCCCACCAGGGAAAAACTTAAAGATAGTTATTTATGCTGTGTTAAACCACACGAAAGACTCACACAGTGCACTGCATGAAGTTACAGGGCATTTTGTTAAGTGCAAATTGGTTTTGCTTACACCCTGGAACCACTTTGGAAAAAACAGATGCCTGACAAACAAAATCAGCACGAGTGGAAATAAGGTGTGACCTTTACCTTCCTCACTGCTCTCCTTGGGACCAGCTTCTTCCAAACCCAAACCAAAGAGATCTGAGTCATTTTTCAGTTTGAAGGAGGGGACTGTTGATTTCACAGGCTGGGGTAGCTTTGCTAATGAGGTATCCTCATCGGATATTTCAGAGAGATCCTCCCGGACAGGGAATTCATCCTAGAGACAAGAAAAGGCAGACCACACAGATAAACCTTTCAACCAAAATCTCTAAGCATTTTGTATACAAAGACAGCAGATGCCGGCAGGTGGGGAGGAGGGAAGGCAATCATGGAGCTGTTACTGCCTGGAAATCAATGCCCTTGATCTCATAAGCTCTATCATTTTCTTGCCTGGGTAAAATGTCTCAGCAGCATTAGCACTGGAAAATGTGCTCTGATAACTTCACATTCATGCTAAGAAAATTAAATTTCTGATTTAAAGGGATTAAATGAGACCTTCAACTATGTTAGCTCAACAGCATCAGCCTTTAGAGAGGCACCACTGTTTTAGGGAAAACCAAATCTGGCTGAAAACTCATCTCCAGACCCAACAGACAAAACCTTTTTCCTGTGTAGCTCTGTGGGGTCTCACATACCAGAGGCCACGTGCAGAGGGGCCAAGGAAGTGCTCTGTTTTGCAGACTATCTCCCTTCATCAGGTCAAAGAAAATGTGCTCCCAGGGCAAATTTGCCCCTTCAATGTGGGCATCCCCCAGGATGTGGCAGAGACTGGACATCACCCCAAAATCCTCTGTCTCTGCATGATGGGAATGGAAATTAAGTTTAATGCTGTTCTGATACCTGGCAACTGTTCCCCTTCAGAATTCGTTAACCACCCTTCACATCCTCCATACTGAAGACAGCCTTGCTCTGCTGCTGATGTAGGCAATGCCCCCTCCTCCTTGCTAATGATGGTGCTTTTACTGCTTTGCCTGACTGGTAAACCTCGAACTCGAAAAGCATTCACAAGCTGTGGGGCATCTCCCAGACCATGCTGCAATGGTAAGCTCCCTCCCAAACCCCATTCTCATCATGGCATGCCAGGAGAAGTAAACTTGCTGCAAACACTTTTGCTTTCATATTAAAGTGCCAGGAAAAGCGGGTACTGAAACTGCTAAACAAATGTCCAATTCCTTAATAAACAGCATGACACATAGGCAAGGTCAAAGAAACAGGCATAACTGTCCTTCCTGCAGGGTTCTGGAATGATGCACACACATAAACCATCCCTGAATACCAGACATCAGGAGTACCCCTGAACAGCAACTGCCCATCCCAAATCATGGTGAGCAGATTGCTCCACTGGCTGCTAGTGCAGATCACTGAAATCAGGGATATCTGGAGCCACAGCAGCAGGTTCCTGACAGCCCAGAGAAGATGCTTGTGTTCTCCATCTGTAATGCAGGACAGGTGCGGAGGGCCTGCCGCGGCCCACGCGTTCAGTGTCACGCAGACGTTACAGCCAACCTGGACACTGACAGGTCCTGCTCAGGCAGATTTTCCTATCTCAGGCACATTTTGTTATGGCCTTTTGATTGCTGGATTGACTGTAGGAAGCTCACTTGTTCCCTCTCTCTGGCATGCACACACTTCTACATATTAAACTCTGGGTGAAAAGCCATTAGATTTGTATTTCATACCTTCCACACAACCAGACTGACTGTGCTCTGGACTTACTGAGAATAAACAGCACATTAAAACCTGTAAGCACAACCTCTGTCGGTGTGGCTTCAACAATCAGAGCATTAGTGGGTTTGTACTTATATCAGACTCTTCGGGTTGCTTAGCACCTGACTTGCTAGGACTGCCACTGAGAGATGGGGGAGCAGATGAAAGCTCTGCCAGTGAGATGTCTCTACACGTCAAGCTCAGCTCCGCAGCAGCACACAGCAATTCATGCATGTTATTTACCATTTTCTTCTTCTGGCTGTCAGAATCCTCGCTTTCGAAGTCTGGGTCATCCATAACAAATGAGAGCATCTGAGTAGCTATTGGTCCCTCTTGGTCACTGTCAGACTCTTCGGGCTTTTCCTGTCTGACCACCCTCTGCTTGAGTGCATGTCCTTTGCTTTGGGCAATGGTCTTTGGGGCCTGGACTGCTGCTGGAGCAGCGGCGGCTGGCAGGCTAGTGTTCAGCTTGCTGCTGTTGTTTCTTTCGGGCCCAGAACGCGGAGGTAAACTGTCAGGAGGCTTCGGGTCAGTTGCTTTGGTCAAAATTGTTTCACTCTGTGGTTTTAGAGAATTTCTGGAAGACCTGAGAAGAAAGAAACAAACTGTCAAAGCCTGTCCACACTCCCACTCCGCGAAGCAAAGCACAAACACCAATTAGTAGCGGAGCCTGCCTCAAGGGCTGCAATGTGCATCTCAGCAGGAGAGGCAGCTCATCCTGGGGGGTGTGCCCACATGTGCCACTCAGGGGCTGAAGACTGTCCTCCTCCATGAGGGTCCTCAGGCATGGGTGCCTGCGCCAGCGGACCATGCTGGACTATCACCCACCAGCATGGCATGTGGTGAATGACCTCCGCTCCCCTCACAACAAGACTTGACTCCCCTGTACTTCTCACACTGCTACAAATGGGTGCTCAGCTACAGTTGCCTGTTCAAATTGAGAAAAAGGCTGGGTCATTCCCAAGCAGAAACACAGCGGCAGGACAGGAGCACAGTGCTCAAAGGCATGCTGCCCAGGGGCTGTGCAGGAAACACTGTACAAAGCAGTCACATCTGGAGTAAATACAGCCCCATCTTAGAGCTGAAGGGAGAGGCTGACAGACCAAGATTGTCCAGAGGCTGTGGCAGCCCATGCTTGCTGGCATAACCCCGCAGTGTGCTGTGCTTCATACCTTTTTTTTTCCCGCTCTGTGCCGATGTCTTCATTGGGTATGAGTACGACCTTAGAGTCCTTCACCTCCTCCTCTTCCTCCTCACTGGAGAGGGTGACGTTCTTGCTGGGCACCCGTTCTGCTGCCAGCATGGCTCTGCTGGGGATTTTGTCATCCAGATCCAGGTCATCTTGGAAACCTGCCACCATGGGGTTCCCCCTGGGCACCTCTCCATCGCTGCAAGACAGACAATGGTCAGACCCAGCACTCCCTGGATGTGCTAGGACAGACATGCCTCCTCCTCTTGAAAGCAGCCTGTCACTCACCTGGCCTTTCCACCCAAGTTCAAGGCCAACGTCCCTCAGCTCAGGGCAGCTGCACTGCCAGACTTGCCATGCAGTGCCCAGCTGCTACTCCGTTCAGGCTGGACCTGTGGGCTGCAGGGGTGGCACAAGCACTGCACACAACGGGCCACAGAAGGATGTGGCACACAGTGGCTGTGACTGCTTAAGTCGAAAATAAATGGCTGGAAAAGGTGAACCTTAGTGCTACAGAGCAGCCTGTTGCTTCAGCTCTATCAAAACAGCTCTGGTCCAACATGCAAGGATCAGCCAGTTAAGCCGTGGGAACTGCTTCCCTTAATCCTCATATCCTGTAATTAAAGCTCATCATGTACTGCCAATACTATGGGAATTCACTCACAGCTATTAGCTTTCTGGAATAATTTCTATTTCCCTGGTGGTCCCTCAAGCAGGCAGCTAGCCAGACCACATAACCTCCCCCCCTAACATTCCCTAAATTAAATCAACCTAAGGACACACTTTTAGAGCTAGGGGTCTGTCAGACCAGTACCAGAGACATCTTCATAGAGAGCTTCACAGCTGGAAGTACCAGCTGAGGATCTTGTGCGAATGATCCCAGAACTCAACCATTGTAATACCTTCTGAAGGATCTGTTCATATTGGAAATTCAGGTATTTCCCCAGTCTCGGCTGATGAGCCTTTGCATTACCGTTCCTCATTCTATTTGCTTTATCTGCAACAGATATGCAGTTCCTTCTTCATAACCCACATCACACAATATTCACTGTCCTCTGAATGACTTGATAGGGACAGTAAAAAAACACCCCTCATTTTTACACAGTGACCAAAGAAATGAGTATAGCTTGGAACAGATTAGATATTAGAGGCACAAATGGAATCACAAAACCTTAAAATCCTTAATCTGGAGGAAAGTGGTGTTCCGAGTCACTAGCATATGGGAGAGACAGTGGTGGATGGTGTGCTGATGGGATGGGAAATGCCAAGGCCCTAACACAGCCCAGCTGATTGTACTACTCACTCTGGCTCTTAAGGCTAGTTCCTGGCTTACAAATTAGTTTCAAAGAATTAATATATCTGCCAACAGATAACTGAGTTATTTGTGACACATGGGACACCACACTTATCCCAATGGGTGCAGCACATGGAGAGCGATTACAGTCAATGCTGGCTTAGAGTGCCAAGATCAGTGTTAACATCCAGTCCCTCTTTCTACTTTTTGTGCGGATCCTTCTGCTTCCAGCACTCACAGAACAGCTCCCAGCTAAGCAGAGGCAGGCTGCTGAAGAGCCCCTTCATCACTAACATTGCTGCTCTCATATTGAGCCAGAAAGGAGGCACACAGCCTGTCCCACACAAAGGAGAAGAAAACTGGTGCCAAAACCAGCTTCCAAGGCTGGAGGAATTACAAGAACGATTTCTGAGGTCTGCAAAGCACTGGCAGGGTTTCCTCTTGGAATGCACTAAAAAGAAAATGGATTTGCTTCCTAAAAATGGCAGGATATTATTCTGCAGTAGTGACACTGCATTTAAGACATCACTGCTCTATGAAGCATGGGGATGCTTCAGAGTTGCTGCCACTGCCCTTCCACCACACACGACTTGCAGCCTTTAAAGCATTCTCAGTCTGAACAGACCATCCACGTGTGTATACACACCCGCTCAAAGTGGGTCATCTCCCTGTGCGGTGAATACACTGCCTCCATCTATAACTTCCACACAAATCGCTGAGTGACAGCTTAAAAGCAAAGCAATGGAGTGAATACTCCTCAGGAAAATCACTGCTGCAGTATAAACAAGGTCTGACAATGCAAAATTAGTATCAGCTTGTGGTCCTGAGGTTCCAGCTGGAAGGAATTCAGAGCATGCAAAACCAAGCACATTGCACCACTCTCTCCAACGCTTGACGCGCTGCCAAGCCTGCGTCAGTGTTGAGCCAACATGTTTGCAGGCGCAGGTACCCACCAAAAATGACTATGCTCACTAAGGTCTGCATCTGAGCTACTGATCAGAGAGCACGCTGGGGTTTCCTCAGTGAGCCCTTCGTCGTGCACACAGAACGGCTGCCAGCGATTAAACAAGTCCTGCCGCAACCTGCGCGCACCATCTCAAACCTGGATTGACCATGTTCCACCAACCCTGCCGTGTGGCCAGCGGAGCCAGCCCCACTGGCAGCCACCAGAATCCTCTTGCCACATCAGATTTTGGGGCTAGAGAAAGAGAAAAAACCCAGTCTCTAGTAAAGCAGATTAGCTGAAGGAATCACATGCCACAGGATGAGCCTACATGACTATATTCTAGGAAATGGGGGTCTTCTAGTGTGAAGCAAAGAGTGTCCTCAGCTTCCCTCCCTTGGTCTAGCGCAGCTGGGAACCACTGTGTACACAACAAATGTCATAAAAGTGAAGAAACAGTTCAGAGCCCTTCAAATGTAAGGAAAGGAAATCTAGTCAATGTTTAAGGTAGATGTCTAGTGATGCTGAGAAGACAGAACAGGAATAGTGTTAGGTACAGCCTAAGCTCGCACTCAGACACCCACAGCCCACCCACAAACCTAGGCCAGCCTGACCTGGCAGCAGGGAAGCAGGGAGTCTCTCTGGAGCCAGATCAGTTCTGCCAGCGCAGTCACTTACACTGGCTCAGGGCACCAAGTTGAAGAGAAGCAATTTAAATTCTGAAACAGCAAACTGGGAGACTGAACTGCCTTCCTAATTAACCAGTAAGGAAACTGATCTGGGGAATTCTCTTTATTGCAAGCTAGAGAACCATAACACACTATTAAACAAAACCCAGGACTCCATTAATCTCCATAGATCTGTGCTGGAATTTAGTTGTAACAACAGCAAGAGACATCAGGAAGTGCTGAAAGTCTCTGCAGCTGTCTGATCTTTGGGCAAGAGCAGCCTTGTTCCACAGCCATGAGTGCATCCCTCACTGCTGGCACACTGCAGAAAAACAAAGTGGTGCTGTCTTATGTTACTTCTCTATGTGAACCCTCGCTCCATTGTCCAAAGACATTATGGAGTGGGGAATGGGAGAAGTTCACATGGCATGACTGAAAAAACCCAAAATTCCCTACATCACTCAAACACCCAAGAAATACCAGAATTTGCAACCTCTTTCTGAAGCTCAGAGAAGAAAAGCAAACAAGTCCTTACAAATGGAAGCAAATACATCCCTGAGTTCAGGAAGCAGTTCAGTTGCACAGAATAACATCCTGCTTCCAACTATGAGAACACCACCATTCCCTCTTCCCCGAGGAGTTGTTCTCTATGTGAAAGAGCAGCTGGAGTGCACGAAGCTCTGCCTGGGGATGGGTGAGGAGCCAACTGAGAGCTTAGGGGTAAGGGTTCAAGAGAGGACAGGTAAAGGGGACACTGTTGTGGGTGTCTGCTACAGGCTGCCTGACCAGGAAAAACAAGTGGATCAGGCCCTCTATAAGAAGACCGGAGCAGCCTCATGTTCACAGGGCCTGGTCCTCATGGAATTCAACCACACCCATGTCTGCCAGAGGGACAAGACAGCAAGACATAATCAATCCGTGAGGTTCCTGGAGTGCACTGACAATAACCTCATCCTCCTCCGAGAGAGAAGCCAACAGGGAGAGGTGCTCCCCTGGACCTCATACCCACAAAAAATGAGGGGCTTGTTGGGAAGGTGAAGGTCAAAGGCAGCCTTCGTGGACTTCAGGATTGTGAGGGCAGGGAGGAGGGTAAAAAGCAAGTGGGACTTGAGGAGAGCAGACTTTGGCTTCTTCAAAAATTTGCCTGGCAGAGTCCTGTGAGATAAGGCCCTAGAGGGAAGAAGGGCCCAAGAAAGTTGGCTAATATTCAAGGATCACCTCTCCAAGCTCAACTGCGGTCCATCCAGCACACAAGGAGTCAGGCAAAAATGTTAGGAGGCTTGCATGGATGAACAAACAGCTCCTGGACCAACTCAGATACGAAAAGGAAGCCTACAGCAGCTGGATGCAAGGACTGGTAACCTGGGAGGAATAGAGAGACATTGTCTGAGCATCCAGGGATGAAATCATAAAAGCTAAAGCCCAAAGGGAACGGAATCTGGCCAGAGATGCCAAGGACAACAAGAAGAGCTTCTATAAGTAGCCAAGTGATAAAAGGAAGACTAAGGAAAATGTGAGCACACTGCTCAGTGAGAAGGGGGACCTGGTTACACAGGCCATGGAAAAGGCTGAAGCACTGAATGCCTTCTTCACCTCAGTCTTTACTAGAAAGACCGGTCTTCAGGAATTCCAGCTCCCAGAGACCAGGGGGATAATGTGGAGCAAGGAGGACGTGCCTTTGGTGGAAGAGGATCAGGTCAGGAATCCTGGACAAAGCAAAACTGGACATATACAAGTCCATGGGCCTTGATGGGATGCACCCATGAGTGCTGAGGGAGCTGGCAGATGTCACTGCCAGGGCACTGTTGATAATCTTTGATCAGTCATGCTGACTGGGAGAAGTGCCTGAAGACTTTCCTGAAGAGGAAAGCAAATGCCACTCCTATCTTCAAGAAGGGCAAGAAGGAGGACTCAGAGAACTACAGCTTAGTCAGTCCCACCTTGATCCCCGAGAAGGTGACGGAGCAGCTAAATCCTGCAAACTATTTCCAGGCACATGAATGACAAGAGTAGTCTGCATGGATTTACCCAGGGCAAGGCATGCTTGATCAACTTGCTTAAAGTCTGTGATGCAGTAACTGGCCTGGGAGATGAGGGGAGAGCAGTGGACACCTGGCCTTCAGTAAGGTCTTTGACACTGTCTCCCATAAGATCCTCGTAGGGAAGTTGTTGATGTACAGGCTGGATGAGCAGATGATGTGATGGACCAAAACCTGTCTGAATGGCTGGGCCCAGAGGGTGGTGAATGGTGGCACTGTGGTCTGGTTGGAGGGCAGTAACCAGTGGTGTACCCCGGGGATGAATTCAGGGCCCAGTCCTGTTTATCATCTTCATTAATGATCTGGACAATGGGGCAGGGTGTACCCTCAGCATGTTTGCAGATGACACCAAACTGGGAGAGTGACTGATGCGCCAGAGAGCCATGCTGCCACCCAAGGGACCTTATCTGCTGACGAAATAGGCTAACAGGAACCTCCTGAAGTTCAACCAGGGGAAGCACAAAGTCCTGAACTTGGGGAGGAACAACCCTGTGTGTCAGTACATGCTGGGAGCCACCCAGCTGAGGAGCAGTTCTGCCACAAAGATGGTTGATGGTGTTCTGGGCTACATGAGGCAAAGCATTACCAGTGGTTGAGGGAGGGGACCCTTCCTCTCTGCTCAGCACTGGTGAGGCCACCCCTGGAATGCTGTGTCCAGCACTGGGAGCTACTCAGTACAGGCCAGACATGGCTGTACTGGAGAGAGGCCAACGAAGGGCAACCAAGATGATGAAGTAATTGGAGCATCTCTCACATGAGGAAAGGCTCTCTCACATGAGAGCTGAGGCTGCTTAGCCTAGGGAAGAGAAGCTTTGGGGAGACCTTATCAATGTATTTAAATACCTGAAGGAGGGTGCAAAGATGGAGCCAGACTTTTCAGTGCTGCCCAACGACAGGACAAGAGGAAAGGGGCACGCACTGGAACACAGGAGGTTCCCTACGAACATCAGAAAACACTTTTTCCACCATGAGGGTGACCGAGTAATGGCACAGGTTGCCAGAGAGGTTGTGGAGTCTCCACCCATGGAGATATTCAAAAGCCATCTGGACATGGTCCTGGGCAAGCACCACTGGGTGGCCCTGGCTGGGCAGGGGGGTATTGGCTCCAACTTCAGCCATGCTGTGATCCTCTGAACAGCCATGCTGTATCTCTGCTTCACATATGAAATGCACTGTACACTATGGCATTCTCACAAGAGCTAACTGCAAGACTCTTGATATGGACAGTCAGGCAATTCCTTTTATTTGGGTAAGAGAAGTAACTTTACAAATTCTCAACACACAGCCTTCTGCCACATCTTCAATGGCTCTTCACTTTCGGAGCTTACACTTGATTACAGCACACCCAGAAGAAATGCTGGCAAGCTGCGTAAGCCTAACACTCAGATATCTGCTTAAAAATGTTGAGGAGACATGAACGTGTCTCTAGTATGTTCTCAGGCTTTGTTCCTCACAGAGATGCAAGGGGAAAACAGCTTCCAGTATGTAGTTTTTTAAAACCAATAAAATCTCCATCAGGTTTGAGTGGTTTCACAGGAGATCTTTTGTTCTTTAGGTCAGAGATAAATTTCTACAGCAGTAGATTTTGTTGCAACTACAACAACCCACTCACTGCAGTACAAGCTGATTACTGGGGACGGTGCTTACAGAAGTCTTATGTCTTATGCATCATGGGGTTGCATTCGGCATCCTGAAGAAAGCAATTGTTGCAGGTGATGGTCAGAACCACATCTACATCTCTGAGTTTCTGCACATCTGGCTTGTTGTGGTAGGCCCTTTTTGGCAAGAAACAGAAGGTAAAATTGCCAGGCCACTGAGAAAACTGTGTGAACTACATAAGAAACCAGAGCAAGACATGGATGCCAAGCTGCAGAGAAATAATGAGCATCTGAATTTGCAGGGATTCACTGCAAGATCTTCACTTCTGTTGTAACTGCAGATGGTTAGCACTGTCATCACAGGATGAAGCTGTGAACAAGTGTCCTCTCTGTGAAAGCCCAAAGGTGTCTCCCTGTCTGCCCCTACCAGCTCATTGGCTCTCATGCTTCTCTCATTCTCTCTCTCTTTATTAAAACACCCATGTGTTCTGCCATCACAAGGGATGATGATTCAGGCTGACCTGCATTAGACAGGCATCAAGCCTCACACACAGCATTGATTTGAAGTTGTTGTGGTTCAACTAGACAACACTGAATCATGACACAGATGTCAGAAGACACAGAATTCACCACATTCACAGATGCGCTGTAGCAGCATTTAATTACTCTCCTGATTAATCCAGTGTTGATGACAAGAGGCAGAAGGCAGAGACTATTCTAAGCAGAGGGATGCAGAACCTGTAAGTATGCTCAGGCCACCTCTTAAGTGATGGTCTGTGCTTTCAGACAGTTTGCTGCACATCCTCTGTCTGAGCAGCTCAGTAAACACAACCTCTTTTCCCCTTTTTTGGTTAAAGGACATGAAAGCCAGGAAAAGAAAAAAAAAAAGGGGACCGTCCCCCACACCCCCACCCAAAACCCAACAAAAAATCCACCCCAGCCTACAGCATAACCTCAGCTTTCTGCCATTTGGAAGACAGAAGTGTAGAATCACACAATAGTTTGGGCTGGAACAAGCCTTCAAAGGCCACCCAGTCCAACCCCCCTGCAGTGAGCAGGGAAACCTTCAAGTAGATCAGGTTGCTCAGAGCCCCGTCCAGCCTGACCTTGAATGTTTCCAGGTATGGGGCTTCTACCACTTTCCTGGGCAGCCTGTGCCAGGGTTTCACCACCCTCATCGTAAAGAAGGTTTTCCTAATATCTAGTCTAAATCTCCACTCTTTTAGCATAAAACCATTACCCCTTGTCCTGTTGCTACTGGCCCTGCTAAAAAGTCTGTCCCCATCCTTCTTATAAGCCTCCCTTAAGTATTGAAAGGCCACCATAAGGTCTCCCCAGAGCCTTCTCTTCCCCAGACTGAACACCTCCAACTCTCCCAGCCTGTCCCCATAGTAGAGTGGCTCCAGCCCTCAAAGCGTGTCTGCAGCCTCCTCGGGACTTGCTCCAACAGACCCATGTCCTCCTTATGGTGGGGGCTCCAGAGTTGGAGGCAGTACCGCAGGTGGGGCCTCACCAGAGTGGAGTAGAGGGGCAGAATCCCCTCCCTTGCCCTGCTGGCCACGCTGCTTTGAATGCAGCCCAGAATATGGCTGGCTTCTGGGCTGCCAGCACACACTGCTGGCTCATGTCCAGCTTTTCAGCCACCAGCACCCCCAAGTCCTTCTCAGCAGGGCTGCTCTCAATCCCTTCACCCCCAGCCTGTATTGGTGCTGGTGGTTGCCCCAGTCCAGGTGCAGGACCCTGCACTTGGCCTTGTTGAACCTCAGGAGGTTCCCAAGGGCCCAGTTCTTAAGCTTGTCCAGGTCCCTCTGGATGGCATCCTGTCCCTCAGGCGTGTCAGCCACATCACTCAGCTTGGGGTTATCGACAAATTTGCTGAGAGTGCACTCAATCCCACTGTCTGAATGGCCAGTACTGATCCCAGCAGAGACTCCCAAGGGCACCACTGATCTTCATATGGACATTGAGCTGTTGACCACTACTCTCTGGATGCAACCATCCAGCCAATTCTTTATCCATCAAACAGTCCATCCATCAAATCCCTCTCTCTCCAATTTAGAGAGAAAACGCTAGGAAGGAACATTAGAAACGGAGAGAAAAAACGAAAGGCATCCCCTAAGACTTTTCTGTAATCTGCAGTGACACTCCCAAGGGAGCACAACCCTCTCCATCCTTCCTTCCAGAATCCCATTGAGCCATGGAGTACCCCAAGTGTCCTTCAACAAACACAGCCTGCTTTATAATGCCTCAGGAATGCAGTACCAGGCCACGAAGGAGCTTGGCCATGCTTTGGGCCTCTCTAGAGGGAAAATATTAATTAGGCAAAACATAATACCCCTGCCAAGTGCACTGTGTTCCAGAAGGAAAATATCTCAAATGTTTCAGCACATTTGGCCAGAAGGAAAATCCCTTCCTGAACCAAAGCAACCCAGTGGCTTAACAGTGAGCATGAATGAAAGCAAGACAGCAAAACCAGGAAGGTGAGAACTGGCTTTTACTGCTGTTCCTCATTCCCAGGGAGCAGTGTGTTACATGGGAGACAGCGAATACTATGACTGACTATACCACAGCCACAAAGGCTCGAACAATTGCAACAGGTTAGCCAGGCCTGACTCATCATTCAGGCTGCACATCCAGGTATGTCCCTGTCTCACCCTCCCTCCTTTCCTTACCTTTCACTATCGACACAGCGTTTTGCCTGCGGTTTCCCTTTGTCCTTCTGTGGGGCTGGGTCTTCTAGAAAGCTGTGGTCCAGGCTGTCATCAGGAACAAAGTCCTCCACGCTCTGTACTTTTGCAGGTGTTTCAGGGTGGGGTGGAGGACTGGCAGCAGCAGTATCTGTGTTAGCAACGGTAGTTGTAAAGTTCACCACAAGCCATACAGAACTGGCCTTTCACAGATCTGTCCTGCCCAGAGTGGCAGCAGCCACAAAGCAGAACCTTGGTTACACAGCAAGGGAAGATGAAGGTTAGGAACAGGACACTCAAACCAGCCCAGCACCTTGCACGATAGGTGACCGCTGCAGTTCAGAATGCACCAGGCCCTCTCTAGCGTGGTAGCTGACTCTGCTCTACGCTGAATGCTACGACTGACTATGCCACAGCCAGATTTTATACCCATGTTGTGTGCACTGTTCCTGTGTGATGTCCCTTCAGTATTCTCTCACCTTCTCTGGACTGTTCGTTCACTCACTCATTGCCTCTTGCTTTTTCAACTCTAACTGTCAAAGGCAGGATTTTTCACACTGTGTTTTTAGACGACCTGTGTCACCAAAAGCTCAGGAGCTACCACAAATAGAGACTTGCTTTAATATGGCTTATTTGTAGAGACACCATTACCCATCTTCAAGGTATCAGGCTGAAATCTCATGAAATTACCATAACCAAGAAGCCTGAAGTGGTTAGCCTTTGCAGAATTTGCAACATTCAACCTTTTCCTTCTGCCCGGGCTGCACTTTCCATCTAGGCTCTATTGTTTTGGGTGAACAAGATCCGTATATTGTTTTCTAGATTTTCGTCTACTAGTATAGCTTTCAGATCCCTTCTGCATACAAATAACACTGTTACTAATGCCACAGAGTAGCGTTGGTGTAAGAAAAAACACAGCCAAACGAATTACTACTGCAAGATGTCAAGGGAAAGCTTAAACAGCAGCTCCCATACAAGACAAGACTAGTTTGTGACAGTGATTTGTCAGCTCCCAGCAGCTAGTCCCTAGATATGTTTTCAGCAGAGATGCAGACCTTTGGCATGCTGCATAAACCTAGTAACACTGACAGGTCAACTTTTCCAAGCTGCCTTTTTTAACCCTACCAAAAAGCACCCTTGAGACACCAGGACTGCAGGCCACAAGCCTCAAACAGCTCTCAAGCTATGCGATAGATTGCAAAAAAACCAAAACAGAAGAGAAAGAAAAAAACCCCAAAGATTATAATACTGGTTATGTGTCTTTTTTCTGACACCATGTGTCTTTTTGTCTACATAGCAATATGACCAAGTTTTTTTTATTAACAAGGGATTTCTAACATTTGCTTCTCTTGTTTGTTAGTAGGAAGAATCATCAACAAACTGAAATGGGTGGACTGTGTCATACCTGGAAACAGATTTAGGATGCAGAACACTGTGTGCAAATTTAAAACTGAAAGATATCAACGTCTGAAACGGCAAACCGTGTTTCCAGCACCTCCTCCTTTCTTTCTGTGGGTGCCTCGAGAGTACTGTGAGCTTTAGAGACTGACAGTTTGAGGGAAGGTATTTCCAAAGGATGATTCAAACCATGTCATGCTAATGATTTTCAGGCAATGCCAGCTCTGCAGCTCCAGTTAGTTTTACACAGAGCATGTGACAGGCAAATTAAGGTCCAGATCAGCAAAAGTACATAAACCAAAACCCTCGATGCCTCTGCCCTGCACTTCATCTGGCCAGGGTTTGCACTGAACGCTGTCTACTCTGCCCCATTGTGCGCTAGCACTACGGAGAAGTCAAGGCAGGCTGCCTTTCTCCTCAGACCATCTCGGAAGGAGCATATTTCCCCGCAGGGGAATCCACTGCAGAGCCTGGACTTACGTGATCATTTCTAGCTGAATAACCTTTAAAACCAGCACTCCGCTGCTCGCCGTTAACACAGAGGAGCCCCTTTGAGCTGCCAGACTTTTGTGAAGCAAGAGCTTCAAACAGCTTCTCTAACAATTTTTCTTGCTATTCATGAGGTGTATGTGCCCCTGCTGACAGTTATTTTATTAGTGTTCCCTGTGTGTTCAGTACCTTCCTCCTGAAGCAGCTACAGCCAGCACCCAGAGCCAGCACCCAGCTGGCTGGACACAGTCCTCATCCAAGTCAAGCACAGAATCAAACCAAAATGCCCATCAGGAGAAAAACAGAGAGTGACAGCACAGCTCTCCTTGGACACACGCTGCACACACAGAGGGCCTATGTTCTTCAGACACCTGTCTGCTCAGTCTCTTGCAGGAAAAAAATGAAATGCACACCCTGCTGTACTGCAGCACCTACCTGGCTGGGGAGGAGAGGGGTCTGACGCGGGAGATGTCCCAAACAGGCGTGAAATAATGCTGCGCTTTGGTGGTGGGACTGCAGCTGGGGGTGCTGGGGAGGCTGTAGCTGGTGGATGCACATGTGGCTGCTGGGCTTCAGGTGCAGGCACTGGAGAAAAAGATGGGGGGGGTTCAGGAGAGACGGTGGAGCTTGTGGAAAGCGGCTGCAGCGGCTGTGGGGTGCCAGGGCTGGAGCTGCCTGTTGACGTGGAGCTTGGAGGTACTATGGGTGACTGGGAGCCAGAGGAAGGGCTTTGCCCGTTAGTTGTTAGTGGCGACGTGTGTCCTCGACTTCGGGCTTCCATCATTTCAAGGAAACTGGAGGGAAGATAAATTGCAAATATAAGGAATAGAGAAAACATGCTCAACAGAGCACTGAGCACGTGCTGGGCTGCTTTAGCTACGTGCTGAGCTGGGAGGGTATGGGTCTGCTTTCAGCAATGCGTAAGCTAGTCACCCGAGCTACACCGAGGTGGGGAGAATCCCAACCTACTTTGCACTGCAGGATGAAACCTATATTTGCAATGCTGCTGGGAACTCCCCAGACAGACAGACTATAACAACATGCCAGGGCTTGAAACACAACCTTAATTCAGTTCTTGGACATATGTCTCTAAGGAAGTAAGTGCTACAGGAATGGCACATTTTTAGATTCTGCAGAAGAGATCACAGTGTTCAAGAAAACTCAAATGCTGTAAAATCCTCTTCTTTCCGCCAATAATGGATTTGAGAGAAGAATCCTTAAATGTCAAAAGAAAAGAGCTATCCAGAAGGCTCACAGAAGACGGATTGCAACTATACTTCTCATCCTGGGCAGATATGCAGGCAGTCTCTCCCCCTGCACACACTCCCTCTCTGTGAAAGAGGCAGTGAAGCCAAGCAGCAGAAGCTCTGAAGCAAGTTGTGGTCCTGGCTGGATTCTTTACTAGAAGAGCATTAAAGCCTGTACCACTACAGAGGGTGAAATACTTGATCCTTTTCAAAAAGGAATCCCAGCCTGATCCTCCTGCAGCCTCCTTCTGCAGCCCATTTGGCCAGCATCCTTTGCGAAAGCTGTATGCAAAGAAACACTAACAGAAAGACAGGCTCTTACTATGAAATGATCTCAAAATAAGGTCTGCTACATGCAGCACATCTGAGAGAGATAAAGAGGACACCCGAAGTAAAGCAGCATGTATAAAATCTAGCACAGGTTACAGTCCTGCCTCTTACTCCATTAAGCCTGATGAACCTGTGCACAGAGGCTCTGGGTCCAAGTGCTTCTGCAAGACAGACAGACCCGGTTGTGCTCCAGACAAGTATGTCAAAGCAGAGACTCCTTTCCCATACACAGCACGACCTTGTCAATCAGGGACTTGAGCCAGGCAGACACCTTCACTGGACTGTCTGCTGATCAGAAAGCAAACAGATGGGGCTAAAAGACTCTAAACCTCCCTGAGACATCATTTCCTATTTTAAGGAGAAACTGGATACACTTCTAAGGAACAAACTATGTGACCAGCAGTGTCTGAAGCCCTACAGAAAACCATCCCAAGGAGGCTGTTACTTGAACTGGAAAACCAGGAGTCCTTCCTAACTAAGGAACTGGCTAAAGTGGAGATAAAGGGTAGCACTAAAAAGCAGCAGTATTAGCTAGGACAGAATTCCTTGGTAGAGTTCCTCAAGGATCAGCTTTGAGATATATTTCAGCATTTCAATGAAGCGGCACAGAGACTAGTGAAATACTCATGAGGCTGCAAATTGGGTGGCAGCATCAACAGGGAAGATGACAGGGACAAGATACAGAAAGAACTGGATGATCCTGAATAACAGAAATGGGAAGAAATTCAACAGTACAAAGGAAACATTCATCTGCTCGAGGCGTAGGAAACAATTGTTCTTGCTCCAAGTTCACCACATGAGAATGGCTAGGAAAGACTCCCTCACTCATTCCAGAAGACTGGACTAAAGGCTACAAACACAAAGCTGCCCAGGAGGGGCAGGAAGGATGCTGGCTGTCACATGGCTGTCCCTCAAGGCTGCTGTCAAGGCTACTCAATTAGTGCCACACTGTGGTAGCCTCACTGGTGCTTCCACCAGGGTCCGGGGCTAGGCTCATGTACTTATTCCACCCAGCAGAATGGCTACAACAACACAAGCTCCTGACAGAGCTGAGATCAGAGCATGCGACAGAGCATCCATTCCAGCATCCTCCTTCCCAGGGGAATAGCAGCTGGCGTGAGCTGTGCGGCAGCATGTTCCACTGAAAATGATGCATGGATTTGCCATGCTCCAAAGAGAAAACATGAAGGGGTTTAACTCCTGCACTGAGCTCTGCGCAGACTGCATCAGGTTTGTTTGGAAGGCGCACAACCGTATATTCAATACATCTCTGTCACTGCGTGGCAGGGCTGAGCAGTCGCACGCCACTCCTTTCTCAAGGAGGGGCTCATCATACACGCAATAAATTCAGCTTCCCTCAAGGCAGACTACAAAAGGCATCCGTGGTGAGGGAAAGATAAACCAAGAGTACCTGCAATTCAGCCCCTGTCCAACAGAGCGAATGCTCTTTATCTACAAGCCCACGTGAATTGCTATGGCCTGAAAAGCCATCCATGAGATCTGACTGCACAGGACGTGCAGCTCTGCAGAACCACCTCAGAAGTACCGCATGCTGAATTCTGTCACCCCTCCCCTCCGAGCTTTGATTCAGGGCTCCTGGCAAGCCAAAGGCAGGATGGCTGAATAGCAATGCTCTGCAGTACTCATTCCTCTGCCTCCCAAGCCCTACTCAGGGTTAAAGCCTCCTGCCTCCCAACCATGAAGGGACATTAATCCCAGCTTGTCTGCACACACCCGTTTCTGTTTATAGCAGCAGTGATACTGGCTGGAAGGCCAACAACCTTGGGCACTGCTGCATCCAGCATGCACAACACCGATGCCAGCGCTGCTCACCCTCCTAGCTGAGCTGGGCTATCTGCCTGCCCATGTGAGCACCTAAACCACCAACAGTACATGAAAATGGCACTAAACAACCTCTGAGTCTCTGATCAGGATCCTGGGTCCCACCACCAAGGCAACTGGACGACTCAGGTAGGGTAAGATGATCGTATACTGAAGACTACGGAACAAGGATCCTGCACAAAGTACACTCCAAGTATGCATGCAGTCATTTTAGGATACGGAATAAGAAGCTCAAAGCGTACTTAAAGCTGGACCGAAAAAAGTGCAGGATGCTCTTTACAATATCAGGGTATTTGAAGATCTACTGTACTTTGTACTACCAAAGCTGCCCATTTTGGATACAACAGGCTTTGTTCTGGGCGAGCAGCCAGCTCCAGAGAGATGGAGGGCTGTGACTGCCACCTGTTTCTCCTGCAGAAACACATGAATTTTAAGAGCTGGAGGGAAAAAATGCTTCATAACTGAAGTATGAGTGTCATCCTTCCCTGCAGCTCAGCTAGGCTGGAGATTAACACACATGCAGGCTGCTTCTGCACCTGCTCCCATGCCTTGCTCACCTACATTCTGCGAAGGACATAAGAACAAGTTATTTCAGTAGAAAGATACAACGGTTATTTGGGGACAGCACAACAGAGGTTCTTACCGCAGCACAGCACCAAGGAGAGCTGTGGCATGTGGGCTTCATATCACCTTCATCCTCAACTAGACACGCGGGCCAAGCTCTGTGCTGTGTGCTAAGACACTGGGGAAATAAGGATGGTCTGAGATGGTTTGACATGGGCTGCAGAAACCAGCTCTGTTGAGCTTTCATAGTCGTATCTTCTTCCGTGAAAGGTGGGGGTGGAAAAACAGCATAGATGAAAAAGCTGCCAGCTAGCTCTCAGTAATTTCCAGGGTGGAGGTGTCTAAGCATCCTCCACACTTCAAAAATACTACATAATGCATGAATGCTTTCTCTGGCTTTACACACACAAGCATGACTGTTTTGGGAACACACCAGGCCAAACCTGCCACATGTCTGTTTCTTCTCACATTCTGTGCAATCTGGCCACTGTGCTCCTTGTTCTATCCTTTTGCCAGCCCTTCGCAACAGGACTCGCTCAAAATCTTACTGTGAAACAAGCTTCAGGTCCACACCAGGTGTAGCAGATCAGATCCAACATTGAGGGTCTGGAGTGTGTCCAGCAAAGGGCAATGGAGCTGGGGAAGGGTCTGGAGCACAGTTCCTGTGAGGAGCAGCTGAGGGGGCTGGGGGGGTTCAGCCTGGAGAAGAGGAGGCTCAGGGGAGACCTTATTGCTCTATAGCTCCCTGAAAGGGGGTGCAGAGAGGGGAGGGTTTGTCTCTTCTCCCAAGTGCCAAGTGATAGGGCAAGAGGAAACGGCCTCAAATTGTGCCAGGGGAGGTTTAGGTTGGATATTAGGGAAAATTTCTCCACAGAAAGGGCTGTCAGGCATTGGAAGGGGCTGCCCAGGAAGCTGGGGGAGTCACCATCCCTGGAGGGATTTCAGAGACATGTGGATGAGGTGCTTAGGGACATTGTTTAGGGGTGGACTTGGCAGTGCTGGGGTAGTGGTTGGTAGTATCTTTTCCAAATAAGAGATTCTATGTTTCTATTAACGCAGAAGATGAACTCATGCTGTGACCTAAGTATCCTTGTTCTGGTTGGGACTGAGAGACAGTAAACGTGCCATGCAAGTCCAGACAGGTTATCAGTCCTCGCCCACGTGGGCTCCATGTCTGCCTTCAAATCCTTCCATCTCAGACAAAGTAACAAGTCCATATCCTCTAAACCCCTGGATACTTCACTGTCAGTTGGACCTGCCCACAAGACTTTTATGCAATTTTAAAGATGAACATGCTCTGTGGGAACAAAAATTCATCAGGGCCTGAGGTTACTGTTGTTCTGCTTCCAAACAACAACAAGAAGCAGCACGAAAAGATTTGTTATCCTCACAGTTCCTAAAATTGTCAGCACTCATGTCCATTTACTATTGAGGACAGGAGCAGTCTGAAGCTTTCTGGTTCCTGGTTATAACATGCTATGATCAATGTTTCAAATGTAATTCATGTGGCAAGAAATGTTTTAGGTTATTTTATTAATTGGGAAAATGAAGATTAATAGGCCATGTGACATCAATTTAACTGGGGTTACTGAGGGTTAGATTTTCACATGTTTGTTTAGGGCTCATTGAAGTTACTGAACCTGATTCCTCTCTAAGTCCAGGTCCCTAAATGTGAAATCAACTGCCAAGCAGGGTTGAGTCCTGCTGCCCAGGCTTTGGAGAGCACAGCCCCTCCCCAAGAGCTCCTCAGGTTTTCCACTTGACACAAAAAGGATGCTGCAGAATAACCCCCCTTCCACAACATATGGGACATGCTCCATGTTCTCCACTTCTCTAGTAAGATCAATGATGATAGGGTCAGCTACGATTAATTTCTAATGCAGCCCCCCCCCCCCAAACCCATGACCTGGAGTCCTATCTAGTACATGCTGGCTCCTGATCTGTCTGACAGCAAGCAGAAACAATAAAGCTCGGCCAGGGGGAAGATAAAGCAAAAGTGCTTTTACTTGCCTTGCTGGTGATTCAGCCTTTACCTGGTGGATTGTGGACCTGTACTTCAGCATAGCTGAAGATACTGAAGAACAGCTCGAACAGGACGTTCTCCTGCCAGACAGGGCTGGTGTTACTCAGCACCATGGTCTTCACAAAACTGCAAGCTGTGCTCAATGTGGAGAAACCAAACAAGCAAATAAAACCCCCAAACCCAAGCAATGACTCTGTAGTGAATGAAGCTTTCTCTTGCAAGGAGTGTGTCTCCCAGAAGAAGAGTCCTCATCAGGAGAGCGCAAATGCCTTCCTGCAGCCACTGGTCCATCATCTTCCTACCTGGACAGTACCACCTGGCCATACAGGAGCCCCTGACAAAGCAGATGTCAGCTGTATGACACCGCTGGGAAAGGTCCCATTCTGTCACATAGCAAACTTGAGCCAGGTCCTGCTGCTGCCAAGTTGTAGCTTGGATCACACAGTATCTCTGACAATCCAAAATTCAACTGCTTTGAATAGCTTTACAAAGTCTGCCTAACAGTTTGCGTTACAGCTCTTAAACACAAGGAGTAAATGATCTGAAAATTAATTTCTTATGAACAAGTCCCGTGAAGAAGTTGGACTTCATATGCTTACGAATCAACCAAGCGCACAGTGGTTTATGGATGGGAACTTCCTGAGTTTTCAAAACTCTGAGAAAGAAGATGGGATATCTCACAAAGAATGACATAACTATTCCTTTTGTCTAACATTTATTAATCCCTAGGGGGAAAAAAGTTAACTCAATAAAAGTTATGAACCCTTGAAATTAAAGTTTGTCTTTTGATATCAAGAGTAATACTAGAAAAAAATGCAGCCAAATGTAAAAGCTCATAAAACCCACACATTAAATCTGCTGATTAACTTGTGCAAATGTTTCCATCAGCAGCGTATTTCTGAAAAAAATGAATATGCAGGAAGAGCTTCCATAATTTCCCAAAAACTATTTCTCCATGCACACCGTTCAGTGAGGGAACAGGCACAGTGAACACAAAAAGTTTGCCTTGTGACAGAAGGGAAGAGGGGTACAATTAAAGATGGAAAATTGTGCAAATTAAGTACAAATTCCGAACAGAATACAAAAAAGTCACTGCTGTTTGTTCAGTAAGAATTCAGAAACTCAAAAAGGGCTGAAATGTGTCAGCACTGAAAACAAAATCTGAGAAACCACAGAGAAAGTACCAGAGCAAGAAGTGCGTCAGGCAGAGAGGAGACTAGCACAGGGAAGGAGCTGAAAGAATCTAAGTGTGTCTTAGGGAGGGAAAGCCCAGGGCCGGCTTACGTAAGGCAATGAGGCAGTGTGGGGTGCCACCTCGTGTTTTCCCTGGGATCCACATTTTGGAGCAATGATGTTTTGTCCTCAGGTACCCAGCTGCAGCAGGAGGAAGGGTTCTTGCACTCTTTCAGCACTCACTGATCCAAATTTAGCATTGGTCATGGTGGCAGAGCAGCTACCAGATGTGCACAGGGGTGAATGAAATAACCAAGATGACCTAGCACTGTCACCTCGCTGTGCGCCACAGCCTGATTATATGGCAGGAGGGCAGGAATTGCCTCGGAAGAGGTACTGCAGTGGCCACACCAGGGTCTGCAGCCCGAGGAGCCTGTGGCCACCCCCCCTTGCTGTGCAATTCATGCTGACTGACAGCAGAACTCCAAGTACTGCCTAAATTGAAGCATCCAACACAAGGGCTTAACATCTGCCAAGGGTCAACAGGTCACACTGCACTGATGCAGACACCACACAGAACAAGGCGAGTGTATGAGCACAGCGCACCAGGTGCTCATTTCGACATCCACTGCAGTAGCATGTTAAACATGATAATCCCAAAATGATGGACACCTGACAAGCATGGATGCCAGGACCTTCCCAAGCCCTAGTAACAAGCACAGTGACCTGTCTCACAACTTCAAGCTCTAATTCTCACCATGTACTGTCATTGTGTCCAGAGATACTCTCTTCACCAGCCTAACCTGTTTACTAAGAAACAGAACTTTACTCAAACCTGAGTTCCCTGCCATACGAGTGTGGTTATTTCTTTAAATCAGGACTTCGGCTAAAGGACTTGAGCCTGAAAAGCTCCTGCAGGAATAAAAAGTGAATGTACGAAGAGTATACTTCCCAACTTGGGGGCTTAACAGCTCATCTGTTTCAGAGGTGCTGCTGAAACAGACTGTTTCTACCTGAGGTGCAGGGAAAAACCTCAAAAATCCAAGAATAGCACTCTGTTTTAGTCAGTGTGGTCAAAATCCTTACACATGACATGGCCCAATGCTTTTCTTCTGGGATCAGTGGTGCAGGCCAGGAAGCATGCAGGGATATTTTAAAGACTCTTCTATAAAGAAGCGGGATTTTCTGAAAGTGAAGAGCACTGGTCTCAGTACACAGACATAAATATGCAGTTGCTGAAGTGCAGCAAAAGCTGGCCAGCTGCATAAAAATGTCAGCTTATTTGCTAAACCAGAATCCTAGGGAACAGTCTTGCTTTTAACATCTTAGCAACTCCTCTGCTGTCAGGTACCATGGCTGAGGTATTTCATAGGCCATGTTATGCCATTTATACAGCCTAATAGCGCAATTACCCACCTGCAGTGCAAACCCTCCCCAGAAGCTGAGCAGCAACCCTTTGCTACAGCATGCTGCTCTGCAGTGCAGAAGGGCAGCCACGCTGCTGTCCAGGCAGTGGGCATCTTCAAGTGCACACACCCCAACTCCTGTTCTTCATGTGCTCACGAGCTGGTTTGGAAAAGACAGGGCATTGCCATGTGGGTCAAATGTTTATCTGGCTTTGGAGTTCTGCAGATTACTCAGGGGCTTCTGCTGGGGTGATGCCAGCCACCACCGACTGTACAACTGCTCTTGGGAGCTTGCAAAAGGCAAGATGCCTTTTGACATGTGAGTGTGCAGCACCTAGAAAAACGTGACCAGTCTGGCCCTAGGATTCTGGATGGTACCCCATTGCAAATGACACTTTTCAAGGGCAGTATTTCTGCAGAAGCATGTACTCTGGAAGCACGCCAATATGATAATATGGTGTATGCTGGTGCAGCTACACTTGATGGGATGATCCAGTCTAATATCCATTATTATCCATTAATATGCCTTTAAATTCTGGTGTTAAGCAGACAATTCTCAGAGCTGACCCATGTCAGAGTAACCCAGAAGTAGATACAGAAGATTGGTTTCTGCTGGATTTGCGAACTGAATTGGCATCTGTGAGGGTCCAGCAAATGCGAAAGCTGGTGTAGTGGTGAGAGGTGACTGAGTAGCAATATCTTCTGGTTTGGAACAGCTCTGCCAACTCTGGATCCTTTTAAGTATCTTCCTGTTACACTGATGCAGTATAAACAGAACTACTGGAAAACCATCTGACAGCACAGCCCACGCAGCCCAGTCCTTCGAGTAGGGCATCAAGAGAATGGCTGAAGGCATGAGGAGACTAACCAGTCCCTAAGGAAAGGAACATTCTGGAAACTGCTGCTCTGTGTGTATACAGTGTATTTCAATGCTCTCACAAAGGGAAACACACAGACAGAGGTTATAGAACTTGAAACCTGGTCTGGAAAATACCTGTCAAAATGGCTGTGCATGAATATTTCATAATCATTGACTCCAACTTCCAAATAAAGCTGTCTGTAAAAAACCTCTTCTCAATTCACTCTGGGGTTGACTTTTCTGGCTTGCACATCACTGCAAGAAAGGCTTTGCAGTTGGAACTGTATTGGGTTTGTGTGGCAGAGATTTGGTAGTGGGGGAGGGGCTAAAGGAGAAGCTGTGAGAAGCTGCTGACTCTGCTCCAAGTCAGACCTGCCTCTGGCCATGGCTGAGCCCATCAGCAACGTGGTGGAACCTCTGGGGTAACATAGTTAAGAGGGGGAAAAAAACCTGCTCGGGAACCTGCAGCAGGGAGAGGAGTGGGATGTGAGAGACAAGGCAGTCAGTGCAGAAGGAGGGGAAGAGGTGCCTGGAGCAGAGGTTCCTCGGCAGCCTGTGGTGAGAGGGCAGGCGGTGCCCCTACAGCCATGGAGGGTCATGGTGGGGCAGAGATACACCCACGGCCCATGGGGGCCCAATGCCAGAGCAGGCGGCTGCACCCAAAGAAGCCCATGACTCTGTGGGAAGCCCGTGTTGGAGCAGGCTGCTCCTGAGGGACTGCATCCCACAAAAGGGACTCACGCCAAAGCAGTCTGTGAAGAACTGCAGCCTGCGGGAAGCACTCATGTGGGAGAAGTTGGTGGAGGACTGTCTCTCATGGGAGGGATCCCACGCTGGAGCAGGGGCACAGTGTGAGGATCTCCCCTGTGGAGGAAGGAGCGGCTGAGACACCGTGTGATGGGCTGACCCCAACCCCTACTCTCTGTCCCTCTGTGCTGCTGGGGGAGAGGAGGCAGAGAAAGGGGGAGCAAAGCTGAGCCCAGGAAGAAGGGAGGGGTGAGGGGAAGGGGCATTGAAGATCTGGTTTTGTCTCTCACTGTCCTACTCTGATTTGATTGGTAACTAGTTAAATTGATTCTCCTCCCTCCCAGGCTGAGTCTGCTTTGCCCATGACCACGATGGGTGAGTGGTCCCTCCCTGTCCTTGTCTCACCCCACCAGCCTTTCCTTGTATGTTCTCCTCCCCAGCCCACAGGGAGGAGTGAGTGAGCGGCTGTGTGGGGCTTGGCTACCGACTGGGCCTAAACCATGATAGAATTCACAGAACACATTTGTCAACAACATACAGATCTGAAGAGATTCCCATTCAGTGCACTGCAGACGTACTGGCTTTGCAGGGCTGGATCTGGCAAACACTCATTCCAGCAGCAAGCAAACAGGGCACTGAGCAAGCACATGGCAGCAGCAGCTAGCCACTATTTCAAATCAGAAATGCACTGAGGAGTATAGAAGAATTCAGAGGGAACAGAAGACAACAATATTGTTGCTATTACTTTCTGAAGAGCAATCAACTTGTGTACTGAGCAGTAGAGAGATAGAAAATATCCCCTTTTAGCATTAGATGCGTCACCATACATTCCCTCCAGGGTGCTGTTCAGCTCCACCCCCACTTCCCTCCCATAGATCACGTGCCTGTAGCAACCAGACCCTTTCACAGGGATCCTCAAGTGCATGTTTTACTTCAGGTGATGCCACTTAAAAGAGACATTTTGTAAGATCCAAAGAAATCCTAAATGTCAGTCACTGGACCCTTCAGTCAGGCTACACACCATAGCTGGGGCTGCCCAACATTCATGTGACACCCAGACTGCAACAAAACGGTTAGAAAAGATGGGTCAATGACATACAGTTCGTAGTTTTGATCTTCTGTCTCTTGCTGCACTGACAGCTCCTCCAAAGTTGCATCAATATCCAGCTGATTTGTCTCCAGCTGCCGTAGCAACGTCTCCCTCTGAAGAAAGGAAAACAAGCTGGGTCTGAGCAGGAAGGGTCATTGTAACAGATCTCTGGGTGCTCATGGGGTGCAGTAAGATCGTCTGTCACCACTCTACCCACAGCAACAAATTAAACAAGAGCTTTGGTCCCTCTCACGGTGTTCAGCTTAAATACAGAAGTACAAAGGGAAGCTAAAGCAGTAGCAAAAGTACATTAATCCAGAGAGTCTGTGCGTAAGAAAGCAATCTGTTCTGCAAGCTATACTGAACCATAAATCAATAATTTGATAATGTGTGATTTTCAGACCCAGCTGCATTTGGAGAACAGTATCAACTCCTGCAGAGAGCAGTTGTGCAACCCATTCATTCTGACGTTTTACTTTTTCCCCTGTGCTAAAGAAGTACCCCTGTGAATAGGACCCAGCTTATGCAAAACCTCACAATAATCTTTTTTGCTGTCAGGGGAGATGAGTGAGCACAACCTGTCAACTCAGTGAAGAAGTCCCTGCCCCTCTGCCTTCAGCTGCTGCTGCACAGATGGGGGTCAGACACTCCAGTACAGTTCAAGTGTGCAATACAGTGAGTCAGCCTCACAGATGTACAACAGGGTAGCTTAATTCCATCCTTCCCTTTCCACTCTTCCAACAGATTCCAAGCCAAAACCTCAGCTGAGGGAAAGCGCTGTCTTAAAAGGCTCAAAACCAACTGCAAATGGTCATGGGACAATCCTCCTGACAGCCTGGAAGGCAAAAATACCAAAACCACGTGCATTACGCTAAGACTGCACAGGCATGGCCACCTCCCAAGGCTCACCCGCAGCGGATCCAGTCCCAGCTTCCTCACCCGTCTGCCCAGCAGACCTAGCTCTGCAATGGGCACAGGGCCAACACAGCCTCCATTTCTGCAGAAACGCCATTCTGGAACCCCCGTCCAAGACTAGAGCTGGTTGTGGCCACTGCCCTGCAAATCCTGCACCAGGGCCCCCTCCCCCTGCTCCGACACAGCCAGCAGCCAGGCAGCTGGGCACTGTCCTGGCTCTCACCAGCAGCGCGCTGCCTGCCTCCTGGGGAGCCTCGCAGCAAGGGGCACGCCAGTCAGCTTACACACCACTTCTGGAGTCAGAACTCTGGATACTCAGTGCCTGAAAGCATCACACCTCCCTCTCCCAGTGCCTACGCCCTAGCCGCCGCGGGAAGCAGGCACGGCTTGTGCCAGACACGTCTGATGGCTCATGGTGCTGCACAACACATGGTGAAGCAGGGTCTGCTGGTGCCATGAGCTGCCAAGCCGCACTGCCCTGACGTAAGGGGACAAAGGAAAAACCCCAGGTCTCCTCCAAACTGCAAAGGTTTTTACAACTGCCTTATCCTCAATGTGCATTTAAGCTTTCTACTACAACACATGTTTGAGGTTCAGCGTCAATAACCGTGGTGAATTTTTAATTCCAGGTTTGAGAATACAAACACTCACTGCAGAAAGATTCCACTGGAATAAAAAGCACAAAAGGCAATCTACTACATAATTTACAGAGTAAAATCCCCATGGTAAGCCAAACACTTGGATAACACAATGGCGTTCAGTCTCCACATGCATATACTGGTGACAAAATAGCTTCACAGACATTACAACTTTGGAGCTATCAAGAAAGTGTACGAATGTAGAGAGCAAGTAACTCGCCTGCCCTCCATAAACACAGCACACTACTCTGTCCTGGGAGCAGTCAGGGCACAGCTCTGGACTCCCACGGAACAGTCTCATTGATACCAATTCTACCATGACTTAAATCAGCACTCAAGGCTTAAGTAATTTTTATTTTGTATTATCAGACCATGTGATTCCCAGCAGTTGGTATAATTTAAATATGATAATTTACTGTAAGATACAGTCCTTCTTGAAATTTAAGAGCTTCTATGACCATTTAAGCCAGTTTACTGCTTCCAAGGCATTTATATTTTTTTACCTTTGTCACTGTGTTAAGAGCTTGCAGTGATCTGTATTTCCTTTGCTAAGCAATCTTTATTCATTATGCACATAAGCTCTATGCAGATGGAAACCTGACTTCAATTAACATGTATACAAAGAATTACAAAGCCATTAGTGAATTCGAATTCCCTTTATTGTGGTATACAGACAGAATTCCAGCAAAACATACTATACATATTTAAACTGGCTACACTAAACAGAAGAAGCACTAATCAAGACTTTAGAAGTAATTCTAGGTTTTAAAGTTCTAGATTTTAGAATTCAAGACTCAATTCAAAATTTAGAAGCAACATATTTAAACCTTTTATTTTATTCATAAAGTGTAAGCAGAAATGAGACAAAAAAAATAGTAATTTTTCTGCTTCTCAATCCTCAGTTTCCTAAAATAGGTGAAATAAATGCTGGGCAAATTAGCTGAATGAGCAGAGACAGAAGGGACACTGCTCTCCAGTGCTCACCTTAGTCACTTGGATAATGGCTGTTATTAAACAAGCAGTTTGCCTTTCCTCATACTTTGGCAGTAAGATATATACCAGCCTTACTTATTTCAATTTTCACAGATCACAGTAAATTAAGAATTTAGATTTCATTAAGTTGTTGCATTTAATTTTGTAAAAATTCACCACTAATAATGGACTTCCAAATGCTTAAAAAATAAATTCTATTTTACCACGCTGGTATTAAAATATTACAGAAACAGCTTATTTTTAGCCATGACCCAAAAAAAGGGAATAAATCATGGGCTACAGACCAATGCTTTGGCTGAATGCCACTTTCAAGTGCTTCCTGGAAAAGGCAATTGCAGCTGCCTGCGGAATTCTGTCTCCTTTCAGCGCAGCATCCGGCGGCCCAGTTGACCTGATCACATTTGCACATTATGTGTGCCACCAGCAACACCTACAGCTAAACTGCACCCTCAGGTCTGACAATCCTTCCTCGGAAAGGAACTGGTAAATAATTGAAGAGCCCAGGCTGCTAGAGGGAACGTGCTCTATGGTGGGGTATGAATTTCAGCCACCGCTTTCATGAAAGATGCATGAATGGAAGGTGAACGCAGAATGTGCAACTGAAAACCAACGCACCGAACTCCAACTCTGCTGAAGGACAGCCTGGGATCTCGCTTACAGCTCAACAACTCTTCCCCTCCAGAGCTGTGGGAGGCTAGGCTGAGGAACACTGAGAAACCTCAGGGGTCCACTGAGGCCAGTTGAACCATCTGTGTATCCAGTACCTGGTACACTCCTCTCCCTTAATCCTGCTTTGCTTTGGCATACCAGGCAAATGGCTCCTCTCTGAAGCCTGTTGCTGGCAAGCCTCTCCAAAGGGAGAAGGAGAACCTGTAGGAATTAAGTCTAGCTGTGATTTTCCTATAAATTCCAACACCATGCTGTGCTGGTTGTTAATGAGGCCCAGCGGGGACAGTCCTGACTCCCCCTGCACTCGAAGGGCAAGAGGAGCAGCAAAATGCTCAGAGCCTCCCAGCAGCAGCTGCTGCGGAGCAGCACGACACTCTCCTGATAAACCTGCGGTAGGAATGCAAGCAGCACAGAGAAAGCTAAGAACTTTCACCTCAAGTAAAGCCCCAAAGCCTGTGTGAAAGCAACCAAAAGCCTCCAGAGCAGTGTCACCTGCCTCATCACAGAAGAGGAAGGCCAGGGATCTCCTGCACGCCAGAGGGAAACGAAACAAGCCACCTCCACAGTGGATCCTCTGTGGTGATTTTTAATCAGAAGGCACTGAAAAGCACCTGCCTGCAATCCCTGTAGGAGCACAGAGCTGCAGGAATTTGTTTTGGCACTGCTGTTTTAAAAGAAAAGACAAGCAGCTATCTCTCCTTGAATAACAGGCACAGGACAACTTCCTCAACTGCCATCCTCAGCGGCCTCCTTCCATGTCGAGGTACAAAGAACATAGCAAATGTATTTACAAGCATGGTTTACATGTGCCCATCCAAAACTCCCCTTGCACATTTTGGGAACTAAACTGTAACGAGGAGTCTTTTCAGGTTTGTTTCTGCAGTGTTGAGTTATTTAATTATAGTACATGAAAAACGTAGGATTTTGGAATCTAATTATGTGGCACCTTTTGGAATACCTCCAGGGCTATCCCAAGTCCACTAAAGGGGAGAGTAAATGTAGGCTGGTCACTCCATCTCCCTCACCTCTGCTAAACCATCACTGGAATCTTTACACAGCCAAAGGTTTATCAGATTTGGTTTTTTTATTTCCCTGAAGACCAAGATTTATCCAAGAAGTTCTCTGGCTTTGGGGCCTATTACCATATCTAAGTGTCCTAATTGCTTTCAGTCTCGAATTAATAGCTCATGTTGACTTACACACAACACATTTAGAAGAAAGCTCCCATAACACTGGCATCCTAAAGCTGCTTCTGAGTAAACCTGATACTACAAATGCTTTGGTATTTCCTGCTTATAACTATGGCTAGGAACATCATCACATACACTGATTATTAACAGCATCGTTATGAACAGCTTTCAGAAACAAATTTGGCAGGAAGCCTGTTCTAATGTTGTCTTCTCTTATCAACAGCTATTTGAGAAGAAAAGGAGAGACCTACAAAACCAACAAAAGTAACCTGGGAACTAATTATTCTGCATGCCATGCTTTACCATAGGAGCCAAGGTTATAAACCCAAATATTTAACCATTGCCATGCTGGTGGATTTTCTTCTCCAGTGAGCAGTAAGTTGGGTTTGTAACCCTACAGCTTCCTCCTCAAAAATCTGTTGTTTGATTTGTTTTACTGGTTTTTTATACATTCGCATTTCTTATCCTGGTTCTTTCTGCTCTGCAGCCTGAGGACATGGTAACATCCACCAATATAGCTGAGCTACCAGTTCAGTGGGAATTGTTTGTATAAAAAGAAATACAGACATTTCAGTTACTGGTGAAAGATAACCAAGATCAACTGCCTGGTTTTTTCCATCCAAAAGAAAACAATGATAAATCATATGTACCCCCAAAAAGCATATGATGTTGATCCCAAACACACCCCAAAAGGTCCTCCTAAAGGACCAGAGCTAAGCATTCCACCCTTCTGTGCCCATTCAGCTTTGCCACCCAAGAAGCCTCAGTTATGAAGCAAATACGAGACTTGGATCTCTGTGGATGGGATTCAAGCAGATCGGTTACTGTTAGGACAAAGGTCTTCACCAAGCAGTTATCCCTGAACTGTTCAGTTCATGACCAAATCTCTCCTCATCTGAGTTTTAATTGAACAGCATTTACATAGTTCACCAAATGTGTGTTCATAACATTTTTGACTTGGTAGCTACACCACTGGATGCAATTTTCCTGCCAGTGTTACTCATCACCCTGGAGCCTTTCTCCAGGGATAAGCATTTGCAAGCACTGCGGAGAAGAGTTCACTCACAAGCACAGACATGTTTAAGTCACAGGCACCAATGTTCTAACACAACTTTGTGATACAAACTTCTGCCTCAGAGACACTGAAATCTGTCCCACCCACCCAGCAGATCAGGGAAACTCCACGTCTTACCTGCAGCTGCAAGAAGGGGATATTGAAGAACTTGTGCAGGTACTTGAGGCCGAAGCTGTTCTTCATGGAAGACTCAGCATAGCGAAAATAGGAAGATCCAGGAGGCCTGTCTCAAGCAGATAGGTGGAGAGAATAAAACTGTACATAGAACACAGACTGCATACACACAGAAGAAGCACTTGCTGAATTACATACCAAGAACAATCATTTGCAAGCCAATCCCTCAGTCCCCAAATGTAGGCTAGCAGGCTGTTCTGCTAGGGGCTCGCTATTTTGTTTACAGAGTTCACAGTTTGCTTCTCCTGAAGGGTGGCAGAACGCAGCTGTCACGTTGCAGTGTCATGCGGCTGCCAGACTAAGAAATACTGTATCAGGACACTGGGTCATTGGTTTACTAAACTGGGGGGTTCACAGCCTTATGGTGAAGGTTTTGTTTTAAAACCACAAACTAAAGTCACATACAGAGATGATCTTGTAAATAAATGATTACACTATGGATCAAGCCTTAAAACTGGTATAATTTCTGTGTGCCTGACACAAGCATAAACAAGTAAGAGACTACAAAAATTAAAAATGCCTTTAAAACATAAAACCACACAAAAATATCCAATCTATTGAATCCTGATGAACATATAAAGGTTTATGCTAAATAACAGAGTGCTTCAGACCTCTGCATAAGGGAAAACCTTGCCTGGCTGACATGGGAGGTGTACGACTTGGCTGTGGCCAGTAAATGCTGTGTGGGGATGCTCTCAGGGGAAGAGCAAGGAAGACAGCTGCACTAGCTGGCTTTCTTGTAGCAGAATTATTTGGAGAAGAGTTATGCTGCAGGGAGAGGATTCTTTCACAAGAGAGGGACTATCCAGAAAGAAGACTTCACGGGAAAAGTACTTTTGAAAGGCACATGCTGACAGGCACTCAGTTTCTAGAAATATAGCTAACAATCTGCACAAAACAGGCTCCTGGAGCAAAGCGCCCATCGTGTCAACTGAATCTGCTGAGAAACTCGGAGCTGTGAAAGCCCAAAAGCTAGGGACAGGGCCAGAGGACGCATGTGATATGCGTCTGAAACATGGCAGCAGTAGCCAGGCCTGCTCCCCTGCCTGGTGACCGCGGTGCCTTCGTACCTGTTCAGATTGTCGATGAGGTCCCGCACATCGCCAGGCAGAATGACTCGGTGCTCCCCCATGTCTCGGTAATTTCCAAGCACACACACTGGAACGTGGGTCGGCACTTTAGGAAGTTCCCTCAGAATATAGTTAAACGTCCTTCACCATAACAGAGAGTCAAAGGCAGATGAGCAGGAAACATTCTGTGAGCAGTTTCATGTAAAAATCACGGAAAAAACCCCCACAAAAACCCCAAGATATTTTCCCCAAAATCCAAGCCTCTGGCTTCTTTGCCCCACCCAGAGACATACACTAACTGTAAATATGCTTGCATCATTCTTTATTCAAAAACAACTTGACAAGTTTGATAATCCACTTCCACCAGCAACATCACATGTTCTATTTCCTTCAGTCCTACAAAACTGTGTGGGGTCAGCAGAGAAAGATTCCCCCCCTTCAGCTGCCAATAGCTCACTGGCCCATCCCAAACCTGTAAAACACAAGCTTAAATATAAAGCAGGAGCCCTTATCACCTCCTCTTTCCACTCTGGCTCCCACACAGCTCTCACCCTCCTCAGCAGATGTGCAAAACGAACAGTTAATTATTTCTGTATGTTAATGCAGCCTAAGGCCTTGGAATAATCTTTACTAATACCAGTCTTCCTGGGAATTTCTCACTAGCATTCATCTCTCCCTTGTGCTCTGTAGTGCATGGGTTTGTAACATGCCCAACATACTTTGCACCTGCGATAGCACTAATTATCAAGGTTCACACAGCAGTTTATCAGAAACCACAGTACACAAGCCCACAGGGAGACTGCTTGTTTGAAACAAGCCCAGGAAAGGAGTATATTAAGAGACTTGTCAGAAGATACAGCTATTACTTTAAGGGATCCAAGCTTGCTTCAACTCATTAGGCTGGTTATCAGCTGCAGAGTCCATCAGGGAATCAAGAAGTCTCGAAATAATTTGTTTTCACTGAACAAGCGAGAACCATGTGGTGCATGTTGCTGAAGAAGTCTTACCACTGTTTGGTGATGTCAAACATCATCACTACGCCATTGCAGTTTTTGTAGACATCCAGGAACTCTGCATCCAGAGCCATTTCGGACTCTGCCTGAGGAAATAAAGGCCAAAGCAGCAGTAAATAAACTGATTCAGCTTCAGGCTTGTACACAACTGGTGCAGCGCTGAACAGGCAAACTTTCTAAAGTGACAGCAACTATAAGTACCTATGGATTTCACATCATCATCACTTCAGCAAGACACCTGGTGGTTCACAGCCTCCATTGCCTGCAGGAGCAGGATGTGAAGCACCTGACAATCTCTGAAAAAACCATGTCTGACAGCAAATGTTAAATCCCACCCTCTCCGCTCTCCCCTGTGCCCCCATATCCTGCACTGACAAGGTAACTCAATACAAATTATAGAATGGCGGACAGAGGACACAGCTCCCCTTCCACCTCTTTGCCGACCCAAATAGCAGTATTTCTAGCACGTCTAATGCTTCTGGTGTCTAAATTCAGGATGTAGTTCTGAGTGAGTTTCTCCCACGCAGGGTTGAAAGTATTTACTAGTACTGGCTTTGCTTTTCATCTTTGGGGCTCTGCATGCTGCAAAGCTCAGTACTGGTCACCGCTCAGCCCCCAAGGCTCCTGCTGCAATTTAGTGCCTATGCAACAACTTTCACTCGTTTCCCAGGAGTGGAGAATGCACTGCGGTTTGCGAAGGGAGAAGCAGCTGTGATGTCTGTTCTCACAGAGGCTCTTTCCCCTTGAAGAATGTTTTTAAAGAAAATTCCCCCAATATGACTGCACAGATGGAGCGCGACTGGCACCCTGGGGCCACAGGTAACTCTTCATTGCCCTGACCCACCCCAGAGCAAAGTGCTCAGTGCTCTGCACAGCAGCGATGCTGCCTTTCCCATCAATTGCAACAAAGCAGTTATTGAGCAAGTACCAGAACACTGTCTGTGCCCTGACCCCACAGGGCGCTGACACATGAACAGGAGCAATAAAGCTCTTTAAGAGCAGCAGCAGAGATCATGGGATCAAGTGCCTTTAAACTGATTATTTCCTGAGGATAAAATCATACATCTTTACAAAGAAAAGCCACAGAAGTTCACTGGCAGCCCAAATGCAGTCTGGGGAACGTGGTAGGAAGGTCTCCACACAGCACTTTGTTCTACAGCAGAGGAGCCAAAGGAGACGCATTCATGTGAGAGCCTTGAGGAAGCCACTCTTTACTTTTACCTGTTAGGCAGCACTTCTGTTGCCCCTTCTTCCTCTGTATTTCGAAGGGTGTTACAAGGTAACTGTCAGCCCGGTTTTAAGGAGCAGCCAGACAGCATGACATGGAGTGAACTTCTGCAGTCTCCCAAGAAGTCCATTACAACGGACTTCCTGCTGCTGACGATGTGCAGATGGGTACAAAGCTACTGAGTAAACATCTAGGGCACAGTCACTTCCAAGAGACAGAACGGAAAACAGCAGGGAAGTTGAGGTGAGGACACGAGCAAGGATAAAATGCACAGGCAAAGGCGTGAAGAGCATCAGGGATCACATCCACCTCATCCACCTGCCAGGCCAGCCTCAAAGCAGAAACAAATATAGAACTTACTCTCCACACACCAAAGGCAGACTAGAGGCCTCCCACTCAGAGGCAGATACCTGTGTTCAAGGTGACTCACCTCCTGAGGGTCATTTTCCAGTTTCAAACCATCTCCTCGTTTTTTGCATTTTCCTTAAAAAGAATTGTAAAAGAAAAGAAGGCATTACATTCGGCAAAGAACTCCAGGGTGGGTCTGGGCAGGACCACAGCATTCTGAACAGCACCTTAAAGCAGATCCAACTTCTACTGTAAGCATGGAGAATGAGGAGGGATGGGACAGGCATGCCTTGCTGAACAATGCCGCCTACCCTGTTCAAGAATGCTAGGTAGCCTAATTCAAAGATGAATAGGAATAAACTCTGGAGTAGCTTAAACCATGCTCGTCACAGCATAAAGTCATGGCAACTAAGTGATACAGGGTTTAATGCACTCCCTGACCACAAAGGAAGCTGCTTTGTTGCATTTTTTGTTGCATTAGTGTTGAAGAAGCAGAAGATTGTGGGGCTGAGGAGCACAGCACCTATGCAGCCTTCCTAAGAGATGTGGGTCACTGACCTGAAGCACGCAGTCTCACAAATAAGCGTGATCTCAGAGCCCAGTGGGTGCTTTGGGCTGACTTGTGACCAAAAAAAAAAAGAGGTGGTAGGAGACTATGAGAATTTAATAGCTGAAAGACAGAAAGAACTTATACAAGGGGAAATCCAAGCAAAATCAAATACACTGTGGCAAGGGGGCTGTGAAGAAGCAGAGGAGACGGCACGAAAGGCCAGAGCCAGAGGGTCAGGTGTGCTCGTCATCAGCAAAGGTGCAGAAAGGAAATCCTCCAGAGGCACCATCCAACACCATACTGAGACACACACACAAATACGCTAGAGGACAGGTAAAACTTTGCGCTCACAGAAAACTGCAAGAGGCAACAGGCTAAACACCTGGAGAAGACACTAAAAAAGCACTCCAGAGATGTGCCCTGCAGTCCCACAGCCACAATCCCATCTGAAGGAATCTACAGGTTTCTCTCCAACTCATCTGCACCCTCTAAGGCATGTGCTAAAACACAGCCCTTGTACTTAAAGGGCAGAGCTCCTGAGACTTCTCCCTTTTCTTACAGCTTCAGTAAGCACTGGATAAGTTCACAAACTGACAGTTTGAAGTACCACTGGCATTTAACTCAGCACTCCCAGAAAAGGAGTGGGTGTTTTTAAACTTCAGGCTCCCTGAAAATTTTGCATTATATCAGTTACACTGTAACGAAGTTTCCAAATCCGAAAGCCTGCAAGCAGGGCCGACAGAGAAGATGACACTGTGTACTCATACAGAGGAGCAGCAGAGCAGCCATCAGCTAACAGGATTTTCTGGTGTAGACACTCAGCACTAGGAACTGCTGGGAGTCCCAATATACAAGAGCAAGGACATTTTTCACCTTGTGCTGAAGAAAGTTAGTGTGGACACGTCATGAAAAACTCTGTCCTTGTCTACAGGCATTGTTTAAACTCTATCTAAGTACAGCTGTTTCCAGAGTTTTATCAAATGATAAGCACTGCATGATGAGGACAAGGACTCCTCAACACTGCAGCCCTGAGGAGAAGGACCTGGGGGTGCTGGTGGATGAGAAGCTGAACATGAGCCAACAGTGTGCGCTGGCAGCCCAGAAAGCCCACGGTATCCTGGGCTGTATCAGAAGTGTGGACAGGAGGGCGAGGGAGGGGATTCTCCTCCTCTACTCTGCTCTTGTCAGACCCCATCTGGAATGCTGTGTCCAGCTGTGGAGCCCTCAGCATAAGAAGGATATGGACCAGTTGGAATGAGTCCAGAGGAGGCCACAAAGATGGTCAGAGGGCTGGAGAACCTCTGCTATGGAGAAAGGCTGAGAGAATTGGGCTTGTTCAGCCTGGAGAAGAGAAGGCTCCAGGGAGACCTTACAGCACCTTCTAGTACCTGAACGAGGCTACAGGGAAGCTGGGGGGGGGGGGGCTTTTTACAAAGGCAGGGGGTGACAGGACAAGGGGTAATGGGTTTAAATTGAAAGCGGGGAGATCTAGATTGGATATCAGGACGAAATTCTTCCCGGAGAGGGTGGGGAGGCACTGGGACAGGTTGCCCAGAGAATCTGTGGATGCCCCATCCCTGGGAGTGTTCAAGGCCAGGCTGGATGAGGCTTGGAGCAACCTGGTCTAGTGGAAGGTGTCCCTGCCCATGGCAGGGGGGTGGGACTGGATGGGCTTTAAGGTCCCTTCCAACCCAAACCGTTCTATGACTCTATGAATAACTCTGCAAGATCTGGAGTTACGTTTTATAGATATCAAATATCTTCCAGAAGTTACTGTCAGCAATTAAGAACTGTACTTCTGAATTAACGTTGTTCCAAATTTTCCTAGACTAAATAATGACAAGTTAACTATAACGGCAGAGACTTTGGATTCTTATAATTTCTAGAAATTCCCTGTGTTACTGGCAACATAATGTGTTGGCAGCTCAGATGCACCTGCAAAAAAGCCTCCTGCTGACCCTATAAGACTCTCCAATACTGGGGACCGAAACAGGTTCCGCCAACTATTCAAGGTGGAACACTACTTGTAAAATTCATGGTTCTGCCAGTTGCTGTGTGAAACAGTGTTTCATTCTTTTTGCACCAGGTCAAGGAAAAATAGTTACAAAATACATCGTTATTCATGAAGCTTTTAATGCTGCAGGAAACAGCAGGGGATCCCACTTCCCACACCCTGACAGTGTCTGGTGGGTGCTTCCTTGCATCACTGCAAAATGTTTCTGCCCTTGCGTCATCATCCCAGTAACATCTGGAAGAAGCAGAAATACTAATCCGGATCCTTCCCCACACATGCATTGTGTTTCCCTGGTGGATCCAAGTATGGGCTCTGATCTTTCTGAAGATGTGTGATGTCTAGGACGTGCATGCCTTTCCCTACTTCAATTAAATTCATATCAAGTCAGTGGCATTTGTGTGGCTTCTCTAAGTTTCAAACCATCCCTGTTTCTGCTTTTACTGCTAAATTATGCTTGGCATGACCTGAATTTCTAGCTATTAAAACAGAAGCCCAAGCAACCACAAATACTCATCACAGTTCCTCTTGTCCTGAGCCATCAAGGTGTCCTTCTAACCTGGCCATATTTACAACCAATGCTTTGAGACTGAATATATGCCTTGCGCGCCTCTCCCTGCTTGCGGCTTTATGCCTGCATCAAGAGTAATATTCTTACATGATGTTCATCATTGCTGTAAAGGAGGTCATCCATAAAGGAGGAACAGAGCTGAAAAGCGCATGTGTGTACATATTCATGCACAGTGTCTATTTTTGGAACTAAAACTGCAGGATGAACCAGATAAAAACACGATGTATGTAATGAAAAGATGCAGTTCAGACTGTAAAGGCAAGTGCAGAGTGAGGACTGTGTTGTTATATGAACGAAGTCCTCCGTTTAAGGTTGCACTGATGTGTAACCTAGGAGCCCCAATTAGAAAGCAAGGGTCTCCATGTTGCGATGGCTCAGCTTCTCTGCAGTGGTGCCTTGAGTCTACAAAGCAATTCTTACTGAACACTGGAAGACTCTATTCATGACCAGCACCTGAGACCTCTGCACCTCTGTGTACCATCGGTTTTGCTGCAGGATAGCAAGGATTCAGTACAGCTTGACAACAAATGCTGTCCACAGGGCGAGGGAGATGCTTCTGTTCACCATTCAAAAACACATGTCTAGAGTATTTGCATCCTCAGTTTTACCTACCTTTTACATCTGAAAATAACAGAAATATTAATTCTGATCTTTCCTCCTCCTTGCAGCACACCTCAGGGAGGGAGAGGGATGAAGGGGGAGGGAGAGGAGAGGAAACTCCAGTACAGGGGAGAGTTTATGCTATTTTGGGGGCCACAGAAAAAAGTATGATTTCATCCCTTCTGTTAGCGTAGGGGAAAAGATGCAGGAACCAAATGAGCACAAGTTACAAGGCAGGCGACGAGAACTGTTCCTGATTCACTGGCATTCAAGCAGCTTCTTCGCATTCAGGATCTGTTTCAGCTTTATGACATGCAGCAGTTACACAACTTGCTGCAAAGTCAGAAAGATGAGTCAGACTGTGACTTTTGCTGAGAGATCTCCTTCCTTCCTCTGTTCTGTTAGTTTCAAGGGCAGCAAAAGAGACGGTATTTACTCCACACACCACATAGAATTCAATACAATCCCTAGCTGGGGGCAAGCTTTACTTGTTAAGATTTTAGCAACTGGCATCCTTACACAAGTGAGCCCCACTCTCTGAGCAGGCCCAAGGAGAACACAGCAGGCTGCAGGAAGTCCATACTCCAGTGAGTCTGCACACTTGAAAAAAAGAAATCCCAAAGAGTGAAGGAAAAGGTAAGAGGAGCAGTTGCCATTCCCCCCTGCTTCACTGCACTAACCAACCTCACAGGTTTTAAGATTTCACAACAAATCTGCTCCCCAAAATTCCAAATTAACATCTACACTCTAAACAAATGACACCAAGGCACCAACCAGGCAGGGCCAGCAGAGTGGCCTCCTGCATTCCTCAAACAGTCTAGAGGGAAAAATCAAAGCACGCTGCTGACCTAACAGGGACGGGGAGGCACACCGGTGATAAGCGCGTGGAGAAACACTACTTAGTAAAACCACATTTAACTTCAGTGCAAAAATGTATGGTAAGTTTTTCAGGGTACAACTTAAGTTTCCCCAACTGCTCCTGCACACAGCCACACCGTGATGTGAGGTGTGGCAGCGCTGCACAGCAGAGAAGAGGCTGAAGCTGCTTTACAAGACTGAAGTCGAAAACCGCAGTTCATGGATACATCTTACAGAGAGTCTAGCTACATCCACACATCAGGCAGTCACGACATTTGCAAATCTCTTACTTCAAACAGAGGTGTCAGTTTTCTCTACCAAGGAATAATTCTTTTAAAACTGGGAAACACTGGCAAAAGAGATTTAGCCCGGAAAACAACGTATGTTGAAATGCATGTTCAGAATGTGCATTTCTATGGCAGTTTCAAATCCAGCCTGATAAATGCAGCATTCTGCACAACTCTAAATATGCACATTAGTCAGGATCTGGTAGGCAGGGAAAAAAAGGATCAGGTCTTGTCAGCACTATGCTGCAGCAGCACGGGATACTTTGCTACTAAGTCTAGATTAGCGTCACTCTCACCAAAAGCATCATGCAGGAGGATTTTTTGTCCTAAGCATACAGAAGGAAAAACAAAAATGTCATAACATTAAAATGAAAGTTAAGTATGAGCAAGCTCTTAATGGTTAATTTACACATTTTCCTAAAGTTGCACTTATCAAGAATCCGCAATGCTATGGCAACAGGAAAGAACCTGATTTTGTTACATGATGATGTGAATTTTCAGACTGCAGTGATTACATTTGAATACATAAAAATACATATATGTGGTCCGTAAGTAGGGTTCTTAACAGAATGGGTTTTATTTCTAAAGAATATAAAGTGGAGAGAAGAGAATCCCTTGAGATTTCTAACACATGCTCCACTGTCAGAAATGAAAGCAGCGTTAGAAGAGCTGTTATCAACATCTGCGCATATCAAATCCAATCTGTTTTGCCAAAAAAATGACAAGTCTCTAGTTGAGAAGATGCCTCTGATCAGAGAAGCTATTCACCGAAATAAATGCTGCAACCACATGATTTCCAAATTAACTGTCTGTCTATTCATATCCAAGTTGCAAGGCAGCAAGAAAACAGATGTTATACTGAGGCTCCAGCCCTGCACATGTTATCCCAGGGTCTGAAAGCTAAACTGTAATCAGACTGACTTCAGCAGTAACTCTGACCTAAGTAAGGTTTTGCCTATGCTGTGGCAACAGGTTTCAAAGAATAAAATAATGAAGTGCCCAGGATTTTCATTTAAAGTTACTGACCCAAGTTTAACCTAAAAGCTCCACTGTGCATCTGGACTAGAGCTGCTAGTATTTCTCCCTTTCCCACACCCTACTGTACCTATTTTTTGGTGTTAGCGGCTATGTAAGTTGCATGGGTGGCACAGCAGACGTCGCGCACCTTGGCTGCAGTTCTGCTGAGGAATGTGTGCCAGCACAGACTCCAGCTAAGGCTACAGGAAAGGTAGCAGCAGCCCAACCATAAAAATTTTAAGTTTCAAGTTTCAATGACTGTCATCAACAAGTCTGACTGACAGAAATACACAAACAAGGAGCACAACCCACAGAGGAAGAGATGCTCACGCACAGTGAGATGCTCACTCACTATGCTTGCCTGACCATACAAACACTTCAAACCAGGAGCCTGGCTGGTACAAAATGCCTCTGAAAAGGCAAACAGCATCTCCACTGGGGCTACAGAGTGGGCTGTCAAGATTTTGATCCAAACCTCAACCCCTTTGAGCAACAGATTCCAATGCATCCAGATTTGTACTCCATCCAGATTATGTCCTCACATATGTTTTGGGGGTTTGTTCTTATTTTTTACAAAATTGAATTTTTTGCTCTGACAAAAAATGAAAACAGAAAATGTATTTATACATCATAATAATTCCCTTGGCTAAGCACTTAGAAAATATTTTGGATTAAATATATTGCATTTTCAGTCCTAAGTGAATTTAAGTAATTGGCTCTCTTTTATCTTTCCCTCCTGCATATATTATTCACTACAGATAACATTTTATCAATTTAACAATAGCAATCCTTTACAAAAACAGCTGGAGAAGAGCTTTTATAAACAGAACAAAGAATTCAGCAGCTGTCTAAACATATATAAAACTATAAAATGGAGAAGATGAAGTTTATAGTGAAGTTCAGAGAACCTGAATACACTCAGCAGCAGGCTATTTCATCTGTCACAATGCACATGAAACAACTGCTTCTGAATATTGGGTTTGATCTGAAGTTCAGATTGCTAATAACGGGCTCTAGCACAGGAGACTCCTCTCTCCTTTCCATAATTTTTCAGGAACTAACATCCATGCACTTGAAAAAAGTAAGTACAGACATTTTTCTAAAGTAGAGGTAAGCAGGTATTTCTGAATTCCAAGTAAATTTTTTAATTAGAATTGAGAAAGAACAATAAAACTCCATTAGAAAGGAAGTAATAAATCTTACCTTTGTCAACGACATCCCAGACTTCAACTTTCACAATATCGTCTGTGGCTAAAAGCACAAGAAGAACACACATCGTTGGAAGAGGGTCACAGTAAGCTGACCAGCACCCAGCACTCACCAAAGAGAGCCTAACCCAAAGCCAGCACTGTCAACGCGGCAGATGAACATCAGAAGAAAAGGGAGTGCATTAAAAGAAAACCCAAACATAACAAGAAGGAGGCCCACTGTTGAAGGTTCAAGTTGTACACCAAACCTGTGCTATCTAATGAACTTCTTAAAGACCCTTAGTCACAAAAGTGACAGCTAGATGTCCAGGATGTTTTAGGTCAGATTTGAAACATGTTATAAATAATATTTTGTGTAGGTTCTTAACACACAGAGGTTTCCATATTCTTTCAAGAAAGACAGAAATTTAATTTGGAGAATAAAGTCTGGTCTGTAAGGACGGCATACAACTGAAGGAAAAGGAACACACACACTTAAGGACGATCAACCTTGATAACAACATATTCATGTGAACATGACAAACAGTGCAGACAGTCCTGTAGCCATAGAAATCCATTCCCTCTGCAAATTTCCAGTCACATTTTGTGAAACATAAGATATTAGTAGTAATTTTGCCTCTGAACAAGCTGCAGCATCAGTAAATTATAAGCAGCAACATACATTTAAGTTGCTAAAATCTGAAGCAAGAGAAGCAAAATTCTAATGACAGAGACATGGCTGCCGGTCCTGACAGCTAGCAGCTTCCCTTTCAGTTGGCAGGATGGGGAGCTTTGGTTAGATGCTTCTATTGAGTCCAAATAAGCAGTCCAATCCTCACAAAGCTGTTCCAAGAAACAGTTGCTTTTTGGAAATGCTATAGGCTACAAAGCAAAGGCTTGTACTTGGAGCAGGTCTGTACCTAAAGCAATGGAACAGGAGGATAATGTCTCAGAGTAGAAATAATCTCAGGATGGCATGAGGATTTAGCCAAGTGTCATTGTCAAGCCTGGAAACATTTCCTCTACAGAATTCACTGTTGGCTTTACAATATTTGGAAACATTTAAGACAGATTATGAGCAAAGGAAAACTTTGATCCTCTGCTTCTGGAGAAAGATCCTCTTTTACATTTATGCATGAAGCAAAATCAGCCTGTTTTTCCTCCTAGCAACTCCCGCTTGCCTTCTGCTTTGCCAGCGGTGCAGTGGGGCACAGGACAAACAGGAGACTCGCCCAGGCTCAGCCCAGCAAGTGCCTCACAGGCTCAGAAGGGACTGAAAACACAACAGGGCTGCAGCAGCCCGCAGTCCTAAAACCTCTGCTCAAATCATTACACCCCCCCTCAAATGAATTCTGTCCCTGAATATTTCTACAGACCATCACACCAGGTAGGCTGAAGCCCAACCAATCGCCATACTCCCTTGCCTGGCATCCCTGTACGGCCAGCTGCCTGCACCTATTGACTCCCTGTGACAAGGCTGCCCAGTCCATGGTCCATTCAGGGTGCACTGTGATCCTGCAGGTTCTGGGACAGAGAGCATGTAGTGCAGGTCTGCCCCCAGATCCACACCCTGCAGCTGGGAGCAGCAGTGCTGCTGCTGTCCCTGAAGGACAAGGGGATGACAGAACAGCAAAGTCAATCCTGGTGCCTTTCAGCAGTCAAGACCTGCAAAAGGACAGGAAATGTTTTCCCCTCTCAGATGGCAAACTTCATCAACAGGGGCCCAGGCAGAGTCCAGAAGGCTGCTTGTTCTTTCCAGCAGCGCCATGTGAAGCAGCACATAGGCATGTTAACAAGGAACTTCTGTAGAGAAGCTGGAAATTCACTTTTCAGAAAAGTAAGGCCTGGGGTGACATGCTGTGCTCTCCTAGGAGGTGAGCCAGTACCTAGCACTGGGACTTTGCTCCCAAGCTCACGCTATCTGCACCCCCAGGTAAGACTGTTTTCCTGCTGAGTAATTTCCACAATACTGCCACCCTGCTGAGGAGCAGCACTCCTAGATACCTAAGGAGTTGCACCATTTGACCCAGAAGGACCTGCTCTACAACCTTTTGTCAGGGAAAGCACAGAATTTCACAAAGAAACTGACTGCACGAGATTCAAGAAACCCATTTTTCCTGTTAGCACCAGTGCTCCTGCCAGCTCGTAGCCATTAAGTTCTCCTTGTCTATCATCAGCTTCATTCCTGATTATCCTGAACGCACAAGAGGATAATTAGTGCTGCTGTGTTGGCTTTGGTATGATTCACACACAGCAGCATTTCACCTTAACGGCTTTGAAAGGCATGTTGCAGCAAAAGGACTGCCAATTCATTCTTTTAACTCTGTAATTTGGATTAGCATAAACCATGGATCAAACCACTCCAAAAAACCTGCCCTCAGTTGCTGTTTCGCTAAGTACTCTAGCCAGCCGCACGCTAAGACACTGCTTTCCCAGAAAAGAGCAGAGGTGTGAGAAGACTCCAAAGGCAAGAAAGCTCATCTAAAAATAAGCATCATTGCTTTCTGGGTGGGTTCATCACCACGAATTCACAGGCTCTCAGACATATTTCCTCTCATTCAATTACATGATTCACTTCATATCACAAATCCTACAGAGCAGAGCAGCTCTGCTATCCCTCACACCATCCATAAAGTATTCACAATATTTGAACAAAAGCATTTGCCATGTTTTACTTCAGACTCCCTTCCTGAGAGTGCCATAATCTAAAAAACCATTCATCAGGGTCAGTAATGAGAATGCCACACGTGGACACAAAAGTTACAAATATCCAGTACAGAGACAATGGGCACAGAAAAGTGATTTTGTTCATTCTAAGTAGGAAGAAATAACTCAAATTATTCTACCTTTATTAATTCCTCTGGTATAAAATTTCTGATAATAAGACAGGGTATATTCCACATCTAAGATGTAAATGTTCCCATACCAGGCAATGTAAGAATCCTTCAATATTTGACAGCGATTTAATTAATATCTGTAAATATTTGCTGCCAACTACCTCATAATGTTTATTCAAGGTAACTTGAGAGCATGATCACAGGAAAAACAAACTTTATTTTCCTCTGCAGATTAACTCAGCTAACAGGGTGGTAATTAGATCTGAGCCCATTTCTCAGAGTGCCCACATCACCCAGCTTGGACGGAAAGTGTTCACAGCAGGAAACATAGCTTACAAGGCTTTTAGAAAAGGGTGTTATTTTCTTAAACAAGTTTTGAGAAAGTCAACAGAGAATTTCCTATGTTGCTGGAAATTATTACTAAGAAAATAACAGTGTTTTACAATGTAAAAGAAACACAGATAAAAGGCACAGTTTCACCTGTAGACTTCCAGATACTCAGACTAGCTCGGCAACACTCCATCTTGAGAAAAGTCCATCGCCATATGTACACACTGCTGTCAACTCTAACCAGCAAGCTCTACAGAAACATATCTCAAACGTTAGAACTAATCACTAGAAATAACAAATAGTCCTGTAGTTAACACCACACCGCAAAAGATAGCCTCCTGTGTAGTTGTTTCCTACCCCAGGGCTGCATCCATGTTGTAAAAGCCAGCGCCTAAGTCTCAGCTCAGTAAAGAACATACAGTCCCTGAAATATGCAGAGACACGTGAGATGACTGGATCTTCCTCCAAACACCTTTTTTCATGTATACAAAAATGTGTATACATGCATTTTGTATACCTGTTCACATACACAGAAACAATTAGGTATGAATGAACCTCTTAGAAAACAAATGCCAGACTCCCCGGCTGTATTTACAAACAGCATTTCATTACTTACACTTATTAGAGAGGAAAGTGAATGCTGACGTTGTTACCTGTGATGTTGCAGAAAACTGCAATTAACATGAAGCAAAGTCTTTAGACTTGGGTATCTAAGAAAGAGATATTTCATTTCTTACTCTGACCTAAGTCTGATTACACTGAATCATTCAAGTTTGATTTTGGAGTTTCCGTCAGCCAAACAACCTGTATGCTGTGTTCACAGATCAACAACTGATGTGCTGATATTCTGAGAGAGAGGAAGAGGAGTGCGGGGGAAGGCTGCCACAGCTGAAACACAACATGCCAGAGGTTGCGCTGCAGATGGGGAACACCACTGCACAAATAGCACAGATCTGTCAACGTCCTGGGCCAGTCAACAGCCAGAACATGAGGAAAATGGTACCCAAACCAAACACACTTTCTGAGGCAATACAGAGGCTAACAGGCACAGCTTTGCATCACCTCACATGGAGAGTCCCTGTGAAAAAACCTGAAAACCTTTGACACGAGGCTTAGCTCATGAGATCCTCAATGAGAAAACCGCTAGTTGCGCTGAGCAAGGACGACCTGCTTCTCTCCCACATCCAAAGCAAATCACAACTATCCATCCTTATAAACCTTTTCGACCTTTGTCAAGAGAGCACTGACTCATGTGAAAGCCTGTCTCCATAAAGGCACAAGAGGCTCCAGAGCTCTGGCTACCAGCTCCCTGTGAAGGCATCACAGCAGTGCTCGCTCCCCCAGTGTTGAAGCCTGCGAAGCTTGGGAGTGCACTGTCCCGAGCCAGACTGCTGCTGCACACACCTCACAGCGCCCTGATCATTATCACCAGACTTGGGGCACATGGTAGCCCAGGAATACAGTGCTGATTGGTCAGTTAGATGAAGCACACTGTTTAGTGTTTACCCAGCTGCATGGGATTTTTTCCAGCTGTGAGGAGACTGATAGTACTTGATTCAATAAAAGGTCAGAGTGGTGCAGATGGATAATGTCTGATGTGACAAACGAACTGCTGACCCTTTTTTAAAGCAAAATCAGTCTTACAGAGCAAGTTCATACTGAATCAGTGGTTCACGCTACAAGGCTGTTGCATTTTTGATCAGGAATCTGAAAGTTGGACTTAATGCACTGTTAAATCAGTCATTTGCAATTTCAGTGCCTGCAGTGTCTTCTCCAGGGTTTTCACAGCCACTTCATACTGTCAGAGCAGATGGTGAAAATAAAAAAATTCACACCTCGCCTGTCAGACTCAAACAAGCACTTTAAAAAGCTATTGATAAGATGCTTCTGTGCTTCAGTAAGTCAGCCTAGTTATTAGCACTACAATAATTTTTAAAACATCACCTTCACCATTCACAGGATGCTCTTTGTATTTTATTGAACTAGTTTGCACCATGTTATTCACTGCTACATAACACAGTAACACCAAAAGCAGGGTTATTCCCAAAGACAGATTTCCGTAATAAACCTGTTTTCATTAACAAGTGTATCACAAATATTTCAAATCTTTTGGATCACCTACTTAAACACTTTCTTTGAATTGTAGCTTTCAAAGACCTATCCTTTAGCACTCATAACATACAGTTTCTGAGTAAAGTTATTTAAAAAAATGACTGAGAAACTGTGACTAATAAATTAAAATAACAAGAGTGATGACAGACCATTTTATCCCCCAAGCAGACAGAGAAGAAAGAAGCAAACGAGACTGCAGTGGAATTTCCACCCCTAAGGCACTGTCCCATGACTGTCACTCCCTCCACCCTCTTCCATCTTACTTTTATAATTCCAGTGGATGCTGGTGACTTGGATCTCCTGAGTTGGAATGTATTCTTCAATAAATTTCTTTCCCTGCAGTCGGTGCCAGAGTGTGGTTTTGCCAGTGTTCCTATCCCCTCGGATGACAATTTTCACTGGGGAAAAGAGCAAGCAGACAAATAAAGTTGATTAAAACAAATCAAAGAACGCTGTGAGAAGCATGTTAACTTTTTGAAAGCATTATTCAGATGTAATTAGTTCTCCCCTATTACACAGGAATGATGGGGTTTGTTAAAAAACAGCCTCGGTCATTAAAATTAGTGTTCATTCAGCTATCACACTAGCTCAGCACAAAGAATCAACATCAAGACTGAGTCTTCAGAATCTGCACAACTTCAGCCAGCTAAGTCTCTTCTCCTTCCATCCTCCTGTCTTCTCTACCTCTGCCTGGCCCTTACTCCCTTCTCTGCCATACCCCTATTTCTTCACTAGCCTTTCATGCCAGGCTTCTCCTTCAATTGCCTCCTCTTTCATTCCCATTCCTCCTTAAACACTTCTCATTCCTTGAGAAAACAGAATCATAGGTCCATTCAGACTGGAAAAGACGTCTAAGTTCATCAAGTCCAACCGTTACCCCAGCACTGCCAAGCCCACCACTAAACCATGTCCCTGAATGCCACATCTACACATTTTTCAAATCCCTCCAGGGATAGTGACTCCACCACCTCCTTGGGCAGCCCCTTCCAGTGTCTGACAGCCCTTTCTGTGAAAAATTTCTTCACAGTATCGATTCTAAACCGCCCCTAGCACAACTTGAGGCCGTTTACTCTTGTCCCATTGCTTGTCACTTGGGGGAAAAGACTGACATCCACGTCACTACAACCTTCTTTCAGGTAGTCGTAGAGAGTGACAAGGTCTCTCCTCAGCCTCCTACTCACTTCCTAGGCCCAGTTGCCTACTGAAAGCTCAAGGACCAGTTCTCAGCTGTGTTCATTAGGCAGGGTCCTGTGTTCAGAGGTGCTGCTCCTGACATCACAGAGGGTGCGACTCCAAACCCCGGCTACAGTGAAAGTGTTCTGCTGGGATGGCTGGGATAGCTGAGAGGCAGCTTCTGGTGAACATCTCTGCAGAGTTAAGTTGTCATTGGTCTCAGCTATCCCACACTGGGGCAGCATCCCCTTTTCCAAGGGAGGCAGAAGACTGTGTACTGCTCTTCAGCTGCTTCAGCTCACAGTACGGGTCATCTCAACTGAGGAGGCAATCCTTGGCAGGGACAAGGGGCAAGACAGTTTATGGTCACAGGGGTCTATCTTAAACTGCCCCTGAGAAATTCACCAAACCGCCTCCATTGATGGCCACAGTGTGAGTCAAATTAAATCAAAATCGATCTGTCTTACATGTACTAGAAACAAGCTAAACTGAACCAAAACAAGCATGCCCCTTTGGGGACATAAACTCACTTAATCAACAGTGAAGTAAACCCAAGAGAAACTTGCTGTCTGTGGGACGTCCATGTGTCAGAGGGACAGTCTCTACCGCAGGAGCCATCCCACTGCTAGGTTTAGGTGCAGGTGTACTGATGGCAGTCGGCGAAGGCATTCCCAGAAGCTGCAGTCTCGGGTAAAGGCTCTATGTCCACCGACTGGCCTCACACCCAGCTGATCTACCAAGCGCCTGTCTGTGCTTGTGCACACGTGCTTGTAGCCGCAGCAAGGGAAGTCAGTCCGTGGAGAAACTCAGCCAAACCCTCCCCAGGAAGTGTCCAAAATATCATAAAAATATCATTTTGCACACAACCCAGCCAAGTAACTTCTGTAGCAATCAATACCATGAACGTTCCAAAGTCTACCCTAATATTACCTTGGTTTTTTTGAACACAGTATGTGTTGTCTTCTATATTTTCTGTTACATCATGGGACTTTTTTTTTTTTTAAATACCATCCTTGTTTTAAGCGGCAACCACAAGGCTATTGGGAAGCGTAAGCTGACATGAACAGAATTTTTATGCTTGTGTTTTGAACGGTAGCTATTATCCCCCAGAAAATGGGCTACTCGGAGACACCTAACAGCAGATTCAGGTGCTTAGCATTAGGTTGTGCATCATCATTTGGGCAAGGAAACCTCAGACTGAAGGCTGCCTTCTGTTGTAACGCAGGAGTTATTGCAGGCATTTTGGAGAAAAGTTTAAACGTAATGGACACCATATGCAAAGTCTGTGGAAGAGTCTTGTCTGGTGAAATTCTGTCCTGCAGTTCCACTGTACTTTTGTTGTTGTACACTGAGAGGTACTGCCACTTATTCTTTTACAAAGTTACTTATTAAAATAGCAAAAGGATAATAAAGACAAAAATGATCATACTATTTGTAGGCTAACTTCACTTACATGTCCCAAAACATCTCTGCAGAGACAACAAACCATTTCCTGTCACCCTGTGTATGGATTGTTGCCTACTTACAGATGGTGAAACAATCATTGAAGGATTCCTTTGATTTTTCCAAATTAATGCAGCGTCCACGGCACAGGCCGCAGGAGATTCCATTTGTCCCCTTTAAAACCCAAGACTTTCTAAATATTCTCACTGCCTACCTTAGAGAACAAGTTTAAAATTCATATTCCCCCATAAAATGCAGCACGACCCTTTACAGGGAGTTTTAAGGGACAAACAGACCCCTCCTTAAATAGTTAGCCTGCTCTCAAGGTGCGATTCTAGGCTTACTCCGAGGTGACTTGACTGTGAGCTCTCCCCAGAAGGGGCCACCTTACCTCCCCACGTTACTTATGCAGCTACACACTGAGTTGGATCAAGGAGCTGAACTGGCTGAAAACTAACCCCAAAATTATTCCTTTTCAGTTTTCTTCGCTCGCTTGAGTGCCCAGCTGCATGAGCAGTATGAGCAGCACATGGGAGGTCCAGCTAGAGTGGCAAGAGATCACCCCCACCCCTGAGCAGCTCACATTTGGATCAACGTAGGGTGCTTGTGGCACCACATGCTCAGTTTGAACAGGTCCAACGGCCCTTTCCAGCTTCAGCATTCTCCGTGTTAGGATCTCTTTCCTCCTACATAATGCATGAGTGTTCACTGACATTTTTCCTGAAGAAAGAAAAAGTCTTTAAAATCAGAACAGGAAGAAGGCAGGTGATGTAAATCATTCTAAGCAAAACCAAATCTGTATTTGGGAGCTTGGCTAGGGCAGGTGTGCTCAATGACAGGTGTCTGCAGGAGAGGAAGAGCTGAGCGAGCTTCAGGGCACAGCCAGGCAGGTGTATCACAGGCCTGGGCTGTGTCTGAATGGGGAAAGAGGGCCAGTAACGATGGGCGAGGTTAGCGCTGTTACCTACGGGACAGTAACAATTGCTGCCTTAAGTTAAACAAGTACTGACTGTAAACAGCCATAGGTTTGTGGCAAGGACAGGAGAATTATCTGTGGGAAGAAGGGTAGGGATGGGGAATAGATCAAGATGTGAGGAAAAAGCTAAACAAATCACTTTATTCATGTTCTCACTGCACCAGGAAAAATAGAGGGACCTCCATTCTCCAGATGGGGAAACGGAAGCAAAGCAGTGAAGATACAGGCCCAGACAGCAGGTCTCAGATCAACTCAGAACTAGAAACCAGGATCCCCCAGCTCTGCCCGTGTTCCTCCAGGACACTGCAGCAACTCAGGATCTCAGACCCTGCAAAGATCCCCAAACTTCTCTGCTAATAAACCCCATATGGAGGGTCATAACCTGGCCCTCAATAAGGCCTCTGGGGCTGTGACTACAAGGCTGCAATTCAAATGCTTTAAGCTGGTTCTGCTGACAAAAGCAGCAGACCTGGTCTGCAGATACCCCCAAACACACTCCCTGGGGGAAGAGGGGAAGAGGCCAGACAGCAGACAAAGCAGGCTTGCCACAGATTGCACAAACACCTGCGTCAGCAGCAGCAGCAGCAAACACGAGAAGGTGGGATGCAGCAGGAAAAGGGGAGCAAAGGGGAGAAATGCTGAATGAAAATACTTAAGACTAGTCAGACCCTGGGTACTACTACTCTAAAGCAACCTGGTCTAGTGGAGGGTGTCTTTGCCCATGGCAGGGCGTTGGAACTGGAAGATCTTTAAGGTCCTTTCAAACCCAAACCAATCTGTGATTCTAAGACAAAAGAAGCAAGGACTATAATGATTGCCAAAAGGATACACAGCATTTGTGAAGTCTTGCCTTTTAAAGCAGAAAAGTAATAAAGGGAGGGATTGGAGGGACTACCAAAAGCGTTTGGTATTTCAGCACTGCTGGCTGTTCAGGACAGGCTGCAGATCACCAGGAGATCAGCCCACGCTCCAGGCACATACCGTGGTGGGGTTTGTTGGGTGGTGTGCACACAGGATGCAGAATAAAGCCCAGAGCAGAAGGTGTACCGTGTTCTGGGCAGCAGGTCAGATGGATCTGAGCCTTTAGCACATCCCTGTCTTCTGCTTCTTTCCCTGATCAGCAGTGCATACCTCCCAGAGAATCCTCATGCCAGTGTAACCCATCCAGAAGTGTTCATTTCACCCTTGTCTGCCCATCATCGCCTTACATAAACTTTCACATTTGAGTAACGTGGTGCTGGTACTTCCTTCTGTAGTTTGTCTTGTAATTTGTTTAAACAAGCACTACTGCCAAAGGAGTGTGATCCACCTCGCTTGCTCTCCACCAAGCTCAGTCACCTTGGCCTCTGCTACCCTCCCTGGGCCAGCACAGCTATCCGATGCAGCCAATCTGATCCAAGTTCAAGCTATCCCAAGCAGGAAAGAAAAAGCAAGTTTTTACAAAGACTGCTTCCCCAGACTTGGAACTGTGATCTCTCCCAAGCATCCAAGCCATTACACATATGGTACAGACCCACATCATTTTCATCTCGGGTGTTATTTGGGCCATGGTATGTAAAGCACAGGAGCTCCATGCAGATGATACAGAGAGCAAACAAGGAGTGTGTGTGCTGTGTGTACAGTATGAAAATGCTTTCCTTTTAAAGTAGGATGTCCCATGCAGAGGAAGTGACTGCTGCTGAGGGCCAATACTGGCCTCTGCTCTCAGCATTTCATTAGAAATCTAAACCTGCCCACCCTGCAACACTCTTCCTTCTGAAAACTTCACGGAGTGGGAGAGAAACAGTCAAAGAAATCACTTTGGTCCAACCCAGAGGTGCATACTACCCAGTGCTTGTAATCCTCAGTGCCATTAAAACACCACACAACCGTCACTATCACCTGGAGTGTCTGGGTGGGCGAGTCTGGGGAGCAGGGGGCTGTCTGGTTACAAAAATGTACTTGACAGCCATGCAGGCTGGCACAGTGTGGCCTGTTCTGAGCCACGCAGAGAGGCACCATGAGCCAGGTGACAAGACCGATGTCCTGGCCATATCCTGCCCACTTCATCAGCAAGCAACTCAAGGCATTCTCAGCATGCTAAATATGCTTCAGGGAAGGAAACAGGCTTCAGATGCTGATCAGTCATGGTCTATGAAAGCAAGGAAACGTTTCTGTAAAACCAGTCATCACAGCACTCTTTGGTTCACATTCAGGCAACTCGGAATGCAGAAGTTTCAAAGATCTGTGTGTGTTAACGGTGGCTACAAAACATGTTTTGCACTCCTCTGCTGAATGTCATGTATCTGCTAAGAAAGGAGCATTGGCATTGAACAGGATTTGCAGCTCTACCCCTCCTGAACAATGGCCCTTGTAATGACATTCCGTCACAGCCCACCTTCAACCGTGAACCATAATCTGGCCGTGCTGGATGCTACCCCATCTATCCAGTGAAATGGCTACATAGTGTACTTCGAAGCCTTTTCGTAAGCCTGCCCGTATCTCCTATAAATATTATATAACAGTGATCCTGGGAAGACTTACTATGGAGATTGGAAAGCTTCCCTAAGGCAGTGACAGAAAGCTGTAGTTTGACTTCAGATATGAAAGTAGTAACTAGAACATAAATCCTGATAAAAGAGAGCAGAAACCCAAAAGCTTTCCTAAGGCTTTCAGTAACAAGCAGCAAAGCTACTTGTTAACGGCAAGCAGGTACACATCCTCACCGGCTCGTTGACAACGCAGTGAGTCAACACATAACAAACAGTTGTGCCTGTCGGCTGCTGTGCCAGCAGGATGCAGCTGGTCCATACTGTCCACAGCACAAACATCCACTCTGAAAAGTCAACTCCTTTCTCTGACATAATTCACAAGCTGGTATTAGCTACCTGATCAACATGTACCAGTGAAGCACGTGGATGTGCCCTGGTCTGTGAGCTGCACGAAGGCCCTGCTCAGATTGAGTCTTTAACATATCTCCAGGTATGTGTTTAACGCTGCAGTGCTGTATTCCAAGGCACAAGAGTTTCCTCCTCACCCTCTGTCTTGCGCTGAAAATCAAGTCTCTTAACACCACCACTGTGCTTCTGTTCACATTCATGACTGTTTGCTAAGACACTGATTTTCTAAAGTGCTACTGACACACCTAACAGATGTGCTATGGACAAAGGCACCAAACGTTCTCCCTAGCAAAGCAGAGAGCTTCAGAACGTACCAGTTCAAAAGCAGTCGATAGTGCTAACACTAAACAAAGCAAAAAACGCCCCAAAGTGCAAACCTCTCTCTTCACCTTCTGTTTCAGATGAAGAGCAAATAAGTTCTATTCCTCCAACACATGTTCCTTTACAGAAACTATTCACTGTCACATTTACAAATCAGTCTCTCCAAACTCCCAGTCTCTTGGCCTTCTGCAATCTGACTTCACTGCCTGCCTGGATCCACACAGACGGGCTGATCCTCGCAGTGCTGTCTGGTACCATCTCTGTTTTCAGCAAGGATGACATAGCTACCATCCTCATCTCACAATTGTTACTTTGGGATGTATTTCACTACTTGCAGTAACCTCCTGAAATATTATATTAGAAATAACCTTTACTGAGCTTCAAGGGAAAAATGGAACCCTAAAAGCCTCAACACTGAAAGGAAAAAAACTTTGAAAATGTTCCCTGAGAAAGGACAAATATATCAGTTGCAGAAACAGTCAGAACGAAATTATGTACCAAGGGCACTTAAAGGGCATACATCACTCCCCTTTATTAAAGCCTGGCAGGGCAGAGCTTTTCAATAGACCCTTCTCATATAACCACTAGAGTTTAATTATAAAAACCATTATCCTAGGCTGCAGTGAAGGTCACCCACACACTCAAGGGAGTTACTCTCTTGATGCTTTAACCGACAAAAATTGATTTACAAGGAGCTCTCTCTCGTGCCACAGCCAGCGGAAAGCAGGCGGCTGTTCAGGACATCTGCTGACGGGGTACACTGCTGCACTACAGGTCTCCAAGTCCCGCACAGAAAGATAAGTTTCCCATCCCTTACTCTTCCCACGCTTCTGCAAGCTCTAACATTCAATTCAAACTTGACTTTGGGTGAATACTGGCAAAAAGGAAAGCATATGCATTTCACAGTCCCACTGGGGTCCCTGGGCCCGCTGCAGGGGCATCAGACAGGATGGACCGGTGCGGCTTGCCTCCCGCCCGGCCCTGGCTGTACCCCCCCCGACAAACCCCCCAAAGCTGGGCTCCGACTCACTGTTATACTGGACTCCCTTGGCAAACCGCCTCTGCAGAGCCTGGTTCATGGACTGCAGCCCCGCAGGGATATTCTTGTCTCTGACCGGAGCCTGGTCCGAGCCCACCAGCTTCTTCAGGGCTGAGAACATCTTTCTGGTCCCACACCTGCGCCACCACCTCCAGGAAAAGGGCTGCTGCTCCGGGGCTCAGGGGCAGGGCGGCCCCGGGGGACGCATAGGGGTTCACGGCTCGGGGGGCGCGGGTAAATCAGGGCCGGGGCAGGGTTGGTCCGGCCATGAGGGGCCTCCCGGGCTCGGCAGGACGGAGGTGTGCGGGCCCGGCCCGGCCCGGCCCGGCCCGGCGCGGCGGGGAGGGGGCTCAGCCGGGGCCCCGCCGTGTGCCGGGGAGGAGGCACTAACCGGGCATGGCCCGGGGCTGAGGCGGCGCGGGGAAAAGGAGGCAGTGGGGCCGGAGCGACGGCTCAGCCCCGCCGGGCGCCGCCGCTTGAGGCCGGGCGCGGGGAGCGGAGGCGGCACGGGGCTCCCGCCGCCGCCGCCATCTTACCTCTTCCGCCTCGCCAGCGGGGGACTGGGGGCGCGCGCGGCGCCCGCTATGGCGGCCGGCAGAGGCCAGCAGAGCGCGGAACGCGGCCGGCGGCGGGGCCCGCGCGTGTCCTGGGCCCGTGGGGCCGGGACACGCCGTGGGCGCGACCCCTACGACCTCCCGTGACCCCCTCAAGGCCAACTGTAACCTAACACTTCCAAGGGCCCCGTCTCTCTCCTCATGTGACCCCTGTAACCGCTGACATCCCCTCCTGGGACACCCAGAGCCTCGCAAGACTCCCCCAAGGCCCTCACAATCCCCTCTGTGAGCTTCATAGCCCCCACCTATGACCCCAATAGACCTGTAACCCCCTCCTGGGACCTCCATAGCTGCCCTTCCACCACCATAATCGCTATAATCCCCTCCTGGGGCCACCCCAATATCCCTGCCGCACCCTCACATAACACTTCTAATCCCCTCCTGGGACCCCCATAGCCCACCTGTGAACCCCATAACGCTTGTAATCCCCTCCTGGGACTGCTATACTCCCCCCAAAACCCTGTAATCCTCTTCCAGGACCCTGATAGCCTCCCTGTGATCCTCATAACCCCTGTAGTCCCCTACTGTGACACCCTCATTTTCCCCTGTGACCCTGACAACCTCGTAATTCCCTCTTGTGACCCCAAATAACCCCCCTGTGACCCTTTGTTACATCCGTAATTCCCTGCTGTGAGACACCATAGACCCTTATGACACCTAAACCCCACAGTCCCCTCCTCTGACCCCTCAGTGTCCCCTCTGACACTCTGTAATCCCTTGCTGTAACCCCAAGTAACTCCCTTGTGATCATCAACCCTATCCTGGCCCATGACTGGGCCCCCAGTCCCACCATGCCCTTCCCAGTATGACCTCCATGCAGCAGCAGTTACTCACCTTAGGGAGGAGCAGGTACCCATTTCCCCCTGCTGCCCCTTTCCAGCTGCCCACTACTGGCCCCTGGGAAATGGGGCCCGAAGCCCACCCAGTGGGATGCCCTGAGCCTGTCAGTGTCCCCCTTGGCCACCCCAGCACCACGTGGGCAGAAGCCAGTAGGCTGAGCAAGAGACAGAGACTCAGTGGGGAGCATCCAGCAGCCCCACAAAGAGGGGACACATTGCATCAGGGAGGCCAGCAAGGACCTCACAGCATCCCCCGCCCCTCCTGGACCCCTCACCAGTTCAAGGATGGACACTGAGCTCGTTGGTCACATTAGAGACATTTACTGCTGGAGGCATCTCCTGTGCCGTCGGAAGCTGCCAGCACCCTCCTGCTGGGCCATGGTGCTGGGTGCTAGCAGCTTGTCCTCCACTCATGTCAGTTTGACAGATGCAAAAACTCCTCATCCTCTGCAAGCGGGAAGACATGGGAGGTAACAGACAGACCCACAGACCCACACCATGCCCCATAGTCAGACAGCGATAGCTGATGCTTCCCACTTCATCCCTGCCACCAGTGATGGAGGAAGCAGTCTGGACCCTCTGTGCCTCCCCACGCTGCCCCGGGGTGTCACTCCATGTCCCACCACTCACCATGGTGGCATTAATGCACTTTATATTGGTGACAGGGATAATAAAAGGTGGGCTCTGCCCTAAGACACATTACTGAACAGGCTTGCCCAGGGCTGGTGGTGACTGAAGACCCCTGAGCTTGCCCCTCTCTGTAGGAAGATTTCCCTTGCCATGCTCCTGATGACTTGCTTGTCTATCCATCCCAAGGGCTGAGCAGTGCCCATGGTGTATCCCAAGGAAGTTTAATGTGAAAACCCCTGCACTGACTAGAGCTGGAGGGTCTGACAGGTGCTGCATGGAGGGTCCAGCCCTGGCAGGGAGCCCAGCTTGGTCCTTATTCAGTGTCAGGGTTCCTACACCACCCCCAAATCTTTCAGCCACTCTTCCCTTACTGGCATCCCCTGCCTGGGGATCTGTCACCTCCACTGCTCCCTGGGGCACCCCAGTCTGCTCAGAGCTGTTCCCCCTCTCATCAAGACCATCCTGAAATTTATCTGTGGCCTCAGTACGCCTGTAGCCTATACGCACCCCACCGTGTGATAATGTCTGTAGATTAATGACTATATTCTTCAGTCCATCAGAGTCCCCAGCCCATCTCAGGCTTATCCCGGACCCAGGCCAGACCCATCCCAGACCCAGGCCAGCCCTGTCCCAACCCCAGGCAGACCCAGCACACCCAGACCCAGGCCACAGCAGGACAGAAGATGGTGCAGGCTGCTACTCTGGCTCCTCCAGCACAGCACAGTGTGGGCAGGGTGTGGACAGGGTGCAGGCAGGGTAGAGGTACCTGTCAGCGAAGGAGCCCCACAGTACTCCTTGCACTCCTTCTCTGAGTAGAACTGATTCCCATTGCCCTTGCAGCCTCCGTAGCTGAATGTGATGCACTCGCCCTGAGCCGCATCAAAGGCCCAGCGTGTCACTGGCTTCTGGCAGGGACCCTGGACGATGGGCAGCCTGCAGGCAGCTGTGGGGACAGGGGGCTGCTCTGAGGGCAGGGATTCAGAGCCCCCCCACCTCCCACATGGATGCCGGACATGTGGTGTTCAAGGACATGCTCAGATCTCCTGTGTTGCCTCAGCAAAGGCATCTCCATCTGCGGTCTGGTGCCCCTCTGGGATGTCTCCTGGTTGCCATGCTCACCCTCTGTCCGGCATGCCTGCAAGCACTCCTTTTCCGAGTAGAAGTTGTTGCTGTTGCCCAGACAGCCGCCGTACAGGAAAGTTTCACAGGCCATGGAGGAGGAGTTGTAGAAGAAGCGGGAGAGCATCCCACTGCAGGGCCCAGGGTCCCGGCTCAGCCGGCACGAGTCTGTGGATGAGCACAGCATGGGCTGCCACAGGGATGCGGAGCAGGAGGACACCTATTGCGGTCCCCCTTCCCTGGGACGTACCTTCCTTATTGCCAACATAAGGGGGCAGGGGTCCCGCAGCCGAGCCCTCCTCGGGGGGCAAGACTGCTCTCCGTGCCCTCTGTGTGGGGAAGGAAGCACAGTGCTGCTGTCAGCCCCTGCCCATGGGAACTGCTGCGTGCCCCATCGCTCCCTGCCACAGTGCTGAGCTCTTCCCCCAACCCCCACTGCCCCCGGGACAGACTATGTTGGGGGCCACTCTGCTAGGTGCTGCAGCCTGTGCAGGCTTCAACCCTCCTCCATGCTCCCAGCACATCTCCAGGCATTGATTTTGGGTCAACAGGCTGTGATCCCACCTCACAGTCTTCCCAGCCATGCGCTATGCTGGAGACATGCCTCTGTTCTCACTGACACAAGGTGGTGTGTTACTAACTCTCAAGTCAACTGGGTTGTTTCTCCTATGAAAGTCTCATTCCCTTTTGGAAATTCTTCTAAACTTATCCATGTGGCCCACCTGGGCCCTGGGACTCTCACTCTGCAGCCTATGCCTGCCTATGTCCCATCCTCGCAGGCAAAACTCATCAGTGGAGACGAAGAAGCGTCTCCCAGGGCAGTCAGTGGACCCACTACCCAAATGATGTGTCCTGCCCATGAAGCCTTGTCCCTGGACACCAGGTCTCCAGTAGGTTTGCCTTGGAGGGGATGTCTCCAGCCTTAACCCATCTCAGAAGGTCCTGGCTGGACCACTCACCTGGGGCACAGTTGCAGTCTCCTGGGGGACACATTCGCCTGGCCCAGATGACAGGAGAGAAGATCAGCATCATGAGAGGGGTGGTGTCCTGACAAACTCATCTCACCTTGGTCCTGTACCACGCGGACACAGGACCCCAGGAAAGGGGGTGCCCTCCCATTTTCACTCCAGCATTTTTCCAATCTTTCTTTTTTCCACCTCCCACCCTACATTCCCCACACTCACTTGTATCATGCTAGCACTTTCTGGCCCCAGGCTGAGCAAGGAGCTCCTCAGGTCCTGGGAGCACCCAGCCATGTGGAGCAGTCGTGGGCATCCCTGGGGGTCCTATGCCCTCGTCCCAGCACAGCGTTGTGGGGTGTATTGACCTGACAGCTCAGCCAGGACCCCACCGACTGGAAGCTGGTGGAAGCCCGACTAATATGGGGCATTGTCTCCTTCCCATCCCATCCTACCAAAGCCTTTGTTTCTCTTCCCTCCATCCTGACCATCCCCCCTTCCCCCCAACCTTGAACACTGGGAAGGAGCAGCTCCAGTGCACCGGCATGCTGGAGGGACAGGCAGTGGGAGAGGCATGTACCATGTGGTGGGTTACCTCTGTTGGCCAGGACGAAGATGGAGTCTATGGGGATGCCCATCTCCAGAGCCAGCTGCTGGAAAGCCTCGATGAGGTCATCCCGCAGCTCAGGACTCCTCCCTGGGCAAGAAAACAGATGGTAAGTGGGGTCAGTGTGGGAGGGGGTCAGTGTGGGAGGGGGTCTGCATGCAGCCCCTTAACCACCCACTGACTGGCAGAGCTCAGGCAGCTGCAGGCAGGCCCAGTACCAGCCTCATGGTTCTGCTCAACCTCTCCATCATTATTCTTGACCAGCCTTGACCAAGGCCTTGGACAAAGTGGTTTTAACATCTCTCAGTCATGAAAGGCAATATCTGCTGCCATTTCAGGGCCTGGGTCTCTTCCAAGCAGGTATTGCCAGTTCATCCAACATGACAGGCTGGCTGGGATGTTCAGCGTGTGATGTTCAGCGATGTTCAGCGTATGGCTCTAAGCTGAGCCATAAGGTTCAATCTCTGCGGTGCCAAAGACGAGCTGGTCCAAGGCACCACTTCCAAAGCCATGTTGAGGTCCCTCCAGGCCAAGGGACTCTTGGGTGGTGTTTCTGAGCTGCATTGGTCCAGCCCAGGCCCACAAGTGCCACAGCCAGACATACCATACAGCTTCAGGGTAGTGCTTGGGCCAAAACTACTTTTCTTCTTCATCAGAATGACAGCGTATTCTTCATAGTTGGTGCGGAGCACGTAGGACCGAATAGACACGTCCCATTCTGGGTGAGACAGAGACACAGGGGACATCATTTCTACCCCTCAAAGAGAAATGAGGCAGTGTAAGACAGCCCCAGAGCTGGTGGCTGAAATCAGGGAGCTAATTGAAGAAAATAGCTGATTTTTGAGAAGCAGACTTTGATACAACCCTGATTCCCTTTCGGCTCACCAGCTTCTTCTTTTCTTAGTTAAGGGGATTGGAAAACAAGGGTGGTGCACAGCTGAGATACCACTGGCACTCCTGAAATATGCCTGGTGGGAGCCTGCCCCAGCTTGGGACCTTGGGGACAGGAGGGATCTGCTGAAGCATCTCATAGACACATGCCAATGCAGCGACGGTGCTGAAACAGCCCCTTTTCCCCAGCTTCAGTCCAGGCTTTGGCTCAAAATGACCCAAACTGTGGAGTGGCTTGAGCCCCACTCCCCCAAACCCCTTTCCCAGGTGCCAGCTGTGCCCAGCACTGGTTCCCATCACCCAGCCACTCTGCAGCTCTCAGGGCCAAGCAGGTGGGCTGTGAGGTCAACTTACTGGGGTTATAGTAGGTGTATTTGCCAGAGGTGCTAGTTTTCTGGTATTCTCCAGAGACTTGTGTGCAGTTACCTTGCCTGGAGGGAAAGGAAAGCAATCAATCAGCTACTCAGAGCAATCGTTTTTGCTGGTTATTGCATGAAAATCTTGCCTGGGGCACCGAGGCCATGGCACGAGACGCCCAAAATCCCCCTGCCCCAGGCATTTTGTGTTTGAGCCCAATCCGGTCATTCCCCTGGGCTCTGATACCAGCCAGAGCAAGCAACCCTCCTGTCTTCTCCCAGTCCCTGGGAGACACAGCACCCCTGGGTGGGGTGCCTTTGGCAGAAGCTTAAGCACCCACATCAGCACCCCATACCGCAGCCTGGTGCTGGCAGTGCTGATCTGGTTGGCGCTGGGGCCGGGGCCCAGCACCAGTGTGCCCATGCTGAACTTCTCCTTGTAGTTCTTCATCCATTTGCAGGTCGTGCCGATGGCGATGTCATACCACTTCCCATACATCTGTGGGGAGAAGGAAGGGACAGCTCTGCCATGAGTCCTCTTCCCCAAGGTGGGACATGTCCTGGTTTTCTGCAGAGCTGAAATATTCATGGCCAAGAGAGCAATTGGACAGCAATGGTGCAGGGTGCTGAGGTCAGAGCTGCTGCAGGATTTGAGAAGTGGATCAGAACCTAGCAGGATTTTCCTGGGTCTCCTGACCACCAGGCAGGGCTGGAGGCATCCGCCCAGGCGCAGGCGCATGTGCTCTGCACCCTGTGCAGAGTCTGGCAGGGGACAGGGCTGCCTGTGGGAGATCTCCCAGGCAGCCTGCATCCTGCACGCAGCCTGTGCACTGGGGCTGCCTGCGGACCCTGTCCACACCTCTTAGGCTGGGCAGATCAACAGATGCCTCACAGGACTCATCTGTCCCAGCTGCTTGGGCTCCAGCCTCCCTGCTGGGATGAGGCCGTCCTTGAAGGCTGGTGCTGGCAGGCTGGCACCCCCTGACCAGCACCCAGGGAATGCCACGCTGCCAATGCCTGTCCCGCACAGCCTGATGTGGGCATAGGCAATATCACCCTTCTTTCTGGAGGAGAATGAAACAAAACTTTCCCTCATCCCTTCTGCCCCCAGAATTAAGGGACCGCAAGCCGCCCTTACCCGCTCAGCCTCAAAATTCTCCTGCAATTGGATATCCTCATCCTGGTCCCCGATGGGGGTGCCCCTGGCCACAGCGAAGAGGAGGAGGGAAAGGAGACCCCAAAACATCATGGCTGGTGATTTCGGAGTGCCGCTGAACCTCAGCACACTGACGGGATCCTGGACTCTGCGCTGTCCCCACTGCACGGCAGCGTGACCTTCAGACCGTGGCCAGCAGGGCTGGTCAGCTCTGCTGGGGGACCTGCAGGGGGGTGCGGGGCAGCTGGTGGCCCTGCATGGCCTGGCCATGTGGCCCCGAGTCTCACTGCTGCCCTCGGCGTCCGTGAGAATTTGCAGAGAGGTGGTATGAGGCCCAGGAAGGTAGAGGAGCATCCTCCTGAGGCGCCAGGCTGAGCTCCTCACTCTTGCCTGTTCCTACCGCTTGCTTGGCCCAGACATGGGGCGAGGACCCATCTCCTTTATTCTGTCTTGGGCTTCATATTCCTGCCCTGGTGTCCTACAAAAAGCCCTGATGGTTCCCCCCGGCTGCGGTGGGCCAGCCTGACCCTGCAGAGATGAGAGGACTGAGGGGTCCCCAGCGCTCACCCCAGGCTGCCTAATCCCGGCCAGTATCCGTAGGGAGCAGAGTCCAGGCTACCTGCTCCCTTTGTGGACCCCCTTCCCCAGGGGTCCCAAGCCAGTGGCCAATGCCCAGGAGTGAACTGGGTATCACCCACCCCATGGCCGAGGGTCCTTGGGCCAGGCAGGCACAGGAGGTGTGGGACACGCTGTCCCTCCCCACCACCGTTTGCCTTCACAGGATGATTAACTGAAACCAAACAGCACGAGGGAAACGGCAAACAGAGCAAAGGGCAGGAGCCCCTCTCGCGTTGGGCCCCAGCCCAATATTTGCAGAGAAGGGCCAGAGCCAGAGGCACGCTCGCAGGAGCCGGCTGGACTTTCACCCCTCCTCTCCCTTGCCGGCCACCAACGGCCCCTTTGGGTAGGACCGTTGATGGATGCACTGCCCGGGGAGGCAGTGGTCCGGGCAGGGACAGCCTGAGCACTTGTCACACTCGTGTCTTCATGCCACATCTGGGGTGTCCTCGAGAGCAAGTGGGGACCTTTGGATGTGGGGCAGACACCCCTTTAGTAAGCACACCTCACTAACCCGCCCTGTGCTTCTCTCTCTGGAGGAGCCCCCTTCGGTCCAGGAGCATCCCTGGGGTTCATCCCACGGAGCGGGGGCTGCGGGAAGCCGGGGCTGGCCGGGGGGACCCTCCCCGCGCAGGGGTTCCGCTGCCCCCGGCCCCTCGAGCGCTAGATGGCAGCCATCAGTAAGGAATGCCGGCCCGGCCCCTCTCTCCCAGCCCGCTCCCGCTCCCCTTCGCGCTTCAGCCCCGGCGGGAGGGGGACCCCGCTGTGCCCCCCGCGGGGCCGCTCTTCGCCCCGGGCGACGGGAACCGGCAGCGCCAGGCAGCGGGGACGGGCGCCGGGAGCTTCGAGAAGCAGGAAAGGCTGCTGGCGGAGGGGCCGGAGCCCCGTGCTGTCCCGGGACAGCAGGCACCGGCCGGACGGCAGCACCGGCTGCGCCCGCTGGCCGGTCAGGCAGCATTTGCCCCACGGGGCGATGGAGCCAGTGGCGAACAACACCGGACACGCTCCTAAATCTCTGCTTTGGGGACCAGTCTGCTCTACCGGGAGCGCACGTGCCCCATGCTGGGACCTGGCTGGGGAGGGAGGAGGATGCGCGACCCTGGCATCCTTCCAGCGGCCGCTGCTCGGTTCCGCTCCGCCCGCTGCCGGTGCTGTGGGGAGCGGAGGGAGCTGCTCCCTTCCGGGAGACATCGGCTGGCGATGCTGCGGGCCTGGGGCATATCCAGCCCTCTCCTCTCCTCTCCTCTCCTCTCCTCTCCTCTCCTCTCCTCTCCTCTCCTCTCCTCTCCTCTCCTCTCCTCTCCTCTCCTCTCCTCTCCTCTCCTCTCCTCTCCTCTCCTCTCCTCTCCTCTCCTCTCCTGTACACATGAACACAGCATGTGGCTGTGACCATGGGCCTGCAGGCCCCATCATAGAATCACAGGGTGCTTTGAGTTGGAAGGGACCTTAAAGATCATTCAGTTCCAACAATCATAGAATGGTTTGAATTTTAGCAAAATCAGTGGTTTATTTGTGGAGAGTATAGTAATGAAAACAGGACAGTTTAAGATGTGAAAATTATTTTAGTGCTGGGTCAGAGTAAACCAGAAACATGTATTTCTGATTCACTGAACATAAAAGTTTATGTACGGAGTCACACTAAAGCTGCATCTAGTTTGCTGTCTCTGACAATGGGCAAATAATTTAGGAGGAGCAGGAGAAACAGGATGGATAGAAAGCAAAGTAATTCTTCCCCAGGTATAACCTGTCCGTTTCAAGCGGTTTTCTCCCTGGGAAAACTGGGAAGCAGCTGTACTGGCTGTAAAACCCAACTCATGCACATTGCCTGTGCTCAGAAGGGCCAGGGAAGCAGAGCAGCCCCCTCATCCCCTTGTTCCCTTCTGAAAACACATCCCCATCTCCAAGGCTGTGGCTGCATTCGTGCCAGCATCACTGAATGGCTGCTTTCACAGGGATGGGGATGAAGAAACCCCCCACAACACTGGGGCATGGGGCTGTGATGGAGTCTCAGCAGGGCATGGCTCTCCATGGAGGGGGTGGCTGGGGTCCCATGCATGGCAGCCCTGGGGAACGGCAGCCAGGGCAGACAGCTCTGGATGCTCGGGGAGGGACATTCTTGCATATTGCTCTGGCAGGAAGACTGGGCAGCAGTGGTCCTGCGGGAGCTGTGACACATGAGGAGCTGCCAGTTTGCAGGAAGTTTAGAAGAAGTTTAGAAGAAGTTTTTAGCTTTGGTTTCAGACCAGTCTGGACACAAACCAAATGTAGGGAGAAACTGTCAGAAAATTCCCGCAGTCCAAATTCCCCTGGTCCCACTGGCGCCGAGAGGCCCCAGCCCCCAGTAGCCCCTGTGGGGCTGGGCAGCACTGCAGGGGCACAGTGGGGTGGACAAGGGGTCAAGAGGTATGGCACAACCTGGGGAACCACCATGCACAGCAAGCAGTGCCCCAGGGCCCCTTGCCCTGACCTGGTGGCTGATGGCACATCAGGCAGACCCCTGCCAAAGTGAGGGCCACCAGGACTTGGGGTCCAGCAGTGGCAAAAGGAGATGCTACTTACTTACATGGGCCTGACTACCCTGCTCTTCCACTCCCCTCCAGCTGGTTTACAGGTTAGAGGAGACATTCCTGCCTAGTCCTTTCAGTGATCCTTTATGAACCTGTTGTCCATGAGCTCGACTAGTCGCTTTCTGAATCCATCAATGTTGCCTGGCTCCTTCCCCCCTTGCAGCAGCAAGCTGTAGATGTTCAAACCATGCTATGTAAAGGAGTTTTTAAACCCACCACCTGCCAACACTCCTTACCCCATAGACTGCTGCAGCACTCTGGTTTCGTGCACCACCTTCATGGTTTTGCACGCCTTGGTCATATGCTTGATCTTCTCTTTTCCATACAGGGCAGTCTCAGCCTTTCCAGCCTCCTCTCATTTGACAGGCGCCTCATCTCCTTGGTTATTACTGAGCAGGCCCAGAGGAAGTCAACTCCTCTATCTCCCTGAGCTGTGAAAACCAGAGCTCTAGCACACAGCACCCAAGATGAAGGATCATCAAGGTTTTCTAGTTTCTACAGAACACTTGCTATCTTGTTCCCAACACTCTTCTTGATCACACCACATTTTGATGGCTTTTTTGGCTGCTGTTGCCCATTAACAGTTCTCTGAAATCACCAGGTCAGTGGTGGCTCCCAGCTTTCCTCCTGAGCCCAATCCTCTGTGAAGCATCGCCTTCATTTCTCTACACCAAAGCTCACCTGCCACCTCTGTGCCCCTCAGTTTTTGAGGTCCTTCTAAACTCCTTGAGATCAACACAGCCTTTGGCCATCCTGAAGAGCTCAGTGTCATCTATGAACTTGAAGATTTTCTTGAAGATTTTCCCTTCTCCTGGGTATGAAAGAAGATGTCAAATATAAAACCGGTCCCAGGGCTGGTCTCTGGGAGACCCCACTTCTGACTGTCCTCCACCCTGAAGAGCCCTACATGTTGTTTCTGATCCTTCAGCCATCTTTCAGTTCATGTAAGAGCCTTCTTCTGCTCCCACAGCAAGTTTCTTTAGTAACCTTTGGCGTGGTGCCTCATCAGAAGTTTTCTGACAACCCAGTCAGATGATGTCCTCAGTATGTGAGACAGGGCCCCTCCTTGTGGGAGCTCTGCCAGCTTCTCCCTGGCTCTGTGTTCAGCCAGATGCTTAGCAATCCCACCCTTCTGTACAGGCTCTGTTGTCTAACTGGTGTTTCAGCAATGAAAATTTCTAATTTTTAGCTCCCAGCACTCCATTTCCATAGCTGAAAGTTTCATCACCCACCAGCTTACTGCCCAGTTGTACAGGAGGTACCACGCTGCAGCCAGCATCCCTGCAGTTTCACATATAAGTTCTTCCCAGACATGAGCTAACACCGTCTGTCCTGGGGACACACTGATGGGCAGCTCGTCCCGTCAGTCTGGGGCTTCCCCTAGGTTTACTTCAGATCAGTCTGGCACCACTGAGCAACCTGCTGCAACGTGTGTCCAGGGCTGGGCATCTCCCCAGCACTGTTGGCCAGCAGGGGAAGACACTGAGCTTCTTCATGGGGCTTCATCATCCTGTGCCTTGGGGATCCCCTCAGACCCTCGCTGGCTTTCTGCCTTTGACGGTTTAAGGGTATTTTCTTCGAAGACCTATAGCATCTTTTCCAAGGTGATCTGCATATCCATTTTTAGATTTTTAGTCTCTTGTTTCCAGCAGAACTGACATGTTTTGTGGACATTCTTCTCCCTCCTAGACAAGCTTTCTATTTTTGCAACATCGGTGATTTCCATAGTACCTCCATTTAACTTGCCTATCAAGCCAGGAAGGGGGTCATTGAATCATCCAATTTTCTTTTTGAATTGTGGCACACTTTTTACCCAAGCTTCTCATGCCTATTTAACACCCCCAGGCTATGTTTAGGATCTTGGGATTTGTGGCATTTTTAAAGTGTACCCCATTTCCATATAGTTCCCTTTGCTGAATTTATTATGGGATATACCTGGCCCTTTCACAGAATCACAAAATCACTAAGGTTGGAAAAGGCCTATTAGATCAGCCAGTCCAACCATCAACTCAACACTCCTATACCCACTAGACCATGGCCTCAAGCACCACATCTACACGTGCCTTGAACACTTCCAGGGATGGTGACTCCACCACTTCCCTGGGCAGCCTGTTCCATAGATTCACAGCTGCATAGAGTGTTAGGGGTTGGAAGGGACCTCTCTAGAGATCATCTAGTCCAACCCCCTGCCAGAGCAGGATCACCCAGAGCAGATCACACAGGAGCAAGTCCAGGTGACTTTGGAAAGTCTCCAGAAAAGGAGACTCCACCCCTTCTCTGGGCAGCCTGTCCCAGTGCTCTGTCACCCTCACAGGGAAGAAGGATTTCCTCATATTCAGGCTGACCCTTCTGTTTTCCAGTTTATGGCTATTGCCCCAAGTCCTGTCACTGGACACCATTGAGAAGAGCCTGGCCCCATCCTCCTGACACCCAGCCTTCAGATATTGATAAGCATTGATAAGATCCCCCCTCAGCCTCCTCTTCTCCCAGCTGAACAGCACCAGCTCTCTCAGCCTTTCCTCATACGGAAGGTGCTCCAGGCCCTTCACCATCTCAGTGGCCCTGCCTGGACCCTCTCCAGTAGCTCCCTGTCCTTCTTGAGCTGAGGAGCCCAGAACTGGACACAGCACTCCAGGGGAGGCCTCACCAGCGCAGAGTAGAGGGGGAGGATAACTTTCCTCGACCTGCTGGCCACGCTTTTCTTAACGCACCTCAGGATGCCATTGGCCTTCTTGGCCACGAGGGCACACTGTTGGCTCATGGTCATCCTGTTGGTCACTAGGACTCCAAGGTCCTTTTCCCCAGAGCTGCCCTCCAAGAGAACAGCCCCCGACCTGTGCTGATCCATGGGGTTGTTCATCTCCAGATGCGGCACTTTACACTTGCCCTCTTTGAACTGCATTCGATCTCGCCCTGCCCAGCTCTCCAGCCTGTCCAGGTCACGCTGGACGGCAGCACAGCCTTCTGGCATGGCAGCCACTCCTCCCAGTTTGGTGTGGTCAGCAAACTTGCTGAGAGGACATTCCATCCTTTCGTCCAGGTCATTGATGAAGATATTGAATAGGGCTGGACCCAGCACTGACCCTTGGGGGACGCCACTAGCCACAGGCCTCCAACTAGACTCTGCCCCATTGACCACAACTCTCTGAGCTCTTGCGTCCAGCCAGTTCCCAATCCACCTCACTGCCCAATGGTCCAGTCCGCACTTCCTAAGTCTGTCTATGAGGATGCCACGGGAGACTGTGTCAAAAGCTTTGCTGAAGTCAAGGTAGACCATACCAACTGCCTTCCCCTCATCTATCCATCTAGTGATGCCATCATAAAAAGCTATCAATCAGATTGGTCAAGCATGACTTTCCCTTGTTGAATCCATGTTGACTACTCGTGATTAGCTTCCTTTCCTCAACATGCTTTGAGATGACACCGTGTCAGGTTCCAGTGCCTGACCACTCATTCAGTAAAAAAGTTTTTCCCAATATCTGATCTAAACCTCCCCTGACACAACTTGAGGCCGTTTCCTCTTGACCTGTCACCAGTTACCTGGGAGAACAGACCAGCACCCACCTCCCTGCACCCTCCTTTCAGGGAGCTGTAGGGAGTGATCAGGTCTCCCCTCAGCCTCCTCTCCTTCAGGCTGAACACCCCCAGCTCCCTCAGCCGCTCCTCATCGGACTTGTTCTCCAGATGCTTCCCCAGCTTTGTCGCCCTTCTCGGGACATGCTCCAGTGTTTCTATGTCCTTCTTGTACTGAGGGGCCCAAAGCTGAACAGAGCACTTGAGGTGCGGCCTCACCAGTGCCGAGTGCAGGGGCACAATCCCTGCCCTGCTCCTGCTGACCACACTGTTCCTGACACAGGCCAGGATGCCGCTGGCCGCCTTGGCCACCTGGGCACATGCTGGCTCATATTCAGTCGCTGTCAACCAACACCCCCAGGTCCTTTTCTGCCTGACAGCTTTCCAGCCATTCTTTCCCAGGCCTGTAGTGCTGCTGGGGGTTGTTGTGACCGAAATGCAGGATCCGGCACTTGGCCTTGTTGAACCTCATCCAGCTGACCTCAGCCCATGGATCCAGCCTGTCCAGGTCCCTCTGTAGGGCTCTCCTACCCTCCAGCAGATCAACGCTTCTGCCCAGCTTGGTGTCATCTGCAAACTGACTGAGGGAGCACTCAATCCCTCATCCAGATCGTTGATCAATATGTTAAACAAGAATGAAAAGTGGTGCCCCTGGGGGAAACCACTTGTGACCAGCCGCCAACTGGACTTCACTCTGTTCAACACAACCCTCTTGTATTCTGTCCTCCAGCCAGTTTTTAACCCAGTGCAGAGTCCGTCTGACTAAGCCACAAGCCGCCAGCTTCTTTAGGAGATGCTGTGGGAGACCGTGCCAAAGGCTTTACTACAGCCCAGGTGACAACACCCACAGCCTCCCCCTCACCCGCTCAGAGAAGGAGATCAGGTTGGTCAACAGGACCTGCCCTTCGTGACCCCATGCTGGCTGGGCCTGATCCCCTGGTTGTCTTGCACCTGCTGTGTGAGCTCAGTCAAGATGAACCGCTTTCTGTCCCACTGCACTGTTAAACATAGTCGTGCTGTGATTTTTAGTATGCAGCATCCCCCAGTACCTCTTCCCAAGCACTCAAGATCCAGCCCAAACAGCGTCTTTGTTTGTGGGTTATAGATCTTGTCGCTCCAAGAAACTTCATTTACTGCAGCCACAAGTCATATCTCTACATCTTGTCTCGATGAAACTGGTCAGTATGGGGGGGGGGGGGGGGGGGGGGGGGAGGGAAGGAGGTGGTCTCCCATTTCCACCGTCTGAGTCTGCACATTCTTTACTCTCACTTCATATTTCCAGATAACTTACTGTATCATCATGTGCAATTTGAATGTTACATTTTTGTTATTAGAGCCTGAGATTTTCACCTGCAAAGGTTTCTTCACACCCTTTTTCCTACACTGTTTCATTCTATGCTACCGCCTCTCCTAACCACACCCCTTCCCTGTCATTCCTACAGAACTGGTATCTGGGGCATCACTGTACCTCAGTGGTTACCCTCCTTCCCCTGAGCCTTTTTACCGCAGTGCACAGTGCTGTCACGTGCTGCCAAGCTTCCCATTTCCCCTTGTGCTCCCAGCACTGGTGTGGGAGCATTTGCCCTTCTTCCTGGCTCCCGGGCCAGCCGTCTGGCAGTGTCAGGGCTCAGCAGCCTTCACTTCTGCTTTGTATCCTCCAAATCCTCTGAACACCCAAGGCCCAGTTTGTCTCCTGAACGCCGTTTTGTGCCCCCACTGTGGTTATGCTCCCATCTGAGTCTGCCTGGGCTGTGGCTTGAGAAGGTCTCTGCATTCGATCAGGCTGGTCAAGTTATGGTTTTAAAATAGTCACAATTATGGCTTTAAAATAACATCTGCCAGGAAGGGAGCTGAGGTTGCAGGCACATTGTTTTGGGGGGTGGTGTGTCCCACAGCCCCTCTGCCTGGGAGCAGCATGGGAGCAGTTCATGCTCTGCAGCGGGTTTCCTTTCTGTGCTCCACATACCTGTCTCTCCTCCCTGCCCGCTGGGTGCTCCTTAGCTTGGGGGTTCTGCTCCTACCCTGAGGTTTTTGAGGTCCCTCATCCCAGCCATGGCAGAGGACAGTCTCTGGGCCTCATATTGAGAATGAACATGCTACAGCACCTGTGGCATGGAGACCTGCTGGAGACGTGGGCCATGCTCAGCAGGGCCATGATCAGCAGGCAGCTCCCCCACTGCCTGCATCTCCTCGCACTGGGCTTGTCAGCCCCATGCTAGACAAGAGGGTGGGTGAGGTGAGGACCTGCAAGGGGGCACAGGCCGTGGTATCACAGAAATCTCAGAGGTCTTATGTCCCATGGGTCACAGAGTGCTTGGAAGTGCTTGTGGGCTGAGGACGAGCTGCAGGATGAGAGTAGGCAGGACCACCAGCATGGCCAGCACATCCCTCATGCACTTTGGGAGGAAAAGTTGCATGTTCAACAAAGGGCAGAGCAAAGGGGGGCAAAGGCTGGACTGAGGATGGAAGTACATGGCATGGCTGGGTGTCTGTCTGGAAGGTGTGTCAGCATTCCTGGGTTGAGGTGGCAATGTGCTGCTGGGTGCAGGTGCTTTGAGCTGCCTGGTCGCTGTGCCTCCAGCCAGAAGCATCAGCCCAGGCATCTCCATGCCCCGAGATGTGGGGACACTGCCCATCCACCCACACGTGTCTGTCTGCACAGGTCCTTCCTCTGCCTGGTTGCTGGCCCTGGGGCTGCCCCCTCCACACCAAAACTACAGGGGACTCTTCCAATGTGTGCCAAGTGGATGAAGGCACTGTGACCCCATTCTGGCATGGCTCCCCATCCCCAGTCACCCGCTGCTTCGGCTGCCCAGCCGTACAGATGGCTTCACCGCCGCGCCGGGTTGCAGCCTCCACCCTCACGTGCGGCTGCTTTTTGTGTCCCTTCTTGCTTCGTGTTGGCCTCACCCCATCTCTCCCTCCCCTCTGCCGCCCATGCCCCCCCGGCGCAGCCCCCACTGGAGCCAGCCACACACACAAGTGAACTTTTCTGCGTTTTCCAGCAATTAAAAAGAATAAAGCAACAGTTGTCTCCAGGCAGGGCATGGGTCCTGGTGACCCTGATTTTCTGTGTGGCTGGGCAGGGTGAATGGGGCTATTGAGACCCCGATGACTGGCATCTCCACTCCAGGATTGTCTGCCCTTCCAAGTCCCCCTCCCCGTGCTCTCCTCCTCCCTACTCTCCTCCCCGCTTTTAATTTCCTTCCTGGAGAGAGCTGCTCATCCCCTTCCCATTGGCCAAAGGCCTGAAAGGGAATGGAGGAGACAAGGGAAGGATTAAAGACGCTCTGCTTAGGAGCAGGCAGCCTGAATACAAGATGCACCGGCTGGGAAAGAATGGGGGCTTAGTGGGGCACCAGATCAGGCCCGCCTCCACTGCATTCAGCCCGACTTGCATTCCTGCATTGCTAAGCAGGGACCTTTTTCCCCGGCTGGCCAGTCAGAGGGACACCCCAGATCCCTGTCCCACCTGCTGCTACAGGTAGACCTTCCCAGGATGGTCCTACCACGCTGTGGCCCCTTGGGGTGCAGCCACACTGGGAACAGCAGCACTAGGGTGCTCACAGGTCCCTTGGGTCCACCCCGTGAGGATGAGGAAGCAGTTGGGGCATTGCTTGGACCAGCTTGGGAGCAATGTGGAGGGAGGTTCACAGCCCTTGCCCCAGCAAAGCAATGGGCCTCATCCTGCAGGGTTGGAGTTTAAGGCAGGCACTGCTGCTTCATTGCTCAAAGGAAGGCTGGAACCTGCAGAAGAGTTGGGCCTGTGCTTGGCTCCTGGAGAAGGGCAGGGGCACTTCCAGCCACAGCCTTAGTGTCAGAGATGGTGGTCCCCCACTGCTTGCCAGCCACGCCTGCTTGGCCACAGAAGACCCTGCAAAAAACCCATGGGGTGTTCCCTGCCCTTCTCAGCACCTCCTGTAGCCATGCAGTTTGGGGTGCAGATGGGGCACAGTGGCTTGTATTAGCCCCTCACACTGATCCCGTCTACCCCATACCACCAGCATGTGCATGTTGCAGGACTTGTCACACTGCTCTTTGGGCTTGTCTTCGGGCTGCTCCAAGGGCAGGTGTGGGGCAGGGTGGATTTTGCTGGTGGGGCTGATCCTTAGGAGGGGCTGGAAGAGAGTAAGATGCTGGAGCATGGGGTCACACTGGGAATAAGGGGTCCCCAGGGGCAATGGCCACCTATGACTGACCAAACCTATGGGGGGACACATGGGGAGTCATCTAGAAGTAGAACTGTGGTGTCGGCAGCACCTGGGTCTCCCATGCCTCTTGCACCCTCCATGCCAGGTCAACCCTCCATGTCTGGTCTCAGGCGAGGAGCAGGTAGGAGTGAGCCACCTGGTCAGAGTAGTGCAGGATCAGTGCCTGCCATCTCTGCTCAAGGACACCCCCTTGCGAAGGCAGGGCCAGTCCACTGCAGCTGGAGCAGCACAGGCCCCTCCATGTATTAGTGTGATGAGTCAATCCTTAGTGTTTGCACACGCGTGTTCCCCGTGGCAGGGACAGAAACACACCCCTCCTCTGTGAATTGGGAATCTGGGAGCTGGTTTCCTTCACAGGACAGGGAGAGGTTGTTCTCAGAAACCTCTCTGGGTCCCTGCTGACATTCACCTGAGAGCTGTTTTCTAGGGGAAACATCTCTGCTGGAGCCCAACAGGCCCCAGTGTGAGCAAGATGTTTACAGGTTGAGAAGCCTGTGGTCTGCAGGTTGGATCAAGGATGGGATGGGTCATAAAAGTCCTACAGCCCTGAAGCATCAGCTATGAAGGCACTCCAGGGATCCCATGCTGCCAGGAGCATGCTGGGGACCCCAGGGTCCCATGCAGGGACAGACCTCAGGGCACTACACACAGAGCTTCGGGACCCTGCACTGCAGGAACAGGGATCTGAGCTCCCGTGTCCCATGTGGTTAACGTCATTTTAGGTTTCTTGCAGGTTGTCCCACTTGTCCCCATCTTCTGATCTAGATCTCTTGCTGGCTTGGTCCCTCATGCACCCCAAAGCTGTGAAGCACCTGCAATGATCAGGATGGAGCCCTGGTGATCATGTGAACATGGCTGCAGGAGCCCAGAGTGGGATATGGAGGCACATGGATGTGGCCTGTCAGGGCAGCCTCGATCACCTTCCAGACTTTTGGTGTACTGATATAGAGCAGGATTCAGGCACCAAGAAACAGCCACCTTGTGCCAGCTGAATGTCCCAGGGTGCACAGGACATCTGTGCAAGTCTAGGAGATGGGATGGCCTCCAGATCCTGGGGCAGAGGGTGGCAAGACACACGTGGACACCTCAAGCAGCAGAAGGAGCTCAGGTGTAAGTGCTGCCATCCATCCCATGCTTCCACAGCCTGTGAAGAAGCCCAGACATCACCTTGAATCCAGCCCCACTGACCAAGCTGCACAGGTATTGCTGCCTCCTGAGCACCTCATGTGACCATCACAGTCTCCATGGTCCAGCTGGCATCACTCAGACAGCTTCAACCCTCGCATGCTAAAATCCAGGATTTTAAACCATATTCCAGTATTCGGTACTAGAAGCTGCACCTCCTGGAGTCCTGTGACTCCAGCAGAAACTTGGTATCAGAGAAGAGCATGAAATCTTTTCTGGAGGTGCAGCTCTGTTTCCATCCCAGAAGGCAGAAGATGAAAATGCCCATCTATTCCTCCTCCAGAGAAGAGTCACATCCCTTCAGGCATCCCACCACCCGCCACCAGCCTCAACAGTTGACATGGAGCCCACCTACACATCCACCTCCATCACTGCATCCTCTTGCTCAGGGAATGAGGTCTGAGGTCTTTGCACCAGAAAGCTGCTCTGATTCTAGGCCAAAATAGGCAAAATGGGTAGGAAACCATAAATTTTGGCAGAGGGAACCTCTGCTACAAGCACAAGGCACCTGCCCCACAGGGTAAGCACCAGCCGTGGAAAGGCAGAGTCCGTCACTCAAGGCTGGTGGGCCTGGCCCTGCAGGAGCCCTCTCCCTTCTTACCCTTCACCAAAACCAGGAGCCCTGCCCTTTGGGATTGTCTGCAGGAGATCTTTGCCACATGAAGATTTGGGTGTCCCCACTGCCTGTCACTGCTCTAACACTCCCCAGCACTGGCAGGAGAAAAAGGGACTGCCCCACCTTGTTGTGCTCCCAGACTCTCCCATCCCATGAGGTTCCCATCCAACCCCTGGCAGCTGCCCGTGCTGCCTGCAGAAACCAGAAGCTCCATCCCAATGGAGGACCCCAGAGGTCCCAGGCAGGGAATAAACCTGGTACCCAGGTGAAGTGGCTCATCTCCCTGTGTGGTGGCTGGGGAGCTTTTGTCCTTCTTCTGCCAGAAGGGCTGGAGCCTGGCTTTTCCCAGCCGGCGGCAGACCCAGCCCCTGGGCAGCCCATCAGGCATGGAGAGCCCTTCCCTCCGCCCGACCAGGATGGAGAGGGACCACGGGGCTTTATGCAATGCTATGAATACTCGGGGTCTTTCTGCTCGCTGTTTAATAGATTTGAATGTGAAAAGGTGGTGGAATTGGGAAGAGGGGAAGAGAAGGGGGAGGCCAGGCCTCTTTGTTTGGGGATGCTGCTCCAGCCTTGGATTTATTTAGCATTTGGAGGGCTCTGGGGTCTTTCTCTCCTCCCCAGCCACTGCAAAGGCTCGCTCGCTTTTCTGCCTCATGCTTATTAGCATAGCAGCTGCTCTGGGAGAGGGGCTACGCAAGAGAAAAGGATAGAGGCGTCCAGGAAATGAATAGGAGAAAAAAATAGCTTAAAAGGACACAGGCTTTGCATGAGGGGGAATCGTGACTGGAAAAGGGGCTGGGGGGTGGCTCGGACTTGTCACCAATGTGAGGAGGGTGAAATGAGAGAGGACCTGTTGGGGATGGTTACCCCAGCCAGGCACTGTGCTGGGGATGAGGGTCCGATCCTGGCACTGCAGAGTAAGGCCAGGGATGCCCTGTACCCTCTTGCTCGTGGGGACATGCAGGGTGGTGGATGCTGAGCCCTGCTGTCTTGGGCCACCCTGCGCCCCTCTTTCTGCAGGGATTCGGGGTGCCCCAGCCCCCTGCGTCGGCTGAAGCATCCAGGGAGAGATCCCAGTAAGTGTCACAGCAACTGGTGGTTCCCAAAGGTGTTGGGCTGCTGCAGGACCTGAATGCTCTCCATGGGGCCAGCTGGGCATGGGATGGGGCAGCAAAGGAAGCCCCCAGAGCACTCTGCAAGCATACAACCAGTGCTTCCAGCTCCTCTGCCTGCTGCCGGGCAGAGCCCTCCAGCCACCAGATGACTGAGTGGAAAACGTAATAATTAAAGGAAATGAGGTGTCTAGGAAGCCGCCACACCACTCCTGCCCTAGACTGCAGAGAGACAGCCACGCTGCAGTGTCCCAGAGAGAGGTCCCTGTACAAGCATGCAGAGGTCTGTGTCCTAGGCAGAAAACCTGGGAGAGAGCTGGGCACATTTGGCATCCATCTGTGCAATTGCATCGTGCATAGTAACATTGCTGTTGACTGGCCACAGGTGAGAAGTGCTTTTTCAGCTGGAGAAAAAATAACAGAGATTTCAGTGAAACCCCAGGGGTGAGAGGAGGCTGCGGAGGTTCCACTTTCAGGCAGAGGCTTTCCTTGGTTGTATAATTCACTTGGAGCCAGAAGTTTGCTCACTGTGTCTTCATGTTTCAGGATACAAACCATCAGTCCCAGGGTGCTGCTCGGGCCCCATGCGAAGGCTCAGCCTCACCTTGCCCCACTAAGGTATTGCGGAGGTTTAGTAGAGCTGTCAGTTGTTGCTGGGCCAATGTTCCTTCTGGCCATGTCCCCTCCAGCCAGGGGTGTGTGACCATGCTCTCTGGGTCAACCTATCTCTGCTCTGTGCTGTGTGGGAGCATCTGGCTTCCCCCCATGCCGGGCTCACTGGGGTCCTCCACACCTGTGGCAAGGTTGGCACCATGGGGGAGGTCAGCAGAGCGAGACACGCTGCCTGCATGTCCATCCTGCCAGAGGATAAATATGAAGCTGGTTTGTGCTGGACTGGATGAGAGACGAGGAGGATGGATTTGTCATTGAGCACATGCTGGCCATGGCCAAGGACAGCCCACTAGGACTGCCCTGCCAGAGGGGCTGAAGTGAACAGCCGATACCCACAACTGGGTTTCAGTGCCTGCCTGCACTCCTCTGGGCTGCCAGGGCTGCTGCCCAGATCACGAGGGGAAGGAGACACACCTGTTGGAGACCCCCCATCCTAAAAAGTGGCAGAAGGACTTCTCCAGCCAAGCCAAGCCAAGGTCTGACGCCTTGCAAGGATGCTGCCAGGAATGCTGCTTTCCTTGGCCTGCCCTCGGAGACCAATCCAGCCACAGGACGCTGTTGGATCCAGGCTGAACGAGGAGTTGCCGATTAAAACAGTTGTCCCAGCTACTCACCAGCCTATCATCCATCCATCAGTCCAGCTTGCCTCGCTCCATTCTTGTATCCACCCCTCTGTCCATCCCCAGACATGCCTCTATCACCCTATTCCTCTCCAGCCACGCCCCATCCCCCCTCTCAGCCATCCCTCAGTCCCTCCATCCAAGCAGCCTCCCACCACTCCAGACCTGATCCACTGTCCTCCCCAAAACAAGCCACAACAGGATGTTGCCCTGCTAAGCCTTCCCTTTAGGGTCAGGAAGAGACACCTGCTAATGCAAAGAAGCCAAAGCCTGCACTGCACCGCAGGTCTGTGTCCCACCCAGTGTGAGACCCAGAGGTCACGTCTCCCTGGGCACCCCATGGTGGCATCCCCAGAGGTGGGTGCTCATGCTGGCAATGGGACATGGCAGCTGAAGCATTTCTGGGAAAGGAAGACAGAGTTTCTCCTGCCCACATGACAGAGCGGTATCATTCCCTGGGATGCTCACTGCCACTGAGGAGAAGCAGGAGCTGCCTGCGGTCCCTGTGCTGACACATGCCAGGCCTGGGAGCATTCCTGGGGCGACACCCCTGAACGTGGAGGTCTGCAGAGTGACAGCGAGTTTAGGGCATGGGGGCTTGGCACTGAAACCCCCACACCCACCTCATGGCAGGCTGTGAAGGGTGTGTACACCCCAAGAAGAGCCCAAAATGACTCCATGCCACAGGAACGGGGCAGCCAGCTCTAGCCTTGGTGGGATCTAGGGGGCCGGGACTTTTGCGCCGAGTCCCAACACCAAACCCCACAGCAGCTTTGGGTCAGCAGCAAAACAGGTCAAAACCACGAGCTGCCCAGTCCTGCACCGTGTGCTGTGGACTCCCAGTGCTGCCAAGCACAGCCTGCCCGGCCACCCCCTCCTGCCCATCACACCCACGCAGAGGGTCTCACCCTGATGGCAGGGGTGGAGCCCAGAAAGCCTAGGGAAGGGGTAAAATATGACAGCTGGAAAAGAGGCCAGCCTGGCCGGCCAGCCCAAGCCGTCAGCTCCTCCCCGGCACCGAACAGTAGTCGATTGTGATTTTTTGTTTAAAAAAAGGTAACTCCTATTCGGATCTGCAGGCTGCGGCATTATCATAGTCATACAAACGCCCAACAAAGCACCTATTTAAAATGTACTGAATTTTGATTACAGCCCGTCCCCTCTCGCTTGCCCGCTCGCCGTCTTTCTTTCCCATTCATTACTTACTGTGTTAAGCTCCCTGAAATTCAAATAAAATCCCACCTCCTCCCCCCCATCCATATGCGTTGAGCGATTCAGCTCCGATGGCTGGGCTTGACGGATGAAGGGCAATAGAAGAGAAGACAAAGCTGTCAAACCTCGCCAAGCTCTGTTGACTTCCCATCGCCCCCACAGCCAGAGGGGACCCCAATCCATCTGGTTTGGAGTCAGTAGCACAAACAAAAGCAAAAGACAATGGCAGGAAGCACTTGAAAGTTCAAATTCTTGCTTTGGTTTCTCTTGGAACAACAGCACCTACGTAATGCAGCCGGCGGACAATAACGCGCAGCTAGGGACACGCGAAAATGCCAGAAGAATGTGCTTACGCCACCAAATGATCCAGTATTTTTGTTTTATTGGAACGAAAATAGAAAAGGGAAAATAAAAAAGGGAAAAAAGCGCAGGTCTTTGGAGTTCCTAGATTTCTTGGATGGGATTTCTGTAGAGAGGAGAGATGCAAAGTGGGGTGGCCATGGGCCATGCAGGAAGCCTGGTACTGGGGCTCAGCCCTGAGGGGTCAGGGTTCAGCTGCACCCTCGGTGTGTCCTTGCAGCTGGGGCTGTCACATGTGGAAGCCCAGGGACGCAAGGCCAGGGTGCACCCGGGGGTGCAATTTGTGTTCACTGCCCAGCCCAGTTCCCTTGCAAAGGGGCTGCTGCAGCCCCCAGTCCATTCCGTTGGCAGTGGGGAGAGAGGAACTGTGTGCAGAAACACTGTGTTTCCTGGGAAAACCCATCCTTGAGGTCGTGGCTGGCCTGTCCAGGCACTGTGGCAACCCAAAGCCGGTGCCCGAGCAAGTTGCTTGCAGCATCCCCAGCCCAGGGAGCCAGGCAGGAGTGAGCTGCACCCACAGGTGTAATCCCACAGCACCCCAGCCCTGGGCACCACTATGATGGCGGGGGGGTTGTTGACACTCATCAGTGAGTCAGTGTCATGCTGTGCCCAGGTAGAACAAGATTAGATTAAATATCAGGAAGTTCTTCCTGGAGAGGGTGGGGAGGCACTGGGACAGGTTGCCCAGAGAAGCTGTGGGTGCCCCATCCCTGGGAGTGTTCAAGGCCAGGCTGGATGAGGCTTGGAGCAACCTGGTCTAGTGGAGGGTGTCCCTGCCCACGGCAGGGGGGTGGAACTGGATGAGCTTTAAAGTCCTTTCCAATCCAAACCATTCTGTGATTCTATGATTCTAGAAGAGTACCACGGCAGTAGCAGGAAGTGATGCTCCCCCACCCCCAACTTGGCCAGAGTCAGTGGCTGCTGTGGGACTCCAGGCGATAAACACACAGAACCACCAGCAGTTGCAATCGATGGGTTTTGCATCTTTTTTTCTTGCTAAAGACCGGCCAGATCACTTGGTGCTGATCTTTTCCAGACTGGGCCGCTGCCTGGGCGGGCTTTGTGTCCCCAGGGTACCCTGGGACAGCCAGCTGTGTCCCTCCCAGGCATGGTACCATACTGGCAGTAAATGGCACGGGGCTTGGCACATCGGAGCGGCGGTTGGCCAACCTGCAAAGGTCACACTGAGCCATTTCTCCAGGTTTCCTCTCCACTGCTGTTTGCAGGACACACCTCCTGTCATCCGCCTGTAACCCACACCCCACAGTCATTTTGGGCATGGCACAAATTTCCCAGGGATTTAGGCATTTCCAGGGCTGGTAAAATTATCGATGTATAAAAACCATCCAAAGCGCATCCAAAAACACCCATTGCTGCCAGTGAGGGAGGCTTACCTGCATCCTGCCTTCAAAACTCCAGCTGCAGCAGGGCCCAACCAGTGCAGGCATGGGCCTCTCCTCTTCCCACTTCCTGTAGCAGCTGGATCCTGCCTGGAAAGCTTCTAAAGGTGCAGGGCTCGGCCTGCTTTTGGGCACCTGTCTGCTCTGAGCCATGTGAGAGGACAGAAGTGTCTTTGGGAGTGGAGACCCTCACCCCATGCAACTTCCAAGGGGTGGCTGCAGTTTCTAGCTGCAGGCAACCCCGTTGTCATTGCCCAAGGGCTTGGCAAGGACCAGACCACTTCAAACCTTTGGTGGGGCCCAGGAGAGGACTAAAATAACCCATGAAGGTTTGCAGGGAGCCATGGGGTGCTCGGCTGGCACAGCTGCAGACCCATGAAGGTGCCCCATTCCCAGGGTCTGTGACCACTGATGTTGGGACCCAGCCTGGGACCAGCCACAGGGCTTGCTCCCACCTCACTCATGAGGGCAAGCGGCTTCCTTTGGCACTCTCAAACCCCGCATGCCCTGGGCCAGCACCAGGCTTTGGTCTGAGCCATCACCCCTCCAACAGCCTCCGGACACTGGGATGGGGCAAACCAGCACACCCCTGCCCTGACCCCAGAGCTTCCTCCAGCCAAAGCTTCCTCCAGCCCATGGGAAGGGGCTGGCACAGGCTGCACCCACCAGCACCCCCATCCCATCACCCTCTGAGGATGCATTTAACCACAGAAGAGCTACAGGTTCAGACACTGAAACAGGGAACTGGGGGTCCAGCCAGCCACCTCCCCACCCCCCTGTGGGAGCCACCCAGCCTTGCCCATAACTGCATGGAAAAGAACAAACAAAAAAGCCTTTTTTTTTTTTATAAAAAGATCAATGAAAAATTTATTTATAAATTTCGCACTCTGGGGCTACACGTCTATATCATACACTCAGGAATATGCTGTACTGTACAGACTTTATCCAGTTAGAAATGATCATATAGTGACCCACATACAGCTTCAATATAAGCCTAAAAATTCTTAACATTAATTAACATAATTAAAAAAGGTATTCGCATCTAAAGAAAAATCTACAGAAAAACTCCTTTCTGGAGCAATCTGTGCATCAGCTTCAATGTCTGCTTATTCCACTGACATTATCAATATATTCTTCTTACAAAAATAATAATAATTAAAAAGATGACTGTTGGAAGGCGACCAGTCATGCACGAGCAAGCCTCCCCCACCTGCCTCTTTATTTTTTTTTCTTGTACTCCCCATTTTGGCGTGAAGGGTCAGCAGCACGATGAGCCAACAAGGGGGGTGGGGGGACCCTCATTTCAATTTGAATCAATCTGCATCCCTTTTACTTCTCAGGATCAAGAGAGACGGGGGTGTGGGGGTTGCATAGAAAATTGAAACTCTAGGGACTAGGAAGGGCAGCAGCTTTTCAGTAAAATACAAAGGGATGTAAAAATACATCAACTCACAATTTCAGAGCAAACCCCCTTCCCCGACGTAGTTTCCCAAAATCTCAGCATGTCTAAAGCTCCAGGAGGCTGGAAAGGAACAATACTTTTCTTAAACAACTCACCCAGCAATTCACACAGGAGATTCACAGTCTTAATAGGTATTTTATAAAAATATAAATATGGGTTACATCATGTTGTCTTTACAACACTGGACAGAGCTCCCTTTAGACTGGGTTTATAACCAAGATTTCTTTTTAAAAATCCATCTAGAACTTGGCTTTACAATACACTTTTTAATATCATGTCATAAATGTTATGACATTTCATTGTGGCAAATCCATTTAGTCAAAAAAAAAAAAATGTGCAACCATCTGGTAACGATGATAAAACCTCGCTAGAAAAGACCTTGTTCCCACCCCATAACTATCGCACAGAAGCACCAGTGGAAGTGCCGGACCCCCCCGTCCATGCTCACAGAAAGACTTGGACCAAGCAGTTCTTTGCAAAGTACAGCATTAATAGTAGACACTTTCGACAGGGCTTTTCTTTCTTCTTTAAATCTGGAGCTTTTAAAAAATCATCTCAAATTCTTGAAGTGGAAAAAACTAAAACCAAACTGCAGGTGAAACCATCAGAGACAAAGCAGAATATTCAGTGCAATGGGAAATAATCATGGCAGACTCGAGGTTGGTTTTTTTTAGTTTTAAGACTAGGAAAACAAACAAAAAAAGGCATATTTCCCAAACCATATGTTTTGAGACACTCACCATCAGCTTCAAACAAAACCAGGCTCACAATCTTCACCCACAAATATATACATACATGATAAATAGTTAAAACACAACCCAAATAGACCAGCAGGTAACTATTTTCTTTCTGTTTTTAATCGCAATGGTTTGGATGCAGGGAGCAAGAGGAAAGAGCAGGGAGACGGCAGTGATATGAATGGTTTTAGTGCAGACGAAGAGAAGAGGGCTGAAAGACCAGCGAGAGAAAGGAGACTTCTGAAATCTTCTGCATTTTCCAAATGGATGTTCTTGTGCCATAGCAATAAAAAGCAGCATTTGCGATTATACGTGCAGTCACTTCAAAATGCGACTTCAGGTGGCTTTCTCGTCTTCCTCCCTTTCTTTTATAAATATATCTATTCAGGCATATATATATATAAAAGTTGGGTGAGTGTACATACGTCAAATAAATTGTTCTGCATTGAGAAGTGTTATCCAAGTTTCACCAAAAAAAAAAAAAAAAAAAAGAGTTCCCAAACTATTTTCAGTAGTTTTCCGGCATCTCTAGGCAGCAGAGCGCGCTCGCGCCCCTTTCCTGTGCAAAAGCAAATCCTCTGCCTCTAGAGTTTATTTCACTTTATTTTTATTAAAAAAAAAAAAAAAAGAAGGTCCAGGATTTGCTAATCCCCCTTTACACACAAAACCAGAAGGATTCAATGTCTTTTCCTGGGATCTCACGCATGCTAAACGGATTCAAGGAGTGAGGGAGGATGCAGACTTTCTTCGGACACCCAAAAAAAGAGAAACCCAAAGCAAAAAAACCCAACACAAACAAAAAAGTGGCGATTGGGGTGAGAAAACCGTGTCTGTCATATTCCAATAGCGTCGCCTCGGAAAAAATAAAACACACATCAGCGGTGGGAAAACACCGAGAGATTTGCAAGAGGAGGAAGGCTTCCCCGCGCCTCCAAGCCGGGAGCCCCCAGCCCGGCCCGTGGCTTTGCTCTCGGGGCCGGCACCGCTCGTGGCCGCGGGAGGGGGGACACCAGCACCGGGCGGCCACGGAGCGGGGAGTGGGGTGGGGGCAGTTGGGGAGCGTTGAAATGAGTTAGTTCTGAGCCAGAATACTTTAAGACGGCGGGACGGGAGACGGAAGATTAAATATTAGCAGGGAGGGGACGGGGAGCCTGGAGAGCATCTGACCAGATGTCAAACTGAAACCGTGAATACTGTGAGTGCAGCCGAGGTAGATGGAGAAAAAAACCAAAACAAAAACACATTACAGTAGGAAAACAACCCTTGAAAGAAAAAAAAATAAAATTTAAAAGCAGGCAAACATCGGCGTGTTTTGCGTGGGGCCCCAAATCTTCGCCAAATAAACCCCACACGGGGGCGGGAGCAGCTTTGGCGGCCGGGGGAGCGGAGGAGGGGGGCGGCGGCCCCGGCATCACCGGGCGCCGGCAGAGTATTTGGCCTTGGTGATCAGGTAGAGGACGATGTCCTGGTGGCCCCCGAAGGCGGCGATGTGCAGGGCGCTCCAGCCGTCCCGGTTGGCCAGGCGGATGTCGGCGCCGAACTTGACCAGGAGCTTGACCAGCTCCAGGTTGCCGTCGATGACGGACTGGTGCAGCGCCGTCTGCCCCTCGGGCCCGAAGGAGTTGACGTTGAACTCGCAGTTCGTCATGTTCTGCAGCAGCGACTGCAGCTCCTTGGTGTTGCCGCGCCGCACCGCCTCCTGGAAGACGCGCTGGCTGGGCGGCGGCGCCGCGACCGCCGACACCTCGCTCTGGCTCATGCCGCCGCCTCACGCCCCGCCGCCCCGCATGGACGGCGACGCCTCCGCCCGCCCGGGCATGCGGTGGCGGGCGGCTGCTGCTGCTGCTGGTGGTGCCGACCGCCCCACAGCGGCCCCAGCCCCGGCCCCGCCGCCTCCACGATACCGCCGCTCCGCCGCCGCGCCTCGGCCTCTCTGGAGCGGAGCTGGCGCCGCACCGCACCTTTTACCCACCCTTTTATTTGCATAACAATGGCACGGCCGTGACGCGCCGCCGGGGGGCGGGGCGCCGCCACCACGCGCCCATTGGAAGGCTCGGGCGGGGAGGGGGCGGGGACGCAGCAGAAGACCACGCCCCCTGGGGCGAGCCGGAGCGCCCCTCCCCCCACCGGGAGCTGCCCGGGGGGGGCGGTTGGGGGCGCTCCCGGCTCGGCCCGACCTGGGGCTTCGCTCAGCCACGCTCGGCTCGGGGCGGCCCGGCGCGGGCCGCTCCGGCGCGGCTCGGCCTAGTCTGTCTGGGCTGGGCCGTGGCCGTGGGGAGGGGGCACCACCGCCCGGGTCGAGCCGGGCCGCGGCGAGCCGAGCCGAGCCGGGCCGGGCGGCTGCTGCCGCCCCGCCGCCGCGTGCCCCCGCAGCGCTGTGCCGGAACTGCGCTGTGCCCGTCCCCAGCCTCCCCTGCGCCCCCGGGACTCCCCCGACCCTCGCATCATCCCCTGCCGGCAGCCGGTGGCCCCAGCCGCCGCGGGGCTTGACGGGGCTTGACCAACACCCTCGGTCGTAGGGGCGATGCTGTTTTGCTGTGGGTTTATGCCCCCATGAGCAAAACGGGGCAGGCGGTGGGCAGCGACGGGGAGATGCAGCCCCCCTGGAGCCACGCAGCAGGGGTTGTGTGGGGTTTTGGGATTCCACAGGTGGGATTGATTCTGGGGGGAGAAGACGCAGCCCCCAGTGGCTCCAGAGCGACTCCGGTTGGGCTTTATCCCAGCTCAGGTCCACTGCAGAGCTGATGAGTAGATTCTTGGGGCAGGAGTGCTGGGAGGTGCAGACAAGCTGGGTAGATATGAAAACCAGCAAAAAGTATCAAAAATCATGCATCAACCCAAAACAGCACCAGAGGGGCCCTCCCTGAGCCCATTTGGCCCATGGGAGAGCAAACGGCGGAGGCTGGTGGGAAGTGGCATCCCCAGGCCAGACCTGCCCCTGTCTGCCACGCATTTGGTGGGCTGGAGCGGGGGTTGCAGGAAGAAAGGAAGGAGAGTGTCATAAAAGGAGGTGACAGCAGCTGCACCGAGGGCAGCTGGCCAGCAAGCTGTTGTCCCCTGGCTGTGTTGGCCTCTCCATGTAGGCATGGAAAGGCAGAAATCAGCCAACTGCTAAATCCTGCCCCAGCTGATGGAACATGCCATTTCGGAGCGGTCTGTCGCATGTCTGGAGGATGGTCACCGCGAGCTCGGGGCATGACTCGCCCTTCGGCTTTTCCCCATGGCTTTTCCCTGTAGCAGCCAGGGAGGGCTGGGGCTGGGGCTCTGCTCCTGCCCTCGCTGGGTCCTACTCCTTGTTGGAGGGCGCTAAACCAGCCTGGTTTGGGCTGTAAGGAGTTGGCAAAGCAGCTCCTGTTTCTCCTCCCATGAGGGTCTGCTTTTCTGAGTCCTGCAGCCAGTTTTTCTCATCCCCAACCCATCTCCACATATATCCCCATGTCCATGCCCATCTCCCCATTTCCATTCCATTCCCATCTCCACCCTTATCCCATCCCACCCCAATCTCTATCCCGTCTCCACCCATCCCTGGCTGGTCTCTGTGTCTCACCCCATTTGGCTTCCCCAGGTCAGAGCTCTCCTACTCCCACCTTTCAAGGCACACTGTTTTCACAGCAAAGGGAGGACTGGGATGTGACTGCGGCCGGGGGCTTGTTGTTGGCACAGCACAGTAGCTGCTGCCCCCCCCAGTGTCCTGTGTCTGTGCAGCTTCTCCCAGGACATCTCTGTGTCACTGAGGCATGGAGCGCCCACAGCACACAGGGCTCAGGGCCTCAGGGTCCACACAGGAGCCAGATTTGCCCGAGGACAGTGGAGTCACCCTCTGCTTGTCCTGTCCCCACGAGGGCCCTGTCCTGGGCTCTGCTCCCCATAGCCCCAGGTGTGGTGGCAGTGGGGGACACCAGTAGCAATCCCTGCCCTCCTCTCCCCCATGTCGCCTCGCCAGGGTGATCAGTGGGATGTGCTGTGGCTCGTGGGGAGTTATGGCTGTGCCCAGGGGTCTGACGCCGTCTGGCAGCGCAAACAGCTGCACCGCAGCGGTTGGGGAGTGCTGAAGCCACAGCAGCCCGGAACCAGGCCCCGGTATCAAACCCACCGTGGCGAAGCTGGGAGCAGGTTTCGTGGTGGCTCTGGGGGGATACAATGGCAGGAGCCGGAGGGGGGGTCAGCGGTCTGCCCCATCCTTTCCACTCCAAATCCTGGCACAGTGTTTGTGCATTTCAGGGCTGTATCCTGTGAGGTGTCAAGTCCTCTCAGGGAGCCGTGGGAGAGTGGGAATTGCTCACACCTCTCCGGTCTGGGGCTTGGCCAGGGTTACATCCTCGCAAGCAAATCTGCGTTTACCAGTGACACTGGTGAGAAAGCTGAAGAGTGCGGGCAGGGACCCAGCCATGCAAATGTTCGGGGCTGGCAGGTGGGGGCAGGACTCAGCCTGGGAGCTGCTAGAGAGGGAGGGAAAATAGCAAAAAAAACACACACACGGGAAAAGGAAAATAAGAAGGCAACTTGGAGACGTGGGATTTTGGTGCCAGTTTGTACCCCAGCACTGCGTCCCGAGGGGAGCCAGGTGCGCTATGCGGCCGGGCCAGCCTCCCCGCAGGGCTCGGGCCCGGGGCCGTGGAGGACGCTGGAAGGCCTCTGTCCTCCCCCCGGCGCTTGCCCGTGGGGCTCTGCAAAGCAGCGGTCCCACCCGGGGCTGACCAGAAGAGGGGAAGCCGTGGCGAGCGCCGGCGCTGCGGACGGCGGCGGGGAGAGGGACCCAGCGCTGCCATGCCCTTGGCAAACGGTCACGCTGAGAAGTGCGGACCAGATTCCCCTCCTCAAGAGACGTGATGACCAAATTTCCCGCCGCTCGTGAGAGCCTGCGGGTGAGAGGCGAAGGGGCGGCTGCCGCCGGCATTGCCGAAAGGGGTCAGATCCGCGCTGGGCTGCGCACGCCGCAGCGCTCTGCCCAAAAAGCCGAGCGGGCAGTGCCCATCCCCTGGGCCGGGCAGGCAACCCAGCGAGAGCCCAGCCCTCCCGGAGGCCTCCTTGAAGGGAGCTGGAGAGCCGGGGGGACGAATCCGGGGCAGGCGGAGAGGGGGCGTGCCCCCACTTAATTCATTAAAATGTGTCGGAGAGCGTGGGAAAGACGAGAGCTTTTCTTCCCAGCACAGAGACCCGGCACAGGGCGCGCGAGGGAGAGCGACCCGCCCGCTCCGCGCCCTGCGAGCGGGGAGGAAGCGCAGAGGTTTCCTCCGCCGCGGCCCCGGCGGTGCTTTGCCTCCTAGCTTTTGGCTAAGCGGTTGCCGGAGCCCCGGAGGGGAAATGTGGGGCTTGGCCAACACCGCCTGCCCAGCTGTGGAGATGCAGGGATGTGGGCAGGGAGGGGAGCCCACGCGGGGCTGGCGTGCTGGGGGTTGTGGTTACCGGGTGGGAACGCTCTCTGTTGCGGAGATCCACCTTTGTCAGGAGGAGAGGGAAGCCCTGTCCCAGGGGCTGCTTTCAGTAAGGGAGCAGCGGGGAAGGGGCTGCGAGGGGCGTCTCAGGGGAGAACCTTCCTCTGAGCTGTGCCACTCGTAACAGGGCACAAGCAGGGGCACGGCCATGGGACCCACCTCATGCTTTCCCCATAGACACATCACACAGTGCCAGCCCTGCAGGCAGAAAGCTCCTGTGGCCAGAACCTGGGGGTTGCATGAGAAACCTGGTGCTCGTGAGGTGAAGACATGTGCGGGTGCTGCGTATCCTCTGCAGGGAGCAAGACACCACGAGTACAACTCTCGTGCTGTTCGGGGAAGCCCTGGGGACAAGGGAAGGATCCCATCCTCCTGGGACACCTGCACCATGGAGGCCACCGTGGGAACGTGGGCTGGGGACTGCCACATCCTACAGATGCCACCATGGATGCTGCTCTCTGTGTTCCCTCCCGGCCTGTGACAAACAGGATTTAAAACCTGAGTGAGGATCAAGCATGTTCATAACCCTCCACGAGGTCATTGTCCTTAGGGGGATGCAGGAGGGGGCATCCCCACACTACTGGCACGCACCTGGACCCCGACTCCCCACAGGGGTTGTGGTGACCTGGTGCCGGGCTACAGAGGTTGGGACGTCACACTGCAGCTTGGCCTTTCATCATGCCAGTGCCTTGTCTTGTCAGTCCTTATCCTGCTGGAAATGCTGCAGCTCTTGTGTTGTAGCCTATGGCCCGTACCTGACAGCGGGAAAACGCTGTTTGGGCCAAAGGCCACCAGCTGGGACACCCTGGGAGCTGAAGGGCACCTGCCCGGTGCCACAGGCAGAGCTCTCCAGCTGTGCCAGCACCCTGGTGCTGCCATGTCATCCTGCAGCATTGCCTTGGCTGCTGTCCCTGCTGCAGCCGAGCACCTGTGTACCAAACTGCCTTGGCTTGAGCCAAGTTCTCCTAAACGGGCATCGTTAAATGTACCTGGCCTGGTGCGCTGGCAATGGCTTGTAGGGCTTCTCGCGCTGAAAACTGGGACATGGAGGGACCAAATATCCACTTTGAGGGGAAGATACTGTCAGCTGGGGAATGGGACACTCGTTTTACATTCCCTGGGCCAAAATATCCATTTTTGGGCCATAATTAACTTGTCCTGGGCCATTAGAACAAGCACCAGTATTGAACCCACTGTCAGCGCAGGGCTTTGGCACTAGGAAATGACCATCCCCTGAGACACGCAGCCCCCAGGGCCACTTGATTGATTGTGCTGCGTGGTCAGTCCTTTGCAATGGCCGCAGGGGTATGTCTCCCCACTGTTCCCACTGCAGATGCACTGTTGCCCCAGAAGACACAGTGCAGCCCATTGGGACTGGCCTGGGGACCCAGTGACAGCTCTGTGGGAACATCCCTGGGGTTGAAGCTCAGGGGTGACACAGCCATACCTCCCCACAGGACACACGGTGAGGCACGCCTGACGAGTGCGTAGAAGCTCATTTGCTTGAGAGTCATGCCCACATACTGGCAGGCTGCTGGGAAGGGTCAGGTCCCGGGCTATTTCCCAGGGAGCAAACATCCTCCTGATGCAAATCTCCCTCCTCACGTGGCACCAACATCTCTCTCCTCTCCTACCCCTGTCGAGGGGGCCAGCCAGAAGTGACCCGCGGCCCGTGGGAGCAGCCTTTCCACTGTGTGGGGCAGCACAAGGGCCTGAGCTTGCAGCCAGCCTCAGGCTTGTCAGCCCTGGGTCCTTGCCCAGAAACATGCTGGTTTGTTTGAAGGTGGCAGCCGAGCAACTGGGAGCTCGATCAGAGCATTCAGCTGGATGAGCTGCTCTGTGTCAAGGATGGGCAGTGGTAAAGCCCTCACCCTCCTCCTCTTCCCCTGCCTTGTTGGCTGCCTTAGGGACTGGCCAGCCCTAGTTCAAGGCACAAAGTCACGCCAGGGAAAACCGAGCTGATTTCTCTGAGCTGGTCAAATATGCGGCGAGGTTTCCGCTCCAGATTGCAGGAGGAAGGAAGCTTGCTCGGAAGGGGATGGGGATAAGGTGGGGGAGAAGGGAGGGAAGCGCATTCCTGCCTGATGAGGAACAATGTTGATATATTCATTTGTAAACTAAAGCTGGCCTGAGTGCCAAACACCTTGTCCCCATCAACCTCTGAAGGATATGTGAGCAGTGCACAAGACGAGGAGAAGAACCGGCCAATACCCGATGCAGCGTGTGACTTCTCAGGACTGAGAGAAGCTGCTCATTCAGATCTCATTCAGGCTGGTGCAATAAAACAGAGAGAAAACTCTTCCCCAGCACCATTGTATCACAGGGTCCCCCTGGGATTGCATCTCGTGATGCAGGGGCAGGGGCTGAGCACAGGTGAAGCGACCTGGGGGTCGAAGGGCTTTTGGTGTGGGCTGCCCACCCAGAGCCCGCATCCCTTGCGAGAGTTCGGCAGGAACTGCCCTTCCAATACACAATCCAATGGTTCCATAAAACCATGGTGGGCTCGTTACTGCCCTAATAAATGTTAAACATTAGTATGGCACAGACAATGGAATTTCTTAATTTTTTCTTAAAGTAGCTAAATAGGGAAACAATATTGTGGGCTGATTAGAAAGCTCATTTAATTCCCTTTGATCTGTATCCACCATTCAAAACTGGACAATTTATTACTTCCTGGATGCTGCTCAAGGCCAGTCCAATGTGGAGTTTGATGTTGCCTGTGCCTAGGGCTGAGGATGACCTTGCTGCACAGACCCCACCTCGGCACCACCTCCTATGGGCAGCAGAAAGGGAGGGGTGCTATGCTGGGTCTCAGCCACTGCCCCCACCCCCAGGAGCTGGATGAGACCCTTTGGGAGCTGTTCTGTGCCATACCCACACGTACACCAGACCTGCCCTGGGTTGGTACCCTAAAACAAGTCCCACGGTGGTGAGCCTGCGCCAGCACAGCCAGCGGCCAGCAGCCCGGGCTGAAGGCACAAGAGCTCACCCCCAGATTGACAGAGATGGCAGGGAGTCCTAGAAGTCCTAGAGGTGGGCAGGAGGTGACCCTACTGTACCCAGGGAGCAGAGGTAAGAGCCCCATCCATGCAGCTGTGTGGCCAGGAACTGTCCCCGGGGTGAGGGGCAGGGTCAGCATGCCCCACCGTCCCCCCCACCAGCTCCCCTCTGCAGTCAGAGCACTGGCAGGCCAAGGTGAAACCACAGCTCTGAGAAACACAGTGAGTAAAGCCCAGAAATGCCCACGGGCTGGCTGGAAGTGATGTTTGGGAAGCTTGGGGCTGCTGCTCTGGCCTCCCTGCTCCCAGCTGGGGCTGGGGTGACTCAGATGTTCTCATGACTCAGAAGCTTCCCCCCCACGGGGTCTGGAGAGGCTCATGTCACTGCGGGGGCTGGCACCGTGAGGCTCGGCAGCATTCCTGCTTTGCTTCATCCCCAGTTTCTGCCCTCCCAGAGCAAACCCCAAATCAGCAGGATGCTGACACAGGGTTGAGTCCGCATGGAGCCTAAGGGGCTTGGCATGCTCAGCCTCCAGCTCTGGCAGTCCTGTGCTCACTAGCAGATGTGGCCCCACTGTCACATCCCACTGGTGGCTGATGTAGAGGGGCTGGTGGCAAAGCACAAGCCTCCTCCAAGGACACTTTTTAGGGTCCCCACATGCTGCTCCAGGGGAGCTGGGGGTCTGGTGGCCTACAAGGACATGGCAAGGCACAAGCCAGGAGTGTTCCTGGAGTCGGTGGCTCATGCGCTGGGAAATCCATGACTGTTCTGCAGAGCATTGAGGGTGCTGGCACCAGAAGTGGGTGAACATCAGGACATGTGGCTTCCAAGCATTGAACAAGTCACCTGGATGCACAGGGACAACAGGAAAACCCCCAGAGCCACAGCACCAGCCCAAGCTGAGTGTGGCAGGACGTCCTCAAGGGACCAGGTACAGCACCCTGAACCATGGGGCAGTGGAAGCCTCAGGTGGGTGCTGAGGGTCCCTCAGCAGAGACCCCATGTGCCCCCTTCTGCAGGTCTCCTGCCACACGACCTGGACACCTGAGGGCTCTGGGAAGAGCTCAAGGGAGAAAAGTGTCCTGGCAGCCTCAGGCAGCCTTCCCGCCCCTGAGCAGGGATGGGGAGGAAAGGGGAGGGAGAGCTTCAGAGCTGTTGGCACTGATGGATGAGAAGGCATATGCTACAGTCCATTCTGCCGAGACTGCAGCTGGCACACTGGAAGCATCACCGTGCAAGCATGTGCCTGTCCAAGCAAGGCCACTGTCCAGTCACAGCGCCAGAGGCGACTCAGGCTAGAGGGACCTCGCTGCTTGGAAGGATGATGTTTTCTTCTGATGCTGCCATGGGCATGGGGGACAACTTTAAACATTTACCCGTGACGTAGAAGCAGGACACCTGTTATCATGGTTGCCATTTCCTAGTGCCAAAGCCCTGTGCCGACACTGGGTTCAATATTGGAGCTCATTCTAATTGCCCAGGACAAGTTAATTATGGCCCAAAGACGGGGAGGTTGGCCCATGGCTTGTAAAACCAGTGTCGCTGTCCCCAACTGACTGTATCATCACGCAGAAAGTGGATATTTGGTCCCTCCATGTCCCAATTTTCAGCATAAGAAGCCCTACAAGCCGTTGCCAGCACACCAGGCCAGGTACATTTAATGATGTTGTCTTTAGCAGAAGACAGCTCACCCTGCACTGTCACTGCCTGGCCCCAAACTTGCTCCAGAAGCAGGACAGAAATGGCCTGGGGTTAAAAGTGAAGAGGAAATTCCCATTTTAGATAAAGATGGAATTAAGAAAAACACATTAACACCTAGAGAGAGCATTGGGCTGACAAACCAGACATGAAACATAATTCCTTCAGGTTATATGCAAAAAATATAGACAACTGAGGGGGAAACAGAAAGAATCAATGGTACAATGATGGCCACCGAGGGCGAGATCAGCAGAAGGCATTTTAATCCCATTAGGAGAAATAATCCCCATGGTTGGAAGTGTCAGTGCGTGTGCAGGAAGGTGTGCCAGGCCCTGGGAGCTGCCAGGCAAGAGGGAAACCCCCTCTTTTTCTTCTGCCTATCTCTGGAAGAAGCAGCCATCTCCAGGACAAATCAAGAGAGATGGGGAAGGAAGTGATGAAGGTGGTGGGAAGTTTTTGCTCAAACAGACCATTTTTTGGGTGGCAAAACCTGGTGGCTTGCACTCACTGGCCTGGGAGGGTGAATGCCACCAGACCCCAGGCACACCAGGCAGTGCCCTGCAGCATGGCTGGGCTGTAGGGGCTTCTCGGTAGACAGCCCACCCTGGGGACATGGGATCAGAGGGGACAGATGTGACTGTACCTGGTTGTGACTCTGTGGGGAGCACAGAACTTGCCAGCACAGCACTGTGGGGTGGGGACAGGAGGAGAGGCTGCGATGCAGCAATTCCCAGAGAAATCCCTCCAGTCCCCATGCGGCCAAAGTCTTGGAAGCAGTAGACATGGTCCCCGAGTCCTCCGTGTGTAGGGGCTGCACCATGCTGGGCATGGACATCTCTGGGGGAGCATCATCAGTGAGGCTTTGCTTTGCGACCCCCAAACCCAGGCTAGGGGGGAGAAAAATGTGGCTTTAGGGCCAATCGGCAGCAGCCAGCATGAAAATAGTAACCACTGCACTGCTGCAGCATGTCTGCCGCTCCGCAGGCAGAGCAGTAGCCGGGGCTGCTGCCCGTACATCAGCATGGTCCAGCAGACACTGCTGCGATGATGATGGTGATGCTCAGCCACGGGGGAGGCTTTCCAAGAGCAGGAAAGGAGGGAATAAAAACCCCAACTCCCCCTGGGAAGCACACCCCCCTGTACCTGCTTCTGGCCAGAGCCAGACTCACACCTCAGTGTGTCCTGATGGGAAGGGTCCAGACTCAGCACCCCCTCCCTGACAAAATGTGTCCTTACCTTCAGGCACACGCAAGGCCAGAGTTGCATGCTGCTGTGGTGACATCCCTGCCATCATGGTGCTGCCAGCATCTGCCTCGACACTGTCCATCACCAGTGAAGGAGGTGTGGGTATTTTCTACTTCCACTTGAAAGAAGCAGGGGCAGTGGGTGGCCCTGGCAGGGCTGCAGGGAGATGGGAATGGAAGGGTGGGCACAGGGGTCCTGCTCCTCTCTCCATTTCTGATGGAAATTGGGACAATATAGCACACCAGAACATGGGAAGTGTCACCCGTGGTGGCAGGGGTGGCAGGCATTTTGCAAATGATCCTCCGTGTTAGGCTGGAGTGGTTTAAGCCTGTCCCTGGGCTGGGAGGCATTGGACAGCAGTACATGGAACAGCAGGACCAACCTGACTGGGCACTCCCCCACCCTCAGGATGCTGGTTATTCCCCACCACTGACTCCACTTCCCAGCAATGGTGGGTCCACACCCTTTGCGGCCACTCTTGTGCATGTCCTGCAGTGCCATGGGCATGGGCTGGCAGGTGCTGCTCACCCCCCCACCCAGCTGGCAGGCAGCTTTGGCACCAGTGGGAACCCCCAGGACCAGTGTGGTTCTGCTGGGGCATCCCTGGCTCCAGAGTGAGGAGATGTGGGTGCCAGCGGGCATCGTGGTGCACCAGAGGTTTTTCTGTGGCTGCCCAGCAGTGCTCAGCACCCACGGGCCCCCACATCTGCACCCACCCATTTCCTCCAAGGAATGCCAGGAGAGCTGCCAGCACAACAGGACCAGGGTGAGAGGGGACGCTGGGGATAGGTTGTGGTGGGACATGTGTCCCACAAGCTGGGGAGTACTCTGGGCATGGAGATGCTCTGTCTCTGCTGTGCTGCTGTGGGGGATGTTGTTCCCGGCTCCCCAGCATGAGCGACCTTGCAGAGGGGCACCGGGGTGAGGGTGCTGGGGCCTGATGGGTGCCATGAAGTCGGCACTGCCTGGGTGGTGTTTTGGAGAGCTCTGCCACCCTCTTGCCGTGCCCAGCCTGGAGGGAGGCAGAAATAAAGCAAAGGGTCCATTCCCTGGGCACCTCTGATTTAATGATCTCATGGAGGCCACGTATTTCTGGACTGTTGTGAACCATCAGTGCACACATGACTGTCCCCTCCATGGTGGACCCTGAAATGAGACCCCCTGCCTTCCAGCCTCACATGACAAACCCATGGCCCATAATCTGCTGAGGTTCACTGGGGAGCATGTTCCCCGGGGTCCCTGTCCTGCTGCAGAGCCCCTGCAGCCCCCTCAGCTCAGCTTGTAGATGCTCTGCTCGTCCCCGGAGGCAACAAGAACATCCTGAAACTGGGAGACGACACGTCCAAAATGGGACCCTTCCCAAAACACCTTCCCACAGTGGCTGCAGCAGTAGAAGTCTGTGAGCTCGGCTCTGTCCAGCACCCCGGGGGGGATGGTGGCAACCTGCAGGACCGTGCCCCCCGCCAGCACCACAGACGCTCCATGCTGCTCCGGCCCTTCCAGCCGCTCACCATGTGGGGTGTAACCGGGTTGGGCAGTCTTGCAGGCTGGCACTGCGGCATCGCAGCCCTGCCTGGGCTTCTCCTCACACCTCACCAGGCAGCCTGCAGGGAGAGGAGACAGCAGACAAACTGTCAGCTAGTGGCGTGATGAGCGGGTCTGTGCTCAGCCACAAGATCGTGAGGAGCCTGTTACCCCACAGGGAGTCCAAGCTCTGCCCTGCATCCCAGGAAGAAGCATCCCATTAATTTGGAAGAAAGCAGCCACCAGCATCCAACAAATGCCTGCCCTGAGCATGGCACCCATGTGGCCTCCTGATTCCCAGCAGCTGCCTGGCACCTCCTTCAGCTCCTCTGCCATGTCCTGCTGCTGCTCGGGCACGCAGGGTCTGCCGTGGCCTTGGGAGCTACTCCAGTCTGGGTAACTGCACCAGTGCTGCTGCTGCATTGGGTGCAATAGTTTTGCCTCCCTGTCACAGGTCAGGCAAGGCTGCTTTCCAAGATGGGCTGTGCCCCCCCTCCCTAGCATTTCAGGGTGAGCAAACAGCAAGGGAAGCCCTTACTGCTGGTTTAACTAAAACACCACCATTAATAGCTGTCTGCACTGCCCATGACACCCCAGCTCTCCTGGCCTGCCCCGGAACGCTGAGCTGGGATATGTGTGACATCCACCTCCCATCACCTAACCCAGGCAGGGGGCTGTGTGGGGTGTGGTGTGGGGCTGAGTCCCATGAGTTGTCCCCCCATGCCCCAAGCCCTGGCCTTGTCAGGCAGGCGGACCACTGTTGCTGCAAATGAAGTGCCACAATCTCCCTGGCACTTGTGGCAGCTCGGCATAGGCTCTCCCCGCATGCAGCCCCATGGCCGGGGCATGGCAGGTTGCTGGAGCCAGGTGGCAGAAGCCGAGGGCTGAGCTGCCTCCCGTTCATCAGGATGCTGGCAGCCCGGGACCTGGCTGAGGTTATTGCTGCGGGATGACTCAGTTTTGGTGGGGAGGGGGAGATTTGGCCTGCCCAGGCATCAAGACACCAAAAGGCACCCTGCATCGCTCCAGCAGCACATCTGGGACAGTCAGCCTGCCCTTTGGAGGATCATAGGGAGCCTTGCTGGAAGCCAGCCTTGTCAGAGGGGGACCCCAGCGCGACTGGCTGCCAGGCATCTGCCCCGCGCAGCACAACAGGGCTTGCGCCCATGGAGAGGTGCAGGATGCTAAGCTTGCACCAGCCCCAGGTGCAAGGGAGCTCCCCAGAGCCCCCCAAGACCTTCTACACCTCCCCAGAGGAGACAACCAGCCCAAGCTGGGGGGGCACGGTCACCCTCCCATTCCTAGCAAACACCCACACTCAGGGTTCAGGCTGTCACTGGGGATGTTCTCAAGGGGGTTTTGCAGACCAGCCCTGGATCACAATGCAGCCCAGGAGCAGCACAAATTTGGGGGCCGTCGCCACAACCCCAGGGGAAGCCTGACCTTGCAGCACCCCAGCCCTGCCCAGGACACGGACACTCCATGCTCCTGCTGGGACTCCAGGCAGGATCTCCCTTCTGACCCGCTCCATCAGCCACTGTGCTGCTGGTGGGCAACGCAGACTGCAGGCCTCCTTCTCTGCATGGAGGCAGAGGGTAAACCTCCAGCTCCCCCAAACACCCCAATCCCACCTCCCTGGCTCGTGAGAAAAATGCAGGCAGGGGGGAAAAGTTCATCCCGTAAAAGCCCAGGGAGGGAAAGGCCGTGATGGTCACCCAGTAGTTTTGCTTTCACTCACACCAGCCCCCTCCTAATTGTGGTTCTTCAAAGGGTTGAAAATGCTTACATCACTTCAAAGTGACCATTTTTGAATGGGAGCTTGTAAAACCCCTTCTCCCCCTCCCACCAAATTCTTCCCAGGGCTTTTGAAGATGCCTGCGCACCCCTCACCACCATGGTGAAAGGGCCACCGGGCGCCAGGCACAGGGTGCCAGCCAGGCGCACAGTGAAAACCATGCTGGGAAAAGGTCAGATCCCCCACAAAAAAAGGGTTTTCCTGGGGGAAAGGGTGGGTGGGGGTGGGGTGGTTTGGAAGGAGAGGTTTTTTCTCCTCCTTGGGATAGGCAGAGCCCTCCTTGGCAGAGGGCTGCTCTTGCAGGGCTGCAGCCTGGCTCGCCTGGATGCCACGCAGCACGGAGTTCTGCTGGAGATGGAGCAAAAGACGTGTGGGGTGTGTGGGGCCAGGGGGAGCCAAGGGTGTCCTTCCAATGCACCAGAGTTTTGCAGAACTACAGCTTCCAGATCTCTGCAGCAGTTCACACCAAAGGCTGAATTCCCACCGCATCTTTACGGAGGAGAAATGAAAGTGATTCCTTACCAAATCAATTCGAAACACTTCTTGGGAACTAATAATCCCATTATAAAACATCTTGAAAATAAAAAGCCCTTTTGCCTCTCTTTCACCTCTCCCCCTCTTGCTCAGGTCATCCTGGGGATGACAGAGCCAGACAGGGGGCTGAGTCCTGCAGCTCCCCAGCACCCACACGTGTCAGTGCCACAGAGTTCCACGGGCAGCAAGGAGCGTCTCCACCCACCCCTGCCCACCCCTGGGAATTAATACCGCACGGAACAGCACACACCACTGCTGTTCCCACCCATGGACATGTCTCACCTTCCAGCAAGTGCTGGCATGCCCAAGGGCAAAGGGATGCTGCAGGACCCCAGTTCTGCTTATTTCTGCATCAGGGTCCTCCCCAGGCTGAGCAAGGCCACCCTCAGCAGTGGGATCCCACCTCTGCAGCCCAGGAGATGTCCTTGTCACCCCTGCAGCAGCCCCACTTTGTGCCCACGCACCCCAGAGCCCAGCTGGCCCCACACTCTGCAAGGTGGAGTGCAGCAGAAGCCCCGGCAGCTGGGGAGGGATCCCCTTCCTTCAGCCATCAGCACTGAGACAGTGGGGAAGACCCACATCTCACACCATGGGGCACAGTGTGGTTCCTGGTGCCCAAAAACCAGGCAACTTTTGTGTGCCTGACTGCAAGGTACTGCTCCGAGCTGGGAGGCTGAGCCTAGAGGGAGGGATGGGGGGCACAGCATGGGCTGCCTACAGTGGACAGGGGGACATGCACCCTCCCCTGCCCACAAAGAGTGCAGGGGTCATACTGAAAGGCCACAGTGACACCGGTGACCTGTAGTCCCTACAGCCTATTTTCTGTCAGGTGCAAGGCAAGAGTCCCGGGTCAGCATTACTGGGAACCCCACTGTGGGGCGAGGGGCATGGAGGGCCTGGGAAGCTGGAAGAGAGCAGGATCAGGGCAATCCTCATTTGAACCTGTGCCCATTCCCCTTTCCCAGACCCCATAGACCTGGTTTGGCTGTAAACAATCTGTCCTGCACATGAACTCTGGGCATCCTTGGGGTTCCAGTGTTGGGCACTGTCAGATAACCCAAACTCCATGGGGGAGCCAGGTACTTCTGCATAAAATCCTGCCCTCCAGGCCCCATTTCTAGCCCAGGTCCCTCTGTGTCACCCCAGCTAAGACCAGAGCCTGGGGGTGAGAAGCCGGGTGCTTGTTCCGGCTGGCTCAGGCGGGGACCTGGCACTTGCCCCATGGCTCTGCAGCCGGAACCGCTCCGGTCTGGCTGTGCTTGTGCAAGGCGAGAGCCCTTCTGCCAGCCTGGCAGCCGCACCCAGCCGTCATCGCAACCGCACACAAGGGAGACTCGTCCGTAATTAGGCAATTAAGGCTGAAGTGTTTTGGAGAAAGCGCACATCGTAAAGGCTTTGCACAAGGCTGAAAGCAGACCTGGGAGCATTCTTGGAGTACAAAGGTGCATGGGAAACCTTGCCACGGTGAGAGATCGAGCTCGATAAGAGGAGTTACGAGCCTGAGAAACACACTGGATTGCAGGGCACTGAAGAAGCCTGGTTATCTTTCTCCCCTCGATAAGGCAGATAAGCAAAGGACAAAACCCGGGGTTGTGTAACCTGGGCTGCAGCAGCCCAGCCATGATCTTAAGATGTTCCCAGGGCGGAGGAGGGAGGATGAGCTCAAGGCAGGAGGGACCTTCAGATGCTGCCATGTCCCCAGGCCGGTGTGGGAGAAGACCCTTGCCCATTCCCATGCCCAGTGCTGGACAGGAGCACCAAACGGTCCCCGCCTCCTCTTGGGAGCGTTCAGCACAACACCACTGCCAGCAATGCATGCAGAGCTCTGAAACCCACATGCCGTGGCCTCTCCTGCATGCTGGGTCCAGTGTCGAGGTAGTGAGGATGCATGGGCTGCTCCAAGGATGTGAGAGCCATTCTGAGACAGCACAGCGAACACCCACCTTCTCCACACGGCAGTAAGAGGAGTGCCATGATCACAGGAAAGCCAAATGCTGTAGATCAGGGAAGCTTGGCAGGGAAAATACTGTATCCAGCCACAAGGCTTTAGACATGCATTGGCCTCTTCCTGCTGTGCGTCGGAGCTCCTGGCTAAGGGAAGCAGGTCCCACCAGCCCATGCCCACAGCCGTCCTGGTGTGGGGGTTGTAGAAGAGGGACCCAGCACTGTGCTGGTGTCACCCCTTCTCAGAGCCACAGCCTAGCCTTCCCCACACTGTGGTCTTGCAGCTCTTCCTCCCGCCTGCCTGCTGCCTCTGCTGGCTTTCCCCCAGGCTCCACCACACAGCTGAGGGCCAGGAGGGGAAAGAAAACCCCAGGCACTGCTCGGGCTGGTGGGGGCAAGGTGGGTGCCCCAGTCGGGCAGCTCAGAGCCAGCTCCACACCATCCTGCCACCCAGCATTGTGATATCCTGCCTGCTCTTCCAGCTGTGTGCAGGACTGCCCAGGGCTTATCCTGCAGGATGTGAGGTAGGAGGAGATGGGTAGTGCAGATCTCACCAGCCTCCAGTACCAACTTTGATGGCTGGTCAGGGAGGATGGGGTTTGCCAGCCCCCTAGCTTGGGGTTTCCCTGGGTGCTGCCCTGGGGTCCCCGAGCATCTCTGGCTGCTGTGCCTGCTCTGCTGCCTCTCTCCAGCACAGAGAGCTGCCTGGTTAGCATCACAGCCACCAAAAAAGCAAGGCCAGTTGTTTGCATGTTTTGCAAAATGTTTCAGATGGCAAGGGGTGATGACTAAAGCAGCCTTTTCTGTTTGGCGAATCCTAACCAGATCAAATGTGCTCCATCCTCGCCTTTCCCAAGGACCAGATTTCATCTGGCACAGCATCCCCCGAGCACCAGAGCCCTGTGACAGCTAGTTTCACCACACTGAATAAGCAAGAAGATTTCCCCGGCCAGAGAGTCCGTGACACATCCCACCCCATTTCGGGGCCTGAATGCTGCCCACAGCCTCCAGCAAGATCATGTCTTGCTTGTGCCTTGTGGTGACCCACAGCAATACTGCCTTGCTCTGCCCCATCCCCAGTCAGCTCCAGGCAACCCAGCTGCTCAGAGCATCCCACTGAGACACAGGCAGCATGGGGCAAAGCTGTCCAGGCTTCAAACTACTTCCAGCACTTCCATCCAAGATCTCATGCAGAGCAAATACGGCTGTCAGGGAAAAGGTTCCTTAAAATCTGGGAAAGTCCTGGGTCCAAGTTGGAGTGAGCTATTACAGGATGAATAACTTGCCTTTCACCACTTGGAAGCCCTACCGTAAAAATCTGGCAGCCACATAGAGCAGCATTAGCCCAAGTTTGCAGCCAAAACATGGGCAGCTCTGGGATGCCTACAGCCAGATCCCGGGGCTTGGGAGCACCTGGGCAGCTGCAGGCTCATGTCAAGGGTTGGTCCTGCATAATCCATCCCCATCTACAGCTGAGGGGTGCCTCAGCATCCATGCATCCTGCTGCACCTGCCTGCAGCTCCCTGGAGAGGTCTAGCCCCCCTGGGAGGAGGCTCCCTGCTTCCCTGGAAGGAAGAGAAGGGAAAGGGCTGCCAGGCAGCAGCATCTGGCTGTGGTCCTGGGGCTACTCCATGCGCAGTGGCATGAGTGAGATGACATGGCCTGGGCTGGGTCACGGGGCAGGGGCCAGTCCTGGTGTGGGGAGCAGTAGAGGGCTGTGGGTGCTGAACTCCCCACACCATGCATTGGGCCACGGCCAAAGGCAGAGCAGGTCCCTGCCCCCAGCCCCCTCCGGAGGAAAATGTGAAGGAAATTGGGGAATGTCCGAAATTTTCCTTATGAATCCACTTCTCTGGCTGCCCATCCCACTGCCACTGCTGTCCCCACCAAGCGATGGCAGGACATTGTCATCACACCCTTCCTCTGTTTCTCTTCCACAAAACTTGACCTGAAATGGGACATTTGGGGACAACCTAGTTGAGCTCACACTGACACTCACAGTCCCAGCAGCCCCCAGCAGAATCTAAATACAGATGGAAACCCCATGATGGCTGGAGCCATGGGGCACAGGGGACCCTCCCTGGCAAGTTCCCAGGGGTCTTCACTTTGGGTCGGGTGCCAACTGCCCAGCTGTGCCCACCTGCCCAGGAAGGACAGCTTCACTTTTATCTCTCCATTGCAGCAAAACCCCAACCCTTTGGGGATGTTGTGGCATCTTCGGTCCCTGACCGCTCCGTGTGGGAGGATGCTCCCTGGCAAGGTCATGTGTGATGTGGCCGGCACAGGGCTCCCACCTGGCCCAGCAGACAGGGGTCCTTCCCCATGAGAGACGCCAGGGACACAGGGGCCCCGGCAAGATGCTGCATGGCACAGTGGGGACATGGGTTGTTGTAAAGGGTAAAGCAAGGTGGTCCCTGAAGAGTCTGCATGGAGGAGCAATGGTGTGGTATGAGACTCCCCCAGCTCCACCATCCTGAAGGGGGAAGGGGAAACTGCTCACATGGCTGAATGCAAACTCCAGCATTTCTATTTTCCATACTCTAAAACTGGCTGAACACGCCTGGCTGGTCGCTGGGCACACACAGCAGTACCCTCACCAGAGAAACCACTGGGAGGATGCCTCGGCCTTTTGGGAAGTGCCGTGCTGCCAGGACCATGGGAAAAGCCACACCACCACATCCCTTGTCCCCAGAGCCACATGTGCGGTTCCCAAAGCCACAGCCAGCTGGGAGCCCTGCTTTGCACAGCTCCCACCTATTGAGCAGATGGGGGAACTGAGGCATGGCAAGCGATGCATGTGAGGGCCACTGCAGAGCCTGGGCTGGGTCAGGGCAGAGAGGGGTACATTTGACTCTGTGGTGGGTGTCACCACCAAAACACATCTCCCTGTAGCGAGGAGCATGGGGTTCGATGCAGCTCGGGCAGGGCATGGAGGAGTCGTTCCCCTTCGAGCGCGCTGGGCTGGCAGCACTGACTCACTCACGCAGCCTGACCCAGTTGGAGAGGCACGGTGCAGGTGAGACAGGCAACAGCGACGATGGCCTTAGGCTGTCACTGGAGCTGCTGCTGGCATGTCACCAAACCACCCCTAGCTGGGCAACCCTGAGCATGACTCAATGCCTCACAGGGCAGCTGGGGCAGGGGGCTGGGCATCATGCTTGGCGTGCACAAGCTCAACCAGGCGCAAAGCGGGCCTGGAAAGTTCTGCGGGTCTGCAGGCAGCAGCACGCTGGTGGCAGGGGACCCCATTCCCACTCTGAGAGACCCCCAGCCCAAGTGGGACCATCCTGCTCTGCCCAGGTCAGCGAATCCCAGGTGGAAGTGCAGGGAGGGGGCCGGGGTTGGAGCATTGCTGCCAGCTATTGGTGCCCACTCGCTTACCTGTGCTGCCGTCCCCTGGTGCCTGCCTGCTGCCCTCTACCAGCTGCCTCATCCTCTCCCTTGAGACCTTCAGGTACTTGTTGCAGTTGCACACCTGGGAGAGAAGGGGAGATTGGTGAGAAGGGGGGTGTGCTCCCCAGCCTCTCCTGCCTGCCAGAAGCACACAGCCCTGCACTGGACACCCCCAGCAGAGGCTGGGCAGCACCCAGTCGCATGCATCATGACAGAGAGAAACTGGGCGAGGCTTGTCCCACTGAGGGAGGGTGCAGAACAGCACCAGGCACAAATTTTGGGGTTCACAGACCACAGGAACCTTTTTTCCAGAGGCACTCCATTGCTACAGTGCTTAGCCAACATCTTCATGCCAGGCTGCTGGTACCACTGCCCACCGCTGGCAGTCCTCACTTCCCAGCCCTCCATGATGCCAGAAAACACCAGCAACCGAGGTTGCCTTAAAACATCAAGCAGGCACCCAAAGTTTGGGCCGTGGCTACAAGATTTATTTGCTCTTGTCTCATAGAAGCTGTGGAGGATGGCTGTGACCCTGAGACACACTGGGGTCTCTGCTGACTCCACCGGGCCTGGCTCTGCCGCAGCAACATGAGTACCAAGTCACACTTTCTACCCCACCTTTGGTTTGCCAAAACACACACGCAGAGGTCTCTGAGCGCCTGCACGTGCTGTGTGCTGGCCCCCAGGGAGACAAACCCCTCAAGGAGCTCTCCAAACCCCACCACCGAGGACCACCCGCACCTTGGTACCTTGGGCACTTGCCCAGAAATGATTGGCACTGCATCTCCCCAGGAGCGTCACAGCCGGCTCCCTGACAGCTTTGCTCTCCTCTCCCCTTCCCTGCTTGGATGGGAGCTGGATACTGGTATGTGCCATGACACCTTTCGTCAGCTATTTGCTTTTAGGGGCTGTTTTTTGCTTGCGGAGCATTTTGAGTGTGCTGCACCAAAGGCAAACAGGGAGAGAGGTGCATAACTTCACCAACCAGAACAAGTTCCCTGCCTGGGGCTTTGCTCTAAAGCCTGCTGAAACCAGAGAGGTTTTTCTACTGCCTGGTCAGGCACCAGCGCGGGCCCGCAGTGGCTGTGCCGGTTTGGGCTGTGCTAGCTGGAGCGGCGCTGGGGTCACAGCAAGGCGCAGCGATGCCCCTTCTTCCCACACAGCTGCCTGAAGGAGAACGGGGATGATTTGTTTGGAAATAAGCTCGCCACCTTGTCCCGGCTGCTCTGCCCCACAGCAGGAGGTTATTTCCACCAGCAGCCTCTGCAAGCCTAGCACATGCTGCTCAGCCTGGGCATGATTTGGCCATAAAAGTATGCCTGGGCTTGGTCTCTGAAGCTGTGCTGCAGGCAGAACCTGGGACAGGCAGTGAGTGAGCCGCAGGCTACCACAGCCACCAGTGGTTTGGGGGACACGTCTTTTGGGCAGCCCAGCAACGGTCATGGCCACTTCCTCCAGCCTCTGCACAGCAAACCCCCATTTTCCCCTCCCCACGCTGTGCCTGGGGTGTGCTACCTCTGTGGTCACTGCAACGCTGGTGGCTGCTCCAGCCCCCCAGAGCAGCAGCACAGGCAGACGGACAGATGGGATAGACACGGTGCCATCTTGAGAGCACTTGAATGATGTGGCAGCTGCTGCATCACTTTTAAAAGTGAATTTTGCAGCAATCCCCTGACTTGCACAGCCACAAGTATCAGACAACCCCTACTTGTGCAAACGTGGGCCAGACCCCTGCATGCTGCACTGGTTCACCAGCCTGTCTCCTCCTTGCTTGTGCTGGGAGCAAGCAGCAAGCCCTAATGACACAGGGGGCTGCGTGTGCCCAGACCCCCCAGCCCTGCGCAAGGGAGAAGCACCCTCCTCACTCGCATGCTCAGACCTAGGCACCCGGGGAAATGAACTGGGGTGAAAGCCGAGGGGAGCAGCGAGATGATGGGATCTGAGCAAACTCGGATTTCTGCAGAGCCAAGATCAGCCATTGGTTCCCTGATCAGAAAGGAGATGTCACTTTGGAATTCGCTGCCAGCCTCACGTGAGGGTGGGGCACACTCCCACCATCGCATCTGAGCTTCTCAGGATTCAGCTGCCCTTACTCATGAGGACTGGAGCTCACTGCCTCCTCTTCACACCTTTGCCTCTGCCCCTCCCTGCTCTGCACCGCTCAGCTGTGGGGGTGGCAGAAGCCCATCATCAGCTGGGCAGATCCATCCTGAAGATGGCTGAGAAAAAGGGAAGAGAAGCACAGATGGATCCAGGGATAAGCACAGAAGGCAGAGACAGATGGGCTCCTTTAAGGGCGGCCATCACCTGCAATCCTGGGACAGTCTCCACTGCTGCTGCCCCGCAGAGCCGTGCTCCAGTCCCAGCTCTGATGCCGTGGGATGGGACAGTCCCTTTGAGGCTCAAGGACATCCCAACCTGCACAGGCTGGACCTGGAGCCTCAGGTGTCACCGCCCCACAGCCACCCAAAGCCCTGCTGGGATTTGTGGGATTGCAACAGGCTGGCAGAGGTCACAGGCAGCTCCCAGGGACGTGTGCCCAGCTCCGCCCGGGCCAGCCCGGCTCCCCGAGATGGTGACAGCAGGGGATGAGGCTGCACACTGAAGGAGGGTGTTGAGCCTGGCAGTGGGAGAGACACAGGATGGCACTTCCTGGGCATGGCAGCAGCACTGGCTGCACTGTGGTGTCAGGGACCTTCCAAACCACATGGCCACTGAGGATGGGCGCAGCGGGGGCCCCATGGGGCAAACAGCTCTCTCCTCCCCAGCCCTCCCTGCCAGACACAGACACGCACCCTATGTGAGCTCACCCCCCCCTTCATCACAAACACCAAATCCACCCAGCCCTGGCGGTTTGGAGCATGCCATGGAGCTTGGGCAGCAGTGCCAGCATGCTGGGCATGGGCTCCTGGCTCCCGCTCAGGGGCATGGCATGACCTTGGGCAAATTCCTCTGCTTCGCTAAAGCTCAGCATGGCTGTGAACTGGGGGCAATGCACCTCCCTGGGCCAGACACACCCTGTCAGCCCAGGGGCAGCCCGGCATTTCCCACCCGCCCGGGGCTGCCAGGTGCTTGCCGCAAGGTTCTGTGCCCCATACCAACTCCCTAGCCCCCAGGTCTTCACCACCGCCAGCTTCTCAAAAACACGGGGCGGGCTCAGGAGCCAGATAAGCCATTGAGCAGCAGCACCTATTAGTTGTAATAAAAAATTGCAATTAATTTTTTTTAATGCCTTGCGAAAATGAGCCAGAAGAGATGCAGAGAGCGGTGCAGCCTGCCACCTCTACAGGGCTGGGCTGAGTGGCTGCAGTGCAGGGGCTGGTGGTGGCCCTGGGCTCGATGCTCAGCTCCTGCCTGGGGACACAGTTTCCCACAGCCTTCTGCATCCCAGCATCACTGCCCGGGGCTGTGGAGCAGTTTTCTGCATGGTTCTTGCTTTTGTTTTATGGGTAGGGAAGTGGGGAGGCTCTCTGCTGGGGAAGGGATAGGTTTTTCCTCCTTGTGAAGGTTTGGCATTTCCTCATATCCATCATGGCAGTTCTGCCCCACAATGTCTTGGGTTCCCCCCCAGCCTCTGTGCCTAGCTCAAGGAGGGGCAGCAGCTTCTGGCTGACACTGCAGCCCTGCCCTGGGGGCGATGTGCTGAGCATGCAAGGTCTCTGTTCATGCCATCCTGCCTGTCCATGCAGCCAGCGTAACCACAGGGTGACCATGGAGCTGGGCCACGGTGGAGAAAAAGGATGACTTCAGCCTGGGAGGAGGGCGTCAGGGGGCTGCAGGCCCCACACAGCCCATAGCACTGCCCGGTCTGCCAACACCCATGCTGCTATGGCATGGGTGCCCTGTGCCCGCATGGGCTGCGGGTCATGGTGTGGCAGTGGGCACAGCTCAGAGAAGGAGCAGCCCTGCCTTTCTCATGCTGGGGCAGCCTTTGCCAGCACATGCTTAGTCACTGGTAAATCCCAGCCCAGATCTGCTCTGCCCTCTGTGAAATGGATCTTGGCTGCACCCCCACTGAAGCAATCCCGGCGCTCGGGAGCCATGGCGGGCGCGCTTTCCCACGGCAGCCCAGCTTCCAGTGCCTCGTGTGAACCAGCCCCTTCCCAGGCAGGTGCTGAGTGCCCTCCCCACACAGCACACGTGCAGCCGGCCAGGCGCAGCCAGACGAGCTCACTCCAGCTCTGATCCCCCCATGTTGTGCCAACTGCCCACCGGCAGCAGGGACAGCAGAGACGGTGCCAAGTTCAGGCTCTCTGGGCAGGATGACAGGACTGTGACATGTCCCCTGCCTCCCCAGGCTCTGCTCACTGTGTCCTCACCAAGGCTGCGGCACGGGTGCGACCCATCTCAGCGAAGCTGTGGTACCCTCTGTGGCCCCTCACCATTGTCCCCTCTCCCTGTGCCTGTCTGGGCATCCTGACCGAGGTGCTGTAGCACCATTACCCCCGCAGTTGTGTGCTCCTGTCCCGGGACCTCATGCCAGCATCCACCACCCCAGAGGAACACCCTGCAGCCCAGCCTGCTCTGATTTCACCACCAAGAGCTGTGACACTCAGAAGAGAAGAGGTGATGTCATTGGACTGAGACTGTGATGTCATGTCTTGCTGTGACGTCACAGCAGGAGAGCTGGCATGGATCTCTGTACTGTTGTGGTCCCTGAGCCCCATGAGGCACTTGTTCCCAGCCCCAGCACCCTCAGCCACCCTGGCCAAGTGGGCAGGTGCCACACAGCAAAGCTTTCCCTGCCTGCACAGCTGAGGACAAGGCAGGTGAAACGTACTTGTGCAATACTGGCAGCCCATCCGGTGGCTTGTTTTTGTTTGGGATGATCCCTGCCTCTCCCAGCCCTCCTGGGTGGGGATTTCACCAGCAATGACGCACAAACCTCCCAGGACTCGAGGGACTGGATGCTTCAGCCAGAAGCTCTGGGGCCATCTCACCATCCCATCCCTTTTCTGAGCCTCCACCCAGCTCCCACCCAGGACGCCAAGAAGCTCGATGAAAACTTAAGTCCAGTGGACAACAGGAGCCAAACCTTCCGGGACTCAAAAAGGGCCCTGAGAACCAGAGTGAGCTTGGCCGGAGACAGCGGCATGAGCTCAGCTGGAGGTCCATCGACTGGTGCCCAACACACGTGGAAGGTCAGAGGTTCAGAGCAGTGGCATCATTTTTAGTCCTTTCTTTGATACCCCTGAAAGCTGTATCTCCAAAGTGCTCTGAGAGTCACCTTGGTGATGCTGAGCTCCGCTCAGAGGAACTGCCCCTGTAATGGTCCCTGACCTTGCAGGGCTCCTTCCGTCCACTCTGCTGACAACAGGCACTGAGGGATCTCCTCAGCAGGGTTCTACCGGTGAGCCACAAGCCTCTCTGCCAGGAGAGCTTCTGGCTTGGGAAACCCTCAGTGTATCAAGATCAGCTGTAAAGGACAACAGTGCCTGGCGTGAACTCTTTGGGGCAATTCAGGGCAGCTCATGTCAGGACAATTCCTTGGGCGTCTTCTGCTTGCCATATCACAGGCCTATTCAACAGACACCTGGAGTGATATCTCTTTTCCTACTCACCGCCTACCCTCTTCCCTTTCTTTCTTTCCCTCTCTCCGAGATGGATATCATCTGGTGAAAGGGCCACTCCTCCAGATGGAGGTTGCAACTCTCATTTTGGTTGTGAAAGCACAGTCCTTGAACATCCAAGAGTTTCTTTCAGGGACGTATCAAGACTAGAATGGGGATGTGGGATGCACAGGCTCAGTCAGCTATGTCACCAGCACAGGCTGCCCATGTGCAGCCTCCAGGCCCAGGCATGGCAGACGGACAGCAGACCTCCTGCCTATCACCCAAAGCAGAGAGTGCCCAGAAAGGAGGGAGATAGTGGGAAGGACAGTGAAAGAAAACCAGGGAACAACCTGGCAAATTCCAGTCACAAGCCAGGAGCCAATCATGCTCATCTGTCCACATATATATTGTCACAGATTTTTCCCAAGTGTGCAGCTCCTCCTTGCCGTACTCACCGCTTTGACCTTCAGACACTCCTCCTCCTTCAGCAGCGCTGTGGGCTGGATTCCCCTCTGCCCTGCAGCACCTTCAAGATCCCTGCACAAAGAGCAGAAACCGCAGCAATTTGACGTGCTGGAGCTTCCCACGCACTGTGGGTGCAAAGGCCGGCTCTAGGTACAGAGAGGTGATAAGCCAGGCCCCTGGGACGGCTGCCCCTCAGAGGGGATTTCAGAAAGCAGCTGCCCAGGCGATTTCCCATCCCCTTTATGCCAAGAGCTTTTCTCATTGACCTCCTTATCACCAGTGCCTGGGAATCATAAAGGTGCACATTGCTGCTCCTAACTTGTTACAAATGGCCTAATGTCTCTCCTTGTGTGCCCCAAACCCATCCAAGCAGCCTATGAAATGCACGGGCGTGTTAGCTCAGTCCTGCCAGGGAGCTCTTAGTGCACACAACAGTCTTGAGTGGCCACCAAAACCCAGGCAGCAACCATGCAGCGAGAACCACACAGGGAGGTGGACCATGATGGTCCCACCTGGGACTGCAACCTGGGCATCCCCACCAGCCCTGCCTGTGCAATAAGCACTGCTGTTGCTATGGCCATCCGAGCTAAGTAACATGTAGCTGGTGGAAATGCGGGGCTGCTGGTGGGTTCCTGGCATCACACAGAGGTATTCTGGTTCACGAAGAGGGAAGGGCTCTGTTTATTGAATCATTAACATCACTTCCCTCATCGCCAGCCAGGTACTCTGCGAGGTCTCTTAGGCAAGTGCTGACCTAGCCCAACCCTGCTAAGCTGGTAAGATGACATGGGATCCCATGCCAGCCTGGTACAGCATTCCCACTGCTTTCTCTGCTCCCGCTTTGCTATTAGTCATCCGTTTCTGGAAGGTTTCTCATGCATAATAAAGTGTTTCAACACTTGCATAAGCCAGCTCTTCTCATCAGGAGTGACCCGCTGCATTTCCCAACAGTTTCCCTAGGCAGTCCTTCCGACTGCCATGAAATACGGAATTAAAACATGAGGTTTTCTATCCCCCTCGGAGGCAAAAGGTGTGGGAAATTGAACAGATAAGAATACCTTTAATTAGTATCATTTGCATAAGCTCTGGGAAAGGCTCACCTGACAGCTAGAAGGGCCTCTTGTCTGGGAGTGCGAGAAACGGGCAGATTAGCAGAGCTCCTCTGCTGACAAGATTGGGGAGATAGCAAGAACAGGAGGTCAGAGATGACAGTGCCCTGAGGCTCCGCAGGCACCCCAGCTCCCACTGGCTCCCTTTTGGGGCACCCCAGCTCCCACTGCCTCGTTGCTGGGACACATCTTCACCTGCCAGTTTGCAGGTGCTCTGAGCAAGAGAAAAGGATGCAATTTTTGGGTTGGAGTGGTCCATCAGCTCCCCTGGAGAAGGGCAGAGATGGGGGAGAGGAGAAACACAAGCACATCCCCGGATAATGAGTGGATGCTGCCGGAGTGGGTTCAGCACCCAGCAGAGATGGAACCAGGGTTCTGTGATCTCTGCTTCTCACTCCTCTCTGCACATGCTCCCTTGAGCGTGGTGCAGACAGCTGCAGGTCCCTAACCACAAACCCCATCCCGCTGCTGCCTCCCCATCATGTTGCCTTGGGTAGTTGACGCCTAATCGTCAGCGACAGCAAAAGCCCTTTTCGGTACCTCAAGGCCTTTGCAGTGGTGAGAACCTCACCTGACATTGCACCTAAACCCACATGCAAAGCTGAATTTCCCAGGGGAAAAAAAAAGATGCTCAGCCCCCCCTCCCACTGAACACATCCCCCGCCTTGGGTCCCTCTGTCTCCTCCAGCTGCTTTTCAGAATCTCAAAGTCTCACTTGTCCATTTTTCCTCCCAGCTGGGCTGTGAGTTGCAGAGATGGGGGCTGAGCCCCTTCAAAAAGCTGGAGCTGCCACAGCACCCTTGACCCAACCTTCACCATAGCTGCCAGCCCTGTTTATACAACACCCAGCACAGCGGGTGCTGCTCCAGGACAGGCTCCCAGCGCTTACAGCAAGTTTAATAACAAAGCCAAACCAGTAATAACTGCCTTATAATGAGGTTACGTATCATCCCTGAAGCCTTCATTTTAGGGTGAGCCCTGTGCCAGAAGCTGCTGGGGACTGGTGGGCAAACCGTCCCTTCCTGACTGCCAGTGCTTCTGCTCCTCCAGCCCTATGCCAGCATGCTGCCTTCCTGCCTGCATAAATGTGCTTTATATCCACTGTTGGGGTGAGGGTTAACCCCTCCTGGGTGTGCAAACTGCACCACACAGCTCCAGGGCATACACCTCCTATGCCAGTCTGCTCCTGAGCCACCCCAAGGCAGCCTGCACCACAGCAGGAGAAGGGTTAACTTGCCCAGCTCCCTGCAAGGCAGCTCACTGCTGCTCCTCTTAATCATGATACTGAGTTTTATTCAGCTGGAGGTGAGAGCTCAGCTTTGGCTGGAGGATGCTGAAGGCTGGTGAACGTGAGGGCTGGAAAACCCAACCTGAGCTCTGAAATCACCCCAGTGCTGGAAACAGGGTGAAGGTCCACATCCTGCCAGCTCATCATCAAAGGGGTCTCACCCAAAAACTAAAATGCAAGTGGAAATCTGGCTACCACACATCCTCCAGACCTTCTGGAGCATCACATTTTGGCACCAGAAACAGAAAGGGTCACGGCGATACATTTTCTGACTGTGAGGAACTGCAAAAGACCAAAGCTTTTCTTTCTATAGACGAGTCCAACACTCAGATCATTCACAGTCAGGCACGGCACTGCTCTTCATTACCCAAATGCATGCTGGACCTGCTGGAAGCTGTTTCCTGCTGACCCAGGTCCCATGAAACCCTGGTGCAGCACATAAAGCCTCTGCTTCGCTGCTGCCCCTTCCTCCTGGCTGAACATGTGGTTGTACTGGGAGCTCTATCCTCCATTTCTGGTGCCGGGCAAGCTTTAGGAAATTATCTTTGTTATATATTAAGCCAACAGCTACTCTTATTCCTGCTCCTTCTGGCTTCCCCTGGCAGCTGTCTGTTCTCTGGTTAAGGTCCTGGGAACATCTGTACAATGTATGTCAAGGTTTCCACCCTTGAGCTCTTGAAGCCATGTCTGGCTGGAAGCTGTGGCCCCAGAGCTCTTCACTTTTCCCCAGAGCACTTGTCAGCCCTGTACAAGTGGCTGAGGCTGCCCTGGGCCAGGTGGCTGTGTGGCTCCTCTGCTCTGCAGCCATCTGGTCCCCAAGCATCCTCACCCACAGCCCCACTGCTTCCTCTTCCACCCACCCTGGGGAGTCCTGGGGGTGGCACGAGCTGGTGTCCCTGGCATGACGCAGTGGCTGAGAGGGGTGCAGGTGCATGGGCAGAGGCAGAGCTGGGTGGCAACGGCAGCAGCCGGGGAGGTTGGGCTCATGTTTCAGCTTCTATTTTTATCTGGGAACCCGAGTCTTCCTGCTGTGCAATGCGGAGGCCCCAGGGAACGTGCCGTCTTCCCCAGCTGGAGCCAGATACCATCAGAGCAGTACCTGTCAGCATGTCAGACCTCCTGGTAGAGGACAACATCTTCCCAGACACCCTGCCTGCCCCTCTGCCCAGACTGTGCTGTGGCTGGGGAGCAGAGCCACAACCTCTGGGCATGGCTTACTGCAGGCCAGGCTCCCCTTTCCTCCAGCTGCGCTGAGGCTGGGAACACTTCATCACAGCTAACTCTCCGGAGGTACAGAGCAGCCCTCTCACACACTCACCATGCCACCACCCCTGTCAGTGGCCATTCGGAGGTGTCTCTTCTCAAGCTTGGCCTTAAATCGATGCCACGGGGGTGGAATGGGGCCAGGATTCATCCCCTCTGCCCAGAAGCAGCAGTTGAAACTCAGCAGGATGGGCTTGGTCTCAGGCAGCAGCATCATGGTCTGGGCTGGGGGTCACCCCTGCAACCCACCCTGCCCGGTGCTCTGTGGGAGCCCTAACACCATGGGGCTGCACCAGACCCATCGCTTTGTATTTACTAAAGAAAAAAAAAAAAAGGTTTAGTGACCACAGTTGCAGAAAAATGGAACCTCAAGCCGCTGGAACGCCGTGGCTTCAGGTTGTCCAGGCCGGAGGCTGCCTTTACCTGCCTGAGAGCAGGACAGGAACACAATTTTGGAGCCTGGCCCCTCATTCTGCGCAAGGACGGTGAACGTGGGGGCAAAGCTGGGAGGAGGTGAGACCCCCACCTCAGCTGGGCAGCTCCTACTGCTTTAATTGGGGCGAGAATAGAAGTTGCAGCAGAAAACGGGAATATATATATAAAAAAAAAAGCGTGAGAAAGGAAATCTGAGCGAGGCCTGGAGCAATCTACCCAATCCAGCGGAAACAATAGCCCAGGAAGAAAAACCAGTTCCGACACATAAGGTAGAATAGTCTGGGAATGGGAGGAGGGGGAGGGGAAGCCTCCCCCCCCCCCCCCCCTGTTCCCAGCCTGCAGAACAAGATGGGCATTATGAGGCTGCGGTTGCCCAGGGCACGGTGCCCCCTTTCCCAGGGGCTGGGCAGCTGGGGGGGACGCCTGCCCAGCTGGCTGCTCGCAGGGCGGCCCAGACCCAGGCTGCCTCCCACACAGTGGGTCTGGGGGGAACCTCTAATCCTGAGAGTGGGTCCCACAGCCAGCCCGGCTGGACTGCCACCAGCCTCACGGGGACGGACAGCCCCTGGGTCTGGCAGGGCTCAGCTGCAGGCTGAGCTGAGCAGGGCTGAGCACTTGAACTGGGCCCAGCACTCAGCCAGGCTCGCCCCCAGGCTGGGCTCATCCCCGAAGGGAAGCAGAGCTGGGCAGTGCTGCCAGCCAGGCTCCCTGGGGCTAAGCATGAGTAGGATGTGGGTCCCGGGCCCGTGACTGCCAAAGAAGTGGCACCGCTGCCAGCTTGGCTGTGACGAGGCGAGGAAGGGAACATGGCATTTTACAGAGCTAACAAACTGCTTGTGGCACCTGCCCCTGGGCCAGCACGGACCTGCCCAGCCACCCCACCGCAAATGTGGGCCCTTGGGGAACCGGCCATGGACACACCTTCTCACCCCCCCTGAAGCCACTCATGGGATGTCCGCCTGTCCCTCCCGGGCAGCACACCCCGGCAGGCAAACCCTCGGGCTGCAGGATGGATTGGTTGAAGGCAAGGAAAGGTTGAGTAGATAAACCAGCTTCAGCACGGTCCAGTGGCCAGTCCCCTGCCCTGGACACAGCCATGGGTGCTGGATCTGGCCCCTCGGCTGCATGGTGATGGTTGGCACATGCTGGGGGACGGGTTGTGCTCTTTGCAGCCGGGAGGGTAGGATACTTTCATTTTGAAGCAGAAGCTTAAACTGCTAAAATCAAAACTACCATCATGCCTTCCTCACTGTGAGCAGCAGGGTCTTTCCTGCACCTCAGGATTTCAATTCTCTCCAGCCCTGGCTCCACAGACGGGTCCTATTGCCTTCAGAACTGCTCCCCATGGTCCCCCCTACAGCCAAGCCACAGCCTTCCATCGGGCTGAGCTGGATCCATCCTCCCAGACCTCAGCTGTGGAGCACGGCCTGGGGGAGTACACAGGGCTGCCTGCTGCCTGTGCTCTGCCTGCCATGAGCCGAACAGTTTTCAGCACCCTCAAGCACCTCCCTGCCCACTGTGGCGGGGCCAGGCAGCCTGGCGAGGAGGCCATGCTTCCTGCCTGTACCAGGACTTGGCCTTACTCGGTGTGCACAGGAGGAGCCTAAGAGAGAGGGCAGAGCTGTTCCCAGCATATTTTTCTGCTTTGACACACTTGCAGCTGGATTCCCAGCACCCCGTGTCAGCTCTCCAGCCTGTGCCCCTCTGCCAGTGGCACATGGGGCCTGGATTCCCCAGATACCTGGCAGGGAGTAGCATGGGATGACAGCACAGGGCAGGCAGAGGTTTTTGGGCTCAAGTCACAGGCAGGGATGTCTCACCAGTCCCAGTGTGTAGAACTGTAAAAGCTGCCCTGGGGTTCTGTGCGTGTTGATCTAGGCACTTAATGAGCTCTCACAACTGGCTCAGGGTCCTGGTGCTGCCAGTTGGGAGCCTGTAAATATCAGCAGTGGTGCAACTGCTGTGGCCATGCGTTGAGACGGGCCTCGGGCCTCTGACACCAAAAGCCTGCCTTTAGTTCAGTAAAGAAAGAAAAGCTTCTAAGGCAGAGATACCACATTTGCAACACCATGGGGCCCCTCAGGCAGCTCGCCAGCAGCCTGATGGAGGGACGCGCTTCACATCTTGGTTTGCGTGTTATCATTCGCTGAGTCCAAGAGAAACCCACCCGGGCACGATGCTGCTTGGCCCATTGCTGTGCACGGGAGCACGACCCATGTGGTGGCAGAGCTTGGGCTCCCTCCCCAGCAGGGAGGAGAGTGGGTGGCAGGACCCCTGTGCCCAGCTGACTGGTCTGGGTCAGCTCCTCGTCCTCACTCTGAGATGAAGCGCTGAAAGGGCAGTAGCAGCATGGGAAGGGAGCTCCCCAAGGACCTGGGAGGCTCCAGGCGTTCGCCAGCTCAGTGCTCCTGTGCGTTGCTCCTGCTCCTCTCCTCTGGGCAGCACCAAACCCCTGACGGAGCCTTTGCTGTCCACTCCCACCACCTCCAACCTGGTCACCCAGATCCCACCACCACCACACCAGTCACCTCCAGTCTGGTCACCCCAATCCCACCACCTCCAGTCTGGTCACCCCACTCTCACCACATCCAAACTGACCACCCCACTCCACCCAGCATAACACCCAGTAGCCCCACTCACATTACCTCCAGCATGGTCACCCCACTCCTCCCACGTCCACATTGATCCCCCCAACCCAACCACTTCCCTGTGCATTCAACACCAAGCTTTTCCCTCTCCTCTTGTGTCCCTCATGCTCTGCTTTTGTGCCTTGGGAGTAATTTCTAGCTGGATGCTCTCCGGTTCATTCACTTCTCACTCACTGTTTGCTTTGGGCTCTCTTACCCTGCAGTACCCACCCTGCAGCCCAATGCCAAGACCATGTCCCTGCGTAACCCTTCTTAGAGCTTGCCACCAGCCACCCCACAGAGAAGTCACTTCTCCCTTCAGGCCCCCTTCCACGTCCTGTTGTCCAAGTCCTATCTAAGCCTTTCAACTAATTCTTTTTTTTCCCCCAAAGGGTTTACAACATTTTTTCTACTTCTGGGGAAGAGCTGAGCAGACAGCAGCCTTCCAGCAGCCCCGTAAGAGCAAACCCAAACCTGTGCCCTGTGTTTCCACTCAGCCCTACATCAAAAAGCTGTGATGAGCAAAGAGCGCCATAAGCAAACCCATTTCTGTCATGCTCTGTGGTGGTTAGAAAAGGAGCAAAACTCTGGCAGCATCTTGGCAGAGACCCCCCAGCCCAGGGCTCCCTTATCCTGTGCATGAGACAGTCCGAAACTCCACTTGCATCCCAGGACTGCAGCCCCGTGGGGCTAGAGCAGTGGCAAATACACCTGCACATGGATGGAAAATGGTTGAAGTGGGTTTGACATTTTGCAGAACAGGAGGGGAAGGAGTGGTGCTGGGGATGGTGGGGATATCACTTCCCGCAGGGCTCCCACTGACAGTGGAGGTTTCCATCCTGGCTCTCAGTTCCGCGTGATGTTTGACAGGTCAGACCCTGGATGTGTTTGGCACAAGACTGTGCCCTCAGGAGCACGAGCCCACCATGACAGTGCTACTGTTTCCAGGAGGCTGCTGTGGTGCTCCTCCTGCAGCTCTGCGCAGCCACCAGCTGCCACCGCCAGGCTGGCTGCACTGCTGGTGCTGGATGGGGGCACGTGGCCCCCCAGCTTGACCTTCACCATGCAGGCTGTGGGCAGAGGACAGGCGATGTCCCCAGAACATGGGGCACTGATTTATCCCGGTGTCTTTGGGCAACCTACAGCAGCAGCTTGAGAGCACAGCAAGAGACTCACACAGAGACTGGCACCGACTCCTGCCTTGGGCTGGTCCTGGGGAATGTGGAACTGCTCCAAAACTGTCACCGCCCAGGCACAGAGAGGGTAGGGAAGGAGATGGGCATGAAGGCTGGATCCTGCGCAGCCCGACAGGGTACCTTGCTTGGGCAAGGAGGGCTCTGGGAATGAGCCATGGCTCGGGATGTGCTGTGGGCATGGCAGGGAGCATGCCAGCTAAGCCCCTAAGCATGACCCTAAGCCCCCCCCAAATGAGTTTGACCCCTGAACTCAGTCCGTCCCCTCCTGGGAATGATGGCTGTCACCAGATGGGCAAGGTGGTCCACAGCCAGGCAGGCTGCACCGCAGGGCAACACGTATCACATCATGGCCAGACTCAGCAGGTCACTGCCTGCCATCTCTGGGGGTACCTGGAGGGCTCCCGCAGGGCAGTGGGCAGTGGTTTGGGCAGCTGGGGAGCAGGAGGCATGCTAGGAGGGTGCAGGCAGCCCCTGCCTGCAGGCCCCATGGTGTTGCAGGTTTGTTTGCAGGGCGTCTTGCTGCAGGTGTGCCAGGAGCTGGCAGCCACCCCAGTGTGCCACTGCCCAGCCGAGCAGATGTGGCTCCTTGCTGGTGTGAGCCACCATGCTGGCAGCTGCTGCACTCCCTAGGGAGCTCCATGGAGCCGTGGCCCCCATGGTGGCTTCAGAGCTGGGATACCTCTGGGCTGGATGCTGTCCCTTCCCTCGGGGCTGGGCACTTTGCCGAGGGATACCTCAGCGCCTGCCAGCAGCTGCCTGTTGTGGGTGGCTGGCAGGACCCTGCCTGCATTCCCTTTGTGCTCAGCTCCCTGTGGAGGGTAGAGCTGTTCGATGGTTCTGGAAAATGAAATCATGACCCCACCTCAGGCAGAGCCTGCCACAACCCAGGGCCGGGGTGCTGCTCCTGAGAGGGGCCTTCGAGAGCAATGCCGAATAGGTAACCCTATTTCCCTTTGTTTTGATTGGCCAGGCAGAAGGGACAATGCGCACTCACTCTCGGAGGCAGTGTGTGGTGGTGGGGATGCCCATTGTGGGCTCTGGCAGGCCTGGAGGTGAGGAGATGAGCACATACTTGCCTATGCAAATGCAGTTGCTGCCATTAATGTTACGAAGAAGTTGGAACAGACTCTCCATCACGTATGAATCTCTTGGGGCTGAGACGGATTCACCTTTCCTGAGGTCACCTTATCTCCTGGGTGCCACTGTCCCTGTGCTGTCCCCCAGGTCTCTCCTGGTGACTTTTCATTTCCACCCACTGGCAAGAAGAAACGTCAGCAGCTCCTTGCTCCTTCTTGGAGGGGCTATCTCCAGCACTAAGTTCCCTGATCCCATCCTGGCCAGCAGCCCCATGGCTGCCAAAGCCCCTCCAAGAGAAGACACCAACCCCTTTGAACCCATGTCCAACCTCCAATCAGCTGGGGAGAAGGTTGCAGGGACCCCAGCATGAAGGGGCTGCAGCCCATGAGGGACAGATCTCTCCCTCACTTTCAGGGGTGCTGAAATGTGCCCCGGGGTGGTGGGTGCTCTTGCAGGTTCATCCCATGTGTCGTGGGCATCTCCACCCCACATGGGTCCATAGCCTGGGACTGGACGATCCCCCACCCCCCATCAGCAAGGGGAAAAATGCAGAAGCCTTGGCTGTTCCTCACTGTGGCATCAGGGCTGCAGACCCCCAGGCAGGGCTTCTGTCTTCGGTCCCAGCCCAGACAGAGCTCAGCAGTGCTCAGGTGCCCACCACTTCATGGAGACAGCAGTTCCAGATGCAGAGGCTGCCATGTCAACAGAGACACCTCAACACCTCCACATCTTCTCAACTGCAGCGGCGGGCCTGGGGAACTAGCTACAGCATCACGTGCTTGTGTCACACAAAAACGGGTAAAAAGGGGTAATAATACACAAATAAGCATGTCATGTTTTAGGCTTTTGCTGGACCCAAGGGATTTGCTCTCTACTGTTTCACGCCCAACTGGCAGAGCAGAAGCCAGGACAGATGGCCAGAGGAGTGACCCAACCCCACCAAACCTGATTTAGGACATCAGTAGGCAAGCGGCATCAAAACTTTAACTTCACCCTGCAGAAAAAGGTACCTGTGAGTGGAAAATGCTGATGGGCTCTTTATGGAGGCAAAGTAGGAGAAGGAAAGTGTGTGCTCCATTCCTTGCATTCCTCCCCAGCTCCCTCCGAAGGTGGCTGCACTCCCCAGGGTCCACCCGGGCACTCAAGGGGGTGATAGAGAGGGCTGGGGAGCCTGTCCTGCAGCCTCGCCGGCTCCACCAGCTGGGCAGGGCTCAGCACCTTCCTTTCCCAGTGCCCTTCCCAGTGTCAGGGAGAGGGATGGGACCAAGGTCTGAATCCCACCAGGGCCTGAGAAATGAAACCTTTGATCTATGTTTGCAGCATCTTCAAAAACACTGGGGTAAGGGTCCCTCACCAGTGAACGCTGTGTCCCCAGGTGCCATCCCACTGCACCCCAGCATCCTGCCATGTGCACAGCTGCCACATTGCATCCCTATGGCCACACAACGGAGCCTGCTTCCTAACAGGGCACCTTGGGCTCCTTCGAATACTGAGGAACAGCTGGTGGGATGTCCTCTCCTCCGGACACCCCACACTGTCCCCTTTCCTGCAACACCAACCCGAAAAACACAGGAAACCCCATCACGTTGCTGTGTGCTCCCATCCCTGCGCTGTCCTGTCTCCCTCCCGGGCACATGCTCCAGGGCACTGCGCCAACAGCTAATGGGAAAGTTCAGGGTCGGGGCGAGCCGCAGGGAGAGGCACATAAAGGGCCCATTGTGCAGCAGGTCTCCCTCAGCCGTGCTCATACAGGGCTAGCAGTTCAACAACAAAACGCAGACCAGAAATATGACAAGACACCTTTTTCCCAGGCTGCTGTTAAACTCTAATTACACATTTCAGCACACTCGAGCGAGGGAATGTCTGTTTCTCAGGCCCAGGCTGTCTCAGCTGGAAAACATCTCCTTTGGTACAGACAGGTTTGCGTGGGTTGACCCAGAAAGATGCCCCTTGGGCTCAGGGATGATGTGAGCCCACGTACCAGGGTGGACAGCCTGCTCTCATCCCCCACCTTTGGGCCAGCAAGGGGACTGCTTCCTGCTTCTCTGGGTCCAGGCTGGAGCAGCCCAGGAAGTGGCATGGAGCCGGGCGCACCGTGGGCAGTGCCACTGCCAGCAGCCACTGGCATTTCTGCAGGCTCCTCACCATGGGACTTGAAAGTTCCTGCGCCCGCCAGGGCAGCAGCCGAGGGGCAGGGCTGGGGAAGCAAGAGGCAGTGTCTGCACCCGCGTGAGCCCGGTGCAAAGGAGAGCTAGGTGATATCCGCCGTAGTCCCAAATCCAGCCTTTCTGACCCAGAAATTGCCCACTGATGAAGAGGGATCGTGACTCTGCTTTGCCCATATGTGTCTGTGCAGCATCTTAGGAAAAGTCAGTGCCCCTCCAACCCACTGTGCTACAAATATTTCATATCCTGCCCTACAGCAGCCATACAACACAGCCCACAAGCTCAGCCTTCAGAACTCACAAATTTTTCAGACCTCAGAGTTCCTGTTTCAGTAAAGCAAATTCTTCCCAAACTTCATCACTCTCATGGCCAGTCCCTGGGGCTGCTGGTTCCCCTCCCCAGGCCTGGACCACTGCTTGGCTCCCCCACTCCAGAGGTTTTGATGTTTAAAAATAACACATGGACAAGCAAAATATTGGATTCTCCTTCTTTGGGTGCTTTGCGATGCTGACCTGCAGGCACCGACCATCATCACATCTCGCTGTGACATTTCAGCGTGTCTTAGTAAGTGCTTTCCAACCTCCCCCATTCCACTCCCTGCAATGTCCTCCATGTCTGGCCTGGAAAACTGGGCTTCAGTCCTTTTCCTGTCCCACCAGGGAAGCAGAGGTGCTCCCACACTTGTTTGACCCAGAAATCTCCAAAGCTCAACAGGCTGGAGGAGAGGACCAGCCTTGGGATGCAGGAGTCCCTGCAGAAAGATCCAACGCAAAGCCCGTCTCCTTCCCAACTCCCACCCTTTGCTTTCCTCTGGGTTTTCTGGGGATTAGAGGACAACCCAGACCCGATCTCCCAGGAGGGGTTTGCTGCTCGCCCAGCATTCCTGTGGGACCATGCACCCTGGGGAGGACAGGGAGGCATTGCCACTGGCTGGGTGTCCCTGTGAATGGAGCCGGGAACCTGAGCACACCTCCTTCCAATGGTGGTGTCAGAAAACCCAGCGAGGCTGGAGCTGGTGTCCTGCTGTTTTAAAGGGTGAAGGAGGAAAATAAGAGCACAAAAAGGCCAAGAAGCAAAGCCAGGTGCTGCCAGGAGTGAGGAGGGGCAAAAGTCAGCAGAAAGAGGCAGGGTGACTTGAAGACCCCTCAACCAATCACCTGGATGCCCAAACGGGTACGCCGATGGTGAGCTGGCAAAGCCCGGCGAGTGCCACAGGAACCACCAGGAACCAGCCCTCCCATGTTATTAAACACAGGCTTTGGCCATTAGCTGCAGGAATCCCTCAGCTCCTAGTAGGCACAGACGTATCCTCAAAACCCCCCACCTCTGAAGGTCTGCGTCTGACCCAGCCTCGTGGAGTGCCGGGCTGCCAGCACTGACGCAGCTCAGCCACCCTCCCACAGCATCCCTCATCCCACCCCAGCCCGACCTGGGCTGCAAACCAAGGACAGGCGGCTCCAGCTCACAGGGGACTTGCAAACTGGTGGCTTCTGATGTACAGTTTCAGGAAGAACCAGGTCTCCCAGGAAAGGGTTACCACAGAAACCTGCCATTGCTACATTGCCAAGGCCTGGGAGGGTGGTGTGCCCTGAAAGGCTCAGGAGTGAGAGTGACAGGCGGGGCGATGACACTTGTAATTTGGCATCCCATGGGGGTGGAATTTGGCAAAACTGGTCTCTCCTGCTCTGAGGACATTCCAGCTCCCAGTGGAATTGAAGTCCGTCAATAAATACGGCAGCCAGGGGTTTAATCCAGCTCAGGCCCCTGCATCAAGAAAGCAGCAGCAGTGTGCTCCTCCGCGAGGCTTCTGTCCCCACTGGCGAGGCTCCATGCCTCCAGTCATGGCTGGCACTGCCATTCCTGCCATTGGGCAGGCAATCACACCTGCAAAACCTCACTTGGGGGTCTGGGCTGCCCTCCCGGGATGCTGTTACCCTGAGAAAATGGCAACACCGACTTGTATCTGGGACCTCCGGGATGGCATGTGGCTGCGGATGGCTAACCACCCTGGAGGGGGCCATGGCCACACATGGGGCTGTCCCCACGTGCCACGTGCTCACAGGGGTTGCCCCCCTCCTAAGCCACTGCAGCAGGATGGGGGTAGGAGGCTGGATTTAGGAAGGAATCTTGATTTTTCTAGGAAAAGCAAGGCCCTTAAATCCTCCTGCTTGGCACCCAGGCTATTCTGTGCTGCCCACGCTTTGCAGGACACGTCTGACCCCAAATTCTGGTCCACTGAAGATGCCCTGGGTGGCTCCACGAGCCCCAGTCTTGGCACAGACACAGCTCCAAGGCGAGGGAGGGGACAGAGCAAGGGCACCCATCATCCGGGCAGTGCACACGCTGCGGGGATTCAGTGTCACCTCCCTGCCAGGCATGGTGACCCACAGCAGTCCCCCCCACAGCTGGGGAGATTTTGACACCGTGAGCCAGTGATGGGGGCCAGATCCTGACTTAGCGGTGAACTGTTTTCCAGGCTCTTCTGCTGGCTGCCCCCACTGTGAGGACACGTGTTGATGGGATGGGATCCGGGCACAAGAGGGAAGCGGGGACAAAGGCGCTGCACTGCATTCCTCCTCCTCCTCCCTGCTTTTGGCAAGGCCAGGGGGACTCCGGCTGGGAAGAGAAAAGGTTCCCAGGGTGAAGGTGTTAAATACCCTTCTCCCCGTGCTGCTGTCACCTCACAGTCCCTGGGGTGTGAGAATCAGACTCTATTATCCCCTCATTAGGAACTAACATACTGTACTAACCTTTTCACATGAAAGCTATGGTCTGTTTGCCAACAAAAGCTGATGCTTGGTTCCCAGGAGTGGAAAAAAACCCAACCCCACAGGAACTTAGCAGGGGCTCTGGGGCCAGCGTCCCTGCGGGCTCCATGCAGACCCGGCCCAGCCCTGGGGGAGGAAGGGGCTCCATGAGCTGGGGCCCAGTTGGGCATGCAGCCCTTGTGGAGTGGAGCAGGGGAGGCCCCACCCAGGGAGAGGGGTCCTTCTTCCAGATTTCAAGGTGGCTGGGGTCCCCCTTTCCTCTCCCCCCTGGGGAGGGATGGATGGGGATGTGGGTAGGGGTGCAAGGGACTCCCTCCCCTGGGGTTTACACTGCAGGGACCCCTTCCCCATCAGGGCATGCTGCCCAGGCTGTCCCTTAGGGAGGGGTCCCAGGGCCAGCAGGTCCCCTTCAGCCCCTAGAGCTGCTGTGGCTCACCCCAAGATCCCCTAAGCAGTTTGCAGGGCTCAGACTGGTTCTTCCAGCACCACTGACCAAACCACATTGGGATTTGCAACATCTGAAACCCCCACTCCCCTTCAGGCTACCCTGAGAGGCCGGAAGCAGGGCTGGGAAAGCATCACTGGGCCATGGGCAAACCCAGCTGCACAATACCTGAGCGGCCAGACTGTAAAAGCACAAAGCACAGCAGGCAATGGCCTCCCTGGGAAATGTGGTAGCAGGGATGGGACGTGAATCACCATGGACCACCTTTCCCTGCCCCAGATGTTGGCAGACATTGCCTGAAAGGATGAACAGTTGGGGTAACATCCTCCTTGCTCTGGCTTTTTTAATTAAATAAGACTGGCCTGGGGCAGCAATTTGAGCTTCTGCCCATCGCAGCTGCTTGATACTGAGATAAAGAAGGATCTAGAGGAGAGATCTTGAAATTAAAGAGCTTTCCTGGTTTCTTCAATTTTAAAATATCTGCTCTGCCCAATTTTTGGCTGGACACACCAGACAGCTCGGGAGAGTGGGCTGGAGAGATGCCCAGGGCCAGAGTGGGTGCTGCATGCCTGAAGCCTACCCCTGGGGACACATCTCCACCTTCCTGTGGCTGCCAGACCCCACAAATTCCACATTCACTAATGAGGAACGCAGGAGGAAAGAGGGATACGTGCCCGTGTTTTCCTCCCCTCCACCTCTATTGCTTCCTCCTCTGCCTGTCTCCACCTGCACTTGCTGTGAAGGCTCCCTCCCTGACCCCACAAACTGACTGTCCCTAAGGACTAGGGGAGTTTTCCAGTCCCCCCACTAGCTGCTGACCCATTCCCAGTGCCCCAAGGTGGCACAAGGAGGGGGTGACCCTCTGCTCCCCCAGTGGGTCCTGTTGCAAAGAAGCAGGTGGTTTTTGCATTGCATGCACATGTTCATTAGATCTTGGCCCGAATCCACTGAGCTGTTTCGCACAGGCCACTGCTGAGAGCTTCCGGAGCTGTTTTGCTGCCATGGGCTGCGGTGAACGTGTCAGCGGTGCTGCACGCTCTTCTGCAAACTAATTGAATTAAATCCAGTGAATTGTTGCAGTGCTGCCTGGATGCTCCTCTCCGTGGAGTGGTCGCGTGCAGTGGCCCAGGGTGGCCCGAAGCACACGCAGCTGCTCTCCTGGGCCAGCTCAGCTGCTCTTTTCAGAAGGTCACTTTTCTTCTCTGTTGCTGCAGTCAGATTTGGGTCATCAGGTTTGATCTACACATGTCAGAGGCCTGGAATTCAGGGGGAAGCAGAAGCATGATGAACACAGGTTGTCTCCCAGTGCATTTTGGGTCTGGTTTCAAAAACCTCTTGGTTCACTTGTAGTGTCCAGCAGATGGGCTGGGAAGCTGGTGGCAGGTTCAGTTCATGGCCTGACACAGGTGCCGGCACGGGCCATGGCAGCACCTCTGCACACACGTGTCCATGTCATGGAGGTGAGCACGTGGGCAATTATCACAGCCTGTCCACAGTTCAGAAGTACCTTTGAGTGACAAATTGAATCAGGGCCATGGGCGTTAAGTTTTGTGCAAGGACAGAAGCGATCCTTACCCAGCAGCCGGGGCGGACGAGGCAGGAGGAGGGATAGCTGGTGCAGAGGAGGAGCACAGAGCTGAGTTGGGACCCTTGTCCCCCTGGCCATCGTGCCCGGGCTTCCTGGTGCCAACTTAATCCTACAGGTCCTGAAGAGGTTGGTGCTCTCGAGGGAGGGGCAGGCAAAGTACTGTCAAACTTGATGCAGCTGTGAGAAAGGAGCAGCCAGGATGGTTTGTCCAGCACCTTCAGCCCACCCTGGCTCCCCGGAGCTGCTCCCCAGCTCCACATGTCCAGCACACTTGGGTCCAGTGCGGAAGATGCACAGCACCGTCTGAGCACACACGCTCGTCCCTGGGGCAGGCAGCAGCCCCGGACCTGGCAGGAGACCAGCCACAAGACACAAATGGAGAGATGCGTTTAGAGGACGGTTCTGGATTTCCTGCTTCCCTCACCTGACGTTCACCTGACCCCAGTCATTTCAAAGAGGTTCAGACCACCCAAGCCACCCGGAGTCAATGAAAATTAGCATCAAATGCAACATCTTAAGCTGAAACAAGTGACTGTCCCCGCTGCCTTTCTCAGTTCAGTCCATGCAGTGATGTGCACATTGCTGTCCAGGTCATGCAGACACCAACGCGGAGACCCCTTTGGCTCCCTCATCATCTCCACCCAACACACTCTGTGGGTGCCCGAAGCCTTGCTGATCCCCTCCTGCCATGTCCATGTCAGAGGGCTCAGTGCCCTTCTCCTTGCTGACCTTTGCTGTGGCTGTAGCCAGCCAGGGCCCCTGGCCACCACCAACCTACCAGGAAGTCCTGCAGACCGGCAGAGCTCTAGGACACACAGGTTCAGCGCTGGAGGAAAAAACGCTCTGAGCTCTGCCTGAGCAGCCTGGGGCGAACAGACTTGGTACTTGCCCTGTGAAGGAGAGTTGGAGGGAGCATGGTGGGAACTTCTCCTGCTCAGCCCCATTTCACAGGTACCTGCAAGGTTGAGGCTTCTCAAAGCAACAGCCAGGCCCTTGTATATCTTCTTGCATACAAAAATGATCCATAGACATGAAAAATGGGCCTTCATCAGGGACCTGGGGGGAGTCTTCTGGGCAGAGCAGCTTGCCGTTTGGTCTTGGAGGCTCAAGGTCCAAGGCAAGTCAAAGTCCAAACCTCCAAGTCCCAGGCTTTCTGGGGAAGGTGTGGGTACCCATCTGCCAGAGCACCTGCCTCTGCTCTCACTGCTCTGCATGAGCCACTGGGGACAAGCCACACCAGCACAGGTTACAGGGACCTCTGACACAGAGCATCCTCAGCAGCCCAGGAGACACCTGCCGGGTTCATGGTGCCCCTGCCCTCAGGACACCTGCTCCTCCAGCTCTAGTCTCAGGCAAAGGAGAGGCTAAAGAGAGATTATCCCCTCATGATAGAAGGGGACTTGTCTCAGTGAAGAGATGGCAGAGGAGGCACTGAAAGACCAGACTGACACACAGACACCCCCTTGGAGAGAACCCAGGTGGTCCCAGCACAGCTGAATCCGCACCTGCACCCCTAGGCTGAGCTAAAGGGAGCACATTGTGCCATGGCAGCATGGCACAGTGCAGGGCATCAGTCAGGCTGAGCTCTCACTGCATGCTGCATCACAGTGGTGGGACAGAGGAATGCTCTTGCCTGGGAACAGGAGTCCCAGGGACTGGGGAAAGCGAGGTTTGCAATTCCTGTCATTCTCAGACAACCTACCAAGTCCTTTCCCCTGCCTCACCACACAAAAACCTGAGATGTAGACTTTGCCCACGGCTGTCACTGCTGTGTCAGGGTGACAGGGATGGCAGCCGGCACAGTCCCAATAACAACCCCCACACCCTTTCTCCTTCAGTGAACACCCCCAGAGCCTCCCTTCCTCCATGCAACCTCCTGGCAGATGATCAGCAGGGCCCATCGCCACTTTGGCACCTCAGCCGGGAGGTGACCGTGGCATGGGGCTCGGCACAGGGTCCCAGTCCACCGTGGCCCTGGGAAAGCCCGGTGCTGGCTGCTGCCATCCCGCTGTGCGGCAGAGATGAGAAGAAAAACAACTCTCGGGGCTTCCCCTCACCTCCCATCCTCGCTCTGCCACGGCCCTGACGGCTCTTTCATCTCCCAGCGCCCACAGCTCTTTTATCTCCCGCCCAGAGGTGAGAAACGCTCCCCCCTCACGGCAGCCGCCACCGGCTGCTCTCCCCAGCATCGTCCTCAGCCCGATGCTGCCAGGACCAAATGGCTGGTACCTGCCCTGCCCTGCAAGGCCCCACTTACCAGGAAGGGGGTGGCAGGTGAGGACCGGTCACCTCTGCCACCGCTGCAGTCACCAGCAAAGTGCTCAGGGCCCCCAAAATCTGTCTGCTCCCAGGTGCCTGCAGAGAAATCGAGGTACAGGATTCCTCCCTGCAAATAGTATGATGCGTCTGCTCTTGTTCCCGTTTGCTCAAACTCAGCTCATCTTTGCCAACATGTGTGGATGCAAAACCCGCCCGCCGGAGTGGGCAGACGCCCTTGCAGCAGTGGCACTCCCGTTGTGGGTGGTTCCCCAGCCTTAAAGACCGAAGGAACCATCCTGGCCGCCCTGTGCGACTCCCAGCCCAGGTGGGAGGGCAGCTCTCCATCATCCTGGCAAACAGCCCTTAGTGTACGGTCCAGCTACGGCTCATCCTTGGATTCTGGTACAAAAGTGCCAAGGCTTTGCAGTCACACCATAGGTCAGGGTGTCTGGGCACAGGGGCATGGTGATACCTCTGTCAAAGGGCTGTGAATTCTTATAAGCAACATTAAAGGTGCCTGATGGGTATGAACTGCAAAGAGCGCACAGCTGGGAAGTGGGAAAAGCAAGGAGAGAATGAGAGCAGGAGAGAAAGAGAAAAATAGAAAGAAAATGAGAAAGGTAAAGAAAAAGAGAAAGAGAAAAAGAAAAAGGGAATGGGAAAGGGTAAGGGAATGGGAAAGGGTAAGGGAATGGGAAACGGTAAGGGAAAGGAGCAGGCTCATGTGAAGCACCCTGACCCTGGGACTCCCACATGAGCTTGTGCCTGCAGCAACCATGTGCCACTGGCATTAGCTGCTTGGGGCTTCCAGCTCTGTGCCCAGGGGGAGCTCTGCCCCATGCCCTCGCTGGGAACCACCCACCCATGGATGCCATCCCAGGGGCAGCACTGGGAGGGGCTGTGGCTTGGGCTGAGCTCATGCTGAGCAGTGTCACTGCTGCCCCACTCTCCCAGGAGCAGCAATGGTGCCATTGGACTAGGGACAGACGGGCTGCGGTGGCAGCCTGACCCACACCAAGTGGAGCCAAGTGAGCCCCAGCCAAATCCTACAAATCCAACACAGACTTCTCTGGCACTTCAGCCACCTGTGCTGGGGCTGGTGGTGCCACCACAGCGGGGGGAGTGCAATGCGGGGACAGGCACCACACAGGCGCAGGGCGTCAGGACACATCAGCACCGCTACGTCACACAACCGCACCCAAAAAGGCTGTAATTAACACCAAAGAGTTTTCACACCACCAAATGGCTCTTCTGTGAAGAGCCAAAGGGACAAGCTGTGGGAACGGTGATGCTGGCGGGCAAGGGGGGCTCTGAACGGAGAGAGGGCAGCAGGTGGCCACCGCGGCTGCCACCAATGAGCATCATGAGCCAGCGCTGGGGTCGGGGGCGATGGGGCGAGGGCAGCCGTGGCAGGACAGCCCTGCTGGCCTGATGCACTCCCTCACGAGCAAGGCGTCCATGGGTATGCACCCAACTAGTCCATCCCAGCTGACCCCTCCCATATGGGGACACGAAGAAGTCCCGGGGTGTTACCCCATGCGCCTTCATGAGTGCCAACGAGGCATCTTGGAGACCCAGTTCTCAAGTCTGCTTTCTGGCTGGTCAGATGTGGAACATCAGTTAGCAGGAAGTGATTAGTACCTGTTGTTCATTGGATTGTTTTGCATGGCTGCAGCAACCAGAAGGGTAATATCCATCCAAATTGAACTGAACCCTGCAAAACAGTCACAAAACAGCCCGGCAGAACCTGACAGTCCGTCTCAGCACATGCCGATGCTCCCAGCCTTCCTTCCTCACCAAATCCAACGATCCCAGCTGCTCACCTTTTCTCACATTTGCTACTTACCCTTCTAGCCCACTGCAGACAGACTGAGCAAGGGTGTTTCTCCTCCCTTGGGACACAGCGCTGGGGTCTACAGAGCTGTGTGAGGGGCACATGGGCACATCCCACTCATGGAAAGGAGAGGTCTGATCATCAGGTATTCCGGACAAATGCCTTAAGGACTCCAGCCAGAGAAATGTGGTCTTTGGGGACAAGGGGACACTTGCCCTTGTCCCTCTGCCCGGCACCAAAATAAAGGAATAAAACCAGGCACCGGCAGCACCTCCACAAGCACCTTCTCTAGCCACCCCTGCCCTGTCACAGTGGCAGAGGGGATCCCAAAGGGGAATGAAGGCTCAGACACAGCGGGGGCACCGCCAGGGTGCAGAGGGTTCAGGGCTGGAGCAGTTCAGGCATCCAGCACTGTTTGTTTTGCTCCAGAAATCCAGATATTACCTATTTAAATAAACCATCTGGGGGACGGCAGAGTGTCAGGCTGGTTGTTGGGTGCCCAGAAAACGGCTGTATTAGGTTCGGCAGGGCTACATTGGTGACCTCGCCTGGGAACTGTCATCACTGTGAAACCCCTCCTGTTGCAGGGCTATTCATTTTCTACAGATGAACCCAACGGCAGGCACCACAGCCGGGTCCCTTCAGCAGGTCTGCAGGGGTGAGCAGTGTTGGCAGACGCCAGAGAGAACCTTTGCCTGATGGCTCATCTGAGCACCCCAGGGGGGCTCAGCCTGGCCCAGGGGTGGGCGATGCTGTGCCCTGCAGGGTTTCAGAGGCAGGTGGGTGGGTGCTGCGCTGACAGAGGGCACAGGAGGTCGGGCACTCCCAGGGCAGTGGCTGGAAGGACCATCCTCACCCAGAGCACCATCCCCTTCTCGGCACTGGGGAGCTGCCCCTTGGGGCCTGAGGTGTCTGCCACAGCCAGGCACGCACCAGCGAGGCAGGACAACACTGTGACGTGCAGGACTTGGTTGTCTAGGGCTGTTCCTCCCTCCAACCCTGTGGGTCTCTGCACCCACAGGAGAGGGTGAGGAGGTGGGCAGGGGTGTGGGGTGGGTTTCCGGAGAAGCCTGAGCAACACTGTTGGTTTTGTGCAGGGACCTAACCAAGGTGGTGTGTCTGAAAGCACCCCATCTGCCCCGAGCAGGAGAGCATCCTTGTCCCCATCCCCATCCCCATCCCATTCTTGCCCCATATCTGTGCACACTCCCAGGCTCACCAGGAACACCCCAGGCTTGCCAAGTGCTGACTCAGCACTTGGACACATGCCAGCCGTGGCAGTCGTATGCAGAACTGTGGATCCCTCAGGGGCCAGGGAGGCATTTCGGGCAAGGCCACGAAAATGTGGCCAGGCGGTGATTTGCTCCTTCCACTCACCAGCAAGGACCCAGACCAGCATGTGCCGACAATCCTACTTTTTGGAAGCTGTTCCCATTTTTTTCACATCTCTAAAAAACCCTTGGCCATTGCCCAGTGCTAACAGAGCTGCCCTGCCCCTCCAGCTCCTAGACTCCCAAGTGACCTTCGGGAATATTTCGAGGGCTGCCTACAGTGATTTCCCAGGAAAGGCAGCGTGCATCCTTGGTAGCACAGCAGCCACATTCCCTGTGGCTTGGGCTGCCTCACTGCTCTGGGGTGATCCCAGCTTGTAGAGGAGGCTTTTGTTTTCCCTTCTGATGTGGCAGGATGCAGCTGGAGCACCCAGCAGCAGCAAGTATATTTGTCGCTCTCCCTCATTTGCCTCCCTACTGGACACAAAGCCAGTGGGTCCCACTTGGATATAGCCTGTTTGACCTGGGCTCAGCTGAGCTTTCGGGGATGGCTCTGGAGTCACCCCCACCCCAGTGGTCCCTGCATGGCCCCCTGTGGGTGGGGTGCTGGAGTGTCAGCTCTCAGTGAGCCTTCAGCAGCAAAACCAGGCTTCAGAGGAGAAATGAGGGCTGGGAGCAAGTCCCAGCCTTGGTGCTCAGCTCCTTTCCTGAGACGGTAGAACCAAGCAGAGCCCAGCCAGGACAGGGCAGCTTGCAGGGTTCACGGTCACCTGCAGCTCCAGGCTGTCAGGTCACAGGGGGAAAAAGCTGGAGGTGGGATGGAGGGATTTTCCCAGCAGGCTCCCTCCCTGCTCAATGCCTGTCCCCAGATGCTCCGCGATGCTGCAGTGAGCCTCAGCACCAGATGCAAAGCAGCTGAGCTTCATTTGGCTGCCTGGGGCAGCTTTACCACACACCACACAGCGCTGCATCAGGGAAATTCCCTGCCTGTCCTCTTTCCCAAAAGAGGCTGGAGCAGGGGCTGGAACCTCTCCCAGGGTCTCTGGGTAGAGATGTCAGCCTGTGGATGAGGGAACTGCTTAACCCATCGGCAGGTGTCCAGCGGGGCGAGCGGACACCACGCACACCCCTGGGATACGCAGGGCCGGGTGGCTGAGCTCTCATCCAGCAGCCCTTTTCCCGGCATGAATTTTTGGCATGATACTGCCTCATCCCCTCCCTCTGGGAAATTTCACTGATAACACAGGGACTGAGATAAAGAAAAACACCCTCCACATTCCCACCCAGCTGCCTGCCAGAGCATCCGTCCTGCCTGGCCCTGGCTGTCCTGGCAGCACCAGGGTGGCTTGTAAGGTGGAAGGCAGGTGAGGCAGGCCTCCCGGCCCCGCAGGCGATGCTTGGCTCCCAGAGACCCCCCGAGCACCTCTCCTCATCTTGTGAGCGGGCCAGCAGACACGCAGCATTGCCGGGACCACTCACCCTGCTCTGGGCTGGCCGTTCGGGTTCCCACATACTGCCTTGACGTCACCCCGAGAATGCAGGAGTGAAAGGGGGGCCCTCAGCCGCCTGACAATAGCGCTTTCCTTCCCCGTCAATAGCAGCAAGAGACACGCTGGGCTGACACGGAACTGTGCACAACAAAAGCCAGTGTCCGAACAAATCTTCTCAGGCGCTGGGTGACCTGGAGTTAGCCCGGACTTTTGCTCCCGCCCGGCCCTCCGGAGCAGGAATGTCCCTCCGAGCTGCGCCATGGCTGGTTCCCACGCTTCCAACCTGCTTTGCTATTTATCAGCGATCGGCCTCTAATCCCCTTTGTGAAGGTCTGATTCAAGCTCAGCACAATGTGGTGAAAAGGGAGGGGGCAGGCGGGAGATGAGGGAGGGGAAAACAGTCCCAAAGAATGAATATCAAACCCTTTACCTTTTCCCCCCTCCCCAACTCTCTTGACCACCACGCCTGCAGGCACTGCCAGGCTGCAGCGGGGAGCCGCTGGAAGGGGCTCATGGTGGGATGTGATGGTGTTTGAAGAACACACGCGCACCCACTTCAAATACAGCTCGTTTCCCCTCGTAGGTTAACTTGGCTTTGACACTCACTGCTCTTTCACGACCCTCCTCCTGCTGTAGCTTCGTCCATCGTCTTGAGGATGCGCCTGCACTCCTCACGCAATTCCCACAGGGATGGAGGTGTGGGCCGGAACATCCCTGCAGGGCATCTATGGGGGGACAGGGAACTGAATCCTGACTCCCTCCTGTTCCAGCCACCCACCACAACCGTCTCTGCAAACCTCCTTGTGGAGAACAACCCAATGCAATTACCTCAACCCTGCAATGGGCAGAGCTGGGTGCAGGTGCTGCTGGGCTCTCGCTCCATCCTCCCTGGGGTTGAGCCCCTTGGTCGACTTCTGTTTGCTTTAGGGCAGGATTCGCAAGCCCTTTCCTCAGATAACTTTGGAACAGAACAGTTTCCACAGGCTGCCCTACTTACAAATGAGGGGTTTCACGCTTTTGTCCTCAGTCCAATCCTGTTTTCTTTGCAAACCATGGGGGAAAAAAGTAAAAGAAGAAGAGATGACCTCAAATGCTAATCTTGTTAGGTTAAACTGTTTGCTAAACAGATGGAAGTGCAAGGCAATGGGATTTTTGTCTTTTCGAGGAAAGGGTTAGGTTTGTAGGGCACAGGGGTCATTCCGGACAAACTGGCAGCTTTGCTCTTTGTGTCACAAGAGCAGGGAGAAAGTAAAGTGGCAAAAATGCTCCCAGCTGAGCCGGTACAGTGGGGTTTAACCCTCTGATATTCCAGTGGTCTCAGAGGATGAACCCCCCGGGCTTCGCTGCAGGCTTTGGGGTTACTCAGAGCCACGGCACCCTAAAAAGGGACATACTGAGAAAGATCCTGTTGCTCCCTGGTGCTATAGCACTTCGTCATTCTCCAAGGAAGACCCTCCCAAAAGCCACCCTACAGCTCCTCTGGCACTCGGCTCATCTGGGGAGGGCGCCAGGGATGGCAGCCTCTGGTATGGCCAGCATCCCCTGGGACCCACTCCCAGGCTGACTTCATGCAAGGGCTGTCGGGCTGCCAGGAAGCTTTGTGCCCTCAGCAGTGAATGGCAGCAGTGCCCCTAAATCTCTTGGGAGACAGAAACAGTTTCAGTCGGAGTGTCTGGACCTGCAGGGGAACACAGTGATGGCCACAGCACTTCCTCCCTCATTGCTCCTGTGGGCTCGGACGCGGCACCAGAGAGGCCACCTAGGGTTAGTGCTGTCACTTCTGGTCCGGGTTGGGGTCAGGGCACTTGAGAAAGTGTCACTGTGGTACCTGGGACAGATGGTTCAGATTAACCCAAACCGCTTCCCTGCTCAGGCTGCCCTGGGTGCTCCTGCCTTGCCCATGTTGCTGTGAACCACTCTGGCTCTGACACAGTACCTTGCTAACCCAGGTCCCTGCTGACGTCTACTTGGGGACAAATGCTGGCCAAGCAAATCCAGCTCTCTTGCTGCATCTCTGCAGATCCAAGTCTCACCTTCCTTGAGCTTTCTGCAGGAAAAAAAGGAAAACCAGGCTCCTTGCAGGAAGCTCCAAGCTGCTGAAGGCTCCAGCAGAGATGGAGCCTGGTGTGGCCCCATCCTGCTGTCCCCATGCCCCTCATCATGCAGACTGGCAGGGGGCATGGGCCCGTCTCTGCCAGCCCAGGGCCGAAGGCTCCGGCTTGGGTAGTGTGCCCTGCTGTTGGGCAGCAGTTGCACCCAGCTTCCTGCCCTTCCTGCCCTTCCTGCATGTGTGTGCAGGTCTTCAGCCTGCCTTTATCCCGGCGCACTGCTGAGCTGCTCCGGAGGGCACCTGGGGCGAAGCAGCAACAGAAATGAAAACACAAAAGTATGAAGAATCGGTCAAAAAAAACCAACAACCCTGACCGGATCTGACAAACCAGCAGCCAGAAACAAGGAACTGCCCAGTGGGCAAAACCCTCAGGGGTCCACCACAAACAGGATCCGCTCCCGAGCGGCAGCAGAGGATGTGGGAAGGAAAGGGAGGAGGTCCTGAGTGTGGTCAAGGAGAGGCCAGCGGGGAGAGGTGGGAAAGATGTGATGGCTGAAGCCAGCCAGAATGCGAGAAGATCCCCTCCAGGCAGCGCGCCCAGCCCTGGCTCAGTGACCTCAGAGGCAGAGGGCAAAGCCAAGTAACAGCACTCAAAAGTGCTCCGATTTTTTGGCCTGGACCACAGAGGACTCTGCACCAGTGCCGAGACACAGGACAACTTGTACTGGAGCTGTTGCAGTTGGCATGAAACTCCTTCAGGCTTAGGATAAAGGATAAGGGTGCTGGTGGGGCTTCTCCCCTGAGTACTACCAGCCTGGCTGAGCATCATCCAGAACTGGAGCCCAAAGAAATCCTCTGGGAAGTCTCAAGGCAGCTGAATCCCTGCTCAAACCAGGCCACCTCTGCCCAGCCCAGTCAACCAGAGCTGGGGCTTGTTGGGTGCAAGGTCCCCTCCATGGTCACCCAGCCCTTGCCCTGCCCTGCCCCCCATCTGGCCCGGTTTGCTGGCAATGAACTACAGGAACTGAGTGGCCACAGAGCCTTCACCTTTGCATCAACATAAGATTGTGCTAAGAGCATATTTATGCACCATCCCAGCTGGGTGAGCTCTCCTGGCTGCTCCCCACCTCCCTATCCCCCAGCCCCTGCAGACAAAGCACCCGATTCCTCCCTCCAGGTACAGCTGGGAGTCCTTCCTGAAACTCTGCAGCTGCGTCCTACAGGAGCTGGAGGTTCCTGCCCACGCACATCAGAGCAGGGGCTCCGGAGATGCTTTGCTTTGTGTTCCTCCCTTGGGGGCCGCAGCCGCCATGACCACATGAAGAGCGGGGTGGCTGCAGGCGTCTGCTTTCACTGCTGCGACGTGAGCATGTTCTCAGCAGGCACCTTCACACATGCACGTGCAGGTGGCGGACATGGCGTGGTCCAGGCTGGGAACTCGACATGGTGTGTCCGTGCCTTCCCCCCCGCCATTCAAAACAAACAGGAGATGTGAATACGCAGCATCCAGAGGGATGTGTGAAGAAGGAAACAAAAAGACGAAGTGGCTGGAGTGCTCAGAGGCTCAGCCAGGGCCCGCAGAGCTGCGACAGTAAATAACTAACAGTCCTGGTGTCCAGGCATTTGTCACCTCACTCAGCCCACTGCCCAGGCTCGCTGCTGCGGGCAGTGCTGCGGAGAGACGCGCTGGCAAGCAGGATCGCACTGGAGCCAGCAAAGGGACGTAAGGGAAGAGGGGAAGTGAGCCCACTGAGTGGTAGGAGCTCAAATACCCTGTGGCACTCAAATGGGGGTTTTTGCTTCATCAGACTGGGTGTGCAGAGAGGCACTGACACCCAGAGTAAGCCGAAGTGCCGACCATCCCAGTGGGGAAGAGCCCGTGGCTGGGAACAATTCACGCCCTGGCTGCAGCACTGAACCCCCCTGCAAGCAAAAGCCAAACGGTGAAACATGGTTTCCCCCCCTGCAGCGATGAGGGAAACCAGGGCTGGTGTCCCACCTGTGGGCACTGCGGTTCCTCCAGCCAGCGGGCTGGTGAGGAGGTCTGCATTTATGCCATGGGCATGAATAACCAATTTCCCCCTCCCCCCACGGTATTGCAGCCATGGAAGCAGCCTGGTGGAGAGCAAGGGGAGCACAGACACACCAGCTCAGCTCTCTGCCCGGTTCCCCCAATGCCCCACTGCACCGTGTGTTGCAGAGCCCCAGAGACAAGGCTCAAACTGCCCTGAGTTCGCTGTTCAGCTGCTTTCTGCCTATGGGACCTGCTCCTTGTCTGTGGGAGAGAGGGGCACCATCAGAGGAAAACTGAGGAACATCAGGGACCAAGACCAAACTACTGCCGTGGGTGAATAGAAGGGCAAGGGTGCTGGCATCTGCTGGCCACCACTGTGGGGCCCGGCGAGCGCCCGGACCCACTGGTGTCCAGGGGCTTCTCTGGGGTCCCCATAACCCTGTGCATGTAGCTCACCACAAGCCCAGCACGTTTCCTGCTCTCCAGTGTCTTCAGACCCTCTATTCACATCAAACCAATTTAACGCCTGTTTTTTCATCCACAGGCACTCTGCAACCACTTTGAAGCTGGGACGCAAAGGGGAAATTTCTGCTCCGTGAGGGGCAGAGGAAGCTTTGAAAGCTCCCTGCTGCCAAAAAGCACTTAGAAAATGGTCTGTGAGGGGGGAGTTAAGGTGGGCCCACCACAGAGTGAGACCCAAACCAGCGTTCAGAGGGGCCTCGGGCACAGGATCTGGGCCCTGTTTCCAGATTCTTTCATTCCGTGTGAGTCTGAGGCCTTGGAGATGATGGACTTGGGAGCAAACCAGGTGTGGTTTCTTCCATACAGTAAATGTCCATCTCTCCATTATCTTTAACAAACAGAACACCACTTCTTCCCTGAACCAGAAAGAGAATACTGTGTCATTTAAGATTTATGATTTTTTGTTCTCTGAACATTTTCCTAGAGAAAGGAGAAGTGAGGAAGCTCCTGTGCCAGACAGCACCACGAATGTCTGCTGCTGCTCTGCAAAGCCAGAAAGGAAAACACCATTACCTGAGCCACTGCGGACACCATGTGTACCGTAGCCAAAGCTGCTTTCCTGTGAAGCTGTAACTCCCAGCTCCAAAAACCAGGGCTGGGGTTTCCTGAGCCTAGGAAAGGTGTTGGGTGAGAATCCTCTGGCTCAGCATTCCTAAATGTAATTCATATCCGAGCACTGATGTGCTGTGCAAGTGGTACCCAGTGACACTGCCAAGCCTGGATCAGTCCTGCTGATCCACACCCCCACCACAGCATCGCTGATCCACGGCAGCCGTGGCCACTGCAGGAGACCCAGGCTCCTGGTATGTGTCTACTGCCCCCAAGGGCTGCCACACCACATCTGGCAGTGCCAGGGCTCCCAGGCTATCCCTTCTCAGGAGTGCAGGGCTCAGCAAGGGTTGTGGTCCCCAAGGGATGGGAGTTGATGGGGTGTCCCAGGGCTGTTTTTGCCACCAGGACCATGCCACTGCCCTACACAAGGTCAGGGGGCAGAGCCAGGGCCTGTCAGGCTCCACCAACTCCAGCTCATCAGTGCCTAATTATCACCCCAGTGGAAACCTCTGAGGCCACAGCCTGTTGCTCAGCCTGCCCCTCCCCACAGAGTCCAGCTGATTTGTAACCCACTCAAAGGCATGGGCTGCAATTGGATCCCCCAAAGCCTTTCCTTCCCAGGGTAATCTAGATATGAGATGTCAAAAGACTGTGTGAAACATCAGAGGATCTTTAAAGAGGGCTGGACCAGGCTTTCCATGGATTAAGACTGGGCGACCATCTCATGGCAGACAGACTGGAGCACTGAGGGACACCTGCCAACTCCAAACCAGGGGAGACCATCTGTACAATAAAGTGATGAGAAGTTTTCACGTGCTGTGAGCAACCGTCCTCATCTGTCACATAACAGGAAGCTGGCTGGGTGGGAAAAATGTTCATCTGTCAGAAGAGGAGAGAAATATTGGAAAGAACCTACTGAAATTAGACATCACATTGGTGACAACTATAAACATTTCAGTAAGGCCAACAAACAGAACACCCAAGCTGGCAGCTCATTCTGCACAACCCAAGCCCCAAAATGCACAATCTTCTGGTTACCCTGAGCAGGAAGACAATCCCTGCATTGCTGTGATCCCACAGCCCAAAGCTCAGTTTCCAGCTCTGCACTATTAACCTCCCCCATGGACACTCTAATGGAGATAAGATGGTTCTGGATGACAGTCACAGCCCGGGGCATTCCCTGCCTGAGTGAATCAACTGGAATGGCTACTGCTGTTGCCAAAGAAAGGGCTTTGCTCCGTGTTTGTGACTTACAGCAGCCCGTAACCTCCCAGATAATACTTCTTACAGCTCCATCAGTTCCTCATTGACTTTTCCACTTTACCTTGGTGAGGGTATCGCACTGATGTTCATGCACCAGCGATGGCATGCCATGGTTTACATTGAGGAAGTCTGATGGAGACCGCCAGCACTCAGGCAAGGCTGTAATTTTTCTGTACAGGGCCAGATCTTCCTCACAGAAACAAAGAGAGCATTTTGATAAATTCATACACCTCCCACAGCCCAGCACTCAGAAGCCTTTCCCAGCATGGAGAACTGGACCTTTCCCCATAAAGTTGTCTGTACTTGGAGATCCTGGGGTAAGGCATGTTGGGGACATTTTAAATAGCCATTTCCCCTGAATTCCCTATCCTGGCTCACTGTGAAGATAATTTTAATCAGGCAGACACAGCTTCCATAACCTCTGTAAAATGGCCAAATGCACCCGCTCAGGGATGCAATGCAGAAGTGTCTGAGACAGCAACCGGCATGGCAGTGGCACACTTTGATTCCACCCAGCCTACAAAATATTCCCTTCTCCTTCACGACAGATGCAACTTCCTAGTTCTGACCATAAAACAGGGCCTTTAAGGGACTTTCTGGCTGCAGCTGGGGAGTGACAAAACATGTTTAGCTGCCCTGCCATAGTCCCTGGTTTTTCCTATCTAGGTCACTTGTGCTCACACAAGGTGTTGACCCACATCCTGCCACATTTTGCTCCCTCCTAAACGGTCAGCGAGGTGTCCCCTCCCAAGGGTAGCTGTGGATACTGGTGGTGTGGGGGGTTCAGCAGCACTCCCTGATGCCCAGATTCCACCCTCACTGTCTTGACAAGGCCCAAGAGCAATCCAAGGAGTTTGTTGCATCCCTCCCCACCACAGCAGTGATGTGAGATGGACACAGGGCAGGCTGCAATCCCCATGTGCTCTAAAGTGCAAGCAAAACCTGCTAAATAAACATGATTGTCAATGTCAGAAGAGAAAAAAAAAAAAGGAAAAAGAAGTATCTGTTGGTGTATAAACCATGCAGCAAAAATGCATGGTCTGAACTAAAAAGTCAGGGCAGAGGGGAGCCGTCCCCAAAGGGGACCTGTACCCAGAGTGCACCTACAGAAAAGCAGAACATGGCACGAGGAGGCAAAGGGGCCTATTGCATGTTTTCTCACATAGGCTGAAGCAAGCACGGCGCACCAGGCAGTGAGGATGGGTAATGGGAAGGGCTGCAGCCCTCCACAGTGCCCCCCCTGCTCCCCAAATCCATCCCTGTGGGGACATTGCCAAATCATCCTACATGTTTGTCTACTGAGCAGTGTGAGAAGGAAGAGCCAGCATGTACAGAGCCCTCACCAATGGAGCAAGGCCGGTGTGGGGGCTCCCAGGGCTGCCGGCGGGAGGAGTGTTCTCAGCATCACAGTGAGGAGCACCAGGGATGTCAGCAGGGATGGCTCTGCACTGCCCAATGCAAACACAAACGTCACACCAACTATGGGAAAAGCATTATTTCTTGCTTTAAAGCCGTTTATCCCCATCCAGATATCTGGGGCATTTTTCTCCACAACTTCTGATTGTGACGTTTTTCATCCCACTTTAGAGCTGGTTGAAAACCAAGATGGAATTCCCAGGATTTTTGGGGTGGAGATTGTAAAAAACATCATCCTTAGCCCTGAAACCTGGCTGAAAGACTAAGAGCTGAAACGAATGCCTATTTGGGGGTTTTCCTCCTCAGCATATCTCAGGAAAATCAAGCAGAGCTCATCATGCAGGTGGGGTTAGGAGGGACTGGAAAGGGGCCGGTGGCTCCTGGCTCCCCAGGACCACTTGCTCCCACTCCAGCCCCAGCACAGGCTGCCCTGTCCCACTTGAGATCCTGCTTAGGACCCTGCTTAGCACCTACAGGGACACTTGCTGGCCCCATGCCCTGACGCCCACAGCCACAGCCCACAGCCACAGCCACAAGCCTCTGCTGTGGCCCTACAATCCCATCAGGTCCCTAAAAGCCATGAAGCAAAGCAGGGAAGCAGCTGGGGCTGAGGGACATCTCACTGCAGCTCAGCTGCCCTGTGTCCGTGGGGGGGAACCCCAGGAGTCCGCACTGCCCATCACAGAGCAAAACTCAAACAGCCCACTGACACGCTCCGGCTGCTGCTGGTTTTTACCCAGCGCGAGTAAATCTTCCCGGAGAAGGGACTGAGGGGGTCTTGAAGCCCAAAGGTTTTCCCCAGTAATGGCAGGGGGCGGGGGGTGATAACCCCCAGCCCCCCAGCAGGCAGACTCCCTGCCTGCGATAAAGGCAGAAAACAGCCAAAAACAAACAAACAGTTCGAGCTAATGGGGCGGCAGTTATTTTTGGCCTAGAGGGAGTTCACACACTCTGTGTTGTTTCAGTAAATAACTGTAAATGGAGCTTGTGGTGCGGGGAGCAGGCTGGGAACCGGCTCGCTCCGGGCAGCGGGAAGAGCCGTGTCTTGTCATGCTGGTGCTAACAGGAAACCAACTGCCTCACCTCCCTTCGCACCTCTCTGTACTCACACTTTTATTGTCGCCACATCCTTCGGCAGCCACATCAGAGAGAACTGAGGGGGCAGGGCAGGGCAGGCAGCACCTTGCTGTGGGAAGGCAGCTTTGGGGCTCGTCACCCCTGGCTGGGAGCGGCGGCAGCGGCGGGACAGTCCGGCAGCCCCACAGCCCCTCCAACAGACTCATGGGGTGGAGAAACTGAGGCTCTAGTTGCCACCGTGGCATGGACAATGCAAAGCCAAGTTGTCATCGCTGGTTGTCACGCCATGACTGGGCCAGGGGATTCAGGGTGGGCTGTAGACCCTGGTCCAGACTCAACCGCCCTCACACCCAGCGCTGATCAGGCCTCGCTGCTCTGCTGCCTCCTCCATCACCTCTGCAGCGGCCACACGTCCAGCTCTGCCTGACGAGATCATGATGGCATCTGCATTGCCCTGGGTCCACAGGGCTCAGAAAAAGGCAGCTTTCTACAGAAACACATCCTGCAGGAGAGTCCATTTTGCCTAATGCCCCTGCCCTGAGCCCAGAGCCTTTGTGTGTACTGAGATGCAACAATAAACATTTCCTTCACTTTTTTTGGGGGGGGGAAGTGTGATTACACCCTCAAGTATCTGGGATTAGGATGCCAGGTGCCTGCAGAGGATTTTAGTGGCATTGGCTGAATTGGCCGGACTCCATAGAACAGACGCAAGGCTTTCCACAGGCAGCCAGCAGCCCGCTCTGTAGCCCATCATCCAGAGTAGGGACTGGGACATGGTGCAAGGGTGTCAGGCTCACATCTGAATCTCTGTGCTGCTGTCAGGTTAAATCAGGCTGCTGGTGACATCTGCTTAGGGAACTGCTCCCCGACCCCATGGCAGTGGGGCAAGAGACTGAGGGGGTAATTGTGGGAGACAGCTCCATCACGGCCACATCGCCAGGAGCTGCGGCGATGGCCCTGTGCCCAAACCACAGGAGCCGGGTTTCCAGCATCCGAGACCATGCTGCTCCTACCACCAACCACTGGCTCCAAATTTCCAGCTAGAAGGAATAAAGCATACCCTGAAGACTTCTGGGAAGCTGCCAAGTTTAGACAAAAATACCCCTAAAATCAGACAATAAAATCACTTTCAGCAGCAAGAGGGGAAAAATACCCCAGCTTTCACCTGCTCCAGACTCCAGGACCATTGAGAGTTAAAACTCTCAGTGCATCTCTTACCTACAGCATCCAGATACCAAAGCTTGAGATCTCTTCACCTGGTGTGTGTTATGTTTTGGATCCAGCTCGGCAGATACCCAACAGCAGCAATGCCGCTGAGCCGGGACACCAAATTTCACACACACCTTGTGAAATCTCCCTTGGAAAGTTGACCAAGTGGCTGGCAGCCCCAGGGGCTGGTGGCAAGATGCTGGGGGGTTCATGTACTGCAAAGGACCAGGTTCAGCAGGCTTTGCTCTGCACTTCTAAGCAGGACCCTTTCCCAGGAGCGTGGCCTGGCCAGGAGGTGAGGTGGGGATGACAGTGTCCTGTCTCATGGGGTTGTGAAGGAGAGGAACAGGTTAGTAACAGTACGGGGATAGTGCTGGATGGATGGAGAGGAGGAGACACCCCTTTTCTGCCCCTACTGCATGGCACCACCTGTTCCCCGCAGCATTAAGATGGACGGTGCGGGGCCATGGTGTGGTGCTGGAGTGGGAGGATGTTCATCCTCCCCTGCAGCACCCCAGGGTGAAGGACCCAGTTGAGGTCCTCACCAACCCCAGCCAGGTCCACACGTGGTGCAGCTGCAGCTGCTCAGCTCCCAGCTAGCTCAGGACTGTGCCCATTCCTGGCCAGCAAACCCTGAGCCAAAGCAGCCATTAATTGCTTGGAGTAATAAGCAGAGGGACTCCCCAGGGGCTGCTGTCATGACTGATTTTTGTCAGGCTCCCAGCCCAGTGTGGCTAGGTGCTGGGACATTGGGAGGCCACCCAGCTGCTCACCCGATGCCCAAAAGCACAAGGGTGGTTTGGTTAAGGAGGAAAGACTTCCTGAATTTGGGACTATGACCTAGTCCCAGTCTCTACATCTGAGACCCCAGCGAGGTCCACATCTGCTGCAATGAGCAAACTACGATGATCAGGCTGTGAACTCGGTGCTGCAGGCAAAGCACAGCACAGCGAGGAACACAGGGTACTGGTGCCAGCTTCCCCCCTGCCAGCTCCTGCCCAGGCTCCCTGGGTTGGGAGCGAGCAGTGCCAGGGCCAAGGCGGGCTGGAGGCCTGGGGCCATGGTCCCAGGAAGGGAAGAAGGAAGCCGCCATGGCGGAAGTGCTGACGAAGAAGGGACCTGATACCATCTCAGGAAACAGCCCTGCATCGGCAGCTTGCAACCGGAAAAGTCTCTTGCATCCATTTCAAGGTTCCAGGGTTTTCTTTCTAGTGGGGAAATGCCTGGGAAGCGTGGCTGGGCATGCTTTTCCTGCACGTTTTTAATGTGCCCTGGGAAACTGGGCTTTGGCTAGGGGCTGGGCTGTTCCCCTGAAGCTGCAGCCGAACTGCGGGGAGAGGGTCAGCCACCTGCATGAGGCTTGCCTGCTTTTCGTTAACAGCTCAGCAAAGTGATCTGGGCTGTGCAGCTGGCCCCTGAACACGTACCTCCAGAACCGAAGCTCTAGGGGAAAAGGCCCCTTCCCTTGGGCTCCAGCCAGCCAGCCCAAGCGTGGCCAAGGCAGATCCCAACCCCAGCCCTTTGGTAGGCAAATCCTTGCATGCACCCAGTGCGGGAGGCCCGGTGGCTGCAAACTGGTTGCCTTATGCTCAAACACTTGTGCAAGGCACTTGTAGCAGCTCGGGCCAAGCCTCAGCATCTATACAGCTCTCCAAAAAGCCTGGAGTTACTTGGTGTTACTGCATTGGTGGCTCCTGGAGATGTGAGATGAGAGCTGACGGTCTCAGAGCCAGTCCTGGGGACTTCATCTGCCTCCCTGGGGAGGATCTGCTGCTCCCTGATTGCTGCCCTGGGGAACAGGGGGTCACTTTGGCTGGAAGATCTCATCAAACTTCAGCTATATCTGCAATACAAATCCTAAGAACACTGTTTGTAGGCCCATAAAAGGCTTCCCTGGGGGGAGATAAGCATTGAAGACAACTGGCCTTAATGATGTTGGAGAGATTTATGGGATCGCCTTAAAAGGATTTATTGGAGGGCTTTTTTAATGAGCAAATGATTAGTAGATTTTTCTGCTTCTAGCTACCTTGCTATTTTATGGCCTCAGTGAAATCGCTTTCTAGGGTTTTTAATGAAGTACAACTCTGCCCTACTTCCCAGGGTCCAACCAGGCATCACCTGCTCTGGGCACCACGAGCTGGGGAAGCTCTGTGGGAGCTGGAAGGCAGGACTGGGAGGGCCACCCTTATTTTTAGGGACAAATCATACAGAAGAGGAGCAGAAGAGGAGAAACAAGCCAGGGAAAGCAGCTGGTGGAAGGCAGGGCTCTGAGGAATTTCAGCTGCCTTTTGCAAGAGGTCCCCTTCCCGGGTCAGCTGTCCCCTGTCAAACCCAGGGGCTGCACCAAGCTGGCACCCTGCTGCCAGAACAACCCCCGCACCCCCTCCCAGGCCACTGCTCCCCACGTCCCCTCTGACCTCATGGCAGCAGGGACTTCAGAGCGGCTGCGGTACATGGGCAGTCGCCATGGGACGGACTCCTCTGGCAGCCCCCTCCACAGAGCACCCTGGGGCCCCGCACCACCTCCTAAGCTGCACTGACCCAGCATTTTTGTTCCTGGGTGAGAAGGCTCACACTCAGACCATTATTTAACTTAAATAAGCTGGGTCAGATGTGAGCTGCACAGGGCTGGACTCCACAAGGAAGGTGGGCTCCAGGCAAGGGAAAGCCCATTGGGAATCGGGGTCCCCTGCCCTGGGGCTGGTGGTTCGTTAGCTAATGGCTCATTATGCAGTGGTGGAGAGGAAGGAGCATATATTGCCAAGCTCACAGTTACCAGGAAGAAGCTGTGCTGAAGCTGCACGTCCGTCCCTCACATGGGAGGCACCAACTGGGAGCATCCGCAGGAAGGTCAGCCAGAGCACGATGCTCCCGGCTGCTCTGCCCAGGAGCAGCCCCTGGGAGAAGCAGCAGCACAAAGCTATTAGCAGGGCAGAAACTGGTAATTAATAACCCTGAAAGGGGGCTACAGGGGAATATAACTGCTTGTGGGAAAAGCAAAATCCCGAGCAGTTTGTGTCAGAAGGAGCTGGCCCTGGCCAGGGTCACGCTGTGCTCCAGCCCACTGGCCCCAAAGGGGACATTCAGTCATGGTCGGAGACCTTCCTGGGTGCTGATGGCATCAGCCCACAGCCCTAAGCAGACCCACGGTATGACTCACAGGGGGAATTTTGGTATTTTCCTGAGGTTTAAGGCTCTCAGAGGAACTGCTACAGCAACAGCAACAATGCCACGATGCCTGTAGCCATGTGCGGGTGGTTCACCGAGGAGAGAAATGAGCAGCCAGTCACGTGCTGGAGATGCTGCAAACTCTGCAGCCAGGCTCTCACAAAAAAACCCTCCATTTCTCACCTTTCTGTTGTTCCGTGAAGGGAAAGCTTATGGCCATGGCCAGGCTGTTCTTTACGTTGTTTACTTAAGCTTGAATACAACCAGAGTCTCCAGTAAAATTCCATGACCTCCTTACATTACAATGTATAATGTGAACTAATATACACATTAACAACATTAATACACTCTCCTATGATAGAGACTGGTTGATAGAACAGTTAGGGAAGGGATTTTCTCAACAGCCTCTACCTGCGGCACCCAGCAACGTCTGCTTTCCTCCTGAAATGGTTGAGGCTCCAGCAGAGCTGATTTCTCACGGGATGGATCATTCAGAGTGTGGATCTCGCTGGCAAAGGGTGGCTGAAAATAGCCCCAGAGCTCACGAGGTCTGTGAGAAGAGTCGGAGGCTGGAGCTGCACATGCTGTGTCATTAGTGGCTTTTGTTGCTAATTGGGCACAGGCTGCCAATCTGGACTTATTCCAGCAGAAAAAGGAATCTCTTCCCTGCTTTTTTCCCTGACATGTCAAAGGTTGGGCACCTTTAAAGCCTGTACAACTACTTAGAGCTTTCGACATTGTTTCATTTAAAAGCTTTGCTGTGGTGTGATCCTGCAGTTCATTAAGAGGCAGAGCAAACCCTCCATCATTAGGACAGACCTGGCCCAATGAGCCCCCATCCCACCGCTGTGCTTCCTCCCGCTGTGAAATTCCCTCTGACTTAAAAATTCCCAGAGCAAAAGAGTTTGTGGGTCCTGATCCTGCTCCACCTCTGTGCTGCCAGACGCCCCTGAGGCCTAGCCTCCACTGAGATACTCAGTCTTTCTTAAGAGCACAGTGAGCAACCTTGAATTTTTTATCAATGTCCCTGACTTCTCCTGGGAAGGGGGAGATGTGACTCCAACAGCTAACCTGTCCTAGGGGTTACTAAGCAAAACCTTACTTAACAAAATTCTTCCAGACCAACAACACTTCCATTTTTCCCATTATTTTCCAGAGAGAAAGGGTAGAATCATAAATCATATGTGTGTCTAGAAACAGGTAATGCAAACAGGGCAATGGCGAGGAGAAGCGCCCCTCATTCTGAAAAGGGTGGTGTAGAAATAAGTTGCCCTATTCTTAGTGCAGGTGATAAATGAGAGATCTCACATTTCAAATGCATCAAACTTCATCAGATAATGATCAGCTATTGCAAACCTCCTGCCAGCATCGCTTATCTGAAGACAGGGCTCCCGAGTGCAAATGCTTGCAGAGGACACAGCTCAGCCCCTCGGGGTGGGGAGTCCTGTGGTGGGTTTTGGTGTGTGGTTCCCACCCCGAGCACGCTCATGGCTACAGCTGCATTTCCTGCCCCGGCAGCAGCTGAGAAGCATGTGGGGATGCGAGCAGCAACGTCAGGGTCCCTGCAGAGCTGGGGACTGTCCTCCACAGAATGCTGTGAGGACTGACGGGCGCGTGTCGCGGGTGGGAGCCGTCCCATGGGACACGGAGGTGACCCTGCAGAGCCCTGCCTGGCAAGTGGAGCCAACAGCTCATGGGGAAGCCCGTCCTGGAGCCCAGGCATCCTCCTATGGACACAGGAGCTGTCAGGAAAACATATGCTGATGAGTCTTTGCTGTACTGTGGGAATCAGCCTCCATGTTTTTATTTGCAGTACTGGAGATAAGAAACCCAGGGTGTTGTGGGAAACAGGAAGACCTTATCTTCCACCCCAAGGTGCTTCTCCTGCCACAGCCTTGGGTTTTTTCCCTGGTCCCTGATGTTACATAATATGAGTCAGCAAGAGGGATTTGTACTGCTGTCCTGCGCCTCAGCCTCTGCGCAGCCCTTCTGGAACCACCACCGAGCCCATGAGCACCTGGATTGCACCATGAGATTTAGTTCATCACCAGGATAAACCTACGGGCACATCCCATGGCTCCTCCAGAAGCACGGCAGATCCCACACCTGCTGGCAGGAGCCCTCTGCCAAGGTCAGCGCCGCCCAGGGTACCACAGACAAGTTTAGGTAACAGCTATCCTGAAACACAAGATTTTGGAGCAGCCAACTCATCAGTAGGTAAGGACTGTACTGTGTGCCAAAGCATTAAGACTAGAAATACTGAAATCCCAGATGAAAAGGGCTCACAGCTCATGAGCTGCAGTTGCACTTCTAAAAATAGCTACAGAAAGGGACAGCTGTGAAATCTGCAGGCACCACCACAGACAGGCCGTGTACAAGGCTTTGCCCACCTTCCAGCCCTCTATCTCCCAACACAAGCCTGGAAATGTGGATGTTACTGTTGGACATCCAATAAAAACACAGCTATTGACGACTTCACTTTTATGGCTGCCAAGCACTTCATCTAATAGCTGCAGTATCGGCTGGAAATTGATTGTGTTAAACAGCTTAATAGAGAACATACTGGTGTTTCAGTGTTAGAGCCATGTTTCTCACAGGTCAGGACCAAAAGTCAGACCCTGAATCTCTACTCAGACTCTGAGTAAAGCCCTTATGGAACCAGAACCACAGCTTTAACTCTCAATGGACCCCAAACTGCAATTAACCCAGTTTGCTGTTACTCGTCACATTCTTTATTTGCCTTGTGAAAGCATCAGGAGTGCAGGCAGAGGCTGCAGACACTGCTGCACCGGGCTCTGTAAGAACAACAGACAGAACCAAGAGTTCAGGCACATGAGTACCTCTCACACAGATGCTTCCACACTGGCAGCAGGTGCCTGGGCTCAGGTGTTGTGACCACAGAGCTCATCCCTCGCTCAAAGCCTGCCCAGAGAGCGGGATGAGCTGAGCTGGGACATCAGTGCACCGTCTGCTCGGGTTGCTGCTGACCCCACAGCCATGAGGCTGTGATACTCCTGCCCAGCAATGAAAGCCACCTTCTTTGCTAAGGCCTCATGGGACCAAAAGTGCTTTAAAAATGTCTGGTTTGGGCCCCTCATTTTGGATACCCTCACGTGGAAGCTTTGCTCAGATCCTCCCAAAGCCAAGTGCTGGACATTACACCCCAGTGATGCTGGTGCCGAGCCTGGCGACAGCGAGGCCTGTGCCTGGGGGCAGGTCCCTGCCTCCGGCTCCCAGCACCAAGGATGCTTCACGGCAGTGCCCTGCAACAGCCTCTGCACCGGCAGCCACCACAGTGCCTGGGTGGCCAGGGCCAGGGCTCAACCACGGTCCCAGCCCCAGGAGCGAACCTGAGTGTGAAGCTTTGCTGTGGGAATGTGGGATTTCAGCCCCATGTCTCCTTCGGCTGCCTGGCAAAGGGGCTCCACATGGAGCCCTGGTCTCCCAACCAGGGATTTGGCAGGAGGCAGGACCAGGGCTTAGCCATGCCCTGATCCGTCTCCAAGCAACTCCTCTTAACACCTCATGTTTAACCAAGCAGGAGCAGAGTCCAGCAGCACCTCTGACCTCCCAGTAGTCCCTTTTTTGGCCCCTGTCTGTCAGAGAGATGCTGTGGTGTGCAGGTGATGGAGACATCGCAGCTTGGATCTGGCTGGGATGGAGCCGTGGAGGAAGGGGGGGGATGACAAGAAAGCGCCCTGACCTGGGTGAGGAGAGGAGAGGAGAAGGGGATTAAAGGGAAGGATTATCAGGGAGAAAACTGAAGGTCATCCTCGGTGAGAAAGAAACGAGGCAGCGGAGCCAGCTCTGCCTGGCTGCCCCTCCTGCCCCTGCCCTGGCTCCCAGCAGCAGCACCTCCTTTGTGTCTCCCCTGACCCGGGGATTATGAGTGTGGGAACGGGACCCGTGCGGGGACCCTGCACGCTGTCGCTGCCTCGCATGCTCACAAAGGCCCTGTGAGGGCAAGTCTGGGGGAAGAAAGGCGGTGAGAAATGGCTTCTGCTGCAGCTCTGCACCGGGAGGCTGGTGGGGCTGGGGAGGCTGCTCTGCCCTCCTGCTCGCCCCACACTAGCGTTTCCCTTGGAAGCGTGCTGCAGCGCTGCAGAGCCAAAAGCAGAGCCAGCACACAGGGCTGTTCCCCAGCACACCGTGGGGACACTGGTCATCTCCCATCACAAACCTCAGCAAACCCCGCTCAGGCATGGGGTTGTCGCGCGGTGGCGGATGTGCTGCCTGTGTGAGCAGAGTGCAGTGCTGTGAATGAGAGGACTTGGTAGACCCGAGAGCACAGAGACAGCCTCAGAAGGAGCTTCTGAACTGACTGGATGGTGCATCCAGTGAGATGGCTAGTGATGCTCCTCACCATGGTGGTGATGCTCAGCCTGGGTGCGTCCCAGTGTGGGTATTTCATTCTCACCCACTGGGCTCTGGAAATCTCAAAGACACAAAATGTCCCCCCAGACCCTCCCTCTCCTTTTCCCCATCTCCCCGGGCCGAGGAGCTGTGGCAGGAGCCAGGTCACACCAGTGCTTCTCCAGCTATTGCCCTTGAGGATCCCCCATGGCCTGGCCCTGCCAAATGCCTTCCCCATGGCAAGGAGAGCCCGTCCTTGCTCCTTGTGTCTCCCCCCGGCACGCGTGCCCAAGGGGTACCTCTGCTCTGCCAGCAATCTCTGGTTTTGAGGCTCCTGCTGTGACTCCCCTTGAGCACACGGACAGTCCTGGCATCCACAGCTGGGCCCAGGGGACGACAGCAGTGGGAGCAGAAAGGGTTTGGCAGGAGCATTGGCTCCCAGAAAGTGTCAGCAAGGCCAGCCCATGATTAACGACTAATTAGGAAATGTCTGTCATGAATATTATCCTAACAATCCTGGTAAGGAAGGCTCCTTACCTTAGGAAAAAAATGGACGTTGGCTCCAACAGTCCCCAAAAGTAACAGCCCACTGCGGGAAGCTCCAGACTTTTGTAAAAACAAATAGCCTCGGTTTTGCGTACGAGTTTTTATTTTTAAATAAGCCAAAGCCAACCGAATGATTTTTCACAGAGCTCTGTAACCCGTGACTTGTTGGGCCTGGAGGGGCCCGTGGCTGTTCTCTCCATCCAGGAGTGGACACCTTGTGTCCGAGCCCAGCTGAATTCCCCTGTTGCCTCGGGTTCCTCCTTATGGCACAGCAACAGCCCAGCGCAAAGTTTCCATTACAACAGCAAAACAACGTGTAAAGCCACTGAAGGGACTAGTATAATTTCATTGGGTGGTCTTATTAATCCTTCTTGGACCTGATACCAATTTACGCCAAAACTGAAGGCATAGGCAGTGCCAGCACTGGATTGATTGCCCTAACTGGATAGTTAGGGGGTTAATTTAGTATTGCAATTAAATGGGATCATTGTTTATCAGTTGCTAAGGTATCTATTCAGAATAGATACAGCGGTTAAGAGGGGATATTTTAAATACATCAGAATTCGTCTAGAAAGGCATTCCTGAGCAACACAATGCTGCTCTCTAACGAACAGGTATTATTCAAGTCCAGTGCTAAAGCTATTAGCCTACTCCTCCTCCTTAAGCTTTCCAGTAACTCCCATTAACTTCAGGAGCTCAGCTGAAAGGATTAGGAAATAGATTAGCTAAAGTCTGCAAAATAGAAAGTGCTCCATAATTGAGATGTGCTGTTAGAGGGATCATCCCCTGGGGATCAATGAAAAGGGAACTTCTCCAGTTATACTGACAAGTATTTTCCAGCTACAACATCAATGAAATACCATTCTATTTTTTCCAGAAATCAGTGAGCACAGACATAGCCATGCAATGAGAAATTCAAGAAATTCTGCCCTGTGTACATTAAGTGACCAAAGAGCCAGAAAGAAAACGTCCCATGCAACTAGTGGTTCAAGGCATGTAGAGCCAATGGTGTTTTAGGACACCATGGCATTGGCTTTGTGGGCCATGGCCATGCTATGGCACCAGAGCCTTCCCCAACCCCGCAGCAGGACAGCTCTGGATTTCGTGACCTGGCACTCAGGGAGGGCCTCTTTTAGCGCTTGCTGAGGCTGAGACCCAGCGCTCAGCTCCTCCTCCTCTCCACACCTGCCCCAGGAGGAATGTTGAGCCTGTACGTGTGTCAGGCCCTCAGCAAAGGTTTCTCCAGCTCATTAAGTGCATAGCTAAAAGTAATTAGAATAAAAATATTGAGCAGTGAGGATGGAGCACGAGTCTGCTTTCCTCTTCCTATAAATCCCTGGATTTTCTTTTATGCCAGAGAGTCCAGAGAAAGCACCTTCCCCAAAGCAAGACACAAGAGTGTGTCTGACACCTAGACCACAAGCCCTTGCAGCAGAGCTGTGGCACAGCCAGCATCCTGGCCCTCCCTGGGGCCACTGTCCCCACTACACCCAACCAAGCATACAGTCTTGGGTGCCACCAGATCACCCATGGCTAGCAGCAAATCCATGGGCATCAGTGTGCCATGACTCACGTCCCTTGGGAGAGCTAAGATGATGCTCACTTGGAAACCATGAGCTCTCTGTTTATTTCATCTCAAATATGGTGACTAAATCCATCATTCAAAGAGCTGACGATGATGAAAACAAGTGGAAGGATCAGGAAGGAAATTAAAAATAGCCCTCATGTGGCACTGTGTCAAGCGCTCATGTTTAGATTTTAATTTTATTTTTTTATTCCAAGTTTCTTTGATAAAATATTTTCCCATGCTGAATACACTTGGAACTTCCCCTCCATCGCAGCATTCCTGACGGATGAGCCAGGCTGTCGCAGATCCTATGCCAGAGCTGTATTCCCTCTGCTCCGTGATTCTCACTCCCACATCCACACCTTGGGGACCTGGAAGTCATTAATCATTGCACACCAGCCAGCAAGGTACCTCCAGAGGCAGAAACACCATTGTGGACTTGGTATGGGAAGGAAACCAAGGCTTTGGCAGCCAGCACGAGACTGGGACCGCATCTCTGCTTGGCTCCTGCGCTGTGTGGCAGTAGGTACTATTTCCAGCAGGGAGGTTTTCTGGCCATGAGAGTTCACGATCTTGGTAGAAAGAGGATGTTTTGCCACCCTGCTGGCTCTCTTGTGTGGATGAAAACTCAGTGGAAACCTGGTAGGGGAGTCCATCTCACTCATCTCCACCAGGGTGGAAATGCCTACAGCCAGGATGGGTGGAGGGGAATGGTGCAATTCGTCTCACCCAACGCAGAGGGCTGCTTGGGGCTAAAGCAAATCCTGCCCCAGATGTCTCTGGCATGAAAGGTGTCAGAGGACAGCCCCCACCCTGCGCTCATGCCACTGAAAGACCCTGGTCACCAGGCATGAACACTAGCCATAAACTTCCCTACTACCTCCACATTCAGCATTCCTTGGAAACATCTGAAATAAAACAACAGTCTGCTTTCCACGGCTTTGAACCAAAATGTTTCTTCTTTTTTTAAAAAAATTGCCAATCTAAATTACATTTTTAATTTGCCTTTCTCATCCCTAGCTTGTGGGGTTTATTTCAATGCCTTTTCCTTTTTTCCCTTTCAGACACCTTACTGCAGGTGAAGGACCCAGGAGTGAGCTGCTGAGGACTCATCATGCAGTTACTGAGCTGCAAAAATAGGAAACACCTTCCATCCCCAGGCTCCCACTACTCATTTACCGCCTGTATGGGAAACAACATGTACAGCCTCTATTTAGGGGGATGCATTAAACCCCCATTTGTTAAAAATTGTTAAAAGAAATCCAAGGGTGGGGAATCCTCAAAAGACACTTAGAAGGAAAAAAATGTATGGCTGTCTGTTGTGGTTCTTTCTGCAGCGGCCAAGGTGCTGGGAAAAGCCCATACTTGTAAACACCTTGAAAACGTTCTTGCACCAGGTACAGCCCAGCATCCCCCTGCCCACAGGAGCACAGGCAGTGGCAAGACTGCTGGATGCTCATCCACAGGCCAATACCAGCTGCTGCAACTAAAAACTTAGAACTGAGCCACCTGCCTGGATACTCCTGCCAATGGAGCCGCTAGCTGTTTGGACTGAGGTGGTCTTTGTCCACACAAGAGCCCATCACATCTTGCTTTGCAGTGGGGAAGGATGCCCAGAGAAGCTGTGGATGCCCCATCCCTGGGAGTGTTCAAGGCCAGGCTGGATGAGGCTTGGAGCAACCTGGTCTAGTGGAGGGTGTCCCTGCCCATGGCAGGGGGTGGGACTGGATGAGCTTTAAGGTCCCTTCCAACCCAAACCATTCTGTGAGTAATTCCTCACCTATCACTCATATAGAAAGAAATGTTTTGAGTCTGTGCTGTGTCTTGAACCTTTGCTTTAGGGATGGAGCTTGTCTCCCCACAGGCTGCAGAGGGGCCTGCAAAACACACTCTCATGGAGACATCTCCACCCTGGATGGCTGAAGCTCAGCCACAAGACCTCCAGCCCAGCTCTCTTGGCCATGCTGCTGCTCCCTGCCCCTATTACCCACCTATGGGGTCTATTTCCACCCACCAGCGTGGCTCCCTTGTCTGGGCATGGGCTGCTTTCACCACATCCAGAAACAGTCTGACTTGACCATTCTTCCAAACGAGAGGCACCCCAGCATGATGGAGTGATGGCCCTTGGGGCCCTGGAGAAAGACTCTCCCTTTAAGGAGAAAGGCAAAGCACTTTGTGCAGGGATCCGTGCTTGTTTTGTCATGGGACACATTACCCTGAACCCAAAAGAGGAAGGAAAAAGGGGGGGAGCTTTTGCCTTTCTGGTGGGAACAGCATTTGAGCTAACTTTGTTTCCCTTGGGGAAAGGCACCAAAATAACAGAGGAAGGGGGTGTAGTGGGAGGGATGAAGCTAAAAAGGCTACGTAATCTGCCTGGGAAAAAACGCACTCCAAACAGTGCTTGTGAGCCCGTCCACCCGCCCGCCACAGTGGGCAGCATGGCTGGCCACGCGGGAGGAGAGCAGAGCGCTGCTGGCACACCGCTTGCACCCAGGGGACATGGGTTCGGCAGGCCTGGCCTCACACTGATGGCCACAGGGGAACCCCGCTGAGGTCCTGCAGGGCTGTGGCTCCATTTGCCCACTTGGGGCTCTCCAAAGGCACCGGGCAGAGGGATGAGCACCCACTGCGGAAACTGGGTCTGGCGGAGTTACTTGCTCAAAGTGCCCCACACCAGGCTGGGTCTGGCCTCCCACCACCCTGCTCCGCCAGCCTGCCCTGCCCGCACTTACTGCTCTGTGCTGCAGCACCCGCGAGCGCTGTTTGAAGACAAAGCAGGCAGGTTTCCCCCAGGGTCCCTTGTGTGGGGAGATGGATCCTGCCACCATCCCCATGGTCTTCACCTTCCCCCATGGAGCATCCCCTGGAGCAGCTGGCACAGGCATGCTGCACAGGCACTAGTGTTGGGCTTTATTCCAAAGCATAACGCCACACAGACCAGCAGACTGGTAAAACCACATGGTAATCACGTAATGCATTTTTTCCTTGCTGTTGCATTATTTTCCTTAAGCAACATGGGCTAGGAGCCTGCAGTGTGCCAAGCCTGACCGGTGCCTGGTATTATCATGTAACACAGACATTTCCAATCTATCTTCTGTGCCATATCTTAAATGCAGCAGAAACTGGGTTAAATACTACAACAGATCTCCCTGGCGAAACCTGGTGCCACGCCTGGGAGAGCACAGCACCCCACGGCAGCTACACAGGCACAGAGCAACATCCGACCCAGACGTCGGGCCTCAGGGGATGGCACCCTCAGAGGGTGCAAAATGCGATCCCTTGCCTGTAAGATCACCGCAGTGAAGAAAAGCCGATGGTGCACCCTGCCAAGAGGCCAAGCCACCATGTTTCCATGTGCAGGTGGGAGTGGAGTAGCCCCTTATCTCGGGGCATACAACCCCCTCTGTGTGCAAGGGAAGAAGTCCACGATCTGCTCCAAACTCACCTTGCTCCAAGGTCCACAGTGACTAATCCTGTATCAGCAAAACTGTTCCCAGGCACCAATCTTTTTCCTCCCAGATGTGACACAGCACTGGGCACTGCTGGAGACCTGCTGGTCCCAGGGCAGGAGGGGACCCGTGGGCATGTGCCTGCCTGGGCTGAGCACCAAGGACCAGAGGTCACCTATTGCCCAGGAGCTTCTCCGACTGCCACAGTCAGGCAGATTTACCGGCTCTGGGCGAAGCACAGACACGTGCCCTCTTCTGCTCCCCACACTTCACAAATCTCCAGATGAGGCTGCTGCGTACTGGAGTCCAAGCGTTGCACTCACACCATTGCTTTAGAGGTAAAACATGTAAGCCCAGCAGCGACTCCTAAGCACTTCTCTGAATGAACTGTATTTTTTGCCACATTCCGTGGGGTAGGAAGGTGCAGATAAACCATTTTGTTTTCTTGCAATGTCCCTCTCTTTCTATTCTTCCCAACACGCTGGTTTCTGCAGGCTCTCCACTCATGTGTGAGCAGCACTGGCCACCAGCCCTTGTCTTCCAAAATCCCTCCCTACACTTTGCTTGCCCAACTTGCATGCATCTTCTCAGTGGCTTTGCGAAGCTGCATCTCTATTTTCTGAAGATCTGTGCTTGACTGAAGAGCACCCGTCAGAAACTTGCGTGATTACTCTCTGCCTTCAGAGGACTCTTCTGAATTGCCTCTGTGCCGAGCTAACTAGATCCATTCTCATTTTTGTTAACTTCAATATTAACACTCCAGTAAATTGCTTTTTAAATATCTTCCTAAGTACTTGGTGGAATGAGTAACAATGACAGCAGTGCAAGTAAGCACAGAACCAAACACCTTCAGGAGGTAACGCTGCTGCCTTTTTAGAATCATAGAACAGTTTGTGTTGGAAGGGAAGATCATCCAGTTCCAACCCCCCTGCCATGGGCAGGGACACCCTCCACTAGCCCAGGTTGCTCCAAGCCTCATCCAGCCTGACCTTGGACACTTCCAGGGATGGGGCACGCACAGCTTCTCTGGGCAACCTGTCCCAGGGCCTCCCCACCCTCTCCGGGAAGAATTCCTTCCTGATATCTAATCCAAATCTCCCCGCTTTCAGTTTAAACCCATTACCCCTTGTCCTGTCACTCCCTGACCTTGTAAAAAGCCCACCCCCTCGCGTTCTTGTAGCCCCTCCAAGTACCAGAACGTGCTATAGGGTCTCCCTGGAGCCTTCTCTTCTCCAGGCTGAACAAGCCCAGCTCTCTCAGCCTTTCTCCATAGCAGAGGTGCTGCAGCCCTCGGAGCATCTTCATGGCCTCCTCTGGACTCGTTCCAACTGGTCTATATCCTTCTTATGCTGAGGGCTCTGCAGCTGGATGCAGCACTCCAGGTGGGATCTCATGAGAGCAGAGTAGAGAGGGAGAATCCCATCCCTCGCCCTGCTGACCACACTTCTGATACAGCCCAGGATACGGTGGGCTTTCTGGGCTGCCAGTGCACACTGCCGGCTTGTGTTCAGCTTCTCATCCTCCAGCACCCCCAGGTCCTTCTCCGCAAGGCTGCAAGGAAGCCCTGAGGAGAAGGGCTTGGCACTTTGCACTGCAGGAAGCCCTGGAAGTCCCTCCTTGTGAATTTAGGCTGAAAGGTATTCCCAAACCTGCAGACCAGCTCAGGCCTGACATCCATCCTCTCCTTCAGGACTGTAATAATACATACACAAATAAATCAGTGATCGCCAGACTCTGAAGCCCTCTTGCTTTTTCGTCTCATGACAGAAATGAGAGACTGGAAGGGTCTTAGTGACTTCTGGCTGTTTCTCCAGTGCTTCTCTTCCCCAAATCATGAATGATTTGCATCCCTTAATAGGTGCTTTCCTAATTACGTCATCAGAGGGCACAGGAGACCTGGTCAGCAGACTACTTGTACATCTCCAAAGCACAGGGCACATGTAAGATGCCACTTGATGGGGACAGGCTGAAGTGTCTTGTCTTCCGGTCCCTCTGGAAATGTCTGCCCTTCCAAAAACCTGGTACAGCACATTCCAACCACATCGGCTTAACTGCATTTGCAAGCCCAGTCCTGTGTCATGTGCTTCCTCCCCTTATCCAGCAGGTCACTTTCATACACAGGAAAATGGACATGGGACCGCCTTGTGGGGCTTGCTCTTGACCAGTCTCCTGTGCCTGGTTTGCATCACAGCGTTATCTTTTTACAAACTGATGTTTAATGAACCAAAGCCACTTTCAGGGTACTAAATTAGGATTCAGTATTTTGCCACAAGGCTTTGGACAAATGGCCCATTAGATTTTTTCTTTCTGCCTTTGATGAACAGCCCTTAAGTGCCTGTTTCAAGAATGTTTCCTTAAAAAGCAAATAAAATATCTGCCCAGTTGCTTTATTTTGCATGTGTGGTTGCAAGAGCTCGCTGGCTGTTCTTCCACCTCCCCCTTGTCCTGAGGCCGAGGCAGTAATCACAGGACTCTCCTCCTGGGCAGATGCAGTCATGACCAGTGACAAGGTGTTTCAGCACCCAAATGGGGAAAAATATCCCCCTGATTTTAGGAGGTGCTGGGATGCAGCAGGAAAGAGCGAGACTGGCCTTGCATATGGGAAGGGCAACAGAGCTGAGTGCTGTGAATCCCTTGGGGCGATTTGTTTCTGACCTGCACTCGGCAGTGACAAGTGACAAATGAGAAGGCAAGACCTGCGCCTGGGCACTGCCATGTCACAGTTGCTTGTTCCTTCCCCTGTGTACTGTATCCTGTCGGATAGCCACTGCTCACGCTGTGCCTCCTTGCCCCACTCTCTCCAGCTGCCCCCATGCAGCCGTGCGTGACTGCCCCAGGAAAGTAGGGCTCCTCTGTGTCTATTTGCATCCATGAGGACGAACACTTCATTCTCGTGCAGAGAAGCAAACGGACTGGTGTTGAACTGGGGTCAGACAGGAGATGGCTGGCGCACATCCCTGGCTTGTGCCTTGCTGGGCGAGCTCAGCACTACACTCCTAATTAAGATGTTGTTAAAAATCCTGACCAATTTGGATGCAGATGGGGGATGTGGGGGTCGCACTCTGCGCACCAAGCTGTCCTTGTGTGGCTCCACATAGCCCTGTGGAGACAGAGAAAGCCAGAGCAGAGTCCCAGGTCCTTCGCAGGGACGTGGATCTGGCCAGCTCACGGATGCAGATTCATCATTGGCATGAAGGGAGAGGGAAGTGACAGGGAATCATCCTCCTGTGCCATGCCTGCAAAGCAGCATGGACCAGCTTGGCCATGCCACTCGGTCTTGTGTTGTTGGCAGCAGCCGTGCTGGCACATCCCTGGTCCTGGCATGCTGTGTTCACTGTCACCGCTGCCCTGAGGTCTCCCCTGCCGCAAAGCCCTTCACTCTGACAAAGAGTTAAGGCGCTCTCAGAGGCGGTTCTGTGAGAACATTTCTTAGAGGGCAGTGCACTTTTATTTGAAATAATTTTCCATTCCATTTATATCTATATAATAGGAGGTGGCTCTGGGGTCCAAGTTTTCCATAGCCCCAGACCTCATTTCCCTGCCTGGGCTTGACCCCTGCTCAGCTTCCCCAAGAATAACAGAGAAAAGTTGAACGGGAGAGAAGGAGCCACAGGCTGAGCTCCCACTGCTGCTTTGCTGCGGGCACGCAAGTCAGACTCACACCGTTAACAGAAAGTATTGTATAGACAGTGAGAAAATCTATGTATGGGAAAAGTCCTGGAAAGAAATGTACCTGGAAAGAGATTTCCAAGCAAATATGGCAACAGAGGAACTCCAAACGCTTGCCGCAATCCTTTCTTGGTTCTACAGCAACATATTGGTCGATAATGGAGATTCTATGCTTTGGTCCTTTGACAGTGCAGGGATTATTCTTTCTGCTTAAACCACCTTGATTTTAAACAATATTTTTCCTTAAAGCATTTTTGATTAAAAACATTGTAAAGCATTCTGTTGCTTGCTTTCATTGTTTGGGAGCGGGAGGCATCCTTGACCAAAAGTACAGCTTCAGAGAACAAGGCTGCAAAGGCCAGCGTCAGTGCAGTAAGTCTGCTCCCTGCACAAGCCACACCGGAGAGGCGGCATTTTGAACACCCTGGCAGCCTCTCACCCCAAGCGGCCCTGGCCATGGCACAGGCGTTCCAGCCACGCTCCTGCTGCTGTCTGCGAGCGTGGATGGACACAGCCCAGGACAGGGCTGCGCTGGACATCTGAGCATGCTGCACGCTGGAACGCGTACCTCCTAATCCACCTGCTGCCTTCCCTGTCATTTCCCACACTTGAGCCTGGTAAAGACACCGAGGTTGTTTGTCTGGCAAACCCAGAGAGAAAGCGGGTCCCCGTGCTGGGGTCCTCCAGGACATGTCCTCGGAAGGTGTCCGTGGGGGCCACAGTTTGGTGGATTTCCCCATGAGGACAGCAGCATCTGCTAGCACCAACGGCCCGAGCAGGTAGAAAATGTTTGTGTCTACAGGTCAGAAAAACGACCAGTATATAAAAATGCCTGTTTAGTCAGAGCAGCTTCTATCAAAATCTGGAGAAAGACAGCACCTGATGAAAACCCCAGGTGTTTTGTGCTGCAGGAGGGTGAACTCATCACTCAGCTGACATTGTTTTAATCATGAATGGCTGCGTCTAGTGTTCCCCTTTGAAAACACTGGGGGTGATTTCCAGCTCCCCCGCAGCCCATGCAATTTTAGAAAGTCTCAGTCATCTGTTTCTCTCCCTCCCTTCCCACACAGCTGCCTCGTCCCAAGTGGGCACTGGAAGTGGCCAAGCTCACGCCAATGGCATCACGTCCCAGGGACTGGTGCAGCATGGAAAGGTCCTTCCTTCCAAAACTACCCAGGCAGGCATGTGTCACGCATGGGATATTTACCAACCCAGCTTTCCCAGCAAGAGCAGTAGGAGCTCACACCGACAGGCAATTCGGACCAGTTGCACTCTGCTCTTTGGTTACACACTATGAACAACCATGTTCCCACCTCCCTGGGTCCACCATGATCCTCCTCCTCCTCCCTTTGCTGCAGCAGGAAGGAATGACTCCAGTGCTGGGTCTTCATGGAGCAGAGGCCATTCATTGAATTAATTAATTACTTGACATCATAATTTTTAGCTTCTGCACCTGCCTACTACTCTGTTCAATGCACATCTAGTGCAACATCATGGCTGTTGACCTGCTCAGATGCTAAACCTGGAGTCAAATAGCAAAACCCACAGTAGGGATGATGCCCGAGTCTGTTTAGGAGATGCTGAAACAAAGAGTGAGAGGAAATGAAACCGCAGGGAGTGAGCATGAAAAGTAAGAAGTGGGCCAATGTGGGGGAAGAGAAAAAGCTAACAAATGCCCAGACACGATGCTTTACATGCTGGTGTGATGGGGAGGACTCCTCTCCTTTGGCTCAGCAGCTCCCAGCCAAGCATGGGCCATTCTTCTGGTTCAAACAGAAATAAAATATTGAGAATGAAAATATTACAGAATTGAGAGTCCAACAAAACTGCCAGTCCCACAAGTGTTTCCATCACTAATCACTTGCTGGACTCTGCCTACAAGAGACAGGCCTGAAGGACGCAGAGGACTTACTGGGGCTGTGGTCAGTATTGTGCCTGCAGGAAGGTGATGCACCGATGCTGGCACTGGATGAGCTCGGAGCTCACTAAGCCTGAGCGGAGCCTGCTGTGGGTATGGCCCGCACCACCCCCAGCCCTGCTGAGAGTGGGGCAGCTCTGCTACAGAGACAGGAGCTAACGGCGAGCTGCGATGTGGGTATCCAAACTGGAGACAGAACAATTACCAAGCGAGCTTTCTGAGAAGTAGGGCGAGTGATAACAGATGTTGACAGTGTTTCAGTGTCACTTCACATCCCGTGTTTCCCTCATAGCCTCAAAGGACCCCCAACACAGCGTCACTTCACATCCCGTGTTTCACTCACAGCCTCAAAGGACCCCCAACACAGAGTCACTTCAGTTAAGCTGGACCAGAAACTGCTAAATGTGTAAATTCCTCACCAAACTGCTAAAAGCATTTAAACTGATACTTGCAGAGCTGTCTCCACTTTCCCTCGACATCTTACGAACTGGCTGCATGCCAGCGGTACTCAGAGTGGGCTGGTCACTCCGGTATATCAGAAGATATATCCCTACACCTCTTCCAATGCCATTTCTCTTTACAGCAGAGATGCCAGCACATGCTGCAAACACTCTGAGCAACACTCTGGCCCCAGACAAATCATCCCACACTTCCCAAACAAGACTTTTGGGATGGCTGTAGGTACACGTTTGCAGCTGGCTGCTTCTTGAATCTCCCAGTTCAGACAGCTCCTCAGCCCCTCCACACCGACCCGGCTGCAGCTGCCTGCAGACTGTACATCAGGGGTGTTGAAGTGATGGGAGGTCAGCAGTCACACTGTGGTGTCTGGAAGAGTTACAGGTTTCAGAGTTTTCAGCACCTCCACAAGATTCACAAAGTGGAAGCAAAAACCAAGCGCGCTTCTGAGCACAGAGGGATTCTTCTAAGACACAGGGACTCACAAGCTTGTGGTGTCTGTAACTGCAAACACCCTTGGCTCTGCTTTGGGCTTTGACTCCATCCCCAGATAGGACATGGGTTTTCCTCTTTGAGATGTCTGACTGGAGCCAGCCCAGCCAGCCACGTGTGCCTGAAAATGTCCCCTGAGCCACGCTTGCTCCCCAGGGCAGGACACCTGCACCCCACAAGCAGTTCCACAGCACAGGGGCTGAACAAATTAGAGGTAGAATTATCTCCTCACCCCAAATAGCTACAGCAGAAGGAAGGGAGGAGCACCCAGAGCCCACACCAGCTGTAGCTTCTTGCTTTCCTAAATCCAACCAGCTCAAAAGACTCCACGAACCCTCTGCTGTAAGGCGCAGCCGGCACTGCTGCTAGGCGTAGGGAAGGGAGCCGTGCACATCTCCCTTCTTCATTCTGGGGTTGTCAAGTTGGCAGGGAAATACTAAACACTTCTCTAAACTTCCTAAATGTCAAGAAAATATTTACAGGGCCCACTTCTGCAAAGCACGCAAGCCAGCCCAAAGGGCACACATGCACGCTTTGCCCGGGCGCTGCCTGGCGTGCTTTTCGCCATGATTTTTATTAAACATTTGTGGTTTTCCTGCTGAAAAACCCAGCAAAAGATTAACGCCAAAAAGTTACTCCTCTGGGACTGAAACTGTCAGGGAGCCAGGACACAGGGAAGTATGGAGCCTGCATGTCCACTCTTCCCTAACGTATTTTACAGCCAGAGAAATAGGACCAACCCAGCCAGAACCACAGGACATATAGGGGGAAATCTGTGCTAATGCTGACCGTGCTCTGGAGACACTGAGGAGACTTCAGACCCCTACTTGCGAACATTTCACCAGCAAATAAATTCACATAAAAACATTTCCCATGTATGTTGGGGTTTTTTTACACTTTCAAATGGGATTGCTATGGTCTCTGATTTTCTCTAGGCTGTAATCATAACTTCACAATGCCTCCCAGCTGTTGAAATCTGCGTTGGGCACGGAAATGGGCTGAGCATGGAGCTCAGCTCCTGGGAGGCTTCCAGCACGGGCTGGAGCTGCATCGTGACGCAAACAGAACAGGCAGGTTGGCACCAGGGCAAGCGACACACGGGGTTTGGTGTGCGCTGCGCAGCGCCACAGCCCCACTTCTCCGCCAGCTTCTCCTGCGGCGCAGCCACAGGGAGACGAGACGAACTCCTGCAGCCCACGGAGCAGCGACAGGTGTCCAGCCTGTGTGTGGGAGAGCAGCGCTTCACTGCAGCATCAGCCTGCATTTATTTCCAGCTTCAACTATTACACGTTAATGAAGGTTCCCTAATGAGTTGTTTAAATAGTAATTAGAGGCCAGCACTGAAGAGGGAGATAAATCTTGTGGGTATCTTACCCTGCAAGAAAGGACCTGATAAGAAAGAACTGAATGATTTTCTTCTGGGATCAATTCCAACGAGCAATTATCCCCTTGATACCATGCTGCTTAATCAGGAGTAGACTGAAAAAACACTTGACAGTGGCTGGTGATGAATGGGCCACTTTCCCAGCATTTTACAAGGAGAGGCTTTATGCCAGTACCTGAGATGATAGGAGATGATCCAAACTGTGCTGATAGCTCGTTTGATTTACATGAAATAATAATAAGATTTTTTTAAAGCTTTGCATAGATGGAAGAATCATCAGCTTTGTTTCCTCATGGGTTCTCACTTCAGCTACTCAGAGGGTTTAGGTTTTATTCAATTTCAAGTGCTGAGCTTCAGTGACTTGCTAATGCTGACCAGGAGCCTGACTGCAGGTCCTTCGCTGTTTGGAGCACTACGGCTCCTGTTCTTTTTGAGCGGTTCTCCCCCGGCAATTACCCCAAACAGATGAGCCAAGCTGTGACAACTGTGCAGGACAATGACTCACAGACTTGGCTAAAAACTTGCTAGTTATCGTCTGATGTTGTCGGAGAGTTAAGTAAGCTCGAACATTTTAATAGGCTTATTTTCTCACCATTCTACTGCCTCAGGTGATCCTTTGTGTTGCAACACAAAATACCGTGTCATGGGATTATTAGAAAAAAGAAAGGGACATGCTCAAGTTGTCATTTTTTTCTGTCAGACTCTTCCAGTGCCAATATCTGGTCGGGACTGGCAAATGGTGCAAGCAGCAAAGAGCAGTGGTGCAAACAAATATGGCAAATTGCAGAAATAACAGGCGGGAGGGATTTTTTTAAGGCTGCAGTATTACTCACCATCTGCAGTGCAGCATAGCTAAGGAGATATAACCTTACAGCAGGACACATGGAACAATCCCCTGGTGCGAACATGCACGTAAGGGGCACAAGCGAGGACACTTCGAGGGGTGCAGCCATGGGAGAAGAAGCACATGGCCCTTCGTTAACTGGCAAAGACAAAAGGAAACCTGCAATCATGTCTTCTGTACAGTCAGACTGTGACTATGGGAGATCACACATGTGAGGGGTCCTGAACACGAGGACGGGAAGGGACCTGCTGTGTGGCCAAGGCTGGGCTTTGCTCCTGCACTACCGTGTCCTCCAGTCCCTGCAGCAACTGAGTTAGGATTTTTTTTCACACTAGGACAAGGAGTGTAAACCTGCTTTTTGGGGGATTTGGGGCCTCCTTCTAATTTCCAGCCTGGCTTCACTCATGGTACTTTGCATCTTCGCTCCCGTGCACCGCTGTCTTAGCTCCATGTCCCTCCTCCCTCCTACGTGCACATCACCCCCGCACACAGTGAGAGCCCCTCGCAGTTGGCCCCTCTCCTTTAGCCCACCACTCCAAGGTCTTTTAGGTCTCATCTTGTACAACAGCATCTTCACTTCCCTGATGTTTCTTACAGATTTCTCTGCAGACTTCATCTGCTGGGGGCCAAAACTGGACACTATCAACACTCCAGAGTTCTCCATGCAAGGTGAAGACAGAACAAAGATCTTTCTAAGCAAGGAACCTGCCTAGGACACTCACCAGGCGCTGATGCTCAGGGTGCATTTCATGGTACAGCAGAGCCAACCTCAAAGCTCCCTACTGCCAAGAGGGGACATCTCAGGAGCTCCTCTTCCCTTAACCCCTTCTCAGTGCCTGCTCACACCTTTGGACTGGCCCTGGCACGATGGCAGATTACACAGGAGCCATTCACCTTGCAAACACAGAAATACCCCCCTCCTTTTATTTGGCCAGGTTGGTTTTCTGCCATTGCAGCGCACTGAACTGGATTACAGGCTGGTCAGAGGAGCCTCAGCAGCTGCTTGAGCTCAAGAGAGACCATCAAGGGGAGGTGGGTGGAGCAGGACCTTCTTTTGGCAGCGGTGACGTGTTAAAGTTAGTCAGGTCATCCCATAGAATCACATCCTGTGAGACGGAAAGGACAGCAGAGCATGGATGGCTGAATCCTCCCCCAGTTTCAAGAACAAACACGCTCAAGACGTCAGGGGTGGCAGACGGCACAAGTCATAACATCCCACAACCAAAAGTGGGACCTCTGCACCGCATATTTGGTTTCCACATTGTACCACAACAGGCTCCAAATTCCTCCCTGCATCATGCAGGAATGGGCAGCACTTCTGCCCCTTCACTGTTCCTCTGCCCTGTTCAGTGACTCAAGGGCTGAGTCATGCGCTGGGGCCTTTCGCACTGTTTGTTAGGCTGGCTCCAGGTGAACATCAGCTCCGCAGTGGAGCAGAAACCAAGCTTCACATCCCTCCGTGCATGACTCCTTGATTCTGTCATTCCATCTTATTCCACGTTTTCCTGTCCTGAAGCGCATCCAGTTCTTTGTGCATAATTTCCCCCAACTCCTTTGTTTTGACGATGATTCCCAATTACAGGTAATTACCAAATTTCATTAGCAATTTCTATGTTTTATGCCAAGGCCATTAAAAATATGAAACAACATCATTCCCAAGACTGATTTTTGAGAAACCCATCTCGCACCGACCTTGCAGCACAGCACCTTCCTCTCCAACATTTCTCCTTTACTAAAGACCAGACAACTTAGATATATCATGTCCGCTTTGTCAGGAAGATCAGGTTTTTTATCATCTACTCTGGCATCATTTACTTTCAGAAAATCTGTATCTCATCTTGTCCATTTTCCATGTTCTTAATTATTCTCTATTTTAATGTTTATTCTAAAGCTTTGCATACTAATAGACTCCTACATGCCAAGAACACATTCTCCCTGCCCCAATAAATAGAACTCTATTTGTTGTTCTCCATCCAAACCATCTAACCCCCATGATTTGACAGATTTACTAGAAACCGTTCTTCTGTGACTTCAGCTTTCTGCCAGCCCTTTCTCATTTCTGGAGAAGCTAGCTGGTCCCACCTGTTCACATGCTCTAAGATCCTTGACTGCTGCTTCCATTCTGGTTGTGGCATTTCCCATCCCCACACACTGCCACCAGTCATCCTGCCTCTCTCCCCTTGGCCAGCATCCCCATCACTCCCAGAAACCCAGGCAAAGTTTTCATTTCGTCTCTCTCAGGACTACCAGTAAATATTTTTTGTCTTTGTCCCATCCTCAGCGCATACCAGCCCCATTTCTTCTTTCCTGCTTCCCCTTTCTTTGATATGGCTGGATAGATTCCAAGAGTTGTGCAACACATCTTTTGCTATTTCCTTTAATAACCTTGTCAAGGTTGGATTCAGCCTCACTGTCAGACTTGCTTGCTTTACAAAAATTGCTTTTTAGTATGGGTCATTTCCCTGTTGCCTGTGGGCTCCCTGATCTCCCTCAGCATCTCTTCCTCCCACCCACCAGTTCTGTATCCATTCCTTGTCCTGGCAGATGAAGACCCTGCCTCACCATCTCGGAACCAGGCAGGGCTGGCTGTCAGAGGGAGGGAGCTGCTGCAGACTCAGCCTTCCTGGCCGTCTTGTTTGTGTGGGGCTGGGGGGGAGCTGGAGCCTTTGCAAGAGAGGTTGATCCTACCTCAGACCTGGCGGGTGGGCAGAGATGTTCTGCCAGAGGGAATGATGATGCTCAAAATGTGCTCATTAGCTACAGCCCTCTGCCCTTATCCCTCTGCAGTGCAGAGCTCGTGCCTGGCTGTCCGAGCAGAGCAGCACCTGGGGCAGGGGCTTGTGTCCATCCCAGGCAGCCCCGTGCAGCTCCAGGGGCTGGGACAGACTCTTGGAATCAAACAGAACTCGGTAATTGTTATGATTATTAATGTCTTTAGTGCAAGCCCACAAGTATCCACAAAATTGGAGGAAAGAGGTAGGTGGGAGGAAGGAAACCCTAGGAGCTTGCCCAGGGAAACAGCTCCACAGCAGCATGCCTTGCTGCAGGAAGAGTGCCCTGGTCACCATCAAAGGTTTGCCGTGCAGCAGCAGCACTGCCAGAGGGTCCTGCCCACACAGCAGCTCATGGATACCCATGCTTCCCCCAGCAGATAGCAAACCCCCCAGGAGCCGGACTCCAAACCTGTACTTCTGCATAAAGCTGCTCCTCTGGAGCACCTTTCCTGAAACAGCTCTTCCCTCCGGCAGGAAGAGAAACAGGAGCCTGTCAGTCAGCTGCATGGTCCGGCCATAGGCTCTTCATGCACCAGGGCTCAGGGCTTCCCTACCTGGGAAGGATTTGTTACCAGAAAGGAGCAAAGGAAAGTGCTTCAAAAGAGGACGAGAAACATTGCAGCTCTTGGAACAGCTCCAGCCTTGGCTGGGAAGTTGAGACATGCCTTGGAGGGGATGGGAGTCCCCTTGGAAGATAATCAGAGATTACAAGTCTCTCCTACTTCCTTCTATTTACAAAGTCAGCGAAGCAAGAAAGCTGGTTCTCACCCCACACACAACAGCCTCTCTGCTCACAGTGGGACTGGGGACACCTCAGTGTGACGCTCCTGGTGGCCCCTCAGGAGCTACAGCCACTGGGGGAAGAGGGTGTCGGGCTGTGGGAGACTTTCCAAACCCCCGTGCTGGAAGGATCTCGCTTCCTAAGGGCTTCTCCCCATCGCAGGGCACACGTCGGTGCCTGAGATGCTGGGACAATGCCACCCTTGTAGCATGAGGAAGGAGCACTCTGACCATCTCCTCCTGCCCATGGTGTGCTCAGCTGCCAGCCCTCAGGTCGATGACTGCCTTGTTCACTCCCCTCAGCCTGCTGGCCTCACACCGGCCTCCTGCGGTGCTACAGCAACCTGTCCGTGTCTGTGGTTTCCCTGGGCCACCGCAGTGCTTTACGGGCAGAGCAGCGCTGGCTGCAATGGCAGGAACCGGGCTGGAAGGACTCATCGGTGTCCATTAATCACTGGCTACTCGCAGCGCAGCGCACTGTGGCTCTGCAGCACGTCTGCTCTGCACATCTGCACTACAGCTGTGATCCTGCAACAGGAAAACTGCAGTGGGAGGGGTGGGGATTCTCCAGGGAGAGAATTCAACCACCACATTTAATATCGTCTGTCCTCCCTCTGTGCGTGCTCGGGGAGATCCCTTCCTCTCCATGCATTTCCCTTTGCTACCTTAACAGCGGAAGGAACACTTCTCAGGCAGACTCCAGCTCTTGCAATGTCACTTGGCAAGCAAGTTTAACACAGAACTTCTCCACAGCCAGCAGCAGAAGAGTTAAACGCCAGCAGGATGCGGGTGGCCATGTACCCTCCATGCCTCATGGGACGCGGAGCCAGAGCAACGTCCTCCTGCTCTGCAAGATGCCGAGGGATCTCAGGAAGGGCTCTTGGATGGAGAAATTAAAGCAAAACCCTCAAAGCACTGGGGGACCTGGGGCGTTGTCACAGGGGCTGCTGCATACTGACACTCCTTCCTGGTCCAACTTCACAGATTGACCTGGGATCTCACACTGCATCTTGCAGGCAGCAAAATCCTTCCATTCACAAAGTGCCAGGGCCATTGGGCTGTGTCCATGTTGGCTAGAAAAACAGAATCAGATTCCTCAGAAGTCAGACAAGTTCAGGGAATAACGTGAGACTGATGACATATTATAGTCACGGTGATGTTTATACAAAGCAGTAAAGGTCACAGACTGACTAAACAACTTGAGTCTAACAGCTAAGGGCAGCCAAGAGACATATATGGTACCTCTGGCACCTTGCAGGGCACAGAGCCATCACTTTACCTCCACATGCCTCAGTTTCCCTAGCTCTACCAGCAGCTTTAGGAAACTGGTTGCCTTTCAAGGGCACAGAGAGAGCTCAATAACTAGTGGCAAGAAAGCGGTTGAGACCCTCCAAGGGCTGGTGCTAGAGACACACCAGAGGTTACTGCACCCCAAGCTGGTTCACAGCACTCAGCCGAGAAGGAAAGTGCAATCCCTGTTGCAAATACTTGGCAGAACAATGGAGCAGGGCACTAGCTACTGCTGCCCACTCACAGTGGAGCAGTCTTGGCTGTCCCCCAGCCTCAGCTCCCATGAACAGGGGCACAAACTGTGCAAGGAGTGAGAAAGGCTTCAAGTGCTGCAGATTCCCCTGATCTTGCAATGGGAGGTTTCCAGCTCTTTTCACTGCTCCTGTCAAGAACCATTTTCCAGCCAAGAGGCTACTCCAGCATCGATGCAACGTGACAGAAATCCACATCAAGGCAGGAACACGAGCGCATGGGCTGAAAGAGCCTTTGACACTCAATTTTCCCATCAAAGGAAGCGCAGCATCCCCCCTACACCCAAAAATGCAGATACACACTCTCGCATTGCTCCCCTAAAGTGTAGGCTCCACCGTCCCCTGTCCAGCTCCCAGGCAGATGCGTGGTGCTGTGCCTCACTGAGGTGTGAGTAAGGATCCAGACATGCAAATCGGAAGGCAAGTGTGTGCGTGTTGCAACAAGGAGGAGGTTGTTCAGCGTGGGGACTTGGCTCCTCTCACAAACAGATTCAGGGAACATGCTCATGAAAAACCTAAGTCTCCAAATATTTTGATCCATGAGCCTGGCAAGATCTCCTGTGAACATCCACTGGGTTTGGACTACATGGGCCTAGGAGGAAGAAGTGGGAGTGGTAGGAAGTCAGAGACAGACCCGAGCAAGGCTCAGGCTTGGGTTTGGGCAGACGGCTGGGAAACAAGAGGGTATGGTTGTAATCCCTGACAGCCAAACAGGGTCGGAAAGACAGGGAAAGGCATGAATTTCCCTCTGAAACATAAGGATGCTGAGCACGCTGTTTTATTCTGAAAGGGATGCTGCTCCTTCCTGCCTGGGAGACACATGGGCATGTCTGGGGTCAGACTGATTCCTCCAAACATTCCTGCTATGATGCTAAACTGAAGAGAAAGTCTTGGTAACACAGCGCTGCAGGTCTGTTGGAGAAGCAGAGCCTTTCACTCTTTCTGAATACACACTGGAGCCTTGATATTCAAAGACAAAAAGTTTTTCTACTAGTGGCTGTGGGTTTGTGTGTTTGAGCAAAGGTTTCTTGGACACGCCCCAGGCTGACTGAAGAACTGGGGATCAATAACATAAGCCAATGGATCCTGCTTGGCACAGATCAGAGCAGGGCAAGAGGTACCAGCATCCAGCCCGTGAGCTGTGATGGATCAAGACGCAGCTGATCTTGGCTCAAAAACTTCAGCTGATGAGGAATCCACCCCCTTCCTAGAGATGCTGCACACTCCACCAACAAAGCCCCAATCCTACATCCCATGAGGGTGAGCAAAGAGCTCAGCTTGACGTGGGCTTGCTCGACCTCTGCCCGAGAGCAAAAATGAGCCCATCCTCTCTTTGAGAGATGACTGGAGAGAGCACTCAGCTCAGCAGCCAGCACATCACCTGTGTGGGACACGGATTTTCAAATAGTCTTGGTGGCTCAAGTGCCAGAGTCTCTGTGTGACACCACCCATTGGTACTGGTGCCCGTTAGGAGGGCCTGTGGCACCTGCAGTGCCCTGCAATAGCTCAGGTGAGCACAGCGTCTTCATCTCCAGGCTGCCAGCACCTTCACGTGACAATGAGAACTGCTGTTCATACATCTGGTGTTTGGCTGAAACAGAAATGGCATGTAAGGAAAGGGAAAGCAGCAGGTTGGACTCTCCTTCCAGAGAAAATCCAGGAAAGTCCATGGATATAAAGAGCTGAGAAGAGTTGAGACAGTGGGAACATGAAATCAGCCAATTGCCCTTCTGCACCGAGACATGAAATTCAAATGAGGCCCCAGTGGGAATCCAAGGCAAGCTCACCGCCAGGATAAAAGCTGCTGTTCCATGGCCGGCAGCGACTACATTACAAACCAGTGAAGTCATTATCGATTTCCATTCACAGCTACAGAGAGGCTTCAGAACAAGCCTATGACATGGAAAATGCTGTGACTGGGATCCCAGTACCCTCCAGTCTGGTGCATTTTGTGATTATTGACCTTACAGGGGGAAGCTCAGCCTGAGGAAATAGGCTCCTTTTTATTCCATGCCTCCATGAGAAACTAAGGGTATTTCTGTTGAATTAGCCCGGGGGGGCTGCTTTCCTTCTCTGCACAGACCGGAGGGAAGCGCAGAGCAACGTTCAGACCCCAAGCCTCAGCTACGGCTGCATGTGATGGACTATTTATTTCTGTAGCCGAGCACAGATACACCATCTAAAACAGACATTAAGAAGACCGTCAAACCTTCTATCTTTATTCTTTTCTTTCCCACTTTTTTTCAAGTGTACAGAATAAAGAACAGCAGAAACAGGTGAATGGTTTCATTACTTGGGAAATTCTCCTGGCAGACATACTCAGCAGAGTGGACTCGAGCAACCAGCTGTGTCACATCTGGAAGAAAAACTTTGATCTCTGGTCAACCTTGGAGTTTGTACAATTATGCTGCCTGAAACAAGGAGAAGCCACGGGAGGCACTGGTTTTCTTTGGGAATTAGAAACGAGGAAAGGCTTGAAGAGGTGAGGTGACCACAGGGAAGTCCACATGAGCATGACTCTGCCATCGTGTATCCAAACCAACTACTGACATCTCTGCTGAGGCAGCTCAGTTGCTGCTGTTCAAGGTGAGCTGTAGGGATGGGGTCTTGCTATAATTGCCTAGTTAACCGTGGGAGAGTCAAGTCCTCTTCAATGACTCAGCCTTGAGCTGCTCAAAACGATGATGTCGTCCTACCCGACCCCAGAGACACGTTTCTTTCATTCATTCTAGGAAACCCCAGGACATGATCAAACCAGTGTCTGGTTCAAAGGACAAAGGTGGAAGCTTAGCAATCAGGACTTCAGCAGCCAAAATCCCTGTCATCCCCCCTCCAGGACCAACTGTACACCCACAGTGAAACAGTCAAAACACTAAGAGAGGACTCGATAGCAGGTGTTCGACGCTGCAGGTCTCCCCAACCCTGGCACGACGGACATGGCTGTTGCTGCTCCAGTGAAGATCAACACTCTTGATCCAAGACAGATCAATACTTTAATACAGCCCAGGATTTTCTGCACCGAGTTCAAAATCCCTTTAAGTCCCCAATCCAAGCGAGTGGCTGGAAATCCCCACGAGAGACAGATGCCTGCTGCAGCCAGGGCTCGGCAGCTGTGCCATGCCGTGCTGCGTCGTGCCATGCCAAGCTGTGCCGGGGGGAGCGGGCTGGGACAGTGCTCCCGCAGGAGCCTCACAGTGTGTGCTGTCCCTGGCAGGAAGCCGTTTGTCTGCGAGGCAAGGAAACAAGGAGGTTTTGGAGATGGCAATCCCATGCAGCTTCTCACTGCTTTTCCCAGCTACCGATCCAAGAGCGCCTATGTTTACTTGCAGCCTTCCTCTCTGCTCGGCTGCCAAACAGCCTTAACGACCGGACGCAAAACACTCCACCAGGAAATGCGCTGGATCGTATCAGATAAAAAGGCCATTGCACAGGGACGCTTGGCTGGCGTTAACCCTGCTCTACCTGCCTCCCAGCAAGGCGCCCGTGGCCTGAGTTACTCATGAGCAAGCTGACGCCACGCATTGCCAGGTTTCTGCTAGCGGAGCCTGAGTGTGCAACGTGACCATGCTGCCGCAGCTTGGATCGCATCCGAGGGGCGCTGTGGAGCTTGCAGGCAGGGAGGATGGAGATGCCGAGCACGTCCAGCCGCGGCTCTGGGATCAAACCCCACACACCAGCTGGAGCGACTCCTTCTCAGCAGCGTGATAGTGGGAAACGTATGAGATGATGCTGTGCCCATGGGAGCCACAGCTCCGGAGGGTTTGCCCCATGTGGTGCAGGGCTGACTTCACCAGGATCTTTGATTGACTCACAGGCCTGAAAATGCTTTCAAGGAGCAAAGGACCGCGGTTGCGGTGGCTCACCAGACAGTGACCATGGATTGCCAGGCCTTGTCTCAGCCCCTCCTCTGCTAAAGCAATGACATGAGCTGCCTCCCCGGCTGTGTCGGCCATGGTGCCACACTGGGCACAGCTGCGGATGACCACTCAAGACCTGCCAGGCCTTTCCCGCAAAGGCGCAGTCCTCAGCAGCACCGCTAAGACAAGGCTCAGAAGACCAGGCACAGCTCCTGGACATGTCACGTAGCACCTCTGTCCCTCATTTCCAGGCTGTGAAGCCATCACGCTCCCAGGCCCACATGCTCTCTGTGGCAGAGTGTGTCACTGCCATGTGCTGAGGCCATGCCCCCCCCCCCCCCCTTTCCAGACTCCCAGTCTCTACTGGGCAGGGGAGGTGAGGCAGGAAAGCAAGTAGCAAGCAAAGACAAAAACACACTGAACTGTCAGGAAAGCAGGGGAGACTCTCTGCAGATATCTGTATTTTCCACACATTGGCAGTCCCCTGGCCCTGCCAGTCAGCTGGGTACGGGACTGGGCTATGAGCACGCACCACCTTCTTCTCCTTCCACCTTTTTGTCCCTTTGCAAAAAACGAAGCACAAATCATGCAACCGGGGGGCCGGCAGGACTCGCAGGGGGCTGTGCGGGGCCAGTCCCACCACACAGTGTCACTGCTGCTGCCAGCAGGCACTGAGGCCACAGCCAATGGCCAACATTTGAACACTCCTCCTATAGCAAGAGGAGGCCAGTGCACCACGGTGTTGGCCTCCTGTTCCGGCTGAGGACGGTGGCTGCTATAGGAGCCAGGTGAGAAATGACCCCACAGCTCGAGTGGGGTCACCACACTGACAGTCTAACAGAGCTTGGAAGGAAATCGGAGAGGTGCCTTCTCACCTCCTAACCACGATCTCTCCTTAATTATGCCAACTACTCCAATTAGCTGCCTCCCTTAAGCCACAACTGTCCCATCTTCTTCTCCTCTTCTTAGTGAAGGCTGGCATGAATATGCTGGCTGGTGATCAGCAGGCAGAGGTAGGAGAGGCCCTCTGCTCTTCCTCAGCTCCATTCCCAAACCAAACTCCATCCGTACTGAGAATCTCCAGCATTTCCATTATGGGAGAAAGGAAAACAAATGTCTGAACACCCAGCAAAGCCATTCTCCCTGGCAGGCTGAGCAGTGAGTGACAAGCAGTCACCAATAAATCACTCTGGCCCCGCCTGCACACGTTAAGGTCCACTCCATCTTCCCTGCGTTTTAAGCAAGATAAAGGCTATTTTAAACTGACCTTCAATAACACGTGCTGCTCCTGTATCCTCACTTGCTGGGGCAGCACCTGACCTGATTTTGCTCTTGCCAAGGCCCAACCATTGCGTTATGCCAGTGCATCCAAAAGACAAATCCTGAGTGGGCTCGATGATGGGAGCAGAACAGGTCATTGCCAACATTTGGCTGCCTAAATGAAGGGCTGAGCAGAAGCCCCAGCCACCATTTCGTCTCCTTGCCTTAAAGCAGGCTGTGCCCTGGCTCTGCACAATTACCCAAATTCACCCTGTTGCAGCGAGCAGCCCAATTGCTGGTGGGGCAGAACTTTTACACACCAAAACACACTTGTGCAGAGGTAGGAGGCTCCCTTATTTGAAAGAATACCTGGGAAAACATCTATTTAATAGTTTTGACATGCTTTAGCCCTGCTGCTAGCCCTGCTCTGCTAATCCCTTCCCAGCACTGCTTACACACTCGCCTGGGTCTGCAGGGAAGTGATCCCGTGTTTGACACACTGGTTATTGTGTCTAACTCCCTCTCACGCTTACTGGCCTGGGGCCAGGCAGCAGAAGGACGTAACCTTGAGCTGGGCCGAACCCTGCCTTTCCCAGCGATTGAAATGGGAGAGGGTCTGAAGCAGGAAAAACAAGGAGGCAGCTTTTCCCTTTCTTTCGGTGGCAATTCCCCCGCCCTGCTGGGCCTGCCCAGCACACACACGCATTCCTGACATGGTGCCAGGACGGACACTGGGCAGTCCCGCCGAGGCCAGACGGAAACCTGCAGCTCCCAGCTACGGGGGATACGAGGCACCGACTTGCCCAGCCAGCACTGCACAAACAGGCCCGGCAAACGAAATGTCCTCATACAGCCACCCCCCGAAGTTCATGTGGAGACGCATCGGGAGCAGCTTGACACCAGGTCTGCTTTTGGGGTTAATGTTTTTCATTCCTCCCAGCCCTTAACCTGGGCTAAACCATGCTGTGCTATTCCTGCAGCTTCAGCCATACCAATTAGAGCATCCAATCCCCACCTCATGGACATATGTTTCCTGACAAACTCCTGGCAGTCCGGTTGCTGCCGCGTTGTGCCCACGCACAACGGCTCCCCATCGCTCTCACAGCTGGGTGACGGCAGGGTTCAATGGGGACATGGCAGGGTGCAACACAATCATCTGCACCGCCAAACACGGCCAGTGCTTCCACTGACAGAACGTTTACCTTAAGCAAACCTAGAGGAGTAGCCCTGCCAGCTCTCCTACAGGCTTTGACTGAGCTTCCAGAACCCACCTTGTCTAGACAGAGCACAGGCTGGGCAAGGTCTGTGCCTCAGCCAGCATGAGTTGTGCCTTCTGCCCCTTGTCAGCTGCCCTGGCAAAGCGATGCTTCAAACCCACATTCAGTGGCCAGCACTCAGCTTGCTGATGGCTTGCTGGGGCACATTTGAGCAGCAAAAGTTTTTCTCATTACCTTCTTGAAATAACCTTGGTTATGGTCCTGCCTGTGAACATGCCTGATCCTTAAGGGTATGTTTGAGCTTCCAAAAGGGTGTCTAAATGAGGATGTACTAAAAAGAGGCATCTTTCAGGTTTCACAGTGTTGTTTTCCCTGCCAAGTGGTCCAGCTGCTGGATCCTGAACTGAAACTGTGCCATTACCATCTCCCATCATGATCACCTACCTGGAAATTAATGCAACTTCACAAATCATGGTCAGGGGATGTTCCAGGGACAGATATGGGGCCTCAAAGAGGGCACGAGTTTTTGAGAATCAAAAAAGCAATGCCAAGGCAATGCATGATTTACAAGGACTGCAGCAAGGCCTAGTAGGGTTTATGGTCTGTCATTACTGACAGCTTCACAGCAGCAAGGCTTTCTGCCAGGTCAGCTCCTTGACTATACTCTCACAATGGGAGCTACACCCTGCCGCCTTTCTCCTGAGCAGACACTGTGTCCATCTGCCACACTCCAGACAGATCTCCTGTTTCCGACCGGCTTCTGAGGCCGTGGCAGCAGTCGCTGCCGTTCACTGCTCACCCAGTGCCGTGGAGTGGGGGCAAGGCAGGCAGGGCTCCCCGGGCAGGGTCTGTTATCTGTCCAGGGCTGTCCCGCGGAAATCCGGCACTGCCTCTGGGCTGTCACTTGGCTCGGCTGGGCTCTACTCACCCACAGGCACGGAAGTGCTTGCAAATGGGGACCCAGGGTCCCAGGATCAGCAATCAGGGGAGGAAGCACCAGGCCTGGGACACTTGCAGATGAGACAGGAAGGGATTACACATATCCCACCGATCCGAATGTGCGTCGCCGTTCCTGCCTCTCGATGCAGCCAGGGCTGGGAACAGGCTCCCAGCTGCTCTGGGAACGCTGCAGATCACTTTCCCACTGTCAGCACCTGCTTAGAGGTTACTTCCTACAACCTTCAGGATAACCCTGTATCACGGTTTTACTGCCCTGAGAAAAAGATGGGGATGATAAACCAGGATGAAGATGAGGAGGCCCATCCCTCTCCCTTGCGATCCCTCCAGCCCCAGCGGACACACGGCCTTTCCGAGTGCCTGGGGTCTGTGCTGCAGAGCCGAGTCCCCTGAGGGCAGCCTGCGTGCACTCTCTCCCATCAAGCCAGAGACCAAGGCAGGAATAATATGAACATATATTTTTAGCAGCAGCAAATTATTTCTCTTACAGAAGGAATATTTCCATGCTGGGCTTTTTCCCTTCCCTTATCACACACTGTATATTTAGAGCGTGAGAACTCTACCTCGCACAAACAAATGCTGCCAGGCCCCCGTGCTCAGCGAGGGATCTGCTTCTGGCCTCTCCGATGTACCCCTTTTTCAGATAAAAACCCCCATCTTTGTTTCACAAGTGGGAACTGTCAAAGGGAGAGCTGAGTTTGGGACATTATATGGAAGGGAAGGGAAAATGCACTCCAGAGAGTTATCAATCAGCACGTTTGTTAATGGTAGCTGCAAGCAGCTGAGCTGCAGGAAACCCAGGGCAGACCCTGAGCCTTGCTGCAGCGACAAGCAGCTCCTCCGGTGCGGCAGCGCAGGCTTTACCACTTCCCCTCTGGCTGCAGGTGCAAGCAGGGATCCCAAAGGATGGCTGGAATGGTCAGGGACATCCCCAGGGCAATCTGGCTGCTAAAACACATAGTACTTGCCAACGGAGAGTCTCACCCGAAGAGTGGCTTTACAGACTGTGCTGCACAAAGCTTGTCAATGAAAGGCCAGGGGTGCTGAAAGACCCTTCCCACCATGTGTGTAAGTAAGTGCCAGGTTAACAGAGTGGGGTGTCAAACTACTGTAGCCTCTTGTTTGCCTCTGTTTTTCCCAACCCTCTTGCACGCTGGAGGCTGTGCAACCCTGTCTGCCTCCCTGCCTGCCCCCTCCCTGCCTCCTTCCTGCCTCCCTGCTTCCTCCCTGCCCGCCTGGCCACTGCTGGGAGCTGGTTTCTGGCAGGGAACCTGCAGCAGCAGGGCAGCCCTGGATGGCAGTTATGGAGGCTTCTCATTCCTAGAGAGGAGGCTGATTTCACAGGCTGACCATGGCAAACATCTCTGCGATTTTTGCAGTTTGTCATGGATGAGCTGTCAGGAACCGCTGGATCTGCACACCCTGCTCCGTGATGGAGCGAGATGGCACAATTCCTCCTGGCCCAAACACTCCCCACGGCCCCTCTAACACAGATTTAACGGATTTCAAACAAAAATGCATCAAATGCTGTATTTCCACACCGAACACTGGGATTTCACGGTCTGGGTGACTTTCATGACACTGAGATTAATATGGACTCTTAATCATAGGTAACAGTTGCTGGATGAAGCCCCAGGGTGAGGGCTCACTGTCTCAGATGCCCACCTGCATTTGCTCCCCTCGGCTTTGCTCTGTTTATTTTCCCCACACCTCTGCACGGGGATCCACCCTCCCACTGAGAATGCAATGCCAAGTCATCGGGCTTTTTGCAAATCACAGCACGGCGCCTTTTGACCTGCACCAAGATAACGACAACGGCAGCCTGGGAACGGAAACGAATCTGACTGGCTAAATACTCATAATTTGTGGTCAGAGGCAGCGTGGTGCAGGCACAGCTTGCAGCAAGTGGCTTACACGTTCAGGAGCTCCCACAGCAGTACATACACAGCTATTTCAGAGGAGAAGACGTGATGCACACCAAGAAAGGGTGGGAGTTCCCCAGAATCAGATGTCCAGGCTCTCGCTGCCAGCCTGCACCACTACCAGTGCAGTGTCCCGTGGCATCCTGCATGGAGCGGGCATGCAGCTGGCACTGCAGCTGGGAGTGTGGCAGTGGGCGTGTGAGGCACAGCTCAGGCTGTCTGTGAATACAGTCTCACACGTGAAGTTTAGAAGTTTTATGCATCCCCACCCATAAACTGCTTTTCCTACTCCATCCAGTGCCTACTTCAATGCTCAGGAAAAGAATGGCTTATCTTAGCATGTTAACATTCCCATTCTTAACCCACTTGATCCAAATTTCCACCCATTAACAGGGATTTTCCTGGCCACAAGTTTTACCAGCACAATCAGAAACAGCTGCAAATGTGTCACCTCCAAACTCAGATCCTGACCCCGCTGCCCTTGATGCCTGGCCTGTGTCCAGAGACTCAGTGGTGGCAGGACAGGCAGGGCTCTGGCCTGCCCCATGCATCACCACTGTTCTCAAATCTGGTCTCCTTCCAGCTTTTATTTCAGTTAATGGTTTATGGGTGCAGCTGAAAGAGCATTAGAGGAGTTTCCACACTTGGCGGATGGGCTGGGACTATGACAAGGCGCATAGTCTGTCCCACCAATGACTTGAAGAGGGGGAGAGCAAGGAGAAACAGCGCAATGAGTCCATGGCCTGTGCTAAGGATCCCCAGACTTCATTCAGTCACCTCTAAGGGTTAACAAGTGCTCAGACCTCAAGAGACTTCTATCCCTAACTTGACCATTGCTCTCTGAGGCACTGGCCAGAGGAGGTGGGCTGGAGCCCTTCCCCCAACCCAGCTCCACAACATGTCCTGATTTCCACCATTTTGCTGGGTTAGGGCCAGCTCTACGCCCACAGCAGAGCTCCCCTCACCATGCACCAATGGCCAGAGGCACCTCTGATCCCTTGGCCTGGGAGGCTCTAGCAGAGAAAACCTCCTTGAAGAGCTGAGTCTTACCTTGACCACCCACCCAGTGCCTCCACAGAGCCGAAAATGGGGTGGAGGAGAGGCGCCAGCTCTTTCCACAGACCTGCTCTAAAAGCTCACAGTGCAAACTTCCTACCCCTGAAGAGAGGAAGAGGAAGGAAGAGCCCTCCTCAGTCACCTCCTGCCAGCCACAGGCAGAAAGGTTGGCACAGCCCAGGCACAGGCGATGCTCTGCGTGAAGCTGGTCACGCATTGCAGGGTATGAAAGGGCAAAGCCCCGATGCAGGAGGTGGCACACTGCTTCATGCATCTCCAGCCCCTTCCCCAAAAAGAACCTGGCTTGTGCATAGGCTCGTGCATAGGCTCGTGCATTTCTGTAGAGAGGACGGATGGGTCTGGGGGCTTGGAGGAGGCCTGCATATAGCAAACAGCCATAGGGGTGACTGGAGGGTTTGCCAGGAGGTCCAGGAGCCGTCTCATGGAGGGAGGGGTCTCCATCAGCCCCAGAAGCCAGCCGGTGCGGGGAGCCGGTCCCTGGTACAGCCCTCCAAGAGAGAATCGGCAGGCGGGAGGAAAACAGAGGAGCAAAGGACAGTGCTCTGCCAAGACTCATTTCTCCCATGCACAGGGCCAAGATCGGTTGCAATGATATCAGACCCACGTACTGTTCGGAGTTGGCTCATCTCTGCAGGACACAAACTCTTTGGCACGGAGCTGCATTGTGCGAGGCTGAGCCCAGGAGCTGAGCTGCGCCGTGTGAACCACTACGGGTGGAAATGAAATCCCATTGAAATCGGAGTACATTCGACACAGTGTTCAGAGCACAGCTGTCCTACAGCCAAGCTGGCAGCGGGGAAAACAAGTACTGGTGTCTCTCACCTGCTCCCCAAATACACAGAGAAGGCTGCTGGGTAGCTCTTCCCGCACAGGAGAGGCCCCAGCTCTCGGGGGAGCCCATGAAACACACGATGAGCAGAGATGGGCACTGCCTGCTGCTGAATGCCTGAGGTTTACGGGGGAAAGCAGGAGGCTGGAAAGCATTTGCACGTTTCTCATGACCTGGATTTCCAAGAAAAGTGTTTTGGTAAGGTCCAATAGGCTAAACCTAAAACTCCGGGTTCATCCTGGCATTTAGGAGATTTGGGCTCCATACAAGCAGCGAGGGGCCCGGGCTGGGCCAGCTGGCTGGAACGTGGGGGCAGGAGCAGTGGCTGGCAGAGCAGCCTGGGGCCAGGCAAGTGTTTCAGGAACCAAGGAACCCAGACTACTCCTGGCTGAATACCTGAGTCCTGGAAAACACTTCAAATGCGGGGTGGGGGGGGAGGGGAGGGAGCAGGGGGGGAAGCAAGAAATAAAAGCCAAAAAATAGAAGGGAAAGCAGATGCATGTTTGGGGCAGTATTTGAATTGAAAACCCAGACAGTGGGAGTGTGAAAATGAGATTTCCAGACAGACGCCTTCTCTTCAGTGTGACCAGATGACTGGCTACAGGAACAAACCATCTCATACTGGGAGATGCACATCCACGCATCTCTCTGGGTATTTCCAAAATTGCTTTCTGCCCAGTTCCTGCATGGAGGGAGGGTCCTTTTCACAGGCTCTTCCCTTACTATCTTCTTATCACGGTGTTATCACACTTTAGGCCCTTGGGAAGGCAATTCCTGGGCATGTGCTCCAAGAGCCAGCAGCAATGGAGAGTTTTCCCACAGAGGCTATGCCCCTGTGTTTCTGTGGTCACCACTGAGGGGTAGGGATGCGAGAGACCTGCAACACCCGGCAAAACCACTCAGAGGTTGAACCTGAAGGCTGGGGTGAAGACTTCACCCGCTGAGAAACAGAGGGAATGTTTTGTACTGTGCCTATTACTCGAGCCACCCAACTCCCTTGTGCAGGCAGAGCTGGTGTTAAAATTCCTGGTGTGAAGGAGAGGGGAGTCTGACCCACCCTGCCAGCACTGGCAGTGAGCTCCGTGGCTGCGGGGCGGTTGTGTTGAGAAGGGGAAGGAGCAGGCTGGGTGCAGCGCTGGGCAGGCAGGATGTGGGGAGAGCTGCTGGTTGGTCCTGAGGCTCAGCAACGCAGCTGCGGACCAACAGCTGCAAGAGAAACCATCTGCCCGTGTGCTGGGCTGGTCAAGCAGGAGGGGAGCAGGAAGGATTTCCAGGATGGGAGGATGGAGAGGGATGCAGGATCTCCCCGGAGAGAGAGAAGCTGAGTCTGGTGGAGGTCTTTCTGCAATAACCATCGCTGCAGGGCTTGGGTTACCCCAAGGCAGAGAATGGGGAGATAGGAAGGAATGGTCAAGTCCTCTGTGAAGACAGGTCAGAAAGGATCAAGAGAGAAATGAAGACGCTAGGAGATAAGAAACAGTCCCTGCAAAAACAGTCCCTGGAAAGTCTTTGGTGGCACCTTCTGCTACCCAGCCCGCATGGAGCCTCCGGGCAGCCCGGTCTCACAAAGGGGAGGGAAAAGCTTAACTCAACCTAAAATAAACAGCTGTGTTCAGAAGCACCTCTGGGTTTGCATGGATCTGGGGATCGTTTATGGACTGCATAATTGCTCCGTGTACAGATAATGGGTATCTGTTGTTTCACCTGTCCTACATGGCAGCAGTTTGATGGATGAATTTAAGGGTAGTTTCACTGTGGGTTCTCCCTGCTGCACCACTAGATCCTCACTGACATGCATGTTAGGAAAATCCCATGCAGCCCTCAGCACATGAGGCTTCACGGGGAAGGCCACCGAGGGACTATTCTCTTTCTGAAAGGATGAGAAACTCATTACCAGCACAGATGGCCTGGCTCTTCCAGGCATCTTGCCTGAAACGCCAGTCCAGCTTTGTAAGATTGCAGCTACTCGGGGTTTATGAGGTTACATGAAACATTTATGGTGGGTGCATTAGTAACACAGTGGCCTATATTTACGGCTGGTGCATGCCCGCTGCAAAGCAGGGGTGACCCCAAGGCTTAGCTGGAGCCCATGTGCTGGTGCTGGATCCCTTCCATCAGCATTAACAGCTGGGCTCTGTGGAGCGGCCAAGGGCAGCTCAGATGTCCTCTCTCGGCTCCAGCACCCACCCACGGGCTGCGGCGATGTGCCGGGGGCCTCAGGCAGCCCAGCACCAGGGAGCGCGAAGGGCCGGTCCCAGCTGGGACGGCCGCTGTGGCTGTTCTCTGTGGTAGCTCGTGGGAGGTGAGACCTCTGAGCCGGCTCAGCTGTCTGTGGCTTCCCAAGCTCCCTCCTCCTGCGCCCAGCACCCTGCTTCTGGCCTCCAGCACCTCACACGGCAACGGCATCCTTCATGCAGAAGCAAAATTAAAGGGTCAGAGGGGTAAGGAAAGGCATTTCAGAAGGCTAGGAGAGCCTGCACATCTGGGACCGGGGAGGGGGCGGCAGCAGGAGTCCAGGCCAGCAAGTCCCAGAGCGCAACGGAGCTGGGTGTCTGCGGCAGCCCCCCCTTAGCTCAGGAAGAAAGAACAACAGGAAGAGAAGAGAACTCGCTCAGACAAAAGATAAACAGACCGGCTAGATAGGGAAGCCAGAAGTTGCTAATTAACCTCAAATTGCTTTGGAAAGGACTCCAAGGGGAGCGTTCCCTTCTGAAACACGAGCAGCAGAGCTGTCCCAAAACATCTGCTGCCACGGCCCTGCTCAGCCTGCCCTCGCCCTCCGCTGCAGCTTTCCCCTCGGCAAGCCCTGAGCTGTCCTGGGCGTGAGAGCAGGAGCAACCAACCCGAAAAGGGGCTGCACCTTGCTCTTTGCTCAGCGTAAGCCTTGTTTGGGTTCAACACGGATGGGCTGGAGCCCTTCAGGCCTCCCGCCAGCAGCAGAGATGCTCTCCCACGACGCCCAGCGCCTGCAGAAGACTGTGCTCGTGGAAGGAGCCGCCTGCATCCACCCCAGGCTGGGAGCAGCAATGCACCCGAGCAAACCTCCAGCACTGCAGCATCACTAACCCAGCGGGAGTTCAGCTGATAAAGCACGCCCTTGCCTCTGCGGAGCGTTTCATATGCACGATAAGGAGATTTACGGAGGGGGCTGAAGTGCAGCTCCCTCAGGCAAAGGAAATAAATGAGAGGGAAAAATTAAACCGATGGCTCAAACCCAAGGGCCAGTCAGGAACAATCTGGGCTCCTTAGAGCAGGAAATGACACTCAACTGAGCATCTGTGTGCATGTCAGGATGGATTAGGAGCCTGTCAGGAGCTCGACATCAGCTTTACAAGATGATTATGTGCAAGAGGGCTGGGGCAGGGCTCTGGATGCCAGCAGCACCGTTACAAGTGCTGCAGCCCCAGAGCATCTGCCACCATCTTGCAATACGATATTTCTTACCCTCTCTCCAACAAAGGTCCTCGAAAAATGACACCAGGCTGAGGCACTGAATCTGGCTGCAAACCAGGGCAGGTTTTCAAGCACAGCAGCTGGTGAAGCACAGGGAAGCAATGTCCCTGCTCTGCCCACGAGGTGCCAGGCTGTGTCTGCTGCTGCTGCCAGATCCACCTCTGTCTGGGGCGCGAGGGTTAATTCTAGTCCTGCATTCGTCATGGAGAGGATCTGGCACCAGTAAAGCTGGCGAAATATAGAAATAGGCCTGGCTCTAACACTTCCCTAGTCTGGTGGTCTAGACAAGCAAGCACATTAGGATTCTATGTTGTCCCAACATTTTTGGCTAAGGAAAGGCTACGACTAAAGCTTTCACCTGCAGATGGGTACTCCAGCCCTCACTTTTCACCATGCAGAGATACCGGGCTGTAGAAAGATAATGCTTTTGGATCCAGAAATGCTCTCTGTGCTACTGTGGAGAGGCTCCTGAAGCTCTCGTGTTCAACCAGGTAAGTTGCAATTGCAGGAGAGCTACAGTAAGACAGAGCCAGCTCAGGCCACGGAGCAGCCCTGGAACCCTTAGCACAGCCAAGGCAGGCAGCCTCTGCCACAGCTGCCCCAGAGTGCTGCAGGCGAGGTGCTGACACCACCATCTTCCCAACATCCATTCTGTGCCTGCCGCAGGGAGCTCTGCCAGCCGCGACGGTGTGGAGCCATCCCTTACAACACACTGTGACTTGCTCTGTGTGGGAGCCACGGGCATTACACCTCGGGATGGCCAGGGGACCACGTAGAACATAGCAGTGCTGCCACCCATCTTACTGGCACCTGTGCAGCTCGGCCAGCTGGGCCTGCAGCCTCTTTGGAGGCTCTGATGAGGTTGAAGGGCAATGCAGACCTGCCACAGGGACATGGAGCAGCAAACCCTGAAATACACTGACTCATCAAAAGGTTTTGCTTTTCCTGTGTTCAGACTTCGAACACAAATCTTGATTTCCCCCTGAAAGCAAAGGCTTTTCCCTGCAAAAATGTTTGGTCAAAAAACCTCTGCGGCACATCAGTGCAAGAGATTACTTTCACCATTCTGCTCCGGATTTTCTCTTTGATTTCACAACATTTGTGGTGGGGGCTGAATACTGCCTTCAAAAATAGTACAGCTCTCAACCCCTGATTTTCTCTGCAGCAGAAGGGAGCCTTAGAAAGTTCAATCAAGCTGCTTTCCCCTACTGTGGTCCCACTTCATGGTGTGTCACAGATGCTGTCCTTCCATTTTCTTTCTGGATTCCCTGGAAACTCCAAGACAAGAATTTTCTTGTCTATAAACACATTTTGAGAATAAGTGAGTCCACGTTATGGTAACAGCCTAATGCTTTCTGCTTCTGGGCTTAAATCCTGCTGACTGAGCTCTTCCCGGCTCGCGCTCGAGCAGTGCAGAAGTCTAAAGGCAGGAAAATCCTCCTGTGAAATGACACTTGGGCGCTGAGCCTCAGCAAATCCTTGAGAGTCGTGGTAAACTCGTAAGTTGTTTGTTTTATTGCAGACTGAAATCCCTCTCAACAAACACTTTCTCTGCAAAGAGTATGAACATCTGAACTGATTTCCACGCAGTCAGGCACCTGGACCTTCTCACTGCAGTAAAGATCCATCTTACCGCAACATCTCAAAGCACTGAGTGGGTCACAGAGTCTCCCAAAAGCTAGTGGACAGAGCCTGGGACCTGCAGCAGGTCACTCACATCTTCATGTGCCTCAGGACTGGTGGAAGCAGCCCTAGAGACATTCAAGTCTCTTCCAAGATCTTAGACCAAAGTCTGGGGACAAGAATGTCACCACAAGGGTCCCAGAACTGGCACTCAGTGTCAAAGGGAGTCTCTGTGTTGACTTCAATGGACCTGAGGTAAGAGAAACAAGAGAGAAACATTTCATGTAACCACTCACAGCCCTTTTCTATATTCAGATCAAACTAATACCAATCCTGTATCAAACCCAGGGACCTCCAGAGGTCCTTAACAACCTCAGTGGTTGAAGGATTGCAAATAATTTTCCCCTTTTTCTTATTAAAACTGCAATGGTTAATACGGGCCCTTTGTCATGTTTGCTAGTGCACAGTCCCAAAATACATGGCATGACTTTGGGAATATAAAAAACCCCAAAGTAACAAGTTAGACAAGGATGCCAAAGTGACAGATAAGGAAAAAGTACCAAACTCTGAAGAGGTAATACACAGAGGAAACTGGATGTCCCGCCCATGAAACAAGCTTGGACACTTATGGTGACCACTGAGCTATTAGCACAATTTGCACATAAAGGGACCACGACTGAACACCCTAACTGTCCTGATTTATATAACTAACACATAAGCTACCAAAAGCCCATCCAATTTTAATAGCTCTGCAAATATTCTCAAGCTTTCTATGATGGTGTGAACACTCCCATGAAATACCACCCATCTTCTATGCCAACCTGCTGTCTCCCAACCCCACTACAGAGCCCAGTACAGGCCTGCTGTCTCCAGTTTGCCTCTCTCATTGAGGGGATTACATGCAGAATCCCATTCCCAACAACTGAGCTGCAGGCACATGAAGTTAAGGATTTATTGAGGCAGGTTTCTAAAAGCCTCCCCCTCCCTTTCTGCTGGGGTTTACTACAACACTCGTGAAAAAACATCCAGCATTTGATAATCTTGCAATTAAAAACAAGCACTAAGAAAATAAGAAAGTATCCCAATATCTGTCATAAAGCAATAATTGATTGTGCAACGGATGAAGTTTGGGTAAACTATTTGGGTATTTGACAACTAAGGAAGAGAAAATTTTGGATGTGAGCAGTGCCGCTGGCTGAGAACATTCTCATGCCTGAGCAGGGATGGGAGTATGGCTCAGTACGGCTCACAACAGTGATTGCTGCTTTTCTAGCTAGACTTCACTTTCCTTTACTGAGAAATAGAACTAAGAAATTATAGCAAGCAAATAAAGCAAACAAACAATCCTTGTGTTCAAAAAAATCACATCATCATGATAAAATAAGAGATGGTGGAAAAGTTATTGTATTAACACTGATGAGAGCCCATACGCGTTACGTGGCAAGAAAAACAAACAACTCCCTCTCAGATGGAAGAAAATGTTTCTTCTCAGTTGGAGAAAGAAAAACACAAAGCGGCTCAACTGCATCCCTGAAATTGTGCAATTCACTTTTTGCATATTTGGCAGCAAAAGTAGAAGAAGCAGTTTATAATCCAGGGTTTTCATGCAAATGACAGGTTCTTGGTTCTTGAAGGAGTATTTGATTTTGGTATGCTTTTTTAATTAACATTTTAATAGTACGTTAAAATTAAAGGTACACCATCGACCTAGAACTCACACAGCTGTTTGAGCATTTTAATGACTACTGTCACAGCAAACCCTGCACTGACTATAACTGAAGCAGATCAGAGAACCAGCACTTCCCTGGGAGGCTTGGGTTTATCAGTATAAATGAAGCATTTTCTGTACAGCCAGTTTCTCTGTGTACCCTTGCTGGGCAGCTCCCCACCTCCCGAACACCGCCTGTGCTGTGGATGGGCAGGGGCTGCATGCATTAGCTGGGGTTTGGTTTTCTTTAACCATTTCATTACACAGATTTGAATTGCTGTACATTTTATAGCTTTAAAATATTTATCTTAATTGCATTAAGGTGAAAATTATGTGTAAAACAACCTGTAAAGTCCCCTTTTTGCCCCAAGCATTGGTTCTTTCATGGTACGAACAGCCAGCGTGAAACACATCTAGAGACTGAAAAGGGCACTACCTGCCTGCAGAAACAGCTCAAAATTGGCAATAATCTACCAAAGAAAGTAATATTTTGGAAAGGAGCTGTACCAGGCAGTTCCTCAGGCAGCAGTCGGGCAGCAAAGGGAACCAACTCTGCTACATCCGGAAAGGAAGGAAAAAAACACCACGAGGGAAGTGAAACTGTGACAATTTTTAAATCCTATGACTGGGCACAGTCCTGTGTCACATGAAAGGTGTGGGAAAATGCTGAAGCGTGGGTTACACTCACATTTCTAGCTTCAAAAATAGCCTGAGAACCAAAGCATTACTTCATGGCTGGGGCAGCTCCCATGGCAGCACTGCCAGGGTCTGCCGAACCACAGCCTGGCTGGTGCAGGAGTGTCCCTCGCACACCTGGGGGACTGGGATCTCTGTCCTGCTCCCGTGCTGAAGAAGAGCCCTGCTCATGCACAGACCCTGCTTATGCCCAGGCTCTAGCACTTGGCTGGAATTACGAGTGAGTTTAAGTTTAGAGTTAAACCTTGAAGACATTCTGGTGAGTAAGGCATTTTCCAATTAATCTCATCCAGTGTATCCAGTTGCTGCGCCGACTTTATAAACTAAATGCAACTGCACACAAATTACACTGACACTAAGAGCAACATTTCACAGGGCTTCCCTTTGCAATGCTATCGAGGTTTATTTTGTTTACACTCCTCCCCAGATTACCCAGTCTCCAGCATGAGAGGCAAACGGGCAGAAATCTAGCTACTGGTTCTGAGAACATTTTTTTAATGAGTTCTGATGGGGATAATATGCACAAAACTGGTTGTTTTTCGGAACTGGCTGAGCTCCACGTGCAGCCATGATAGTGTCCATTCAGAAAACATGCAAAATGCCTTGAGAGGTGTTGCATGTGTCACTGTCACGGCTCAGCATGCTCTGTGTCTGGCTGAGGCTCGCAGTTTCTCCACCTGGGAAGACACAGTTTCCAACTCATATAAATCTTCTTCCTGCATAGCTGAAGCTCACCGATGTCCCACCTGGATGGAGCACACCAGAGCATGGTGCACAGCGTAGGGAGAAGCAGGACCCCACGGTGCTCAGCAGCCATGCCCTTTCATCCAGCTGGCACCCCGCTCCGGCTCCCCTCTGTGTCGTGTGGACACAAGAGCCTGTACCAAACAAGTGCTGAGGCGGGGTCAGGCCAGGTATGTGCTACGATGGATGGTCAATGGTCTTCAAAGAAAAGATGGGGAACATCCAGAAAATACAACCAATCTCACAGCTGCCCACACAAACCAGCTGGGCTGCTCAGCACCTCCGCTCACTGCCAGCACACCAAGGAGGTGCAAGACACTCTCTTGAGAAACCCCGGCTTCTTACTGCAGGGGACGGGAAGAGTCCTGGCTGCCCGTCAACCAGCAACTGCCTGCTGCACTCTCATAGAACGGTTTGGGTTGGAAGGGACCTTAAAGATCATCCGGTTCCAACTCCCCTGCCATGGGCAGGGACACCCGCCACTAGACCAGGTGGCTCCAAGCCTCATCCAGCCTGGCCTTGGGCACTCCCAGGGATGGGGCATCCACAGCTTCTCTGGGCAACCTGTCCCAGTGCCTCCCCACCCTCTCTGGGAAAAATTCCTTCCTGCTATCTAATCTAAATCTCCCTGCTTTCAATTTAAACCCGTTACCCCTTGTCCTATCACTCCCTGACCTTGTAAAAAGCCCACCCCCCCGCATTCTTGTAGCCCCTCCAAGTACCAGAAGGTGCTATAGGGTCTCCCTGGAGCCTTCTCTTCTCCAGGCTGAACAAGCCCAATTCGCTCAGCCTTTCTTCATAGCAGAGGTGTTCCAGCCCCCGGAGCATCTTTGTGGCCTCCTCTGGACTTGTTCCAACTGGTCGATAACCTTCTGATGTTGAAGGCTCCAGAACTGGATGCAGGACTTCAGATGGGGTCTCACGAGAGCAGAGGGGAGTCAGTGTCCCACTCACCCCCACAAGCCCCAGGGAGCTGTCGCTTGTAGGTGGCCACAATACACTTCTGGGCAACAGCAGTTCCTCTCCCTGCTGTTCTGCTAGTGGTGGCCAGTCCCCAGTGCTGTTTGTTTTAATGCTACAAAGGCTCATCAACCCCACAGAGGTTTTATCCTGCCCTAGCGAGAGCAAAAGAAGAAAGTCAGTCCCCAAAACACGATATGCACATGACCTTGCTTCCATCTGCCCATGTGTCACCCCAGCCATGGGTGCAGGAGAGACGGTCTCCATGCAGTGTGAAACGCTGCAAACCGGGCATCACTGCAGCAAGTGGGGGCACCGCTGCGCCTGCACTTTGTCAGTGTCACTGTTTGCACTGACACCTGCGTGCAGTGGTCTCAAAGTGGTGTGGGATGTAAAAGCTAGCAAGAGCATCCACAATGGCATGCAAAAAATATTGAGAAAATATAAACCCAGATGCACTCATCAGTTCCAGAGACCTGCCACGCAGTTTAGTGACTCAGTGTTATGGTAGGGTCATATCCAATGTCCCCAGGCTGCTGCTTCATAAGCAAAGTGATGAGGAAAAAGGGAAGTGGGAAGAAACTACTGTCTCTGCTGCCGAGGGTACCCTGCTCTCTGAAGGCCTGGGTCCATGTCAGTCCTCGTCCCTGTCTCCTGTCAGTTCTTCCACTCAGCCCAGCACACACTGCTCCCACAGCTGTGCTGACACAGATGTTTGTTTACTGGTGCGGTAAACCAACTTGGTGCACTCATTTGTGCTGCATGTAACCCTGCAAAAAGACAAATTATTTGCACTCCATGACTTTTTTTAAAGAATCTTTTTTTGCGTGCTTTAAGTAGCTAAATGTGGTTTGCCTTCTTTTCCAATGCTTCAGCTGCCTGGTGGCAGTGATCACCTGCTCACTAAACACCATTTTCCAAGGTAGGTTTTGAAAAGTGATTTTGAAAAAATAAAGTTCTTTAAAAGCTTAAAAAAAGGCACCAGCATTTCCTCTTTAGATGAGCACAGTAATAACTGAAAAGGCAACTCAGGCAAGAGAAGAGCAGCACAGACAACACTGATGTAAATGCAACTGCCCATGAACTCAAACACCAGCTGGAAGGGAAATACGTGGTCAGGACCAGGCTCTCATCTGGGCTCAGGCTGTCCATCCTTGTGACTGGGGTCAGTGTGACTTCACCGGTATTTTTAAACTGCATCTGAAAGTGGTAAGCGCCGATGCTTCCTGTGATGATGAGCTTGCAGCCAGACAGCTCAAAGCTGGCCACCAGCAAGGGCTCAGGTTCTGGTAGCCCACAGCGCTCAATGTGCTTTTGTTTCCCTCTGTCTAAGGGGAAGAGCACAAGGCAAGAGGCACATTCCCATATGGTCTGAAATGCAACGTCCCAAAAAGAGGTCAGAGCCCCACGGGGACTGAACAGCCAGAGGCTGGCGAGCACAGACACTGTTTGACAGCTCTCCACAGTACTTTCAGCATTGCACCATTTCAGGTTCTATCCTGCTGCTGCTGCTTACAGTGGCAAGGATCCGAGTGATGCGGAGAGAGGCTGGACATCTCCTGAAGCTCAGGAGCTGGGTTCTGTATTTTTCCCATCTCTTGGTGGTTGGCATGTAACTGATGGCTCCACAGGTTGTGGGTTCCCTTATTATGTCACCTCCATCTCTGGATCTTGTTTTCCCTAGATATCCAAGTTCTGAACCAAGTACTGCATGTTCAGCAGAAGGAGGAAGGGTGATGAACAGTGGGTAACTCTTTTTCCAGTGATCTCATCACTATGGTTAAAAAGGGGAACTCAGATAAGCTTTGTGGTCTAATACACAGAAACACCTATATTCCTTAGAAACAGAGTTTCGAAATTCATATGCAATGACACATGTAATTTGTATGCACAGATGCCACGACTTGTTGCTCAAATCAGGTCTCTGCATTCAGAAATTCTTTGCTAATCTGGGTATCTGTTCATGCATGTATTCAAATTCCTAGCACATGTTTGCACTTGTTACGGTAACTACATGCAGGAATCAGGCACACCTTTGTGCATCTTTACCTAGACAGTTGCATGTTTGGCAAGACTGTGCAGCCCAGAGAGCACTTACAAATGAATTAAACCACTTGACAAAACCAGTGCTTGGGGAAAGGACAGGCAAGAAACTGCTCTGCTTTGTATCACTTAACATGACAAATACAGAGGGTTGGTTGACACGCTGTTTATCCTTTTCCCCTAAGGATGCCGAATGGACTCCTGTCACTCCAGAGCTGCCAGAACACAGCACCTGCAGCACAGGAGTTAACTGGGAAACTCTCTGCCTGCATTGACCTAAACTGGCCTAATTTATTCCTAAAGCTAACAATTGCTGTAATTACTTCCATGTATCTACTTCATTCCAACAGGCTCCTGCTATGTCTCAGACAGTAATCCTTCTCAGTCACTCACTGAAATTCCAGATCATTTAATTTCAAAATCAATTATATGTAATTAGAGGGATTTGTACAACCATTCCCTTTATTGGATGCACAGGAATGGTCTGTAATTCATCTCCACTGATGGAGCCCCTGAAAAGACTTTGAAGGACTTTCTAAGAGGAAAAAAGTTTCCATAAAGACAAATTTGCCTCCTTTTTTCATCTCTTTTATCTAGGGAAAACGCCTAACAGGAACACAGTGTCTTCAGTTCTGAGGGTAGGCCAATGTAGGGTTTATTTCCAGCTTCACATCAGACACAAGGCTGGGGGTGTTTCGGTACCCACTAGTGAAACTTTCCATGGTGATGCAGTGCAGCTGGTTTCAGAGGTAGTGGTAACACAGGATGAGCACAGTTTGTGTTTCAACTGGCTCAGTGGAAACCCATGGATTTGTTCCTTGTCCCAGTCTAGCCAGCAGCAAGGCTGACATGACCTCAGGCAGAGAGCAGGATTTTTCACAGAATCAGTCTATCCTAAGGACCCAGCCCCACGTAGCTCACTTTCCTAAGCACCACAGCTCACACAAGCTCCTCTGCATCCCCCAAACCTTGGTGCCCCTGGGCTTTCCCTGTAGCCCTGGTTCAGAGACCTGGCAGAATTCAAAACCAATGAATTCAGCCCAAACATTCTGGATTGTCAAAAGCACCCAGGAAAGCTTTACAATCCAGCAAGAGCTGACTTATACCCACTGTCCTAAGGTTCACTGCCTTCCAAAATCTTGCCCTGGTTTCAGAGCAAGGCAGCCTCTTTCCAAAACAGAGGCTTTATCTGGGCTGGTACCAGGGACGGAGATGGGATGCGTTGCTGCTGCGATGGTGGTTACCAGCTTCTTGCCTGCAGACAGGTGATTTGCACCGGAAAGGGAAAGAAAAGCATTGCTGGCAAAGAGCGAGCGCAGGGCCTTCGGCGGCGGGTTTCTGCCTGCTCTCCCTGTGGCAGCATCAGCATAGCCTGTCTGCGAGACCTCTGGATAATTGTCTCTTGGCCTAGTGCAGGTACAGCAGCACTTAAAGCTTTCTCTGGGTGTGCGTGCACTTTTATTACTTGGGGGCAAATCTCTGTGGATTATTTAATTCAAATGATCAAATACACCTCACACAGTATTTTACATCACTCCCATATGGATCCTCTTGCTCTGCAATTTGCCAATTACTGGCTGATGACTTGTGGGAAACAGATTTTAAACTTTGGTGCTAAAATCAAGATAATCTGTATTAGCTCTGAAATTATACCTTTTCTGGCCAGCAGACCATAGTTTTTTCATGCTGGTTTTACACTGGCACAGCAGCAACTTGTGCTACGGAGCCGCCCGTAGCTTCTGCTGGAATACTGTAAGTCCAGTATTGGTATAGACAGGCAATTTACTTTTTCTATGTAAAACAGAGTACTCCTGTCACATGTTCTGGCTTTCATACCGACTTCTTCTGGATGTTTAGCAGTCCTATTTTGATAAAAGAAAGTTACTTTCAAAAGTAGAGGCTTATCTTTTCTAGTGATCTAAACAGATGTGACTTGACAAAGGGGTCCATTGTAGGACCATGCTAGTGCTTTATTTTTTAACGATGAAGGCTTGGGTTGTTTGTTATGGTGAGAAATAGTTTCCCCTCCAGATCGCCCCTTGAGAAATTTACAAGAGGAAATCCAGACAGTGAAAAGTATGGCTTGTGAGGAATTTGAAACAACATGACAGGGGAAGCAAATCATCATGAAAATCCCATTACAGAAAGCCTGGGCTCATGACCACCTCCAGCCCTGAGTTCATCCCTCCTGACTCCAGGTGAGCTGCCTCGCTGCCTGCGCAGTGACGGGCCACAGAAATCACAAACCACTCAGCCTTTCTAACCTTCACTGCCTGGAGACCCACGGAGCGAGCCCCTCGCTGCCTCTGCTGCTGACCCCACACAGAGGACGATGGTCTCACACCAAAGACAAAACAACGCGCGAAGGAGTGAAACCGTGGGTCAAGGTGAGGAGGGAAGAACTGGCACAGGACAGACTGCGGTTGCACAATCCCAGCTAATCACACACAGATCCAGACACAAGCTGCCCGTGAACACTTGAGAGAAGTTTACATTTCAGCTGGGTTTCACAGCTGGATGGTGACAGCTTCGCATGCAAAGCTATTTCTCCAGGGTACAGCTCCAGGGATGGGTAACCAGTGCAGTGCCTCTGGAAACCTCCAGTTCCTGATTCACTTCAGGTTTGTCCCCCTTCCTCCCAGGCTCCTTTCCATGCACATGTTAAAGTGCTCTGCTATATTGCAATTGAAGTATCATAGAATCATAGAATGGTTTGGGTTGGAAGGGACCTTAAAGATCATCCAGTTCCAACCCCCCTGCCATGGGCAGGGACACCCTCCACTAGACCAAGTGGCTCCAAGCCTCATCCAGCCTGGCCTTGGGCACTCCCAGGGATGGGGCACCCACAGCTTCTGTGGGCAACCTGTCCCAATGCCTCCCCACCCTCTCTGGGAAGAATTTCTTTCTGATATCTAATCTAAATCTCTCTGCTTTCAGTTTAAACCCATTACCCCTTGTCCCGTCACTCCCTGACCTTGTAAAAAGCCCCCCCTCAAGGTTCCCTGTACGCCCCCTTCAGGTACTGAAAGGCCATAATAAGGTCTCCCCAGACCCTTCTCTTCTCCAGGCTGGACAAGCCTAACTCTCTCAGTCTTTCTCCATAGCAGAGGTGCTGCAGCCCTCGGAGCATCTTTGTGGCCTCCTCTGGACTCATTCCAACTGGTCTATATCCTTCTTATGCTGAGGGCTCCACAGCTGGATGCAGCACTCCAGGTGGGGTCTCACAGGAGCAGAGTGGAGGGGGAGAATCCCCTCCCTCGCCCTGCTGGCCACAATTCTCCTGATACAGCCCAGGATACAGTTGGCTTTCTGGGCTGCCAGTGCACACTGCCGGCTCATGTCCAGCTTTTCATCCACCAGCACCCCCAAGTCCTTCTCCTCAGGGCTGCTTTCCATCCATTCTCCACCCAGCCTGTCCTTGTATTTGGAATTGCCCCAACCCAGGTGCAGGAGTATATTGAAGTGCAGTTCAGTATGTTTCAGTTCTCATTTAAGACTTCTTTTTTTAAGATAGCAGAATATCTTGGGCTCATGTCAGAACAATTTTAAGGCTTCCAGCATCAAAAATAATCTGCCATAAATCTAAAAATACCAGCTTTTCAGAGAGGAGATGTGAGATGCCATGGGATTTCATACACACAGACAATTGGGAGATTGGACTCCAAGTTCAATTTGCATTTTTTCCATGGCTACCTAACTCTGGACCCAGCAATCTGATCTGAATCACCTCAAGATTTTTTTCTAATGCTCCCCGGAAGTACGGTCTCAGCATCCCTCAGCAGAGCACACATTTCCGTGCCTACTGCAGGAGATTATTACAGTGCAGGGAGTTCGAAGCTCTGGCTTTTGCATGGGGGTTTTCAAGAGCTGCCCTGCAGCCGTGCTGGGTCTAGCTACCACCCTGCAGCAGCAGAGATGATCTTGACACACAGTGAGGAAGATGAGCACAAGCATAAATGAATCCACAAAACTGCCAGAATGTAGAAATTTGGCCAAGCATCCAGCACTGACTTTTAGCAGAAACCATACAAAGGGATCTCGACGGAGGAGATCTCAGGAAAGGAAGGAGAGAGGCAAAGGTTGTGGGAAATGAACAGTGTGGTGAACTACGACCGAGTATTTATGACCATCCTCTGAAAGGTTGTTCTTAGTCCAGGTTTTAACTAGTGGCTGAATGTCAGGATTATTTAGGAGAACTTGTGAAAATAAGCAAAAAAATAGCTGGTGTGTAATACTGCGATTGCTTCTAAGTAATTCAGAGTGAGGCATGCTGTCAGCAGCTTTGCTCAGCGTAAGAACTTGCATCCTTCCCAGCTGTCTTCCTCTTGCACACCATGGCAGCCATGGGGAACGACAAGGGTAGAAGCGGTGGGCTCACCTCCTGGGCATAAGGTTGTCCTCCTCACCAGCATTCCCGAAGAATCACCAGCAAACTCCTCATGGGATGTTCAGGGTCCGTCAAGCCTCAGCACACAGACTTCAACTGGGGCGAGACACATCAAAATAGTGAGAAAGGGATTGAGAGCCAGTGGTCAAGTCTTCACAGGCAGCACGGACACCCTGGCCCTACGCAGACAGGCCCTACTTACCCTGCTGCTCAGCTAAAAAAAATTATCAGAAAATATCCATTGAAAAATTCCTTTTTCTGCTCGATATTGTAAACACAAGTTCAGCACAGGAGACTCCACAGGATAAGATGGTTTTGATGACTTCCAGCCGCGTATACACTCTGCAGATTTGCTTTCCAAACAGCCTATTATCACTGCGCAGGCAGCTCATTTATTTGCTGAGAAATCTCATATAAAAACACTAATCGCTCAAGATTTATTTTCCTCTGATAAGGCACAGGAGGGCACTGCTAAAGTTCTGGCTTCTGCCGGTTGTCAAGCTTCTTGTCTAGCGGTTAATGTCAAGCTAACACCACAGCAGGCTCTAACACATCACTTCTCCAGCCCGTGTGTCGTGGAGGTCTGTCTCTGGAAAGCAGGGCTTTGCCACTGATGTTCCCACAGACTGTGACATGGAGCCTTTCACTCCTTGGTTTCTCTGGGTTAAAAGCGTGATCTTCCAGCCTAGTAGTCAAAAGCATGTAAAGGTGGGTGTCTGTGGTTGTCCCGAACTGCCTGAGTCTTTAACTGAACACAGCATCCCGCCTGCCGAGAGCATCTGGAGCTGCCACAGGAGACAGGATTTTGAGACAGCAGATTAGGGCTTGTACATCCAACCTAAGCCTCTGATTCCCTGTGCTGGCCCACACTTTCATCCCAGGGGAAGCAGTACCGGGACCCGGTCACAGCAGCTCAGCCCACTCGTGGTTGGGAAGGAGCGGCAGCGAGGGGGACAGAGCTCCCCCGCGCAGGGCCCGGGCTTCACAGAGAGCCGAGATCATAATTGGCAGATGTACCTTCCCCAGGGCTCTAAAATCTCTCTCAGCAAACAGAAAGCAACTGGAAGGGGAAAAAAAGACTAAAAGAAAGCCTGTGTTTGAAATATGCTTTGTTTTCTTTAAAAAATCCAGGATCCCATCCAGTTTGAAAGAGGAGGCAAGCACTAAAACAAGCTCTTTGGTTTTTGCATTAGTCCAAGAAGAAAACACTTTTAAAATATATTCCTTGGAGGTTTAAATCTTGTCACTAGCCTGTTTCTGGCATGCAGGGAGCAGGTCACAGGTCTAGTTCTCAGCGCTGCAGCGAACCAGCCCCAGGACCTCTGGTCCAGCAGCCCTTCACACTCCAGCCCCCACCTCCCCAACCCCTGCGGTGCTCCCATCGCTGGTCCTGCCTGTTGTCCCCAGCGTAGTGCCCGAAGGACCTGCCACCCTCACCTGGGGTGGCACCTCCTTCTGCCTGATGTGGGGCTGGGAGCCCCTCTGACCTCCCCCCTGGGAACCATGGCCCTTTGAGCTCTGAGGGGAAACATGCAGAAATATCGTCCTCCAGGGTGGTTGGGGCAAACTGGGGGCTTTGTGGGAAAATGATACCACGGTACCACCACCAGCAGCAAGAACATACGAATGGAGCCCTGTGGCAGCTTAAGACTGCCGTGCTTTGTGCGTGGGGACAGGGTCTGCCAGGCTTCCCAGGGCAGAGGGCAGTGCCAAGGGCCAGGGCAGCACACAGCCATGCCTAGGTGTGACACGGCTCACAGCTCCTCTCCTTCCACTGTCACCCGTGAGGCAGAGCCAGCCGGGCTGGTGGGGAGCCATCCCCAGGGCAGCACTCAGGATGCTCCACGAATGGTGATGGGCCTGTTGGTACCTGCAGTGCCCCTGGCAGCTCTCCCCTCATCTCTGCAGCTCTCTGAAAACAGGCAGGAGCCCCCAAAAACTCAGAGAGCCACTGAAGAGCAGCCAAGAGCTTTGCTCAGCCCTGGCAGGGCCTGAAGCCCCTCGAGTGAAGCGCTGCCCTCACCAGCCTTGGCCTCCAGCACTCCCCAAAACTGTCCACGTGGTTAATCCGCATCTGCAGATCACCCAGGGCCGGGTGCCCTCTGCCCAGAGCAAAAAGATGCTGTTGTACAATGGTTGGCTGACAAATCTGCCATCACACCACAGCGCAGCGGGCTGCAGCTGGCACCAGTGGAGGGGTAATTACTGTTATTACTGAAGGCATCAACTCTCCTTGTTTTCTCTTGGCTGCACTGATCACGCAGGTTGAAGCGTGGAAGGGTGGGTGCCAAGTGTTACAGTGTGAAGCCACTTTCCATTAAACACTCTTGTTTTTCATGGCTTATAAGTTACCAGTCCCCGCCTCCAGTCCTTTGGGTTGACATTTGTCATGCTTGTTCTTAACCCAGTGGAGAATTTCTTTGGGGAAGTTCAATAGTATAAGTAGCAGCAATTATTCATCTGGCTTTCGTCATGGAAGATAACAGATATTCACAGAAGTTGCAGGGAGGCTGCGAGGGAGGCGGCAGAAGAGAGGACTTCTGCCCTGCAGCCCGGCAGAAGCACAATCCAGCATGCCCCAGGGTTTTCCAGGAGTAAATTCAGCAGCAATTCCCAGACCCAGACACTGACAAACACCCACCCAAATGCAAATACTTCATGCAGTCCCACAGGGCTGGTTTTCAGATAGCTGAGCATGGAAATGTGATGACCATCAGCTAATGAATACATTTTCCAGATGTATCCTGGGTGCAAGTGTAAATTCTAAACCTGCTATAAAATGAACATGACCTGAACCTTTGGACTTGGTGCGGAGAGTCCCGACTGAGACACTGACTCCTGTACGAGCACAAGGGAATGCTACTTAGAGATGATGACAGCTCTGCTCACGGTGCTGACTCCCCTAGGCTTACCCAGCCTGCCTGCAGGCGCCGATTCAGCTCCTGTTAAAAAAGGCCTGTTCAGTGCCTTGTTAAAAAAGGCAAGGAACTTAGACACAAGCGCTCAAGTTAGTGAGATGTTATGACTGAAATTTCAAATGAGCAAATGCTGAATGTGCCAAGTGCAGGGTCTCACCCTGTCCCTTCCGCATCCCATGTGTGTAACGTGCTCCATGTCCCACTTCACAGACTGCCATAAAGTGAGGCAGAAAGGGGCTTCATTAGCTTCTGCGGAAAATACAGCTTTGAACATCCTCATTTTGTTTAGTTTAAACCTTAACCATAATATTTATGTTAATTCTATTTATTATAATTTATTTTTATTTAAACTCGTATACAGAAGCACAATAAAATGAAGTTGTGTTAGACTGTTTTAAAAACAAAAACCACAGACCAGATAAGAAAGATAGAAGACATCTTTCATGTGGAGAGATGGTTGTGGGTCACTAGACACTAAAACCAGAAACAGCAATTTGTTCCTACACCAAGGAACAATCAAACGGCATTTAAATACTTAGGTGAGGAGCTGTGAAGGCAGAGCAGGAATAATTCCACAGGAAGGAATGATTCCTTGCTCTTCCACTCGAGCACACGAAAGAAACATAAAAAACCACAACCCTGTCTCATTTCTGTAGGAGGAAACAGTGTTTTTCGTGCTTTGAAGCAGGGTGTTGCTTTTTCACGTCCATTCATTTATTTACCAAACGCTGAGTCTCCCCGTAGATTTTAAGGTTAATAAAATAATTTTGCTTGGGTAAGTCCTCCTTCTGCTATCACACACTGGAATGACATGAGATCTGGGGCTAATGACCCCAAGGGTTGGAGGATGCACCATCTTGGTACCTGAGTTGTTCCAGTAATCAATAATGTCATTTCTCAGTGTGTCACTCCCCAGCAGCCAGCCAGTCCCAAACTGTTCCCACCTTAAGATTAAACGGCCGATCTCACATGAAGCAGCAATAAAGAAATGCCAATAGCTGCTAACAGCAGTCGCTTCAGCCTCGCAAGGACTCTGCCATCTCCACTGGTGACTCAGGAGGGGAGACACAGCCAGGGTTTCCAGCAGAACCACGGCACTGTAAAGTCAGGTAAAGCAAAGAATGGGGAATGAGCCAGTCTGGGGTAAACCAGTCCTTTTTAAACAAAATATAAGCTCACTGTAAAAAGGCAAGCTCCACTTTGTGTCCTCTCAAACAAACCTCCGCCTGCCTTGGTGCTTCCAACTGCAGCCAGCCCCTCTGCAGCCAGCCTTCCCTGCGCTGCGCTTAGAAGTAACACCAGCATCGAAGCACAGGGCAAACAGCATGTGGCCGGGATGCAGTGAGCTGGTCTGATGGCACTGAGCATGCCAGGACAGCTTCATCAGCAGGATGCAGAGCTACACTCAGCTGCAAAGGACGAGCGAGAAGACAAACCTGGGGGAGGTTTCTGTTCTGGAGGAAGCCTCCAGAATACCAACACTAATTGAAAAATGTTTCTAAAACATTGTTATACTCCTACAATGACTATGGCACCCTAATGGAAATGACCTTCCTCCCAGGGATGAGGAATTCCCCTGGTCAGGGACACAAGCACTCTCCTTTGAACATGATGGCGAACTGCAGTCCCTGCAGACAGCAGCCTGTTGTGAGTTGTGACGGAACTACTACTAGCTGATGCTAGAAAAAAGCTTCAGTCTCCTGCACCCGAATGTTTCACAGCAACATCCCGAGAAAAGAAAAACTGAGGAGTAAATGGAATTTGAAAATTGTGTTGTTAAACAAAAAAGTTATTATTAAACAACTAAAGATGCATGTCCACACGCTGCAAAGACAAAGGAGACAGCCCACGGTCATCGACACAGGAATACAGCCATCAGCTGAGCACCACGCTGCCTCCGCAGGACATCACGGTCCCTCTGGCCCAGGGGCAGCCTGAGGATGGACTCCTGTGGCTCAGACCCCATTTCTCCATCCTAGCTCTCACTGCTCTCAGAGGGCACTGCTGCTTCAGCCAAGAGCGTATCCGAGAGAACAACGCAGAGAGGAACACTCTGCACAGCACAAGCTTTTCTCCAGAGGTGCTCAGAAACAGAGGGGGCTTGGCGTCGAGGAGAGGATGTGTTTCAGGCCAGGCCACAGCCAGCCATGGCTGAGGGTGGAGCATCTGCCCCTCAAACAGGCCTCCATGAGAGGCTGAAGGAGGTAAGAACAAGCTCATCAAGCTCGGCTGCAAGGGCACGGCTCTGGCTCCCGTGACATTACCAGTGAACTCCAACCCTGGTCCCGAGGGCAGGGGGGACCTGTGGCTCAGAACAGGGAGAGGATAAAAGCATTACTCAACCTTGACTGAGCTACAGCTGCTACTCACATTACCTCTGGGTAACACAAGCGTGGGAAACTGCTCTCTGCAGCGCCAGTACGGTCCCAGGTTAGTTGATGGTCCCCCCACAGGGCACCCCACCTCCTCCAGCAGCTGGAGGGTCTTTGCAGTAGGTCATTCTGAGACTACACTTTCCCTTTCCCAAATTCCCACCAAAATTTCCATTATCTGGAGAACAGCAAGCTGACTCCCTGTTGGCTGTAGCTTTTTTGCCACAAGCTCGTGCAGGGTTGTGAGCTGCCCCTGCCTGCGGCACGCTGACCAGGAGGTCCTGACAGGCTCTCACCACCTCCTCCCAACCCCTACAGCAGCTTTTCCTCCAGCCTCAGCAAGTGCTATTTTGTCTCAGTCACATTCCCTGGAGTGTTAGTGCAATGACCATTCTCCACTCACACCGTGGCCACTCGCCCGTCCGTGCCCTGTCCCTGCCCTTCCTCTCACTCTCACGCCCAACATCAGCTGCTTCTCTGGCCTCCCCCACTCACACCCATGCCTTCTCATTCAGAACTGAGGGGCCAGTTTCACTTCTGGTCCATTCATAACATGACATTCAACTGTCAGAGAATTATTCCTACATTCTCACCATCTCAGGAGGGTCAGGACTTCTCACCAGACCTGTCCCCTCAGGCTCTCCCTTCTGTCTCCAACTTCACACTTACAGAATAAATCCTGTGTGTAGGCATCTGCCTTTTGCCCTGCGCCTGTGCTGCACTCACCACCTTACTATCACAGTGCTGCTCGCAGCGTTCCTCAAGAACACGTTACAATTACACCCGCAGCACACTGCGGGCTGGTGTGAGTTGGTGATTGCTGCCTGCTCGCTGCCTTCCTAAGAACAACGTTGAAAAGAAGCAAAAGCGACTCCAAGATATGCCCAACTAGCATTGTCTGAACAGTCTATCCCGATAGATTCCTGCACAGACCGGAGCCTCGTGCTGAAGGAAGATCAGCAACAGGGATGGCCACATCACTCAGCCAAATTCCCCAAATGTACAACAATTTCAGTTAGAGGTCACAAAGCAGAAATGCAGTCACACTCTTGTCTGAGCACAGCGGAAGAGTGCTGGGCCCATAACCCAGAGGACGATGGATCGAAACCATCCTCTGCTACCAACTGAACATCTGGGTGTGCATTGGTCAGTGGATGGTGCGAAATTGTATCATATTGTATATATTGGATTATATGTTTTATTTTCTACTATTTTAATTATTTATTATTAGTAGTACCTGTATATATTGATTTAGATTTAATTAGTAAATAGTTCTTAACTCAATTTTACGAGCTTCCTTATTTCTTTTTTTCCTCCGATTCTTCCCCTCCACTGGAGGAGGGGAGGAGGATTTGTTAGAGCAGCTTCATGGTATTTTGCTAGCCGGAGTTAAACCACGACAGACATCCTGCTCACACAGCCGGAAGCTGCTCTCCACTGAAGAGCTGCTCCTGTGACCTTGGTGCTACACGTCCTCCCAAGGAGGGGGAAGGCGAGAGGGAGAGAAGAGAAGGAACAGCCCAGCAGATACAGGGCTGTCACTGGTTTTCAGAGAGCTGGAGCTTCACCTCCCGTTTCAGCTGCCAGGCTGCTGTGACTCAGCGACTCTGAGCTTTCACTGCAAAAGGAAACTTTCCCATTGCAAATGAAAGATGCTTTACTACTTAAACAAAAAGAAAAAGCCAAAGTCGCTTTCCTGCCTCAACTTATTAGTTTTAAATCACATAATTTTTTAGTTTACTTCACTATTTTTCACTGTTTAGTCTTAACCACACTAAACCTTTCAGACAGCCTTTTGGACACGACCAGAGCAGAACTCAGTGCACTGTGTGTTCGAGGAAACAAAAGCACCGGTTAAAGATTTGCGGCCACTCCAGATAAAAGAAGAGGGATCTTTTAATCAGAGTGACCCTTCTACAGATCATGTCCAAACCACATCAAATACATACAAATATTGACTGCAGGAAATTAGAGTTGGAGACTTACAAATATGAATAATGGAATTCTCATGCTTAACTTTTTGTCCTCTGACCCCCAAGGTCTCCCTTCCTGATCCACTTTGCTGACACGAACAGCAAGTTGGTTGATCTACCAAAACAGGCCCTGTTCTCACCTCTGTGTGCCCAAGCGGCCCAAAAGCAATGAGCTCCTCTGCACATCACTGGGTGTGCATTACTGTAATTATTTCCCCATTCACAATGTGCCCAATCAGTGCCACCCAAAGGCCTTGGCTCACAAGCTGACTCGCGTTCTGCTGCTGGGCTTCCGGGTGAATGATGCCTCTCCCATGCCCGCCGGACAGCCGAGGCTTCTCACAGTCGCCTGTGAGAAGCTGCAGGGCACTGTCCTTGGCATCCCCCGGAAGATGCTCTGCTGAGCCCCGCTGGACCAAGAGCAGTGCTTCCTCCTTGGGGGATCTGTGCAAAACATCCAGAGATAAAAATCAGTGCAGAATTAGGAGATGTCCGTAAATGAGAACAAACTGAGTAGTTCTGGATTTTGTAAATAATTCATCGAATGCCATTCATATTAGAAAAGCAATACTCCAGTTGTACTGAGACAGTAACCGAGGGAGGGATATGGCATTTCCACACTGAAGAGGCAAAGGGTAAAGATGAGGATGTCAAGTGGAAGTACCACAGAATCAAGCAGCTTGGGGTATGAAATGCATGTTTCATATGCTAGATATCAACAGCCACCGTTCTTATCTTTGCTGTGCACAAAAAAAGAGGTGTTAGCCTAGCTGATGATCATGGACTGGCCGCAACACAATAGGGCAGGCACTGCTCGCTCTTCCAAGGGTGAGATAAACTGTCAAGTGAATTGGAGATTAACTATCCAGATGTAAATGAATTCATTGCTATGCAACTGATAGGGCTCAGGCCTGGTTTAGTGCAGGATGGAGTCAGGTTTGGAGAGCTCTCTCAATGGCCAAAGAATTTATAACCTGTATTCATGGCACTCTCTGTAAAGGGCCGCCTAACAATGCAGGAGCTTGCAAGCATTGTTCCTTTTGAAGGGCTTCGCCACTCCACCCCCAATCCTCTGCCCCCAATTTACTCCCCTCCTCCCTGGATCCCCCAACAGACCCACTCCTGCACCCTTCCCTCCTCCTGATCACACAGGAAGAAAGTCGGGGGGAGGTGACCTCCGCAGCAGAATTTGCTATTCATGTTCCGTTCCCCCTCACAAATCCTTAACTTCTTGTCTCTTTTTAATCTTTTTTCTCTTGAGAAAGAAAAGATCAAAGGGCTTGGGGCTGATGCTTTCTGAACTAGGCACTTCTTGCCATGGGAAAACAGCAGCGTGTAAGGGCTACACAAAGATGCTTGTGACTGGGGGTGGGGAAGAGACTATGAGACAGGACTTTCTTCCATGGCAATGCTTTCTGAAAGCCTTCACCAAGCAGCCCTGCAAGTAAGATGCAGCTATCCAGCATCCATCCCAGCTCACCAGGCCCCGCTGGATACTGCAGTGGCAGCAATGAGAACACTTCTTGTTTCAGGGTCACACATGAACAATGTTAATGTCTTCCAACACCCAGGAGGGAAATGCAGAGTCCAGGTGTGCACCGGACAGCCTGGCCCACAGCCACCATCAGCAGGTCCCTCTCGGGGCAACTGGAGCACGGGAGTGGAGCAGATCTGGTACATAGGCCACTCATTTCTCCTGGGTTCCTTAGGGATGCTTTTTCAAGGGAAGAAGAAACAGATGCACTCACATGACTGCTCCGAGCACAGAGAAAATAAACCACGAATGCGCGTGCGTGCAGCGCTGTCCCATGTGTGTGCAGAGCTGTCCCACGTGCCTTGGCCTCACCGCGTGTGCACAGCCGAGCTGTGCCTTCCCATCTGCACCTGCACCCCCACCTCGAGCTCAACGCAGAGGCTGCCTTTCGAAGTTTTATTTAAAATATTCCCTAGTTCCAAGAAGACAAAGGATCATGCTCTGTATTTCCAAGCAATCCACCAGTGGTATGGAGAAGAGTTAAGTTTCTATATTCACACATAAAAACGGGGAGGGATGCAAAATACTTCCATCTCCCAAACTGGATGTGGTGAGTGTTTATCTCCAGGCAGGATTTTGAGGTCCCCAGGTATCTTTCCAGGACAACGTGGATTTTTCCCTCATTCAGTAATCCCAGTTTGTCGCTGGCTATCTGTCTTCTGCCAAGGTAGATACATCACAAAGCAGAAGCTGCATACAAATTAGAGATGTGCACCAAAGCACTGATATCAAATATTTCAGGAAAAATGTGCTCTTGGCCCAAAGGTTTATGCGAATTTCCAGCTGGAGATGGAACTTCAAAGCAGAGGCTCAAATCTCTAATGAGGGAACAAGCCTGCTGGGAAACCTTTAATCGCTGTCGCTTGGACAAGCAACACACAAATAATCTCTCTTTCAGAGGTCTCCTGCTCTTGGGAAGTAGCTGTTTTGCACTTTTATGTTTTGGAAAAATGTTACCTAGCTTGAAGGACTGATCCGAACTGTTTTTTTACTTTAAACCTGAAATCAAGGCTTGCTGGCACAGAAGGGGGAATCTGCAAAGACTTCAATTGCCCAGGTTCAGTACCACCGTTTCCTAACAGCAATCCCTCATTTCTCTTCCTGTTCATCTGCCCTGAGGCCCATGACCCCCCAAGACTCTTCAGAGGGAGACTGGGTCACCGGTGTCCAGTTCTTCCCTGACACTTCTGCTCGGGTCCCCGCTTTGCATTTTGCTTGTGCAAGAGCTCTCATGCACGTCACAGTGTCTCTCACGTACCACTGTCCTCTTCCAGAAGGTCTTGGCACCTTTGTGCTATGCAACAAATAAAACATCCTCCTGAACTCACCAGTAAACTACCTTTCCAGAGCCTTGATACTGTGCAGCATCTAGCAGCTCAGGTGCAACTGTCCCACTGTTCTTCCAACTCTGGGACACACAGGACGGGGCAGGATCTGAGGCTTGCTTCTCACACTTAATGTTAAATTATTTTAGCAACAGCCTTACTTGCATTACATCAACAAAACCTCATTTCTTGGCCTGTTTACACTCAAAGCCACGGTCCTGAACTCATGTCAGGAGTACGCATGTATGCACTGCTGACCCCATGTCCCAGCCCTACCTGCTCATACAGCAACTTCTGATTCGCCTCAGCAAGGTTAGATCGAAATCTGCTAAATGTGCAGCAGCGCAAATCCTGTGAGGGCTCCACGAACCCACACCGCAAATGAACTGCAGCACCCACAGTGCTGTAACGAATTACAGGTCTTACAGGAACCCTGAAAATTCACACGACTCCTCTGCCTTCGACGCTGGTTTCCTTACACAGCCTTTAAGAATGTGTTTCCTCTGTAGGTTCAACAAATGTCTGAAACCCGCTGGTGAGCCAAGGAGAACAGCTGCCTCTCCTCAGATTTGGACTACTTTCACCACCACCCCCAAACCCAAGCACAGGAGCATTCTTATTATTAGAGAGGATAAGTGTTTGTGCTGAAAGAAAAATGTGAGTTGCTCTAAGAGAGATGCCAAATTAGCACAAGTGACCCACGACCAGAAAGGCAGAAATTCTCCAGTGGAGATTTAAAGGCAGTTGAATGTCTCAGCAAATGAGCTCGGAGGCTGCCATGCTGACAGGCCGCCCCTTGCGCTCATGCTACGATGGCTGTGAAACAGCTGTTGTTCCAAAGTGTTTCTGATTCATTTTGCTCTAACGCTGGGGGAAAAAATGCAAAATGTCACAATCACAAAACTGCCAGATGTGTGTGTTTGGTGAAATCATACAGACCCTTTAGGTGACAACTGTCTTCCTTGTCTTCCCAGCTCTGCCGGTGCGTGGCAAACCAGGTCCTTTGCACTAGAGATAAAATAACATTTCTGCTAAACTCAGATGCGGTTGTATGGATTACTGCCCGAGAGAGGTGAGTGAGAGACACAGGCCGCAGTGTGACAATGCAGCAAATCCAGCAGCAAAGCTTCTGCTCTGGGATCAAAGGCAGCACAGGCACATGGCACAAAGTGCTAACACAACACAAAATTAGGAAGCCAGCCCATGCTCCTTCCAAAAAAAGAGTATTTAAAATTCACACTAACTTGTCCTGGCCAGCTTTCAGCTGAAAGTGCAGTGCCCACCAGTGCTCCTTGGCACATTGGTCACCCTCTCTCCCCAACCAGCTGGCAATGGCATAAGTGATCCTGCCCTGTGCTCCAGTGCACACAACCATACACCCAGCCCCAGCCCAGCCGAACGGTACAACCCCCTGGCCTACCGCAGGAATGGTGGTAATGAACTGCTCCTCCTCAACAGTCACCCAAAGCAGATTTGAGTGTCCTGCATCCAGCTGTGGATCCCTCAGCATAAGAAGGATATTGACTGGTTGGAGCGAGTCCAGAGGAGGCCACCAAGATGCTCTGAGGGCTGGAGCCCCTCTGCTATGGAGAAAGGCTGAGAGAATTGGGCTTGTCCAGCCTGGAGAAGAGAAGGCTCCAGGGAGACCTTATTGTGGCCTTTCAGTACCTGAAGGGGCCTACAAGGAAGCTGGTGGGGGGCTTTTTACAAGGGCCTGTAGTGACAGGACAAGGGGTAATGGGTTAAAATTGTAAGAGAGGAGATTTAGATTGGATATCAGGAAGAAATTTTTCCCAGAGAGGGTGGGGAGGCATTGGGACAGGTTGCCCAGAGAAGCTGTGGATGCCCCATCCCTGGGAGTGTTCAAGGCCAGGCTGGATGAGGCTTGGAGCAACCTGGGCTAGTGGAAGGTGTCCCTGCCCATGCCAGAGGGGTTGGAACTGGATAAGCTTTAAGGCCCATTCCAACCCAAACCATTCTGGGATTCTATGATTTACATTCAGACTCTCCAGGAAGAAAACGTCATTTTTACACAGGCTGTGTATGTCATCACAAGGATCCCTACAAGTGACAAGCCCTCCTATTTTGCCAGTCTCTGGTCAGTAAGGGTTTACTGTTTTTTTCCAGCACCTCCATGCATGCTCAGAAAGAAACCCAGCAGCACAAAAGTGGTCTTAATGGAACACTATAGACATAAAGTATTTGATTAGCAGTTTATCATGAGATAAGTATTAAAAGCATACTGTAAGCACAATAAGACACCACATCTACAAGATAAAGAGAGGCTGTAGTAAGACGCACAACGTAGAAACACAGGGTGCACAGAGCGAGAAAACCCTTTGGTGGCATTGACTGTAACTAAGGCTTTTTGGGAACACTGTCGTATGTCTCCATAAGCTGAAAAACGACAGTGTTACCATTATTAAAATACTCCCTATAAGGAGAATAGCAGGGCCAATGCTCCAAGGAGACATGCATGCAGCCTTGTTCCCTTTCTAAAAATGAATCCTGATGAACATGTGACCTTTTTATGGCTCCTTCCCTACTAACAAACTGGCTTCACAGAAAGAATGTCAATATACATTTGAAGCATATACGAGCAGAAACTGAATTGTGAAGATGTAAACTTCAGAACCTGTGCCGGAAACCTACATTTATCAGTTGTTTCCATCCAGATGGGACAGAAATAAATTGATTGATGAATTCAACTTTTCAACCTCCCAAAGTCTCCAATGAGCACCTTGAGTGAACTCTAAAGACGATGTAGATAAAGATTTGTTGACTGAGGCTGAATTCTCAGCATCCCAGAGGAGAGTGATACACAAATCTCCCTAAACTTGGTGGGAGTTTGGTTCCTCATGTCCACAGACACCACCAAAACATCCCTGTCTGGAGTTCCTCAGTCAGCAGTCTGAAACCCAACACAATAAACAAGCGTAGCAAAGGTGCAGGCTGCCTTCAGGTAATTTCTACACAGAAATGAAAGTTGCATTAGCAAGAGGTTTGCAAGTTTCTTGTTCTCAGGGGAAAGCCCTAAAGGACATGCAGCAGATCCACACAATGCCTGGGTGACCCTGCATGGTGGGACATTCTCCAACAGCTGCTCCCCGCTTGGGACCAGCCTGCTCCTGCTGAGAGCCCACAGGTGGCACTACCAAGGTACCACCCGTCACAAGGTCACCTGAAACACACATCTGACGTGGCAGCTCGGCGGGATTTGCCCAACCACTCTCCATAGGGATTTCAAGTGCTCTCAGGGGGATTCCTCGCACCGCACGCCTCTGTAGAAGCAGAGAGCACAAGCAATGGAGGCTGGGCAAGTCGCGGAGCTGTTCTCTGACACACCACGGCCCTGGCTTCTCACAGAGCAGAATCTCCAGGCCAGCGCAGCCCATACCACCCACCCCACCACAGCCTGCATGTGCTTTCATCAGGCTCACAGGCAGGATGTCACAGCACCAAGAGCAAAGTCCCATTTCGTCTTCCCCGGCGCCCAGAGCCACGGGACGCTGTGAAGTCTGGTGAGCACCTTTTCCTCTGGCTTTTCCTCCCATTCCAATATCATCTTTACTTTATCACTACTTGTTGGGTGATGCTTTTATAGCAGCATCTGTCGCCACAGCATCCAAGTGCACCACAGGAAGACAAAAAGCCCCCAAAGGCCTGATTTTCTTCCCAACTTGGCCATTTTGCTTTTGCATTTCAATTATTTTCATAACAACAGGCTGTGAAACCATGAAGATCATCGTAGCAGGCAGCGAGCAAGAAAGTGAGCTGTTGTTCCAACCGTATGCTTTTCTCTGATGGCAACTTGGAAAAGTACTGAATCACATTTCTTGTCCAAGTGTGCTCTGCTCTGCAGTCTCCCATTAAGCAGCAAGTAAATAGTTTCCCATAAAAGCCCAAGGGCCTGTGAAAGAGCCCAACAGAATCTTATTCCCTCTTTAACTTCCAAAAAACATTAACTTCTCCCTCTTTACAACTGCCCCAACTGGTAGGGATTTTTGAAAACAAGCCTCTTCAGCAGAGAAGCAGGAGCTACAGGGCTGGAGGTGGCTGGGGCTGCATCCAGGAGCTGGAAGCCACGGCCGTGGGTGCACCGGGCTGAGCCCACGGGTGCACTGGGCTGAGCCCACAGGCAGGTAAGCGCAGCTGAGGAGTGCGTTCTGCAGCTACAGGGAGTTTCCTGGAAGAGTGGCGTTTCGAGCCCGGTCCTGGACGGCGCCTCACTGCAGGACTCCCTCGCTTGGCTGTAATTCCTCCATCCCAACAGCAAGTTCAGAAAATAACGTAATGAAAACAGACTTTTTTTTTTTCTTTCTTTTTTTCCCCCCCCTTCTTTTTTTCCATTGCTCATTTTATTTTACTGAGCTACTGCATACAGAGCCAAATCTTTATTTTGGCTCATGTCCTCTTGCAATATCATTACCCGCGTGCAAAGGAAAAGCCCTCTGGAGATTTCCAATCCAAACAGGCCCTTGTTTTATCTACAACTATTTGAGTACATGACCTCAGATAACCCCGTGGCCAATTGTGTGCCAAATTCAAACTGCAGCCATGGGAACTTTAAATACAGAGAAGATTTTCCAGCTTCCCTCCGAAGGGAAGATGTTGAGTTTCTTGCTCTCTTTTGGCCCAATGGAGCTGCGAAGCTGGGCTATGCCCATGGGACCACGGCCCTGGAGCTGTGCTAGCACCAACGTGCCACTGAGCTCACCTCTGCCGCGGGAAGCTGCTCGGTTTAGGCAGCAGTATAACTGACCTCTGCTACGTACAGTCACTGTCCCCTTTACTTCTCAGGGTACAAGAAGCTACACTTGGGCCAACAGACTCTCATGTAAGTCTGTGTTTGGATTACTCTGGACAGGGGAGATTTTTCATCTTCATTAGCCTGCTGTTCACAGCCATATCCACAGTTTTTCAGTGGGTCAGAGCCTCCTGCTCTCTACTGCTGTTTATGAATGTAAATAAATCAATTAATCTGCTGTTTTGAATGAAACTCAGGAGACTTTGGCAGCTGCTGTTTCACAGACATTCAGTGCCGGGGGAGGGGGGAGGGGGAGTACATAACTCTGCAAGCCCTTGGAAAACACCAGCCCAGAGAATTTAGGCACCAGCATCAGGGATAAGTGGTTTCCACAGCAGTGACCACTTGCTTTTTCTCCCCAGATGAGTACTTCTTCATGTTACCACAAATGCGTTAGGATAAAAGAGGAGAATGAATCTTAGAGCTGTACATAAGCACAGAGGAAACAATCTCCAGCTCTAGAACAGCACAGGAATTCAGTCTTGACAGTCTCCATATCAGCTTCCAGCACTGTTAGGCTGAACACATGCCCATATTATTTCATGTCAGAAACCAACCTCAGTGAGAAGGGGACAGACCGGCGACTCCTCGAGAGCTGCTCTGTTTCTCCTCACTGGGATTTCCGTGTCTGAGCACCAGGGCACTCGCCCCTGCAGAGCCAGGCTTGGACACCAGCTCCTTTCACAGGCGGCTGTCCCAGCCGCACGCTGTACACATCCTGGGGCACGCCAGGCTTCCCAGGACGGCACAGAAACACAGAGTTTAAAATAAGCATTTAAGCAGAGGCAGGTTCCACACAGGGTGGAAGGCAGGACATGGGTGCTAGGCACTGCTTGTGCACCTCGAGCAGCCCTGTTGCCTTGGCTGGGGCCCTCAGGCCCCGTAGTGCCCGAAGCAAGACTGGGTCCAGTACCCAGCTGTTGGGCAGGCTGGTCACACAAACCCAGGGCAGTTTTTGGCTGTATGCAACCATATATCCATATGCATTACCTAAAGACCTTTGCATTTCAAGGCAGTTGTTATTTTGATCTTTACAACCCCTAGAAAAAATGAGTGCAATTAAGTCTCATCATTAGGAATTTACATAAGGTCACTTCAAGGCTTTGTGCATTTCCTCTGGTTCAGATCTCAGGGCTCTTGGTGTTTCCCCTTTTCATTTGTAACCACCTCGCTGTAGGGCATTCCAAGTAAATCATCCACCACCAGTTTCCTCTCTTCAGCAACATGCATCAAGTTTTTCATTCAGGCTAAATGAAGCTTCAACTACTCAGTACAACAGCAGCCCCTTAAAGGCACAGCAACCCTTTGAGAGATGGCAGTTTTCCTCTCAATAAGAAAAAATAATTATTTTAATACAGAAGAGAATGCATTAATTTTGATTCCTTTAGCAGAAGGAAAGATTTAGTTGCATTTGGTAGCACAAAGCACAAATAATGAACCGATTCTTACATATTGTCTGGGAAATTCATTTGCTAATCACTGGGAAGGGCCCTCTTCACTATGAACAAACTGAAAGGCACTCAGAAGCCGTGGAGGGTATTCAGCCACGACACAGAACTGTGGCGAGGTGCACATCAGCTACAGGCTGATCAAAACGCTACGGCTTCTGTTTATAGGCGAGTAAGCCTCCCTGACTGGGCACCTCATTTAGAAAGCTGAAGATCAAATTTGAACCAAACCAGGTTTTGAACTTCCAGAAGGGTCCAAAGTTAATGGATATCAACGGGGTAGGGCTGACACAGGCCGAGGCTTCATCTCCTGAGCCAAGGCTGGACAGCCATGGAGGACAGGCTACCCCCCGGTGAGCCCCTCCCTGGTGAACTGTGCAGCACCAGCCAAATTCTCTTAATCTGGCTAGGACTGAACAGCCAAGGGCTGTCGAAGCACCGGCCTGAGCTCTTTCAGCTGTGGGCTCGCATGGGCTTTGGCCAGCATAAGCCGGTGCTGACACAGTGGAGGCCGAGTCCTCCTGCCCCCCTCCAGCACAGACGCACATCTGGGCAGCTGCAGAGCAATCCAGACTGGGGAACTGAGCTAGGTTAAAATTAACCATCTGTTTTTGACAGGTCTGTTTCAACTGGGATCAGTTCCCTGATCCAGTGACCCTGAAGTTAAACAAGCACTTGTGCTGGGACAAGGGGGACTTAGAGAGGTAGCGGGGTAGGGGAGAAGTGCGAGGACAGGCACAGCTTCAATCTGGCGGCAGCATGCACCTACGCTGATTTAAAACTCTCATGAAACGGTGGCATAAGCACTGGAGTCCCATTTCCAACAGACCTTCAAAGATCCTCAAGTGTCTTTCTGCCTCTCCTGTGATAATGGCACGTAGGAGCCCAGCTCATTTAGACATCGTTCACATTCCTGTGTGTATCCCAGAAATACCACTGTAACATCACTGCATAATAGGGAAGAATGAATCTTGTTGTACCTCTGATACAGACGCTGGCTTCATTTTTTAAAGCCTTCCATATTTTTCTGTGACTTTCAAAAAGGATATTTTCAATGTTAGGATGCAATAAAACCTCAAAGTGGGAATACTTTCACCTAACCTTTTTTCCTCTATTTATTCCACGTCCTCTACTGACACAGCTACCTCTCTTCTGCTAAGCAACCGGCTCTATACGCATGGATGAGTCTTTGCAACTGAAAAAATAACTAGGCTGATGCAGCTTAGGTAGGAGAATCTGACTGTGTGCATTCCTCCTGCGGCTGGCCCCAGGAAAAGGACACCCTGCCACTTTTAAACCTGGGAGGTCTTTGAGAGTTTGGCAGAAATCCCCTGGGCGGCCCGTCATTAGCCATTTAAAACTGTCTATAGTATAAGGCTGAATTGTGGCCTTGGACAAAGCCCCTGCAGAGCTATCTGTCAGGAAAGGCTCCTGATACTGGCAGGGGCTGTTAACAGTAACAATGATGACAATATAGCGGGGATTTTCAGGGGTGGGGACTTCAAAGAAACCCTAAAGAGGCATTTTTCATTAAGAAGTAAGAAAGCAGCTGAGTATTGTTTTTGGCACTAAAGCTGAATATGAATGATACTAGGGTAAGTCACAGATCAGCGACAGCATAAATTGATACTGATTTAAATATGCATGTGCTGCTTTTCAGTGCCGCTCCTGTTACAGCGGTTACCTGGCCAAGACAGCAGCCCTTGGACCATACCTCATGCTGGTTACCCTGGGATCCTCCAGTGCTTATAAACCTCCACAAGCAGCCAGCAAGTCCCTTACAACACTACTACGTGCCATTGCTGTGATCTTACAGACGGACCATCTAATGCCATATTGGCGCATTACTTGAGAGTTTCAGCCTGAACCCCCTGGTCACCTGCAGCCTCCCCACTGGGTGACAAGCCAGCTCAAACTGGGAGCGAGCCCGTGTGTCTGAGTGCAGGAATGACACAGAAACCATGGCTGGCATCTGCAGGGACTTTTCTGCACTGAAACTCAAAAACTGTCGTTCTATCAAGGAGAAAAGACAGACGATCATGAAAAAAAGTGTAAGATGGATACCATGAAACACTCGTGCTACAGCAAGTGCTTCTCCTAACCACGAAAATTTACTAATGACACTGCTCTTTACTGCATGGACCATGATGCTAAGCCTGTGAAGAGAGTACACCGATAAAACTATACACAAAGCTATTTAGTCAGAAGCCATGGCCTGCCCTCACCAGCCTTCTCCCGGCTGAGATGACCAAAGGGCTCCGCAACCCTGGCAAGATCCAAACCTTGCACCCTCCTCTCAGGTGACCCGTTTGCTTTGCCAAGCCAGGGCTCGCTCAGCCCCAGATGGATTTAGGAGCTGTGCTGCTCAGAAGCCCGGTCCTACTGTAACCACCGTGGTTTGTGTCCCTCTGAACGGAACCCAGGGCCAGCTTTTCTCCTGCAAGCCGAACCCCAAAGCTATCGTATCAAACCAGCACAGAGAAAGTGCCCTCAGGGTTTGTGGAGCAGATATTGACTTTCACACCTCACTGGCCACACAGAAGAAACCCAATCTAAACAGCGTAACTTTGCATAACCGATTATTTTCACTGGGGTAATCTGAGCCCTCCAGTAAATGCCACTAAATGCGACTGATCCAGGGAAGGCCCCACGCAGGGGAGGAACAGCCCAACTGCCAAAGGCAGCCAGCGTGAAGGCTGGTCAGGGTGAGGAAGGGCTGGTCCCTGCTGTGGGATGGGTTTACTCCCGGGAGCGAAGGCTCAATCCTTCAGCACAGGCCGGTGTCTGCACAGAAGGAAACACAAACAACTTGTTACTGCCCAACTCACTTATATAGTCAGAAACTGGAGTGTGCAAAACTAAGCCAAGGGAAGCACGCTAGCCAGAGCTGCAAGGCAGGCTGGTGCACAAGAAGCTCTCCGGCTTTACTTGATGTCTTTTTAACTTTTTTCCAATGTCCCACACATTTTGAGAGGCTTCAGCATTCAGGCTGACTCCCCAGTGACCTATTATCCTTGCCCATCGATCACTCCATCCTGTCACCACACAGCCATTCACATGACCTTGTTTGTAGGGAACCGTGTTCCTCCTCTGACTCCTCTGTCACCAACTTCCTTCTCTCCAACCACCAGCTCATTTCCTCCTGAAGGACCCAGCTCAGTGAGCTCCCCTTCTTCAAAGCCCATGAAATCAGACTGTCAAACGAAACCCCAGCAGCTGCACAGACGAGTGGTCTGCTCACACCTCTGCAGGACACCCATCCTCGCTGCCATGCCCCCGGCTCCAGGCAGGGGTACTGCCCCAGTATTGGGCTGCCAGGGGTGGAGTGCTCCATGCCATTGGCACACCTGAGACATCACTTGCTCCTGCGGTCCCTTGAGACTACAAAGCACCGGTCCAGCTGTGAAAGGGAGCTCTCATTTCAGCCGGATGACTCGCAACATTTGGCTCTCCACATGGCCCCTCTCCAGGCATGAGCTGCAAACATGAGGGACGGACAGGAGGACAGGGGACAATGTGTGCTGGACCACTCTCCTGGCTGCAAGTCACCTGATTGTAACCACAGTCATTTTAAGGGCCAGTCAGGAAAGCAAACTGTGCTGTCCTCACCTTCAACATACGGTATTCTCCTACTTCACTAAAAAGGATCAGCAGGAGTAGCTCACCCCAAAACCACTAAAGAAAAGCTGAGGTGTGGGTGGGAATGGAAACGTTACTGGGGATGAGAGAAAAACAAGCTTTCACCTGCATCCTTCCCCAGCACTTCCCTGAATAAAAGGGTGATCAACTCAGACTGTGTGTCTTGAATTAAGACAGGTAAATCATCCTAATCCATTTGTCCAGAGAAAACATAATGACTCAGAAGAAGTGTGCCCTGAACGTTATGTTTCCACCTTTGCCAAAACTCCTACGCCATCATGTCTACCCTCTAAGCTATCACCCTGGTGTCAGGAAGCTGGTGGGGACTGCACTGCCCTCTGAAAGAAAAAATTTTGTGCCGTCAGAAGACTGTTCCAAATTAGCACATTCTCAAATAAACTCACTATAAAAACCTTCCTGTGACAAGGGATTTCTATTGCCTTCTTGAGGGAAGTGAGAGAAAAATTCATCTGAGCCTCTTATAAATGACTGGTTCAATGACAGCATCCATGCCTAGCTCAGGAAAGTCCTAGCTTGGGCTCATAGCACACAGTATAGCTGGTTTTCATCGTGGTAACTGCAAAGCATCATCATCTTCAAGACTGACACAATGCATGAACCAAGAAACTCATTTAAAAGCTTTCTATTCTCATTTCACGAGGATACTGCTTTGCCTGTCTCTGTGTCTGAAACAGTGTATGACCCTTGAATGAACAGGTTTATGCAAACACAAAATGGTCTCCTTTTACATCAAGTCTGTCATTTAAACCGCGTGCACCTTATGGGGATAAGGTCTTCTTGACAAGCCCAAACCCTACATATGCTTCTTCCCATCTTCATCATTAGCTGAAAATGCCCTTGCAGCAGTAGATGAAGAAGGAAATCGTCTGTCACACAGGGGTCCCCAGGGCTTTTGGCATAGGGTGCCACCACGTACAATTAATCCTATGAATAACAGATAAAGTACATTTTGTGCTAATAGGAAGTTACACAGTTTAATGCCTAAAGGTCTCCAGAGAAATGCTGGTGAGCAATTACAGTCTGGCAAATTCTACAATGAAGCCAGATATGTGTAGCTCAGTGCATAATGCTGACTCAAACAAAAGCTTCAGAAAATCCTAGAGATCACACATTCTCCTGAAGAACACAGGTACTAACAGCTGCCCAGGCAAACACTGCGAATCTCAGATGACTGCAAAACTCTTCATTTCTCTTGAAGCACGGAGCAGGATTTAATTACATCTGCAACAACAGGTTGATAGCCTTATAAGAAGGATATATATCCATATAAGAAGGATATTGACTGATTGGAACGAGTCCAGAGGAGGCCACCAAGATGCTCCAAGGGCTGGAGCACCTCTGCTACAGGGAAAGGCTGGGAGAGTTGGTGGTGTTCAGCCTGGAGCAGAGAAGGCTCCGGGGAGACCTTATTGTGGCCTTTCAGTACCTGAAGGGGGCCTACATGGAACCAGGGGGGGTGTTTTTACAAGGGCCTGTAGTGACAGGGCAAGGGGTAACGGGTTTAAATTGAAAGCAGGGAGATTTAGATTAGATATCAGGAAGAAATTCTTCTGAGAGAGGGTGGGGAGCACTGGGACAGGTTGCCCAGCGAAGCTGTGGATGCCCCATCCCTGGAAGTGTCCAAGGCCAGGCTGGATGAGGCTTGGAGCAACCTGGTCTAGTGGAAGGTCTCCCTGCCTATGGCAGGGGGTTGGAACCGGATGAGCTGTAAGGTCCCTTCCAACCCAAACCGTTCTGTGATTACAAGACAATGGGTTTGTGCAGGATTCTCAACAGGAATCGGGAAAACATTGCTGTGATACTACCTGTGTTTCAAGATGGCCCACATCAATCTGTTTAGAAGGTTCCTTTCTGGCACTATTCAATCGTCTTGACCTATGAAGTGAAAATAAAGGCCTGGAGGCCTTCTGGATGGGTTCAAAACAACTCAGTTCACCTGAACTACTAATGAAGTGGATCACTCCACTGTGAAAACAAGAACTTTGACGTGGCATTATTCAATTTTTAATGTACAAGGTCTCTCAAATAACGAGACCCACTGATTGTATTGCTAGTTTATATGTAGGATTATCATCCTGAGAACCCACCTGTTCTCAGGCTATATATATCCTGAGAATATACAGCCATTCAAATACCAGGAGTTGGACATCCCATCCTTACCATGACATACAAACAAAGAGCATTATAAGGGCACCAATGTCAAAAAGTAGGAGAAACTCCACAGTGTATAAAACATGGGAATTTTGACTCCTTGACACAGTCAATACACTGAACTCTGACCTCAGGAGGCACAGGGGACTGGAAACCAACAGAACTTAAATTGGCTATAAATCTCTCGTTTTCTCATGACATTTCAGAGAAAACATGGGGACAGTTTCTTTGGGACACATGGGAGTTATAGCTGTGTCACTGCCTTCTCCAGAGAGTTCTTCGCTTTCCTTACAGTCACTCCATCACTGTCAGCCACTGACCTTTCATTACTTTCTCCCAGTACACCAGCATCACTGCTGACCAATGCACTTCACAATCTGTCCAAACCCACGACAGGAAGAAAAAGCCTTGTACAGAACTGTATAAAAGGACATTTACTCTGCACTACATTGTGTCTTCTTTTCTATGCTAGTCTAAATACAAGTGCTGTTTTCACTGCCAATCGTTGTTTGCTTGTGCTGTTTCCACTGGCTAAACCCAGCATTTTTCCAGCTAGTGCTGCCCTCCAGGAAAAAACACGCATTCATACCTTTCTTGCATTTAGTGCAGGAGAACAAAACTGGTTCCCAGGAATAAAGATGACTTCCTCAAAAGAAAACATTTGCTGTCAGCTGAGGTTTGACCTCTACTGGCTAATTTGGCATCATCATTTTGAGCACTGTAATACATAAGACCATGAAAAATTAACATCCCCCCCCCCCCCCCCCCCCCCCCCCCCCAAGTTTAATATCCGCCTGCAGATCTGCAAGTGAAAATAAGAGAAAGGAAATAAATAGACGAACCAAAACCTCGGGTACTGTCTCACACATACATCCACAAAAATGAACCTGAAGACAAAGATCTGTAAAGGAAATTTCACTGGAAATCAAGCTTTTGCAGACACTGAGAAAGAAAGTCTGCAACATGAGACCGTCTTCCTTGAAGAAACACAGCTGATCTGCTGCATTCCCATATCTGACTTCCACTGGTCTGTGTAAAACATAAACTTCACGCTAACCCTATGAAAACAGTCAACATGCTGGAGAGACAACAGTCTGCTCCGAGCTGGTGAAAGGGGAAAAAAAAAGTCTCAGGCTGTCATTCTTCCCTTGCTGTGACCTTCATGCTCCACTGAATTTCTGAAGATACTGAAATCTTGGCAGGGAAGTGTACAGTCTGTGGGAACCAGGCAGCACTGTCCGGGCTCGCTGCTGAGAATTAGGCCCAGTCGAGTCCTTTTTTTGAGGGCTCTGAGCTTTGCATGGACAGCAGCGCAGTGCTAAGCAAGTTAGAGGCTGGGAATTTCACAGGATCGCTGCTGTCTGCAAAGTGCTTCTGTGCTGCGTGGCAGGGCTGGTGCGGACAGTGTGGTGCCCAGCCTCCTACCCAGCGCCTCTGAGCTGGGGCTCGCTCAGTTCCCGCTGGGATCTCTACCTGGGAACCCAGAGGGGCACATTGCTTTGGTGTGCCCCCATGTCCCTACCCTTGCTATGAGCTCTCACTACAGTTTATAAAGCCTCGGAGATCAGCAAATAAAAACCTCAACCAGAGACTCCAAAAGAGCACAATTTGCCATGACAAATTATCACAAACCCTGATGTTATTTAACCACCGTTGTAGAGCTGCTTCAAAAAAAGAGAGCTGCATCCCTCTGAATGAAGCGTCCTGCACTAGGTGCATTCATGACTGAACACTCACATGTCCGGGATAAGCACTTTTTGAGGTCAATTCGCTCCCTCAACAATGTCTGTAGCGGCAGAATAATACCAGCTGTGCTTCCTGGCCAGAGCCTCAGCAGCACAAGTTGCAGATTATATCTGAATTGCCAAACCCAGGATAAACAAAAAGATTAAGAGGGCCTTACCCTTTGTGTTGAACAATCTCACTCTGAAGCAAGAAATTACAGCCTAGGTAGCGGGTAGGCACAGGAGAGTTTTCAGTTTGGGGTAAGGGCTGGTGAGGAGTAGCAGCTAACACACATTTGGGGAAACCACAGATGCTGTTAATCACAGGTTTTCCTGACCTGTAGGTGCTGACAAATTGCATCCTATGGATGAACCTTTTATTAAACCACAGAGGATTTCAAAAAGATATTCTCTTTCCCAGCATTCCCAAGTCAACAAAATCCAGCACACATGACCCTTCTTAATTCTTTATTTAGATGGTGGCACGGCCCTTTCCAAAGAGATTTCAGGGCTGAAAGGAAGCAAATAGGGACGCGATGTTACGTCAGGGGAAGGCATCTCCAAAGCTGAAAGGTGGGCTTCCAGATGTGAGATTTCCAAAATTCTTTGATGATCACCTCAGCCCCACTGCAGTTGCAGATGTTTTTTGCCCTAAGTAACTCCTGAGCCAAATCCCTTTCCGTCTGCTGGGCAGAAACACGTAGCCTTTAAATTCTACTGGTTTTTTCACTGTGTCTGGGGAAGGACAACTGGTACATTTAAAAGAATAAAATGACTGTGCTCAGGCCAGGAAAGGTGACCACAAAACAAAATTGCCTCGGTCCCACTTCCATGACATGCTAGAGCAGGGAGATAGCTGCTCGGCTCACAAGTTAGTGAGAAAGACGATGTCTGGCAGTTCTCATCATCATCTGGACCGACAGTACAACCCACATAAAAGGAACAAAAAAGCCTGCTGATCAGATTGGTGTGACAGAGGCTCATGAGAGACATGCACATTTTCAATCTAAACGACAGTTTGAGGGATCTATATTACTAATTATCGACTAATATTGCCGGAGTTCCCAGGCTGGCTTCAAAGGTTCTCGCAAAGTGCCCCAAGCACAGGGTTTTTCATCTAATCATAAAGGCCTTTTAGTTTGTCCCTGCTAAATGTATTGCTCCATACTGGGCTCCCTCTGCGTAAATCAGCTTGCACATGATGAGCTTTGCAGCAATGAAATTCGTTACCTTAACCACAAAAACCCAGAAACATTTGCTGCAACTGTTAGAACACTTTTGCACCTAATTAAAAAAAAAAAAGGTGGTTTCCTCTCTTCCTCCCCCCTCCTCTCCGCCTACTCCTAATCCCATGCTAACACCTTTCTAAAGGCCGGGGAGAGCGGCTTTGAAACTGAAAGAGCAGGGAAGGGGAGGGAAAAAGATATCAGATCTCCAGACAATGAAATAAAGCAGCTATCTCTCACATCCTGCAGCGCTCAGGCTGAGGTCATAAGTTAAACAGGACATCAGAATAGGTGATGTAATTTGCTTATTTAGGATCAGAGCATTCAGTGAAGTGAAAGAGACAACCTATTTGAATCTGCAGTTAATCCTATAATAAATGCAGGCTGTTCAGTTGCAGAAACTGCAGCTGGAGCCTGAGATTTTTTTCCTCTGCACATTTATTTTTGTAGGGGATATAATTGCAATTTTTCTTGCAGGAAAGCCTTGAAACCTCACCTGGGATCAGCTTCCCAGCATATTAGGTATTGTTCAAGCAGGGTCCCTGCCCCGCACAGCTTAAAGGCTAAAGGGTCAAGTCGAACAGAGGGTGGGAAAGGGAAGAATGGCCCAGGGACCCAGGGAGGTGCCACGCCGCAGGACTCGGGTTCCCCAGCCCACTCCCGCCCTTGTACCAGAGCAAAGCTTCAGGCTCAAAATTGAGCTGAGCAGCAGTTATGCTTTCAAGTGAAGGACAACTCAGCTTTTCTGGAGACGGACAGGCCCTCCTGTCTCCAAATCTGTCTGCAGAGCCTCAAACCAGCAAGGATTTTACAGCAGAGTTATAAACTTTTAATGACAAGGTTCTTCTATAACAGGAGTAATTCATCGGTGATCCTGTACAACACTGAACACACTGTATTCCCTTCAAACCATCGTGACAAACACTTGCAGTATAGAGATTTAAAGCTAACAACTTGCACTGTTTATCTCCTCAGTTTATCACCATTCAAACCGTAATTTCACCCTGTCAGTGCCACACAGAGCGACATTACTCAAAACCGACGTCTGCCAGCCCCTGGCCTGAATTTATCTTCTTTGACACAAGTTTTTTTTCACTGTCAAGAAGTCAGCTAGGCCAGAGACCATACTTTAGCCAAGGAAGCAAAAAGTCCCGGGTACCTTGGGTTCTCCAAGAGAGAGAGCAGTGGCTCCAGAGGCACTGCGCAGACTGCCGGGTCAGTAGATGTGGTCAACACCCACACGGATCTTCAGTGAGAAGGCACAGAAAAGCAAGACGGAAAAAGCCAAGTCAGTTGTCTAGGTAGCAGCTACCAAATTGTGTCCATTTTCAAGGGTTTCTTTACAAGACTGGAATGGAGTTCATGCTGTCCTGCTGTCCTACCAGGCCACAGCTGAGTGTCAAAGCAGGCAGGCATGCCCTACACATGGACACATCTGAGTAAGGGTGGCTGCGGCACCAGGACGGGTGGGAGATAACCTCCCCCTTTGAATGGACGGACCTGTGAAAGGAGCCAAATTTTACCATCCCTATAAAACAACACGGCTGTCAGATGTTCATATCCATAACTGTAGCCATCTGGTAGGTCATCATCTTTTTGGTTTTTGCCGTTCTTAAAAACAAGTTCTGTGTTAGAACTTCCTCCAGGGTTGTCAGGAGCAGAGGATCACTCATCTTCCAACTCAAGCCAGTTTGGTAGCTGACCCTAAGGCTGCTCACAACGGCCCCTGACAACTCCACAAAGATCTTCCTGACTAGTGTAAGGGACCCTGTGCTGAATTCAGCATGTAAGAGCACCCTCCAGCATGCATTTCACATCACCCCTTTCTGAAGGAGCCACTTTCAGATATCTAAAACGAAGAAAAGCTGCATACATAACATTCAAATGTGTGCAGAGGTGTCAGACACCTTCATTTCAAATAGAGGGAATGGGGTTATTTCAAATATTTTAAGGCTATGAAATGTAGGACTTCTCAGGTTTTTTTGCATGTCACCAAAAGACAGAATTAATTTTATTTTCACTCAGGCCCCCTAAAATATTCTGAAGGCAACAGCAGGCCTGGCTAAAGCTACTGGTGCACAGGCGCCTTCTCCACGACCATCACAGAGTCCTTGAGATGCAGCACGTCAGGGACACGTGTGATGAGAAGGTTGCACTCGGCAGGCCACCACTGACACAGCCGGCAGCAGTCTCAAGTTCTGCAGCCTTTAACCACAGCAACTGAGAAGCCCATGGGTGATATTCTCCATGCACTTGCTGCTCTAAGTCAGACAGAGGTAACCAGTATTTGCCATTGTTTTAACAGAAAAAGGCAGTATTTTGGCAGGGTTACAAAGCCAGCCCATTCTTTATATCTGCAAAGAAGAGACCATCCATCCCTGCTGAGGGAGCTGACAGAGGAAACATTTTATAGCAATCTTGGGTACAGCATTGAATTGGGACCTATTTTTACCGTGTGCTCTGCACTACACACATTAATTGTTGCAGCAACAATATTTGCTGACATACTGACTCAAATAATTTGCAGAATAGAAGCCCAAGAGACAAAACAAGCCCTTGCTCCACGAGACAGAGAGAGTCAAGCAGGATGCCACATTGCTTCCTGTGACACACAGAAAACGCTTATCTACAGCGGATGATCGCAGCCGATAACCCGTCCCAGCACGACAGGGCTGTCCTCCAGTGCTTGGCCTGCCATCCAAACACCGGCCAGCTGAGCTCCACCAAGGCGAGGGAGGAGAGCAGCCCAGCTTTCTAGTGAGCATTACCTGGCCTCCTCCTTCTGCCAAGCACGTAGGCAGCAGCGCTCGTGTCTTTCTGGAGCCCCCAGCACTCCACTGCTCCAGACACAAACCCTGGGTCACCTTTAGCAATACACACTTCTGCAAGGAGGTGGCAGACCTCAAAGCACTTTGCAAGCCCTGAGGTCTGTAACCCAGTTAAAGACAAGAGCAGGCAGTATGGAAGGCACAGCTCAGCAGTTTAAGGATCTAACCTCCATCCTAATTAAGCCCAATTAGGTTTGCAGAGAATCAGGATGTTTTAGAAAGAGCTTACAAACAAAATGTGGAGGTGGCTGCTGGCCAGTGGCCCCAGAGCATCCTCTTAAAAGCAGAAATCTGCCCTTTTTCAGGTGGGCAGTCAGCACTCTGCAGTTATGCAGCAAGATCCTTCTCAACCCATTGCCACTGCTCCTCCCTCGCACACATAGCGATGGCGAGCTGCAGAGCTGAGCACACTGGGGCACAGCTAGGCTTGCTGGGCCCGCGCAGCTCTGCGAGCTTGGTTCTCCTCGAGAGCAACCACAGCGAATGTGCGAAACTCGTCCACTATGTAGAGAACAGCTGAACAAAATCAGCTCCAAAATGCCAGAGCCTTAAATGTAGGTAAATATATGATTCAGAACACAGAGCAGTTTGACAAACAATAGCATCTTCCCATGCCTAGCAGTATAAAACACGCAGCTGTCCTACCACCACAATTTACAGGGTAGGCATTTCTCCTGGAAGTAAGAGAACGCTTAGTATATATTCCTAGCCAGATTGATTACCCCTATTTATATTGTAAACTAAGACAGCACGTACTAAAAAGCCATATAGTTAAACAGTTCCAGACTCCAGATCATGGGCAAAGGGTCAGTTTTATATCGTCTGCTGCACTGTCTTCTGCATTTATTACAGATACCACAGAGTCTTCTGCAGCACGTTTCTGTGTGTGCTTATTCCTGTGGTATCTGAAGGAAGAACACTGCTATTTTATGGGATATCGGGGAATCAGAGAATCCACAAGGTTTTTTAAGGGTTTTTTTTTTGTTGTTTTTTTTTTTTTAAATAGCAAAGAAGCCTGCATTCTACTATACAACAACTGCAATCTGTTCTCGGAACAATAAAACCACAAGACTAAACACAGTATCTTATATCTGAATATACAGATTTATCCTGAAGTAAGATCAACCCATATGATGTTGATCTGATCTGCACGGTGTTGCGTCATTCTGCTCTTACAGACAACCTGCACAGCTGGGCAACTCTCATTTTCTCCAGAAGTTACAGATACAGTTTCAACAACTGACACCAGATACAAGCAGAGGTCTGGCAAACGCTCTCTGGTGAGTTTGCTCAGAAGTCATTGCTATCCCTGCAGCACTTGAGCAGTTCCACCAGGCCAGGAGACCCTGTGAGCTCAACCACAAGGCACTGAGCCAGACTTCACTGAAGTGTTCAGCTGGCTTGTTTATCCCTAAGAGAAAGCTCCTTCTCTAGCCAGATTTGCAATTTCTTCTTTTTCTCTCTTTAAACACTGATAAGATGAGAGATGTTAGAGTTGCAAGTTGGTTTATATTACAGTTTTTGAAGGGATAGGTTTCAGCGTGTTACTGTAACAAATATGAGAGTGAAATTGGAAGAGATGGAGATTTGACCTAACACAATTAAAATTTCTTCTTAACAACAATCCACAGATATCCAGTGCCAAACACAACCTGGAGTCATCAACTAGCATGGACATGAATTAACCTAATAGCTTCTGAAAAAAACCCCAGTCCTAAAAAAAAATCTTCCTATTAAAGTAATTAAGTGTTATCAGAATCACAGAGCCATAATTAAACATGGTTTATAATTAAAACAGCATGTGTCCTAGACAGAGAACACAGCAACAAAGAGACTATAACCATGACAGTCAATGGCAAAACACATGCCAAGTACCAAAAATCAGGAAAAGAGCAGAGTTTCTAGCAAAGCCGCAGATGCAGTGAGTGCCTCTGTTCTTCTGACTCAGTCATCCACACTTCTGATGGATGTTAGCATACTCACTGCTCCTCACAGCTTTGCAAGACGTTGCCAAAGTTCAAGCAGAAATCTTGGGAACCGAGTAGAAGACACTGAGTGCAAGACCCAAAAAGCTGAAGGAGTGCCTGCTGTGCACGAAACAGCGAGTGAGCATGAACTTTAACTCAAACAAGCCTTGTCCTACCTGGCAGCGGCTGAAGATATCTGCCAGGGATATTTGAACATTGAAGTGCTTCAGAACCTGCACGGCCTGTTCTTTTGCCTTTTCTGAGCAGTTCACAGAGAAACACCTTCCTTCTGCGACCTGGGACTGCAGCTTTGAAAGACAAGTCATAACCAAAAAGATAATAAATGAGGCACTCCATGCATCGTGATCCATGTTTTTTTTTCCTAATATACTTGTTTTGGTTTTAATTACAAATAATAGTTAGTATGTGTACAGTCTAGATTTTCATCTAAGAAGCCTAATTGGTAATTTAACACTCAGCCACTGCTGCAATAGCTCTGAGACTACTGAAGCACTGCAGCATTTTATATATATAAAGCATGATTGCCCAAGCCCCCTTGAATTTATGATTTGGTGGTGTGGTGCTGACAGGGGCATCAAGGGGAAACTGAATTGAATCACAACTTTCATGTGAAACCTGGCCAGATCACACACAGTATCCCAGAGCACAAAGATGGAGATGATGTTCAATGACAGTTTCACCCCTTCAACCCTCCTAGTTTATACGCCGTTTCACTTGGAGTTCACTGATGGCCAACGAATTTGAGGTGGTTGACATACACAGTCCCTCCATGTTTGTTCCACATTTAGCAGAGAAGTTTGTGTCTGGGAACAAGCACTGGGAAGTTCTAGACACATCTTCATGAATATGATGAGTACTCACAGTGAGGTAGGATCAGCCTAGCAGAGCCATCCCATCCTCGCGTAAGGCATACAAAGGCAAAGGAACAAAGGGAACCAGACATTTCCCAGGACAGTATCATACACCGGGAAGAAGTTATTTTCCTTTTGCAATTCCTACACAGCACTTTGAAGTAAAAGCTGTGCCAAATAAGATTATGCAGGGTGTTGCATTACCTATTACACCAACTGTAGGCACAAGGAACCACAGACTGGATAAGGAACCTGCAGCGTGTCACGGCTGCACTTGCCTCACGGTGCCTCTTCATGGGGGCAGTTTTCTTCACTGCTTAGCTATCATGTAGGATATTAGCAACCTACATTCTGCAAATGCTCCAAATAGCTACTGGAGTAGTTGGGAGCTTTTATGTCGATAATTTGTAACAAAGAAGTCCTGCACTATGGCTCATGTGTGTAATCCAGAATAGTTTCACTCTTCCAAACACATTTGGGGCAGTAAGAAAGTGCAAAGGGCTTGCAGCAAGCATCATAACATTGCAACCACTGACTGGACAGCTTCAGTGTATTCCCACCAACACTCCATTTTGAAGTGTGCCTTATGAAGGGCTCTGAACATCTGGTGCTGAAGGTAAGGTTGGGTTTTGCTTTGGTTTTGTTGTGCATCTATAGGAACACACAACCTCTACAGCTTCCACTGGGACCCATGCTTGGTGGCTTCGATTCTCTGCCTTCCAAGCCTGAAGAAATGTCTTTAAGTGTTGAAACTATGTCAGTGTGGAGCCAGTGAGTAAACAAGAATCTTTGTGATAAAAAGCATGGGAATTGAACTGCCTTTCACCTGCCAGTGAAGCCAAACAGAAACACTTTGTTCCGGATTGCCTGGCTTGATTTCCACCCCCTCTCCCCACTGCAGAGCAATCACTCTCCCCACTGATGCAGTACGGAGTATAAAAAAAATTCACCCTGAGCTTTGGTCATTCAGAACAGCAAACCTCTCAAGACCCTTAATGTAGTTTTTAGTGCAGAAAACATGAAAAAACCAAGCCAGCTGTTGCATTCACATCCAACTTTTCCTCTTCTCTACACTGCATATCCCAGACCACACAATGATACAGTGCCAGAAAAATGCCAGAAGCTCTGAACACTTACAGTCTGATATGGGAGTCCAGAGGTTAAAATGACTCTTCCTTCCTGTCGGGCAATCTGGAAGAAACAGTAAAAATCATAATGAACACAGGCTGAAGTTACACTGTCTTCAAGCTTTCCTTTCAGTCAAAGCAGAGGGAACATGAACTGGTGATACCGAGTATTTCTCTCCAGTGAAGACATACATTAGGCCAAGAGTGTCTGGGTCTGGTTCAGCAATACGCTCTTGACAGCAACAGCAGCTCCAGGTATTGCTCGCTCACTGCATGTCCCCTCCCTGCCAGTACCCGCCTTGCCTCACACGTGCTAGAACAAGCTACTTGCGCATCTGCACTGCAGATGGCCCAGGGAACTGCTCCACCTTGAAACAATCCTATCAAAAACCTTTCTATCTTTCTATTTTTTCCTTAACCCAGACTATTTCTCCTTCTCCAGTCTGGTTCACAAAGAAGTAAGCAGTTCTGCTCACACAGCAATGCACAGGGGAAAAAGAAAAAAATAACCTAAACAGGTAATTCCAGATAAAAAAATGTACCATTAACTGTGTCTGCAAACTTCATAGACATTAACAGACTGATGCTCACTCCACTCCTTAAAGATAAGACGATGTTACTCTTCCAAGAGCAGACACACAGAAAATACGCACCCTCTCCAGGCTGCAAAGAGCATCTCCATTAGAGTTTATCACCTCCTGACTTGCAATCCTGCGCTTTTATCAGAGGTTTTGTCCTTCAAGGGAAAGGTTTGTGCTGAACTATCAGGGGACTCATTACCCACACTTCTGACCTTCGCAATAGCGTAAGAGACACTTTCAAATGGTTTGGTGCCAAAAGGAGATACTAAATCTGGAACGGCAATTCTTCACAAGGATGAAAGTGTGACTGATCTTTGTATGATTAAATGACATCCCTCCCTCCCAGCCCTTCACCCCCTCCTGTAGGAGGGAAATACTTTCATAGCCATAGGGATAAAAGGATTCCCATGTGAACCAGCACTTCAGCTCTGCTAGTGCTGACAAGAGATTGGCACTTCGAGGTAGGCATGAGATTATTTCTCTCCTCTGGCTCAGATTCTATTGGAAACCCTTGTATTTTTCACTGTTACCAGATGTGTGTCTCAGAGGTCTCTCTTCTGGATCAGAGCTGCAGAAGCTTTCTCTGGATCACTCCTTAGCCCTGGCAGGAGGACACATTTGGGATCATAGTCCTGCTGCACTTCCCAGACAGTCTGACACCAACAAGCACAGCCAGGGAGCACCAAAAAAAATAAACCAAGCTTTTCAAACTCTGACTTGGATAGCTATTCTCTTAAGATCCACTGGACCTACGGAAACATTAAACAAGGGAAAGAAGGCTCTGAAGCCACCAACTCCCCATGCAGTCAACTAAGCAACCATTTTTTCCCTATCTTGACCCTTCAGGTAGCCGCTTCCCTCCCTTTTTTGTGAAGTCACTCTTTGGCTGCCATTTCCGCACTGAGAAAGTGACTGGCAGCAACGTCTAAAGCATCTTCCTACAGGCAAAATTACTGAATTTCTTTCAAAACCAACATTCTCTCTTAGTAAAGGAAAAAAATCTCCAAGGACAGGAACCTTAAAGTGGCAGCAGAGACAGCCTGAGCTGCATACAATCCTACTACATGCAGTGTGAGCTACTGCACAGCCCTGTCAACAAACCTCCCTCGTTGCACATGAGCAAAAGAAGTCCGGCAAGGCAACAGCAAAGTTCACCACATTGGTTTGCTGACAAGGGAAAAGAGATGTGAAATTCCTTCAGACCTAAGTGTGCTTCAGGGTAAGTCTCAGGATTTCACAGCTGGAACATGCCATTCTGACTTCCTGCATCCAGGGTTAATTAGTTCAAGCTTGATAAATCCCCTTATCTAAATGGCTTTGCAGAGACAGGCAAAGAACATCAAATAAAAAGGAGAAAAGCAATAACTCTTCCAGCATGTTTTTCCGCCTCTGGAACAACGACTGGGAGAAGCATGCAGAGCCAGAAAAGCCATGTGATAGCACATATCTGACTGAAACCACGGAGGATACGTGCTGGAGAAAAGGGCACAGTTCCTTCTTTTCCTCTGACAGAAATAATGGAAGGCAGCGCTGGGACCATCCAGGAGATGTGTGCTGGGAGATGTAAATAAAAGGAAAAGAATGACTAGAGCAGTGTGTTGGGGTGGGTACTGGGGACCTGTGCTCCATCCCAAGTACTGCAGAGAGGGCACTGGCCTCAGTTTCACAACCTATTACAAAGATAATATCAACTTCCTCTGGAAAAGGCTTAGACCTTCTGGATAGAAAGCACTCCCTAATAACTTGGTATTATTATTTAGCCCTTAACGTGCCTGTCTGTTCAGCCAACTTTCATCTTGCAGAGATGAATAAACTCAAAAGAATTACTACAAGAGATCTGAAGGGCAACGACTGATGAGAGAGGGCAGTGGGGTCCCTACGTTTTGATGCCAGCACCAACGGCAGACTGGTTTGTGAGAACCTATAAGGACAAAGACAGTTTCAAGAAACAACAGGACAAGGCTGTAGATTTGTAGTTTAAAATTTGGAAAGGCCATGCATGACGTGTTGGGCAATGACCACACGTCCTTGGAGAGGCAAACTGCAGTGCTCCCTTTGCAAGGCAGCAGTTCATAAAAAACTGTGACCCCCTTGCAGTGGCAGAGGTGAAGCAGTGATCCTGAGCCTGGGCCAGCAAGGGCCCAGTTCAGACAAAAAGGGAGTGGACAGAAAGCATCTTCTGCAGGATGTGTGCTGGAAAAGCACCCAGACAAGGATCTGCTAGAGAAGTGGATCACAAACCTCAATCCAACCGTGAAGCCTGCTATCTCAGGCTCTTTTTAAATAGGCAGTAAACCAAGAGCTTAACAGGTATGAACACACTCAGTCCAGTCCTGCAGTGTACCGCTGGTATTTCAACCCTACACTTTAGCATTCCTGAAAACCATAAATTGTAGAGTTGTTGTATGATCTTGTAATGTGGCCTTAAGTACCACACCAAACACATTGACCTAGTTTGGTTTCTTAATATAGACCCATTTCTAGCGAGGTCTCCAATGAAAGACATTCTCCTCCTGCTGATCAAACATCAAAAGCAAGTCTTGATCTTAAAGGAAGAACAGTTCTTCATCTGTCCTCTGCGAATTTACTCTGCAGATGTAAAAAGACGTTCAAAGCTGAGATGAGACCAGAGATTAGATTCCCCCACTACGTGAAGCTCAGCTCACTGCAGTATTAGAAGTCCCCTTTGTGTCCCATGGCTCCAAACCAGTCCAAAGCAATTTAGATCCAGGAGCACATTGCTCTAACTGGCTCCTGAGATCCTCCTCTCTGAATTGCTGGTTCACCTGGAGTTTTGGGGGAGTAGCTGTAACCTTGCAAGGGAACCTTTTGCACCACGGGAGCTGCAGGAAGCCAGTTGCATCAGCTTTCTGGTTATTACCACCGTTCAAAGACACCAAGTTTGTGTCTTAGCATGCAAATTATTCTTAGAGGTGAGGATGATTTTGAAGACCATGTGCACAGTCCATGAAAAAAATCAAACCAGCCCACATATCAACTGAAGGGGCTTTGAGGTTCCACCAAGTCTCTTCTTAGAAATTAGTGACCTAAGAGACTACCAACATTTTCTTATAAGCTTCTGCTCCACTCCTGAAGTACAACATTGCAAGCTCTCCCAGGCTGGTGGGTGATCGTTTAAGGTCAGTATGAGAAGCATCCTACTGCAATCCATCTGATACTGCAAAGTTGCAGAGAAAAGAGGAATCCCACTGAAACTTTCCCACCTCCTTCCAATTATGAATCTAGAAGGTCCAAAAGATAGGTTTAAGATATACTGCAAAGAAAAGTTTGCAGAAGACAAGCTGGAAGACCTGGCTAGAAACACGACAGGCACAGAATGTGATTTAAGTAAAGAGAAACATATTAACTGGAAACAACATGTTGCTTATAGGAATAAGTGTGAATGCAAAGGGTGGCTTCCCCCAATAATGGTGCCTGCACACACAGAAGGGTGCTGCATCCTTTACCAGATGGAGTCCTTCTTCACCTCTGGATGAAGCCCTGGCGAGGAAGGGCAGGCATATACAGCCCTTCTCAAGTGAGACCTCCCTGTTTTGCCACACAGCAGAGAGCCAGGCTCAGGCCAGCCTGGGCTGCTACCCAAAGCCCTCCAGAAGGGCGTCCTAGCCAAGGCGCAGGACAGGAGCAGTGCTGCCAAGCAAGGATGTGTTTCAGGGAGACCATATGGTGAATCCCGCCGGTTCTCAATGCACAGGCTGCTAAAGTCAGGTACAGAAGCTTGTCCAGCACATCTGGTACAAATTTCATCCCCCCGCTGCATACCTGCTTTGCCAAACACTTACGTGCATTGTGCTTCAGTGGCTGGAACAGAAACATAACACAGCAAAAAAGTTACTGCCACCCCACTGAATGAAGAGACTTGGAAATGACACAGCACCCATACTTGGACACAAAGCTCCTCTTCCCTGAGAGGCTGGTGCTCATGAAGAGAGGCTAAAATGTTGTTGTAAGGATGGACTGTGAGATCTTTGCCTTCATCATTAAGACAGATTTAACCAGAGAAATTTTCAGCATGAATTTCCACTATTTTCACATTTCTAAAGATTTTCTGTGTTTTGTAACTTTCAATCAGGTGCTTCTCTAATAAAGTCCTAATTACACAGCACCATTAAATACACAGAATACAAACTGGTGTCATCTCACTGCAGCTAAATATGGACAAAAGAGGGGATACACTGGCTCGTGGTGTCAGAGGTCCTGCTCTCATGGGCCAGCTGATCTGAGATTGCAGATCTGGCATGATAACTTGCCATGACAACTGTCATCCAAGATAAGACATTTAGTCGATAATAGCAGCACAACATGAAGCAGTACACAGGACAGACTTCATGTTAGCCTGGGAAGTTTGATTTCAAATAACAGGGGGTGAAGGACAAGACCCATCTGTCTACCAACACTTGAAGTCACTTTAACAAGCAACAGGAATGAGAACAGTAAGGAACAAATGCCAGGCGATTCAGGAGTCCTTGGCACAAGGAGATGTGCAATATGACTGAAAAACCATGTTAGTGAAACGACTTTAATGAAGAACCAACACTAACTGTACACACTTATGTGATCCTCAGGACACTAGTTTTGAGACTGTTGGGACAACACCCAAACTGTCTCTCTTGTATTCAGTGACTAGGATCCAAACCTTTCTCCTGGCCTTTGCAATAACATTTACAAGTTTTTGGGAGTAGAATGGTCAACATTCAACTTTTATTAAATCAGGACTAGCCAGATATAAAGCAGGGTGGGAGGAGTCTATTTTTATCTTTGATTATCCAAGCACAGATCAAAGGCTCTGCAATACAGTAACACTCCAAGGGCTTTTGATAGTGAAAGGATGTTTGTCCGGTCACCATAGAGAAAGCAATGTAAAACATCCTGTCCATAGCACGATAAGGTATCAGGATGAGAAGCGGAGATGGGGCTTGGGGGGGAGGCAGTGAGAACTAGTTTGTTTAAATGACTTGAGCAAGTTTGGCAGAGACGAGATATTAATTATTTCTGCAGAAGTCAGAGCCTGCCCAGGATTCAGGCCAAGCAGATATCTGAAGAGGAAACATCCTCTACACCAGGCCGGGTGACCAGTGCACATTTGATCGCAACACACTGTGTGGGCTGGATATCTCCAGTTCTGGCATGGTAGAAATACGTCTGAAAGGAAGAAGCATGTGTCTCCCCTCTTGAGAGGCCGAGGGTCAAAACTGCTATGGGAGTCCAGATCAATGTTCACTGTCCCCATGTATGTTAGAGACTCTTCCTTTCCCAAATAATTCACTGCAAGTTGTGACTGATCACCTTGGAGTCATCTCCCAAGGCGGCAGCCAGCTAGAACTTTATGTATGGCAATTTACTATGGAAATTTTTCCTTTCATGTTGAACAGCCATCTTTTGATATGGTTCTGCTCGACTGACCCAGGCACAAGGCAGGCAAATACCTTCCCTGCAAACCCAAACTGGAGTCCATTAGAAACCTAAGTGAATTTTGGGTTCCTTTCTCTGATCACCTCCCTATCAAAGATACTTGAGACTGCAGGTCATATCTTTACTCTCTGCTTGTGTTTTTCCAATGACCTGAAACATGCCAGCTGTCAATGACACAAACATACAGACCCAAGTAAGATTTGAGACCACAGCACTCTGCTCACCTCCTCTCTCCTGGAAATGGAGAACCAAGCCCACCTGCTGCTGTAGGGACTGGCTATAGCAGGTGGCAGGGCTTCTCGCATTGATCCAGAGAACTGGGTTTCAACATGGGCCCAGGAGGAAGCATGCATTGGGCAGCTCCTGCACACGTGGCCTGTTCAGTGTGAGGGACTGACCAGCACAGTTTTACAGGAACCAGCAGGCCTTTGCCAAGGAGCGCACATGGGAGCTATAAACATACACGTGCATGTGACTAACCTCAGCAGCTTTCCTATGGTCATCCTCATTCTCCAGCATCCGAACATCTACGCCAAGGCAGCGAAGATAGCGCCCGAGGCCTTGCAGCATATTATCGCAGACCACGCTGAACTCCTTTGGGGAGATGGGAGGAGGGGGACATGATGTCTCCTTCTTGGGTCCTTTGCATTGCTACAGAAAGGCAAGAGATCCATAAGCAGCAGAACGCAAGGCTGATTTCCAGTATATTTGTGTTTTGCCTCCCTGCATTCACCCACCATGGCAAATCCAACTGTCCCCTACCACCTGTATTACAATTCTCCCCATGCTCTGCAACACCTCCACTTCCTCCTTCATGTGCTTTCTACATCGCCCACCTCCCACTTGTGCAGGAGGCAGCACGTTATGGGGCTAGTTGTGAACTAGCCATTCGCTCACTGGCCAGCTGGCCACCCAAACCAAGGATCTGCAGCAGTTCTCTGGAGAGACACCAACCTGGCCTTCTGTGCTCAACACAACATTCATTTCCATGAAGTCACAGAAGCGTATCTTCAAGACTGCTATTCCCCTATCGAATTAGACTGCAGTTAATATACGTGTGCCAAAGTTATCATTCAGGAAGGGGACAGGGCAGAGGGAGAAACAGGTAGACAAAGCAACCACGTCAGCTTTGTGGTCTTTGGAAGTTTAAAAATAGGCAGTGCCTGAACTGAGTTTTATTCCAAATTGCTGCTGCTGGGGGAGTTGCTGCAGCTGGGGACTTTGTCATTGGGAGGCTCCCACAAGTACAACACAGTTAATGGAGAAGGGATTGTTCAGCTTTGTGCCAGAACTTGAATCAGCTGGGATGGCTGAAGGACACAGCCGCCACCTCTGCAGGGCTACCCTGTCCGGAACCAGAGTTCCTGCTGTGTTGCAGATGAGCTCAGCAGTTGTTGACTTGGGCCTGGACACGCTGTGACACACCACACAGATGATACACCTCAACCTGTGTGGTGCTGCACCTCCTGGGAGCCACTACATGCAGTCAGAGATCCGCAGCACTGGGTAGGCTGGATGATCACTGGCTCCCACAAGGACCTTGGTGGATGCAGCTGTGCCCTGGGACATCCGAGTGCTGTGCTAACATATCAGGCGAACCCTTCGATGCTGAGGCAGTTGGAAGACACTAACTCCATGTTGCTGCTTCTGTTCAAACAGATGTAAAGAAGCAGCAGCTGGCTCTTAGTGAGTGTTTATTCAATGGCCAGCAATGTCATACGTAGCTTTTTTCTCACGTTTCGTGCCAGCAGAAAGCAAAAAGCTTATAAAGAAGAATAGTGTCATTAGCCCCACTTCAGATAGTAGACCAGGAAACACTGGGAAAGAGAGCTTGGAGTCATGCAGGATGCAGTCAGGAGAAGTCTGCTTTTTTGAGCCCAGTCCAGGTTTTACCAACAACCTCTCAGTTAATGACTCTGACTGTGCAGAACACAAAGATGACAAAGAGTCCACAAGGTAATTCAAGCCTGAAGTACTGACTTTTCCCATCTCTGCAGCAGCCAGTCAGATCTGTTGTAACATACAATATGTCCATGAACACAGAATCCTTAGGAAACCACTGAGCAGCTCTCTGTTGTACTGCCTGAGTAAGATTAAGGGGATACTGTACATTGACACACACTTGCTAAGGTGCATCCTGAAAAGGTGCCTATAATCAACAGCACCTCAGCCTGACCATGGAAGGTAGTATTGACTACAGGAACTAAATTCACATTTGGGGCTGCTCAGAAGGACACACAGCCATAATGAGTCTTCTCAGTTAATACATAAAACTGTTTTTCTGCTAATATTTTCACAGGTGCATAAACAACCTGATGTTTGCATTTTAAAAGTAAAACTTCACTACTGAGAGAGGGACCAGTCACGTTCCAAGACATTTAAGCAGAGTCACACAGCTCCCAGTTATGAGCAGCGGAGTTGTAAGCTCTGCCACAACATAGGTTGCAGGGGGAGGCCAGTCATGGAGTATGTGGTAGTGGGCAGGAAGACAGAGCCAAGCCATCAGCAGAAAGACTTTTTTGATGGACTGTTTGTTTATAATTTTGCAGACTTCTACTCCAGACACAACGAAGAAGGCATTCCCAATGTGAAACCAAAGTGTAGAAGCTTGGTTAAAAGCCAAAGTAAGGAAGTAAGAGTTTTTAAACCTCATTCATGCAACATGTAGGCCACAGAATTCAAACCCACACCCCTGAGGAACTGTGGAAGGAGCATTTTGACCAGCAACATTACCTGGATTCTACCACACAGACCTGCACCAACATTTTGTGAAGACAAATGAGCCTAAAATTGCAGGGAAAGCTGAACCAAGGCAGGCAAAGGAGAAAGCACATCTTCCTAGTAAAGGGGAGGAGCAAGGAAGATGTTTGCTGCAATAGTCTTGAGAACAGACTACAAACAGGCATGCCATGCATAGCTAATACTATGACTGAGAGACAAGGCAACGTATGATTTGCAGGGGTCTTGAGCAACACGCAGCTCTTTGAAGATGTTTACAAACCTGTCCAGAAGGTGATGGTACTTCTTGTTTATTCAGCTGCTTTTTTGCCTTGGGTTTTACGGTTGGTTTTCCCACCAGACTCTCAGTCAGGTCTGAACTCAGACCAAAGCTCGCTGGATCCTTACAGAGCTTCTCATAGATCTCCAGTAAACAGTACGCATCTGAAGCTGAAAATATGGGAATATCAGCCTCAGCTGGTTTCATTCAAAAGTAAAACAGAAGCTCTGCTGGTGCAAGGAAGAGCCCTCACCTTTGTAAGTGCTACCGAACACAACCAAAATGTGAAGCTCCAACTTGCTAATGTCATACCCTGCACTCTCTTACTGATTCAGTAAGCATCATAGCCTAACAGATAATCACAAAGAGCCAAGGAGCAAAGAAAAGCTCAAAACTCAACAGGGCCCCTGCTGTCCCTGACTCTAACGTAATGCAAATTGTAGTGTGCCTGTTCAAACCACCATGTAACATACCTTCAGGAACTCATTTTACTCTCCATTGTTACTGAGCAGTGGCCTGCCCACAGTTTATTACCGCATCTCAGCTACAGGATGGTAACTTCCCCATTAGATGCAGCATCTTAAAAAGTAATAACCTAGTTGTTTGCAATCACCTGCCCACACGTACTGCCATGCAGCTTCTGTTTGTTGCAACGGGAACTGTCTAAGTCTCCAAGCCAGTTTTACAAGTCCTAGTGATTAACTTTTGTGGGAACTGTGTCAGCTTCAAGGATAGTTGAATTTAACAAAGGGTGGTTCGCTTCAGTAGACTGTCCTTTGATGCCCCAGGAAAAGATTTAGACCCAGACTTCTGACTCTGGGGTAATCAGCAATAAATTCCACTGGTCCCTCCACAGTACCAGTTCTGTGCTGCAGTTTCTGACACCATGTCTACCCATTGTTAACCCCGCTCTAACAAGCACTTCACTATGACAAATGAGCACAGCACTTGTTTTCCAGAAAGGCTGTGAAATGAGGCAGAAGGAAGTAGACTTTCTTCCTTTCAGTTACTGAGAGGAGATTCCAGTGATGTGATGTTTCATCAGGCAAAATCTGCAAAGCACAGGAATTCTTTCATAAGGGAAATAATGAATCACTGGACAGTTTAAACTTCAACCATTAAAGCCATGTCTGCAAAAGGACAAACATAACATGTGCTGGCTTCCCTGAACAGGAACTAATCTGCAAAGCCATTTTCTTATTTTTCTACTTAACGATTTTCCGTGTGACAGAGAACAGACAAACACAGACTTTAATGGACAATCTGTAGCACCTTGCCACAGTGACCAGACCTGCATAGAGGATCTGTTCTTCCCGGAGAGGCCGTTTCTCCCAGTTAGACAGTTGCTCTGTTTTATCCAGAGGTTTCCCCAGCACATGTTGCACCAAGAGGCTGAGTCCTTTCTCCGTCTGCCTGAACCCTCCTTCCTCGTAGCTCTGCTCTGGGGACAGTACATCGACATTCTGGCCCCCCTTTTTCCAGTCACTAACGCCCTTCTGCAGCTGACAGAAAGAAAAAGACATACAGCACATGGTTATAAAACAACTTCTACACCACCTCCTGTTCCAGTGGGTGGGGCCTTGCAGCAACCCTTTCATTTTTATCTCTTGCCTGGCATATTGAATCCCATTGTCTCAGACAAGGGGTGGGATGGCATTAGATATATATGGCGTCTGCTTATTTGTTTAACAAACACATTTGCTGGAAAGAAATAGGTTTCATAGCCAGGGAAGGAAAAAAAGCATTGTTGTACAGCATTGCATCACAGCAGCAGGGCTGTGACTGTGACTTCTCAGAGGTTTGCGGGGTGCTCAGCCTTGCTGGAGGCTGTTCGGCACCAACTCAATAAAAGAATAGCAGCCATAGTTCAGCACCTTTCTCCTCCTGGTTGCAGTGAGGAAAGGTATTCCTGTAACAGAGGGCAATGACCTTTTGGCAATTGCCATTTCTCAGATTAGAGGCAATAGCTGTTGGCAGGTACTTCAGACCCTGCAGCACTTCCCAGGTTAAGCTATCAGTCCCAAAGATCTGGGTTCACCCCAACCCACAGCCTTAAGCACACACTGTAAATTTTACCCATTAAACTTATTGTCCTTAACATTCCTGCAGACTGCTAAAAACTACAGTGTGCAAACCCAGAGACAGCTGTACTTCAGCTGAACAGAAATTCCTGTGCCGAATCTACCAGCAGCGCTCCTATGAACATTATGAGTTCTCTACGAATCATTAACTCCATAATATCTGCTTCAATACTGCATGATCTTGGAATATCAGAATTCCTATAAGAATTTACTTTTGCCGAGCTCAAGTATGACTTATGCTCAGAAACTCTGTCCCAGCTGAGTGGAGCTATGTCTCCATTTCGGTTGCTTTTGCAGAGCTTTTAGAAAGGTTATGAAAAAAAGTTATTAGTAAATCAAACTCAAACTTTTTTTCTTTTTTTCTTGATGAAAATTAAATGGTTCTGTCTTTATGGAACAACATTACCCTTGAAACCACAAGCGGAAAAGGACTATTTACTCATGTAGCCATCTCCCTGCCAACACAGGACAGTTCATGACAGTTATCTATGAGCACACGCAGGAGACACAATTTTCCATATCTTCATGTGTTCATCCTTACTTGTTTGTCTACTCTGAGTAGGTCCACCACACCTTGCGCTTGCTTATCCATGTCTTTCAAAGCAGACCATGTGGCTGCAAGGCTGTTAAGGTCACCAGACATCCCATAACCTGGAAAAAAAAAAAAAAAAGTCCAAATCACACAGGTCAGAAAACTCAAATCATGGGTAATGCAGCTTTTCCTAGTTCAGAGTCAAAATAGTGACAATATATGTACAAACACTGGTGGAAAGACTGTTCAGATAGGGAACAAGGCAGACTCCCATCTCTCCTGTTCCTAAGAGATCCTCTTGCGGGTCAAGACTGTAAGTGGATGAAAAATGCCCAGTTTTGGATCAACTTACTTAAAATCTGCTAGGTCAGTAAAGACAATTAGGAATTTGCCCTTAAGCTCTAGATTTAACAACTCCTGACAAAAGGCTCCAAACAGAATATAAAAGCAGGCATGGTAAGTTGAAGAGCTCTGGTGTCCAGTGCAGCATCTCTGGGGCAGGGCCAGCAGATCCAGAAAGCTCTGGATGGCAGACTTCCCTACACCGCTGAAGGCTGAGTGCTAAGACATTCCCAAGTCCGAGGGGGGAGGCTAAATCAGAAATCTTGGGTCTGACCTGAAGTGGGGAGACATATCTATCACTGCCAGTTACACTGGTAACCCTGCTTCCCGGCATGGCAGTATTTGAATATCCAGGGCTACAAAAGCGGTTCCGTGGTAAGTGGATTTAGAGAATGGCAACCCCAAGAGGATCTAGGAATTACACAAAATAAGCTGTGTAAAAACCCAAGGTGGGGAGAAGAGATGGTTACCTAGTTTAGTGATGGCTGCATCTGAATAGAGCATCTGCATGAAATAGGGAAGCTTCTCCTTCTCACTCTCTGTCTCAGCTTTCTCGAGGAGCCGTGGCAAGTCAAGCAGGAACACCTCATCCTTCAGAGCAATTTGAAGGAGGGAGACACGGGACTTCCCAACCATGCCGAACGAAGGCCTCCACTCCATGTCAATGCCAACAACCTGCCCAGGCTGCAACACAGACAAAAGGCTTCTTCACTTAGAGACTGTCTATGCTTGAAAGTAGCTTGGAACAGAAGCACTTCCTTCCCAACAACTGCATCTATTCACTAGTGTGCAAACTGCGAGAGACCAGTAACTTTCACAGCCCACCTGAGCTACCCTTGTGGGGAACCTTCCTGGCACAACAATTCCCAATGTGTTCCCCAAATCAGACGAGCCTAAAGGAAGTAGCTGTTCTTGACTTGGAAAGGGAGACGTTTGATGGCTCACGTACAACCCTGCATACCAGCCTGCTAGGGAGCTTCTACTCCTTGAGTCTGCACAGTAATACCAGTAACACTCACCCGCAGCACCTTTTCCCAGCACTGCTGTGCCTCTTCCCATGTCTGCAGAAAGTGAATATTTGCCCGTGGAATAGGAAGCTGGTAATAGTCCTTCTTCTTAGTCTCTTCATAATTATCTGGTTTTGTAGCCTCTTCTACCCTGCACAGAATCAGATGCAACAGCTTTAAGACATGCAATAAGAGGAAATCCTGGCTTGGAGAAACATCAAGAACTCTTAAGCCCCTTATTTCACCCTGCCCTCCTATTTCCCCATGAGACTCAACTCTTTCTCTTACCGTCTCTTTCCTCACTTTTCCTCTAATCTCAAGTCTTGATTCATCCGCTCATTTTATTCCTATGACAGAAATTGCATTGCACCTGAGACCTCACTACACACATGCACTGTACCCACTGCTGAGGACACCCAAACCAAAACACTTGCTGGAGTCAGAGTCCCAAGCCCTGTCCTCAGTGCTCAGCTGTCTTTCCCAGAACCAATGCAACTCAGACAACAAAGTTGGGCAGCTGTTTCCACACTCAAGATAGCACATTTTAGATTTACTGCTTTCTGCCCTCAAGGTTCACATGGAAGTCTGCTAGCTCCCACGGTGTAATACTTGACAGAGAAGTCAGCCCTGACCAGCACTGTGTCCAAACAGGAGCTTCACACTTCCCGACGGCATAAACTGGCTCAGAAAGAGACTCTCAGACTGCTCCACAAGAAGATCACTACAGCCTGGAATGGGTGACTCTGCCTCATCATTTTATAGTGCAATGGCTTGGGAAGGCTTCATGGACATCACTGATGCTGCCCAGCTTCTTCTCCATCCCTGTAACATGTCCACATAGGTTGCACAAGAACATGTGTCCTATGATGCACAGGGGTGAAATGAGATAAAGTCTCAAAACCATCTATATTTAGGGGAAGACAGCCAGCTGAGCCCAGAGACCAAGCGCCTTGCTTGTGCTGCTCTCTCCATTTGGGTTTCAGATGGCACTGCACAGAGAGATGCAGCATCTGTGCCTTAGTACCCTGGAAACATTGGAAGTTGCCTGCAGAAATGAGCGAGCTGATTGCCTACAACAGGATCTTACGCAGCACGTTTGCTTTTCAAAATGCATCAGAGTCCTTTGAAATGGCCTTGCAACTGGAAGGTCAGCGTATTGCTGTGGTGTCTCAGCCAGATGATACAATCAGAGGGAAGAAACTAATAAAAAATATCCAGCTATTTTGGACATCTCACAAATTTCTGCAGTCTCTTTCCCACAGAGACTTGAAACCGTTTATTATTTGAGAAACCATTTACTAACCTTATGTTTATGGGACTGCATGACTAACTTTGCAGCATAGCAGCTTCCACTGTACAAACACTCTTTTCCATGGGTTTGTGTGCACGGGGAAGTCAATATTTGTGTAAAATATTTAATGAAGGTGTGCAGTCTTAGGTCTCCAGGCATATTCTCACCTGCAGAGTTCAGGAGCCGCATGTGGTATGACCAGTGGCAGAGATGATGTCATTTGTATGCTGGTACCACCTTATTCTCTACAGTGTGAACACTCTCTCTGGGAACCTGCTGCTGTGTTAGCTCAATAAATAAGGCAGACAGACTGTTTTATTAGGTTCTGTGGCTCTGCTGATTTTACAGCAGCTACTGCAGCAGGTATCATGACTGGATGAGTCAACTGGGGCACAAAGGGTTTTACTCATCTGTCAGAATTCCTCATGAATGGCAGAGCACATCCTAATTGGCATGCCTACACTCCACCCCCTATGTGACACAGGATTCCCAGAGCAGAGATGGGGTTTTTTTAGTGATGGTTTTTGTCTTTCTAGATGCACAGAGACTGTGGCTAAGTCACACTCCTATTAACTGCCCCTTTGTGTTTTGAGGGATTATACATCATGCAAAAACCTTTTGGCTCCCAGCTGACGGCTGGTGCAGCTTCAGAAGGGAGGAGGAGGGCAGCTCTAGCAATTTAGAAGAGCTAAGCAAAAGCACGTCCTAGACAGACAAGAGTTTCCTGTGCTCCAAGAAAGCCATGTACTGTCTGGAGAAGTGGGCCTTTGCAGACAGTGTTTCAAGGGCGATTTCATCTGTGTCGTATTTCCTGAGGTTACGGGGCTTGAACATGAACCAGTGCAGATCTGCCCTAGGAGAAAGATCAGATCCATGAAGCTCAGCACAGGAACTGTTGAAGGCCATCTGTGAGACCCTCCCAAAACCATCAGCATTAAAAAATAATAATAAAGTGTGTTCTCATTCACCTTCTACATAGTTCAAGTTAGTCCAGTCTATGATAACCCATGTTAATGACAGGACAAGGGGTAATGGGTTTAATCTGAAAGAGGGTAGATTTAGGCTGGATATCAGGAAGAAGTTCTTCCCGGAGAGGGTGGGGAGGCACTGGGACAGGTTGCCCAGAGAAGCTGTGGATGCCTCATCCCTGGAAGTGTCCAAGGCCAGGCTGGATGAGGCTTGGAGCAACCTGGTCTATGGAAGGTATCCCTGCCCATGGCAGGGGGTGGGACTGGATGGGCTTTAAGGTCCCTTCCAACCTAAACCATTCCATGATTCTATGGTTTTTACTTGTGAAAGCTGCAGTTTTTGTATCAACACCTTTCCAGGAGATGGAAATTCATTGTAATGCTGAAGACATCAAACCTGATGATAAACCTGTTAAAGCAGGTAACATCTCTCAGTCTCAGGCTGGGTCTTCTTAAAATGGTCTCCTTATGCCCCAGTGAGGTGTGGGCATTAACCAGGCAGCCAGTGACATATCCTGTCTGTTAGATGGAGTTCATAATTCTCACATGACACCAGTAGAAAGTCTTGCACTAAGAACATCAGGTAGGAAGCACCCAAACCAGCTGCATACAATCGCACATGCTGCAGTACAGAAAGTCCCAGACCACATAAGGGAACTGGAGCAGGGTGTGCAGATGCATGCGACAGCCATGCTATAAAAACCCCAACACATTTCACCAGTGAGGGTAAGAGAAAGACATCAAGCAAGTAGTGCCAAGTTCAGCCCAGCACAGCACCCTGCTGCATTACAGTGACCGATGTGTTCAACGATGGAAGAGTCCTAAGGAACCCTAAAATCATCACTGCTTCCTTTCTTCTGTTTTTGACAAAAGCCTTGACTCTTCCTGGAAACATGCGATTGCTCCACGAAGGCAGCAAGGCTTTGAGCTACGCTGCACTCCAACCACACAACCCAGGGCTCTCCTGCATTTGCACGGAGCAGACAGGGGTAAGACCTCTTCTGTGCACAGAATCCATTTAGATGAACTCCTGCACATGAATGAGTGGAGAGAATGCTGCTTGATTGTAGCAGGTCAGCAAGGTGACTACATAATTACTCTGAACCCAAGGACGGCAGTAGCCTGCAGACTTGAGGAGTCCAGCTCATGAACACGCGTGGGCACAGAGGCTACTGGGCTGTGTGTTGATGGGCTACCAGCCAGACTTCCTCGAGCCCAAGGCTCCAGAGCTCCTGTGTAGTCATGGGCAAGATCCTAACGGGACCCCCGTGCAGTATCACCTTCAGGCTCTGCAGTTCCTCACGGCTTGCAGTAGCCTGCATATGTGCAGGCCTTTCTGCATGAAAAAGGTTTAAAAAAGTGCCAAACACGGCGCTCCCTGAACAACCTTCTTAAACAACTCACGGACAGAGTCGCTGAAGCATGGCAGACACACCATCACTCACCTGAGTACAAAAGTGAATTACTGGGGCTCAGCAAATCGTTTGCACTGAGTCATTTTTTCAAATACAGCCCTTCCTCCTACCTACAGCAAAGCTGAGCAACTGCTTGGGACATTGGTGCATGAAGAGGATCATCCTGGGCCATTTTCTGCAAGACACAGCACAGAATACCCAGAAGCAGAACTACAAAGCCCTTGTACTCCTCCAGATCTAGCTTGCTGTGGGGGGTCAGACAGCTGCTGATTGTTTAGGTGCTGTCCTAAATTTTGAGCCTCTTTTCAACTTCCCACAGCTTTGTCGACACACAGTGTGAAACCTGGACACCCTCTTCCCTCCATCCTTCCGCCCTTCTCCTCCCACACCAGCAGGTTCACAGAGATCCTTGACCGGGGCTGTTTGCACAGTTCTGTGCACTTGAAATCAAGGAGTAAGAACCCTTCTTAATGCAGATTTTTTTTGGTTTTGGTACCTCTGCCTTTGTACTCTTGTTTCAGGCCATGCAACAGGATGAAGCTCTCACTGGGGGAGGAACTGCAGCTACTGCAAGCTAACCTGCTGCATATAACACAGGGGTCCCAAAGCAGGAGAGGAACCATGGCACTGTGTTATTGGGATTGCAATAGAGGAAGAAAAGGGGACTGAGACTAATTAGGGGGCTAAAGGCATCTTAACCTCACTTGATAAATTTATGCCAGAGAGTCCAGTTTTATTTCAAATTCAATTAATGCAACTCTTCTGGGATCTGACGCCAAATATCAAAATTTTCCATTGCTTCTGAAAGCTTTGGATGAGGCAAAAATTACAGACTGGGATGATAAATGGCTTATGGGTTGTCAAAGGAGGAAGAAAATAAATACAATTAGAAAAATTTAAGGAACTTTAAAATTATTTTCTTGGCCGTAAGTCTCCTAAAAGGCATTAAACCAGATTACAGCACAGTGTATATGCAGAGTACATAGAAAACTTTGACAGATGTGTAATCAACTCAGTAAAACAGATGCATATTCAGATCCTACCCACATCATTTAATTTGTGCTGCTGATCTGGCAGAGGGACTCTGAAGACCTCTCTGCAGCATAAAGCAATCTCATACAGTTTCCAAGTACTCAGTTTGAAATGTAGCTTTACAGATATTTCCAGGCTTGTGAAAAACAAAAGCAGCATGTACATGGCCAAGATGTAATCCTTGTATGATAAGTAATCTACGCTGAAAAGGCACAGAACAGAGTGTTTACCTCTCCTGGATCTGAAGCTTTTGAAGCTCCTCAGCCACTCCGTAAGGTAGCATCTCCTTGGGCAAATGGCAGCATTGCGCCCATCTTGCTGCTGTGTTCAGATCACAGTATCTGATTAGCAACTGTATCAGGTGCCCTTGAAGCCATCGATTCTCTCCAACTGTGCTCTGAAAGGGGAATCAAGGGTGAAGGAAGACTGTCAGTGCACCTCCCATTAGGGTGTCTCTACCACCTCTCTGGAGACAATATCCTTCAAGGGTCCTGGACAAGTGCACAAGGTCCAAGAATCCCCCCACGCCAGGGGTGATTTTGTTCAAACCCCATGAGTGCTGCACTTCTCTGCCATGACTGAAGAACATACTTTAACTGAGAGCTCATCAGGGTGCTTGCGTCCCTCTGACAGCATGGCTATTTGTTCAGGGAATGCCGCTCTGCAGGTGCAGCACAGAGAAACAAGGGTAAAACAACACCATTCAGCCTGACACGACTAGTATATTAGTTGCTCAATACTGATTACATTAAGCAAACCCAGAACCAGTGACTGACTAGACAGTAAAGATCTGTCGGTTCATTAGGCAGGTAACTAGGGAAGGGGTAAGAGTTTGCATTGGTTTAGTCCCATTTTGTGCCTGTACATAGTCCTGAAGTGATGCTGTGGCTTGATGTCCTGGGAGGGGCAATGGGATGGGTCAGTCTCTCTCTAGGTAAGAGAGTAGTGTGGGGTCTCCTCCAGCCTTGAGAGTATATGCACAGGTACTTAGGATTGCCAGTCACACACGTTAAAGTAGGACACATCAATGAAGCTTTCCTGAGTGACAGACTGCGGTCCTCTCAGCAAGGCAAAGGGAAACTCATCAGTGTACAGCCCATTGGCACACACCACCACGTGTCCTCCACAGCAACATGCAACAGCACACTGCATGGACAGACATCCTGTGCAGCCAGCATGGGCCCAGCCTGCACTGTGGATGGGGTCCAAAGTGGGAGCCATGTCACTCCACATTGGAAATCGGTTGTACGAATATGCTCTTAAAGTCCTACTTTATCCCCACTGACCATAAGAGGAACACAGAGCACTTGCTCCAGCTGTGAAGAACTGGGGTTGGGTGCAAGAAATTCCTCCCTTTGTGACTATTCAGGGCTGCTGTAGACGTGACAACTGGATTGTTGCTTCAGCCATACAGCCAAACACAAGGATCTCAAGTGTCGCTGCTGGAGCCTGCATTACACACCTGCAAACAGGGAGCGCAGCTTAGGACGTTCCCCATTTCCAACTATTTTGTGGCAGAAGCCAACGTGTGCCAGTGCCTTGGCAGAGCCTGGGGGCACAAGCTCAAATTCACTGCGGCCTATGGCCTAAGCCCAAATACCCAGCTGTGAGCTGGTGGCTGGACCCCCCCACGCTGCCCACCCTGGCATGAGGAAGCAGGTTTTGGCAGGGGCCGGGCAGACCAACAGGGCCTGTAACAATCTCCATCGTGACGGCTGGATGGGTCTTACTCACCCCCTTGGCTGATGCCCTGTAAGGCACCGTGGCACAGCAGCTGTAAGAGCGATAGTCATGACAGCTACGTGGAGGTGGGAATGACCCTTCTGCCCAGTCAATCCACCCTGCAAATATCCCAGAGCCACTGCAGCCAGATCAGCAACTCACACCTCTTGCCAGCTCTGTTGACTGATTTACTATTGCATCTGCTTTAGAAGCTGATATTCTCAAGAAAACTGAACTGCTAAAACAAGTTGCAACTCTACGTGGTGGATCAGGATCTGTAGCTATATGGCTGTACTGCTGCTGGCACTACCAACAAAGATTTTTCAGTGCAGTGAAATGCTCAAATACGCACTTAAAGTCCATCCCTGCCCTCCACACATGCCACGGCCGTCTCTCCTTCACTGCCCACCAAGCAGCGCTTGCAGGGTCTGGGTCTGCTCCCAGGGACTGAGGGCACCTTGCTCTGTTTCCGTGATGTGCACAAATGCAGCCGGGCTGGGTGGCAGGCTGGGGCCAGGGGCCTCATTCCTCACATTCTTTTAGTAAGTAAAAGGTGAGAAGTTGTCTTCAAAGCAGACACCCTGCACAGAGATCAGGAAACAAACCTGTTGATGGCCCCAGGGTAAAAGGGAAGGAGAAAAGAAAGCAAAAAGAAATAATGACCCACCCCACAGAGGTGCAGGAGGGGGTAGAGGCTGGGAAGAAAAGCCACAGGGAGATTTGGCATCCCAGGTAGGGCACAGAGAAGACAGCCGGCTCACAAAAACTGCTGCCTCAGCACTGTCTGCACCCCTGTCACTTTGCCAAACGCCAAACCACATTTCTTCTCATGGCTATGTGGAGGTTATTTTTACTGCTGCTCCTAAGAGGCTGGTGGCACAGCAAGGAGCCAGTGTCAGCGGGACAGGGGTCCAGCAGCTGACCAGGGCTCAGTTATGGGAGCAGCAGGAGAGGGAACAGAGGGAAGGGACAGAGCAGGAAAGCGTAAGCTGCCATGTTAACGCTTCTTTCCCCACTACGTTTCTTCCCGGCCATGCCAGTCCTGATACTTTGTGCATCTCTCACGTCTCTGTCTCATGCAACTGAGCTCAGTCAAGCACTGAAGATGTGAAGGAGGTTTGAGTAACTCCTCCTGTCGCATTTGGCAAGCCAATTCTCAGAGTCCTTCCCCAAAAGAACATATTTTCTCATTATATCACAGAGCAATTCCCTCTCCTAGCTTCCCCTGTGTCCATCCTATTGTCTTTCTGACTTTTTTCTAAAACACTAAGTCTTTGGGGCTGGATCTCTCTTCAGTTCACCCAGAGTCAATTCTTAATAAAGCATTATGTCAGCTTTATTTCTGGAAATAATGAGGTGCAGATTTTTTTTCTTTTTAGTTTTTATGATAACAGATTTATTCTTTCAACCACAACAACAACTCTGGAAAGAAGGTTAATCTCTCCAGAGATAATACATCTTGCATTATGAAATGGAAAATAGCTTTGTTTGTTTTTTAATGAAAAAACCCAACATTGCTATAAAGGGGAAAGGCTTCCACCACAACAGCTTCGTAAGAAGGAAGAATGTGGAAACTTTGGCCCCAGAAGATGTGGGCACAGATGCAGAGACAAATGTTTCACCAAGGATTGCATTTCATGTATTTTGTTTTCAGTAAATGAACTCTTTTTAAGAGGAAACTGGCACAGTTGGTCTGATCCACATCAGTGATGCCTCTGAGCAGGAAAAGCTAATATATACCATGAGGCTTGTTTACATCCCTCTCTGAATTCTAGACATATCATACGTTCTTTAATCCATAGATGCACACAAAAACTCCTGACACCAGCAATAATCCCTGATGAAAGCTTTCCTAAACGATGGCTGCAGATTACCTACCCGTAAATCCTGTTCTTACCCCGCTGCATGCTTTACAAAGCTCACAACAACCAATGCAGAGCAAGCTTAGGAATGTCCTGACCTTAACCCATGGCATCGGCAATTCCTCCATTGTTATCGATAATTTTGGATCCAAATATCCAATATCGTCTTTGGAAGCCAACCCAGCCAAACTTAGATTACTTCTATCTGTATGTGTTAAGTTGCATTTTCTGCCTGATGCAATTCTCCGCTCTCCCTCAGTATCACCAGCTATTTGCAGAGTCAGATTTTAATTTAACTTTTGAATGTCTTGGCCCATTTCCCCTGTTCTCAAGTGCTTCCAGAATCAACAACCAAAAAATCCTGTTAGTGTAGAGAAAATGTCAAATAGAATATTTTTGAGCCAGCAACTTTAAAGGGGGAGAAAGAAGCCTGGACTTTGAAAGCACAAAGCTACCCTAAGCAGTGGAGGACACCACGGCATTTCGGAATTCACTGCGGTGCCTCAGGTACTGTGCAGAGATCTTTGTTTGAAGATTCCCTGGAACATCCCACTGTGTGACTGTGTTACTTATTACTGTATTTGTGCTCGAGATATCTGTTTTGAAGGTGGCACCGTTTGTACTGCGTGGAGAGAGGCTGCACTATCCTGTCACCATTAGTGTGTGGCTGAAGGGACATCCTCGATGCACGAGACTGGAGCTGGGACCCGGCAGCGCCAGCCCAGCCCAGGCTCACACCCTGCTCCATGAGAGAAGGGGGACCCTGAATATGGATATCCTACATGGACAGCACTTGGATAACAGATGCCAACTTTACCCACAGTCGCTTCTGAAGAGCGGTTCTTGTGAAAGCAGCAGGCCACTCACCCATGGCCAATGCACAAAGACAGAAGCATGAGAAAGCTGTGCTTTCTCACCACTTGAGCTCCTCTCTCGCTCACAGGCACTGGCTACTCGGATGCACTAATTTATGAACTGAAGAAGAACAAAATAGCCTCCATTCATATCCCAGAAGACTGACTTTCAGATAGCAATCAGTGCGTCATTGACAGAGCCACACTTCAGTGTTCTGGAGGCCATTACCACATCAATGGTGGGGAAGTGGTCTTTCTTCTCTCTTTCAACAAAGCTTCAGCAATGTGGCTCCCTGGGGCATGTTCACACTACCTAGCTGCAGCTTTGTGAATCAGGAGACTCGGTTTCCCAGTCTCCCCATGCAATCAGCTCTTCCAAAAGGCAATTCAGAGGAGTCTAACTTACGGTATCACTTGAAGGAATCAAGGCAAAGACAACTCTTGAAGCCCATTTGCCATTGTACTGGGGCTCCTCACAAGGAGCTTATTGTTCCTGGGCAACCTGAATGAAGCTGCTAGCTTGTGATGAGTAGCTAGGACAATATTGTGTGACGAGACGCCTCTGGCTCCATTTTTCTCTCTGCAGCTCACACAATCTTGCCAATGCAATTTCTCGTTCAGAAGTCCTGACACCACTACCAAATGGCAGCCAGAATTAAAAAAATGTAGCTCGCCTGTTAAAATTCACCCGGCTGACTGCACAGGCAGCAGGTTGGGGAAGTGACTGCTCCCCTCTGAACTGGGGGGAGATCACAGTTGGACACGGTGCCTAGTTTTGGCACCCTAATGCAAAAGAGAGGCTGAAAAATGGGAGTTCAGTAAAGAGCCACTGAGATGGTTAGTGGGTTGGAGCACTTGATGTGGAAGGAGAGGCTGAGGGAGCAGGGCTTGTTCAGCCTAGGGAAGGCTAAGTTAGGGGAAATGGGGGAATATAATCACTCTCTTCAATTTTATCATGGGGGATCTTAGAGAAAATGGAGTCAGATCCTTCCAGAAATTCCAGTCAGGCCTAAAGGGGAAAAAAAAAAAAAAAAAAAGGTGACAGTGAGAGTGGCTGAACACTGCAATGGGTCCAGAGTGGCTGTGGAAGCAGGTAGGGCCCTGAAAAACACACTGGCTAACTATGCTTGTCCTGTTTTGAGCAGGAAGGCAGAGAAGAGACCTCCAGAGGCTCCTTCCAACTGAAATTAGCCATTGATTCTGGGATTAGCACGGCTGTGTGTTCCCCAGCACCGAGACCCGTCTCTGCACAGACAGGCAGCTTCTTGTAGTGACTACTGCTTTCAAGTTCCAAGCACCTTCCGGGCAAAGAACACCCAAGATCTCATCTACCCAGAACACAGGATGGTCCTGATCACGTTCAACAACACTACACAGAGATCCAAACACCTTTCCTGCATTGGGATTCCTTCCAAATTTCTGTCAGGCAGCCCCTGAGGAAAGTAATTCATCTTCCCCTGATGAAGTCATCATGTCTCCAAAATCTGCTCATACTGCCACCGATGAGAGAAGGTACATAGCAAAGGTAACGAACAAACTCTGCTTTCAAAGTCAGATCTGAGTATTTTCAAAAAATATTAAGCAAGAGGTTGAGAAATTTTTTTAAGCACAGCATTGGACATCTTTCAGGCAATCTTCACCCAGCTCACAGAGCCACATAGCAGATAAACTGTCTGCTGGCAACGGCTCCACTTCGCAGGGCACATGACACTTCCTACCGCAGAGATGAAAGGCTCTGCACACAACATGTCACTGCAGTGAATCTGACACGAACATTTCCAGATTTCCCTCCTGTAGATGACCAGAACAGGGGTATCAATGTTTCTTGGCTGAAGAAGGCACAAGCCCAGACAGAAATTGAGGTTTAATGGAGAAGGTGTAATACCCTACAACAACATTGCTCCTAACCGCCCAAGTGAACTGTCAGGCACACAGTCCCCCAGCTGCTTCAGGACACAGGGGGATTTAGTAGAGGGCACCACGACACATCTGTAAGGTGCCAAAGCTCAGCTCCGACACTGAATCACATTACCTGCCAGCCACAAACACAGCTACCTAAATGCTGTCCTGAAAAATCGGCTTTTACTGTCTGATTAGTTACCGCTGCTGCGCTTGCAAGACAGCATTAGCAAGGGGACCCCATCCCTCCACTCCGTCACTGTGAATTTCAGACAAATCTCCCGGAGGGAAGGCAGGTGTTGGAACAGTCAGCCAGTGCCACTTGTCTTTGGAGTCGCAGATGAGTCTGTGGTCTTGTTTAGCAGTGTAGGTGTAGCCTGACACTTTGGGGATGTTCCCAGTGGGAAGATCAGAATTTTTCTTTCTGTTTTAACTTACAATTAACTCAATTTCCTTAACTACATTCCATAACAACTCCAGGAATGCTGATATACAAAATCAGGGTGCATTCACCTTGTTCTCCCCTCCACTGCTTGTTCAGGGAATGTCATAGCTGTAAGTAATGAGCTATACAGTCAGGCTAACCCTATTACAATAACCTTTGTTTGAAGAGAGTAATAATTGCATGCCATCCATAAGAAACCAAAAATGCAATTCCTTAACAAAGAGTCTAAGGTAACTTTACCCAATTTGCTTTTTAAGATATAATTTCTTTTTCCTTCACTTCAGTGTGAAGTCTGTCCCGAGGGTCTGTGCTTCTCCCTGAAATCCCTTTCTCACAATCACTGCAGAGACGTCTTCTGAATTCTAACCTAATTCTAACCCAGAGTTGCTGAATATTATTCATCCCAGGGATCAGCAAAGGACCAAGGACTTCTGTTCTGAATACATAAGTCACACAGTTTTTATATTCTTCCACATTTCTCACACCTCTTGGTCCCACAATGGCAGGCTGGAGATATTTTCTGGGTACATTCCAGCACTTGGCAAGGCGGAAGATGAATGAGGATGGGGAAATCGGCCAAACTCTTTCAGAGCATAAAGTAGTATGTTACTTATCACAACAGATGCTTTGTCTAAGTCCAGTAACGCAGCACGCTGAAGACAAACTGGCAACCCTTATCTTTTGAAGTAGCATCTATCTACCCGCCTTTTGTCATTATGTCACACACACATGAATTAAGTGTCTCTGTGGCAAATGGCAAATTGTGCTCTCTGGTTTAAGAAAGTGAAGGTTCCCATCACACACAGCACATCAGGTGACCTGCATTGCTACTGAGGTTCACTGAGCCTGGTCCTCATATGACCCAACAGCATCCCTCTGGTCTCTCAAGCCTAAGAAGGTTCATACAACTGCCAAGCACTTTCATAAACTTTCTACAAAAGTCACCATTACATAATTCTATTTTGGTTTGGTTCTTGAAGCATGGAAACCTGCACGAGGAAAATATGTTTTCTGTTACGCCACCAGGCTTCCTGAAGCATTACTATCAAACGTTGTTTATTCCAAAATCCAACTCAGCAGAAGCATATGACATCCACTCATCCTGCAAGATCTGTCTGCAGGAACTCCACTCCAGCTGGAAAAGCACAGTGAGGGACCGCAGTGACAGCCCATGCTGCCAGAGTGCGACAGTATTGCAGGGACAGGGACAGAAAATGAGAGCACTACTTCACTACAGGGCTGCGAGAGCTGCGGACGTGTAAAGAGGAATGAAACTACTGTCACTGTGTCTCCACCGCTGCTGTGAAATAAACCTGCAGGATTACCCTTCATCACTGTGTCAGCATGTACATGAGCTGAAGCCACCACGACGCCTTCCCATTTGTTTTGGAGAGCCCTAATATTAACCCTAACAAGCTAACCCAGTATACAATTAACCCAACCAATCACTCAATTAAATGTTCCCATACCCAGTCATATACATAATGAGAATTCATAAGCTCCATCTTCCTTTCCAAAAAGACATGGAATTGTAGCACATTTAGTCCCCAGTGGGGCGGGAGAATTTGGTGCCCGGGCCCACCCTGTGTCAGCTCGGCATGGCTGATGCAGACATTTCAGGAGGAAAGATCTGCAGATGGGGGAAGAGCCTCAGAAACCTCTTTCTTGTTCTCTCCCTACTCTGTCCTCCCTACGCAGGTCAAATTCCAAGTTACGAGGCCAAGTAACAAAGCAGGAATCTCCTGTTACTCAGTCCTGGCTCTGGACGTATTTTAAGAGCCTTCTATATGGGTCCACCTATACCAGGATGCATTGTTGCTCTGCCTGCACATAGTCCTGATGCATGGCAATTCCCTTCAGAACTGCTGCACATTTCTTGTGTGAAAGATTAGGCATCAAAGAGCCCAGGTCCTCCGCTGTACCACGGCCTTTGCTAAAGGGCCTGTAAACTCTGAGGTAGAATTAACTTAAACCCTCCTGTGTTCACTGCCAAAGAACAGAAGATGCAAGCTAATTTCTTTGTTGTCTTTTTAACCCAGCCCAGCGTTAAAAGCATCACTGACATCAGACTTCTTCAGTCCCTTCTAAGCAGGTTTGCAAGAGCTCATGACCTGCCTTTGAGAGCCCTTCTCCAGGCCATGCTGGAACTCCTCAGTGATGCTCACCATGGGTGGTTTCATTCACCTTCCTGAGCCTCGCCGTGCCTTGCATGCTCACCTAGCGCTCTCCCCGGCTCCGCTATGCTTATGGGTCGGTTCCAGCCCAGGCTTGCTTCAGAATAGTTAGGAACTGGGGTTTAGGTTCTTTTCTCTCCCAGACGTGCTAATATGGCATTCCTAGCAGGGGACATTTTTCTATTTACTGAACTCTTCAAACTGAATAAACAAAAATCTTGATGATGGAAATGTGTTCAGGAGCACTAACTCTTCCCATCAGCAGCCTATGAAAAATAGATGCCCACAGCAAAAACATGGGTTACCACTTATTTCTGTTTTACCATGCACAAACCTTATCTGGCCTGCAGCCAAAGCAATCGTAAGTATCTTTGCATGATCTTCACCAAAAGCAAAGCTTGTCAGTAGAGTTTTCTCTCCTTTAATCTCTTTTGGTACATTAGACTCCTGGTGTTATTTGTTCTAAATGAGAAATGCTTGAGAGGGTTGACTGAATGAACTCTGAAATTCACACCCTGGCAAATTGGACTGATTTCCTAAATCCATAATTACAACATTCCTCAGATATACATTCTTTCAGAGCGAACAAGGGAAGATTAGTTTCCTGTTTCTTCCCATTTACATGACTTCTCCATCAAGAGGAACTTTTTTTGTTTCTAAACAATCCACTGTTTATGTGGTTCTCTTCTTGGCAGGGAACTGGTGAACTAATCTTGCCTACAGTATAATACAGCTAAACTATCAATTGCAACTAGCCTGACCATCTTTGTGCAGCTGATTTGCACAGGCCTTTAGAATCCAATATCTGTTTGTGGAAACACTCAGACAGGTACTGATCAATTACAGGCTTTCAAAATAATCTGGGATGATTACTGAATGACCGGATAGTTTTACTGCTGGCTGGATGAGAACATGAGTGGATCTGTGTGTGTGTGTGAATATGTACAAGGCTTAAGGCTCTAGTAAAACTGGGCAGATGTAGCCCCCTACATCTGCACATCCCCAGGCACGCAGAAGCTACCACTGGGCAAGAGTATTGCCTGCTCTCATGCCACAGAGCTGCAAGTAAGAGCTGTCTCCCACATGCAAACGGAATATGTGCAGAGCCCTGCTGACGACCTATTTGCTTCCCACTTTCAAAAAAGCAGTGAACACATCCTCTCCTTCTGTGCTAGCCAGCAAGCTGTGCCCATTCTTCTCTCTGCCTCTCCCCATTTATGCTGGACAGACCAATGTCAGTGCTCTTGACAGGGCTTCCTTTGTCTTAGAGCAAAAGGAATGTGAAGATTTGCTTGTTTTCAGTGGGGCTGTCCCCATTTTTACTTTGTCACACATCTTTTACAATCCTACAGCTGATGCAGTTTGGAGTCAGTGACAGGTAGCCTGGCAAGTACTGTATTAAGACGCCTGATGTAGCTTTTAAGGAGCTTCCTAGATTGTTTCCTACTCCTAAGATGCTTCTCCCATCTGTCTGATTTAAACACACAGCCATGGCACATGGGTTTAGTCTAACTGCTTGCTGATGCTCCTAACTCTTTAATCTAATACTGACCTCTCAACCTACAGCCATAAGCCAATTAGCCTCTTTTTTTATACCATACCAAATCTCTTTCTGATGAAGCTGTACTTTCGAATGAATGCATCCTAGTGTCAGAAATGCAATTACACTGCTTAGCAGCAAGCTCGTCCTGTCTGGTTGCAGGGGTTTAAGGTCAGAAAGCATCTCTAACTTACCAAAACAATTTAAAGGAGATTTTTTTTCCCCCAGTGTGTTCTCTCCAGTTTCCTTTCTTCACTCTCCGCTACTTAGTATGTGTGCACATAAAGGCTGTTTGGCCACAACTTTTAAAATGGGTCCTGAGCTTTCAAAACAATTACTTGCCAATACCTCACTGAAGCAGAAGACACACCCAGCTCCTATAAGCTTCTGCGGAATCCCCAGAGTTTGGCCCTGTAGATCCACACTTAAATAAATGTGAGCTGACTTTCCAAAGTTACTGAGAAGTTGTCTTCCATCACCCCAGAGAAATTCTTGGCTGATTATTTAAAATGTTTTCGACATCTTGACAATTTGGTAGATAGTACAGAAAACAACAGTTTTTCTTAGCTTCTTTGTCCCTACTGTAAAATTCCACCAGAATTCATTATGACATTTGTGCTTAACCATGATTTATTTATCTAGAAAAGGCTGGACTTGTTATAAATAAAACTACCATAATTATCAGTAGGCACACCAGCCCTCCAGGTCTTACAGAAAGTAATCCTCTTTGAGCTATGCAGGAGGTACATGGAGGTATTTACATTTAGGTGTATATATCATCCTTTAATAGACTTTTCTTTAGGTAGTAAGGCATGGAACACACCGCACGCTTAGCTTTTCCCATGTATGTCTCCCACAACAGCTGTGGGTTTTTTAAATGAGAAGTTCCTATTTCTTTTAGACCAACAGTGCTAATTTCATTAGTACAGATGCATATCTATCCCGAAAGCAGAATGTAACTGAAGAATTATGTTCTGCTTTTCCTGAGACAGTCACAGATGTGCCTGTTTTCTGCACTGGCCCTATTAGTAAGTCCTTTTGCTTTGCAATTCTGATGTTATTTCAGCTATCAATAAATATATGACACCATTTACAAACTGAACTGAAAAACAGAAGGAAATCTATACTTTGCCTGCTACTTTTATTGTCCAGTTTTTCCATGGTTTAATATTCCCTTAGGTACAGTATACTTTTGCATCACACTGTGGCTGTATGTTCTCCCCAGAGACCTCCAGTGAGAATAGTAAATCTAAAGAAAAAGGCATGGGGCAAAAGCAGAGGGATTGCCAAAACACACCCACCCCCACTGAGTTCCTGGGCAGTCCCTGAGCAGGGGACAAAACACAGGAAGGGGAATGAAAAGAGCAACAAGTGGAGACTGGGGGAAGAAAGACTGCCAGTTCCCAACCAACATAAAGCAATTCCCTCAGTCCTGGTTTCACAAGACAGATACCAGATCTTAAGCATGTCACTGGTCCAGGTCTAAATGCCATCTATTTTGCAAAAGGGAAATGGAAAGAAAAAGAAATCTTCGCTTTTTTTTAAGCGGCAGCTGTTAGGAAGCTGCTTAAAGTTGTGAAAAGATAAATGCAATTCTTTTTGCAGAGAGCTGAACAGGCACACTGCAGAGCCAAGGAGTAGCTCCTGCGTATTTACATACACCCCCCCCTATTCGGAGCTCCCCAGGCTCAAGTGGGACAGGTCCTCACCTCAAGCACCCTGTTGCAGCAACACTGGTAGAACCATGACAATTTATTTCAGCTGATGATTCCTCCCAGAGATCTTTAAGGCCAGAAGGAACAAAGACAGTCACCCACTGGTTCTAATTTCCTGCTAAAAAAGAGGCCATAAATACTAGCAAGGGACTCCATGCAATGGCTGGTTAAACTAGTTTTGGTTTCTACCTTCCAGGAAAACAGACAGTCTAGATTTGACATCTGAGTGATGAAATCCATTATACCCCTGAATAAACAGTTCACTCAAACATGGAGCGAAAGATAATTTGATATGCAGACTTATACTGAAAGACATGTCGTTTGTTAATCACCTCCTGAATATCATTCCCGTTTGCATTGCACAGATTGCTTAATTCCCTACAGATATTAAGTTCCTTACACTGTAGAGATGTTGCTGTACTCAAAACAATCTTGAATCAATTTAGAAGTCTGCCTAAACTCAGGAGTCCTAGGGAAGGACACAAGATGTGGAGATTTGCAAAGCAGCCTTTTTGACCTCCTGTCCTTATTAAAGCTCCCCAGAGCAGGAATACTGGCCAGGTGTTATGGCCACAAAAACTTTTAAAAAATAATTGCATGCTGCCCAAATTCCCCTTAAAAATTACCTCCTTGAGCATTAGAGCAGTTGCATTTTATTCCAGAGGTAGTTACAGTTTAATTGAGGTCAAAATGGTCCTGTACAGAAAAAGTGCATTAAAATTTTGGCACCAGTCACCGAGGATGTTTGCCATTTAGAAATTAATTGGTTAAAGAAATAAGATTACCTCAACTCCTTACTGTAGTGTAAGATAATTTACACCTATTAAGGACCAGGAATAGTCAAAGTTTTCCAAATGTATTACACATAAAGGAGGGCACTTTTATGTCTTCTGTTTGGGCACATTTCTGAGTATTATCAGAATATTAGGCATAAGCAGCCTAAAATTTCAGTGGAACTAAAGTTATATGTTTGCTGCGGATTACTAGCATCTCACTCCTGTTCTCCCAGAGAATGAACTGGCACAGGGTTTGCTTTTCATGGTCAGGCATTTTAAAATCACTAAGTTATCTCATTGTCACAGCTGGAGAAGGAGGGACCAGCCGCTGTCTCTCCCAGCGCTGAACACGGTGAACAGCTGGCTCCAGGGCTCACCCGCTCCATTCTCACGCAGGACCAGAGCAGACGGAATAGCTGCAAAACAGGGGCCTGAAAAAACCAAGGACCACTTTCCTGATTGTGGTATCCCCTTCTCTCAATCGGCACACACCAAAACGAAGGTCAGAGTGGTTCCAAGCACTAGCTGTCAAGAGGGCTGACTGATGAGGCACAGCTCACTATGAGTGCCCAACGAACAAGTAACGTCTTTTCAAACACCAGAGCTGCTTCTGAGCATTAGTTTTGTAAGGGTTTAAGATCCTTACACTTGAGAAACCAAGGGACAGTTTCCCTCGTGCAAACACTGGCACAGAAAGTTTTCTGTTATAGCAACAAAAGGCCCTTTGACTCAAGGTCAGGAAAGCAAAGTACCACTTCCCCCACTTTAGCGTCCCAGACACCTTGCGGAACAGGCAATTCTAAAACGGGTAGTCCTAAATAAACCAACCGGTTTTAACACTGCCCAGCACTTACTGTAGTTATTGCCCCAAATGAAGGGCTACATTGCTGTGCACCATCATCCTGTCCTGCTCCATGGGAGAAGGAATTTCATGGCAGCAAGTTGAAATAAACATACATACACTTCTTGGGCCAAAGTACCCTGAGATAACATTTTAAACTACACCAACTGGTTAGCTCTGCTGCGGTCAAACTACTCCCTGCAGAAATACTCTGGACGATAGAATCATGGAGCAATGTGTGCCTTCTGGGCTCTAACTGTTCAGAGATACCCATCATATTCCACCATTCTCCCTGCACAAACACCCCAGCCTCTCCTTGTCAGCCTGAGACCATCTCCCGTGGATGCCACTGGGGCCTCACAGGTTCCCGGGCATGGACAAACACGGCTCCCACGTGGGACAGGTCAGACCTGTGGGTGACTCCTCACAAAACACTAACCAACCAAGCTGAGTCTAGAGGGGCACAACTGCAAGATCACCCCAAAACACCAGTGAGAACACTGCACAGTAAAAGCGGTGCAGCAAAACACCAGACCCTCCTAATCCCAAGACCTCTGTTAAACTGGGAGAAATACAGGTCGCCAAAACACAGGCATCTGGCACTACTGATATGTCCTCGGGCTCCAGCTGCCACCCAAGACGGGAATACTCCCCGGTAGATCCCACCCATGTCATATTGATAACTTCATGCCAGTGTCTCAGATACTACCTGACATCTAAAACACTGGCAGAGGTGACGTTTGCAATCAGAGTTGCTTCCCTACTATGTCCCTCATAGATATTGTTCTAGGTGTGTTCATTTTTTGAAAGCTTGGCAGATGGTTGAAAAATGTCATGCCTGCTTTTAGTTTCAACAGGATTTTGTCCTGCAGAATTTCCAGGGAAACATCAGCACTCCATAAGCCCCTCTTGCTGCTGGCCAAGTGCTCTCTGCAGTCCCTGCAGGACGACCCTTCCTGAACACTTCTGATGAGTGTCCTATGTTGGCTGTTCTGTGGTTGTTTGACCCAATTCTACTGTCTTTACGCAGCTGATTAAAGCTATTAAAATGATTAAGTATGCAAAAATGGAAGCAGAAGGCCACAGAGCCAAGCAGACAATTGTTTCATGCACTACCTCTTTTTCTCCTATCTACCATCAATATCCTACACGCCTTCCCCTCTGCTTGTGAAGACAGGCACTCTTCTGTGTGTTTCCATGCAGCTCAGAATCAGTTAGGCAAGCTAATGAATAGCAATGCAGCTGGCACTGGCACTGTGCAAGAAGAGTACTCTTCCCCCCTTCTGCCCTCCAGGTATCTCTGCCTGGCGAAGATGATACAAACGGTAGCTCTCCTGAGCTAGCCATGCTTGCCAACAGGCAGTTGTGAGGAGGGCAGATTCCCCAGGGTACGAAGCCATTTTGATCCCATTGCTTTCCCTCCTGCCTCCTCTGCCTGCCATCCCTGCCTGCGCAGCCACAGCCCGGACAGCAGATCCGCAGTTCGGGCGCTGGCAGGTGGAGGGGGCAAAACCAGTTTGCCACAGGGCTGGAAACAGGTTCTGTTGGCCCCACAGTTAACTACTGAGTTTCTACCTTTTGTAGAAGCAGTCAGGATCACACCTCCAATTCATCCCACAGGGCAGGAACAGGAAAATTCTGTACTTGTACTGCTCAGGGTGAACAAAAAGAAATACCAGCCCAGAGACATGTGTCACCCACCATACTCAATGTGACACAGGCAGCACCGATGAACGCGGAAAGGCACTCCTTTCACCGAGGCTCTCGATATCTTTATTATTTAAGTCCTTTGTTATGGCTGCAGCACAGAATTAAACAAAAATGGAGACTTTCAACTTCTTTGGACGTAAAATTGAAAAAATCATCCCAAAATCCTGAGTTTGCCACTGTGGAGTCTTTGGGGAGTTCTGGTTCCCATTGCCCCAGGCAACCCAGAGGCCTCACTGCATCCCACCCTCCGCCTCCTGCCCACCCTCTGCCTCCTGCCCAGCACGACATGTCTGTAGTATTGCACTGCCATGCACAGCTCAGGAGATACAAGTTGTCTGTCAGCCTGACCTAAACATACAGCACAAACGACAACTCTCTCCAGCTCCACGGGGAACCTAACTGGATCTTTTGGTCAAAACGTGTCAGGCCACAGGTGAAGCTCCACGTAGAAAGTTGAACCTTTCCTCACGTAAAGCTCAATCTTTCAAAAGCAATGAAGTCCTGGACAACCTCAGTTTTTGCACTGAAGAAAACTCCTTGCTCAGAGATTCCTCCTTTGTAACCTTTCTGTTGCTCAGTGCAGCTGCGCTGCCAGCAGCGTGAAGCAGAAGCCTACCTGCAAATGAGACTATTTCAGTTTCCTCCAGATGCCTGGGTACAGATTCTGATTGCTTTAAAGTGGTGCCAAAGGCAGTAATCTCTGATCTTTAAGAGTTAGGACTGATAACAGGCAAGTTTAAGCACTACTCATGTGATAATTACATAGTTGTCAAAAATATATAAGTTGGCAGCAGGCAAGAAATACAGTTTGGAATACTTTGGGAAAGCAAAGACAACCTTCTGACATAGTCCATCATGCAGTTGAGCTCTGTGTGCTTCTCTGGGGAGCCGTCTTAGCAGGCACCAAACAAGCACTTTTCAGAAATCATCCACTCCAAGCCTCCTGTCATTGGCATGATCTGCCATTGTGTATGTTAACCGGGAGGTTTTTCCCACTATCCCTCATAGCATCAACAGAAACTCCTTCCCTGCATACATCAAAGTTCATCCAGAAGTTGTGACAAAGATGTCTGCTACAATTTCGTGGCTAATACTGCAGGTCTTGGTCCAGCAAGGCACCAGCACTTGTGCTGACCTTCAAGCTTGTGAGAATGAAAGGGAACCCTGAAAAGTTCTTTCACTGGAGAAGATCACTGAGATCACGAGACAAGACCCTTTCCTTTCCTCACAGAGTCTGGCCTCTTGCATGGGAATGATGAACTGCACACAAAAGTGGAATATTCACCACCAAACACCCAGTAGGTTAACAGTTGCCATGAAGTGCTGCTGGGCATTTTATCAATGACCTCTGTCTTACAAAACACATCCTCATGCCTTTGGAATTGTTCTTTTTCCGGCTGACCCATGAAAGAGAAGAAACATCTCATGTTAAAACTTCAGACATTTCACTGGTGTGTACAGACAGGGCCTGAGATCTCACATGCATGAGATCATTAGTCACCAGACTGGCCTGTTAACACCCAGAGGCCCACACTAACCATTACAATGGATTTTCAAAGGAAAACTCAAGCTAATGGTCAGAAATCCTTAATGGCTGCAGAATTCCAACTGAGAGAAGTTACAGAAAAGGAGCAAATACTCACCATGAGGTTGCAATTCAATAGGGATATCATGGACATGAATAATCACTAATGGTTTATCACCATAGAATTTCTAATTATTTCAGTGTCACATATGGACTTACTGTAGTGTCAGGCCAAAACACGGTTGCCTGAACTCTCCTGTTTATACACCAAGGAAAAAAAATACTGCTACCCTTCTTCCTGTGTTATTAAAATTCCTTGTGTCTTGCAGCACAAGCATAGAAGTCACAGTATCTCCCAGTCACCTAATAAACATGTTGAAAATGGTCATAGTGGAGGATGCTGAGAGGATCTAACATTTGTCATGATTTACTCACACTGTGTTAGTTGCCTGAACTCTCTTTCCCCCGTCCTTGTAATTAATTAACAAATATTTGTAGTGTTCACTTATGTCCATGAAAGTAAAAGAATGTACTTGATAATCATATTTACATGCTCCAGCCAAACTAGAGCATTTTTAAAGACATAACAGGAATGAAAACAAACTTTCTTCCTTGTTCTTCTCTGCACGTACAATCTTGCTATATGCTTACAAAGTTGTGAGAAATTGCAAAATTGTAGTGGTAGGACTACAGTATCCAGAGCTGGATATTCTGAATATCTTACAATAATCTCCAAGCAAATAACCCTGAGAAAATGGGAGAGGAAAATCCATACTCACCTGAACATGATCCGTCCAATTCTCCTGAGTCATGGTTTTCTGAAAAGACAAAATTGCTTCTGAGCCGTCTTAGAAAAGGGAGAATGCTACATACAGCAGGCTGAAATTTAACACACCGTCTTACACACTGGCATCAACTGTGATTGAGGAATGCACTCTGGAGCACATGGGAAACCTCTGCTTCTCATGTGTCACCAGCCAGGGCATGGCAAAAAACCACAGCTTAGATGAAGCAACTCGGAAAATGGACACACTACAGCACATAAGACAAAAAAAATTCACGTGCAGTCAAAGTACACAGGCAATGGCAGGCCCTTACCCAGCCCAACTCTCATTATTACCCGGAGCTGGGTCCTGGGCTCATTTACAGAAAACTGATCACCTTAACACCACTCTGCAAAGTGCAGCAGCATTTCTGAATGCCTCACAGCTCACGTGGTGCTCTTGCAATGACAGACGACGCTGAGCAAAGCTGGAACCGGCCGTGGTCTGGTGGGATGCATGGCATTGCTGTCCCCTTTACCTCAGCCTGGCAGTATGTCCATATGTTCACCTCAACAGCTAGCCCAGTGGAGAGCCATCCCCACAGGCTATTTACTCGAAGTGATCTCAGGGATCATCTGCAAGGCTGAGCCTTCAGAATATAAAATATAATTAAAAAGAAAAGAATATAAAAATACAAACTTTTCTCAACAACTAAGTAATGAAAAATCCTCTGGAATCACAAGGTCTGGGAAAGGAACTGGTAAGTTAATATCCCCATTCCAATGTAGTTCTGAGCCAGTCTTGGGGAGAAACTCGGGATGGGATCTACTCTCCGCTCTGCCAAGAACACAGGCTGCATGAGACTGATCAGCCACCGTGGCCTGAACCTCACCCCCACTTCTGGCAGAGGTAACAACGATTACTAGTGCCACTTTTATGGAAAGGTACAAGAGCAAACAGGGAGTAAGGGCCTCAAAGAAAACATCCTTGAGATATACAAGCATGTAATCTAAATACTAGTGAGATAAAGGAGCCATTTAACCAGACCTCATACACAGCTGAGAATGGTAAACAGAGAACACCAAAGAGCTCTCAGAAGAAGGGTCTGTGTCCAGCAACAGCTGCCAAATGTACCTTAATGGAAGTAACTGGCCAGCTTGGATACTTTAAATCAAGCAAATACTCCAAAACAAAGGAAATGGAAGGCCAGAGAGAGCAGAACACCAGATCAAGAATCCATTCCACTCTGCTAAATAAATACATCTGGATAAGTGCTTTCTACTCCCTCACTGTGGATGATCAAGCTCTCTAGAACGATGTCATCCAACACTAAAGATCTGAGATGCAGGATGCTGAAAGGCTCGATCCTCCCCAGGTCTTCTTGGATCTGGCAGGCAGCAGAGACAGATCAGAGCCTTCACTGATGGACAAGGAGGTCCTGGAAGCAGAACTGGCAGTGCCAGAATGGTGTCACTGGATCACCACCACTCTGCCCCATCTTTGTGTTCAAAGGTCTGGGGGGTGGGAGATCAGAAAAAACACACGCATCTGCCTGCTGCTGTCAGAACATCAAACAGGTCCTCTTTTGAGCAAAAGAGCAGGCATTCTGGAAGAGGTGTCTCATTTCCTGAAAACTCTGACGACTGCATCAATAGTACTGTAGGAACATATGAACAACCTTTGTTAAAAATGCCTCTTGTATCTACAAGGAGTAAGTCTTCTATGAACTTCTATGAAACACCACTCCATGTTTGGCAAATACAGCATGATAATTCAAAATTTAAGAAACTGAAAGATATCGCTGTGATATTCAGCCTCTTGTGGTCCTTGTCCTTCACAGTCCAATTGATACACGTGGATACAAGAAGTGCACGTTGTTCCATCCAGAAGAGGAAGAACAAAAACTTACTCTCAGCTGGTACAACCTGTCTCCAAGCACAGGATAATGATGAATCCCAGACCATGATGAGAAGCACCAAGAAGAGAAATGTGCTCCCCTATGCAGTGTGCTCAAGAGCATCCAAAGGGCAGTGACTTGGCTCAATATACTCATGAGAGGGGAGGGGAAAATACAGTCAAGTAATTTTGAAGACAGTCAATCTCCAAGCTGCCACCTAGAAACCTGCTCCTTAGCAAGAATTAATGGCATTTCCTTATTTCTACAAGCCCCCAGTGCCAGGACAAGTACCAGCGGGAGACAGAATTTGGAGGCTGGATGAAAGTAAAGTTAGTTTAAAGAGTGATTCAGGACCTGAAAATACTTCCATTTTGCTCAGCAGAAACAAGGCTGTTTTAGCACAAAAAAGCTTCTGTGGCAGGTTGGGGCCATACCTATCAGAGCCAGGCCACAAGTACTAAAGCAAAGTGCCTACAAAGAACCCAGCAATGCAGGATGCCCAAAGCCTAGTGTTCTCAAAAAAACCCAACAACTCACCCCCAAACCAAAACCACCCAGAAACTCTATAGCCAGTATGGTCCTGCTTATTTGAGAGGGCTGAGACATGGAAAATATACTGACCCACCTACATGTGTCTCAGGACACTGCTGAGGATGCTGAAGGGAACACGCATCCAGCTCTGAGCAATCATGACACCAAGTCATTAGAATATGAATGGACACACAAACTATTCACTCACAGAAAAGAACAGGTGAAATGGCAGATCCAACGCATTGCTATACAATAATAATCACAACAAAAACTTGCTCATATACTATAAATACATTTCAGTCGTATCAATTGTGTTATTCAAAAGGTAGAATAGACAAAAAGCCTCATGCACACCCATGCCACACACAGAGAAACGTACCTCAACAAATCTCTTGTAAAAGAGGTAATTCAGAGTTCTCAAGTGCCGCTGATTTATGACATTAGGGCAGAGAGCTGAAAGAAGGAAAAAGGCAGATAAGTATACAACACAGCTGAACTTCCTTGAAGTTTTACTGTCTAGACAGTACGTTTTCCTTCCCCAGTATCAAACTTGGTGTGTGGAAGGCAGGATGCCATCACACTTGGAAAAATGATGGACAGACATACACATTATCAGCTTATCTAAAGTATAAACTGTTATTTACACTTTCAACCGTGATCAGCAATGCTAATCCTCAGTTCTGATATCTCTGGTTCTACCACCCTCGAATGATAAGATCCACTTGCTGGTTCAATATGCTTCTCAGTCAATGACTTCACACCTTTAATTAGGTAGCATCCTCACACAGACACCTCCTCCATTCTCTAGAGGCTGCATTCTTTTTGATTTAATTGAAACTTGCACTGTTAATTCATTGAAGCAGTTTTGAACATGTTAGGATATAAACTTGTGGCTAAAGTTTATTGGATAAAATATTTATCCACGAAAGAGACTCCATATCCATACAAACAGGGAGGTGACTATTGTTTTGCTGAGCTAGCAAGCAACAGTTGTTATTATTTTTATTACTATCACCTTCATTAGATATGCTTCATTAAAACTGAAAAAACCAAGATCTTCACATGGCATCTTGTTTTGCAATCCAGTGCAAAGAGAGATAAATGCAGAAGATAAAATACATTAACTAGGATTAGCATATGTATCTATCTGTCAGTTCTTGCTAGATGCTGGTATGCATGTACAGGGGAAGATTTAACCAAAGCCTGCACTGAGGTTTCAGTGTGAAAACCATCTCACTGGTAGTCAGCAGCAGTGGGACCAGCAATCAGAAACGGTAACAGAAAACAGTAAAGTGAAAATCCTCCACAGCCTCCCTTGGGTCAGCGGACACTGGGAGAAACTAGTGTTGCTGACTCAAAGGGCCTTGGAGCTCCGCACTCTCCATGCCCCACACATGGCATGCCCCAGGATTAAAACAGAGAACGAAGAAAGATCCCCCAATACCAGACCCTGGAATCAGAGGGACATGAATTGATGTGCCACTGGTTACTGCAGCTTCTCAGAGCCTCCTGAAGCATCGCATCATAACTTGAACATTTCCATCCCAAATAGAAATGTTCATAGCTGATATTTTTATGCTACTCTTCCACAGTGTGACAACATATCCTTGCCCTCAAAGGGTCTGAGAAAACGACTGCAATTATCATCAGCTCATGGAAAGCAACACTCTTTAAAAAAGGTAAGATCAACATAAAAATTAATAATATCACCACCTAGCTTAAAGACTTCAAAGCACTTCAGAAAGAAGCACAGCGTAACCACTCTAGGTCACAAAAAAGATCTATAGAACAGATTCTTTGAGCTTCTAGAGGAAATATCCAAAGCACAGAACTGGACAGAGGGATTTTAAATGCCCAGCCATCTGTGAGGGAAGCAGGACAGAAGAACACAGATGCACTGGAACATTTCTGAAGGAGCAAAGGGACTGAGTTTGAATCCAGTTTCCTATAGTTTATTAGAAAAAACAGAGAAGGACTAATCAAAAATGTGAGGATGAAAGGTACTCTAAGGAAAGGAAGAACAGCAAAATAAAAACAACAAAATGAATTTCAGTAAACTTAAAGAACCGGCAGGTAAGTTTTCATGTGAAAATACTTTATAAGGGGAAGAGAAGTTGGCAATGGAAAAATTGGAAGTGAAGGAAGAGACTTAACTGCTAAATCAGAAGCTTTTATTGATCTCTAACAAAAGATGGAAGTTAAGAGAACATGGAAATGGCATCCCACACATAGAAAAGAACAGCACAAACACATACAATCAGAAAGCCCAACGCAAAATGTGAGATGCATCTACCAAGAGCCATAAAGGCAACAGAAGTTACATACAGCCTCTGGAGGGAAAAAGCCCAAAGAAAACCCGACAAAAATCTAAGGCAAAGCTAGGGAAGAAGTGGCATAGGTTGTACAGCAGATGATAAACCTCCCACCTTGGAGGTCTTTAAGAACAGGTTCCACATTCCATGTCCATGAGATATGACAGAAGGGTCTCCTTTGGTCTGGGATGATGCAGCTGGTACTGTGGAGTCTTTGCCAACCTTTGCCCTGTGGTTTCATGACCTTGTATTTGTGGAAATCAAAGCACTTCAGGACAGAGCAACTTACTCAAGGTCAAGCACCTAGTTGAGTGGACAGGATCTGAACTCAGGTCTCCTGAGCCAAAACCAATGTTCCATTGGTCAGAACAAAAGACAACATCCTCAGCTGTTCAGAACAGGGCCCACCCTTCTATTCAGTGTTTGTATAAGGGGGTTTTGGGATCATGACTAGGCTGTGGAGTGCTAGTGGAACACAAATGGTGCAATACTTTGAAAGCACCTCTTTGGGCATGTTTTAACTCTTAACATGGCAGTTGCACCACAACAATACTTCATCTGAACTATATTTCACATCTGGGACTGACTCAGAAGCAAAAAATCGAGTCTGCTGTCAGCCGTTAGCAGAGAGTTAATGGCTATTAGCAACAGACAGGAAGTAAAAATCAAATCTGGTTGTCACGCAGGGCATGAAACCCACAATACACACTTATTCACTCATGCAACATCGGTCAGATGTGTCTGCTGGGGACATAGTGCAATGTATTTTTAGGTGTGGTGCACAGCTACCACTCCCAGGTGATACACGATGCCTCCTCAGCTGGGATGTCGACCCACTCTTCACACTGCACTAGGAGCTTCACTTCATTCACAACTGAGACTACTTCACCCTGTCCTGGAAGAACAGAAGGTCCCAGACAAACCTACTTTGTTTGGGGACAAAGTAAAGGAGCTTTTTTTAACTAAAATCAGGGTACCTGAAATGCTAGAGGCTTTTACTCTGGTATTGCTAAGGATTGCCATGGAATCTGATGAGAAGCAAGCTGTGCATTACCCTGTCATGTAGTATGAGCTTAGTCCCCAAGTGCGAATTAGTGGAGGGTAGGGCTGGATTCAAGAAAACCTCTTTCTATTGCAGTCTCAAAGATGCATTAGTGTCTCTCAGAAAATGCTCAGTGCCACTACAGTCAGGGTCAGCAGTCCTCAGAAAGGAAGGTGAAACAGCAGAAGCCCCAGACTAACCCTAGCCCTGAGCTACCTGCTAGCCTTGCTGCCTGGAGCAGGAGCTGACTGGCGGAAGAACAGAGAGCATAGCACAGGGTTTTGATCTGTGTCTAAAGGAAAAAATGCTCTGGTGTGGTCTTCAGACACGTGTCTGGATATGATGAATTCATGGTCAGAACTGCAAGGGTGGTGTCAGCTTTTCCAACTAAAAGCTTGGAGCTGCTGGCCAGCTTGTCTTGGTCTAGAGCAGACCATATTCTACTGTACTGTAGCAGACCAAAAATGCAGCTGAGAAGGTTAAGGGCCCCAGGAAGGACCCTGGCATCTTCAATCCCCTTCTCCTTCAGCACCCTGACTTAGCAGCCGCTGCAGCCTGAGGAATGGATGGCTCCCATCTGATGTCTTAAGTCCAGAGGTGGTTCTCAGTCACAGTGCTACAGAGAGATGTGTTGGGATTTAACACAGGAGCTAAAAAACTCTGAAGGAAAATCACCATGGAATTAGGGGAAACAACCCTTGTAAAGAAAGCACAAAGGAAAGGAACAACCTGCTCTAAGGAGGAAAAGGTAAAAACATTGGAAACCTCCTCTCAAGGGCATCCCTGTAGGGTTGTAAGTCACTCCTGCCTAACAGCACCTTTTGAAAGTGCCCAGTGCAGCCTCCACGAGTCCCTGCTGCAGCCCTCCCTGGTGACACCCCTGCGACGTGCTGGCCGAGCTGGGGAAGGCGGCGGGCGGCGGCGGCTCCGGGCGGCGGCGGCTCCGGGCGGCGGCGGTCCCGCTGAGCAGCCCTCGTCCGCCCTCTGCTGCCCCGCACACGCGCCCAGCGCCGGTCTGGGCTCGCAACAGCAGCTTCACACCACATTGAAATTAAAGGTTAAACCAAAGGATAAGCTGGTGATCAAAGGAAGGGAAACATTTCCCTTAGTTTATGCTAAGAGAACGTTTTAAAGACCACGGCAAAAGCATGTTCGTGGCAGTCAAGCCCGAAGGTGCTCAGCTAGTAACGCTGTCCCTGCTACTGGACAACGACAACCATCAACTGTGCACTGGTTACTGTCTCCCTTCTATCGACACCACTATCACCTGCTTTATTGTCATACAGGCACTAAGGCCCGGTGCACGAGGACAGCTGTACTTTTCAGCATGGTATCATTTCCACCTCACACCCAATGCATTTTTGATGACAAATGCCCCTGAACCACTGGTGCCCTGGCTGTGCAAAAACATGGCAAAAACCAGACGCAACTATTTCAAACCTAGCTGGGGCTGTTGCCTCATCTCTGAGAACTGCTCTGACTGAAACCTGCATTTGTAAATCTAAGTCATTCTCACAGGGTCTCCAAAGAGCATTAAGTAATTAGCCTGCAAAAGCTACAGGCTCGTTAAACCAGAGCATACTGACCCATGTGTGAGAAAAGACTCTATAAAACTCCATTTCCTCATCACATACCATCCCTGCCCAGCTTCCTCCTTCCCGAGTAAAGCTCATTAAATGGAATCCACACACAGTTTACTGGGACACCTTCGGGTCTCAGCAGAAAATCTTCCACTTACCATGCAGTATTTTGTGTGTTAGCAGGAATACTTGAATACAGTTCAAAAAAGAGGAGGTGGACTACTCTAAGACAACAGCTATTTTTTTTTCCCTTGAGGTCCCAGATCTTCTTTATATTGGGCCACCTCCTTTCTGGCTCTGCAGTTTAAGACTAGCAGTTCCAAGGAGCGTTCCCAATCTTAATGGCTGACCAACAACTAAGTCTTGCTTAGCAGACAGTGAAATTTATGTGAGTTGGATAAGTGTGAGCTCAGGTAGTGAAATATGAAAGTAGATTTGGAAGTGCTAGAACTGAGTCACATACAAGTTTGCTTTCTCATACCAAGAAACCCTGTCCTCCTCCAGCCTTTCTCACTGAAAGCCACTTCCCTCTGCTGCTGCTGCTCTCAGCCTCTTTCCGCGAGTAGGAGTCGTGAGTGAAGAGGAGATAGAAACCAGCAGAAGACTGCGTCATCAAACAAGCCCACGGTCAGGTTAGGTAACAAGAAGTGTGCGTTCTACCTCACTCCAAGATTTTGGTGGAGCTGCTCAGAACAAGAGAAATGGGGGGTGGGGGTGTTAACCTGTACGTTTTACTTGGCCTGCTCCCTTTCTGTACAGTCTTTCCTCACAGCCAGATTTGCTTCCACAAATGGAATGGAAAAAGAACACACAAAAATTAAGGGGAAGGGAGAGGAGAAAGGTGGGAAGAAAAGGAAAGCCATGTTATTCCAGCTGCCACCATTTCCCAATTCAGTACAAATAGGACCAGCACTAAGGCAGAAATTCCTCTGTAGGCATGCACCCCCTTCCAAAGCATCTTGAAGGAGACTAAGAGCAATTACATGGGATATTACATAAAAAATAAACACCTTCTTTCATAAACGGAACTATGAGAATCATCCAACACTGGTTTTAGCTGCCCCAACTCTGGCATCAGTTAAACCATGACACCCACACGTCTCTCACACCAATAGAGGGGGACAGCCCTCTCTAACCAGTGACTTATGTGGACTGTGGACACCGCAGTTTGCACAGGATAAACCACTCTCTGGAAGTGTAGGCAGGAATGGGATCTGTATCTACCTCAAGGAACCTCCTCAGCAGGGAATGTGTTGTGGAGTGTCAGCGATATCTGGCCATTATTATCAGCAGCTACAAGATCTGGGACACCAGGCCGAGGCACACACAGACAGACCTGGGACCAACAGCTACATGCTCCTCTCCTAGATTATTATTTTTTAATGTCTCGGGATTTTGCATGTGAACAGTTATCCCCTTTTCATAAGGAAAGGGGAGCAACTCAATTCTCTTTACAGATCATAAACGACAATACAGCCTACTGAATGATCAACCTTGTAAAGGAGGAAAAATTACTGAAGACTAGTCTCCCAAGAAAGTTTCAGATTTTACATAATCACCCCCCACGTGTCAGCTTTCACACCAATGTGCTAAGCTTAATTATATTTACGTATCCTCCAAAGAGGGTTTGTAAGGATCATCTTATTAACTTTTGAACCCCAGTCTGAAGATGTGAAGATTCATATGCAACACAGTGTTGGTGCCAGGAGTAATAAACCCACAATTTGTGGTTAGAAAACACTTTTCAGTCCAAGAAAAGAGAATTTAATGTCTTGGGCTGATGATGGAAAGCTCTGCAGGGTAATACCTAACGGTGCACCTAAAGGTGTCTGATGTAAGGTCCCAAAGAGAAGAAAAAAGATCAACAGTCTCCGTTAACAACCTAAGCAAAAGAAAGGAGATTTTGTTAGGTAAGTGGTAGTGAAGCAGATCTATTCAGTGATATAAAATGTGTAACTTCTGTCGAAAGACTGCAAGAGCCTTAAAATTCCCTACCACCAACTCTAGTTTATGCAAAGAATACAAAGGGCTGTGAGGCTCCTGCTTCCCAAGGGTTATCTCTTCCCAGCTGATGGACCCATAACTCAAGAAAACAGATCACCAGATGAATAATGACTTGCCTCTTATGTCAGTGGAATGGAGTCATAACTCAAAGTTGACCATCATGTGTTTATGTAGAGCCGTCCGGAGGTCAAGATTTATTCCATATCATGGAAGAAGCAGTCCATTAGTCACAGGCACTTCATTCTTTGACAGCACAAAGTGATAATTCCCATAACTTACCAGCTTTGTTTTTCAATACCATTAATTAAATCCTGAAACTCCCCATGATAAATTACAGCAGAGATTCCTTGCTGAACATGGAAGAAGACAAATTGACTTAATCTGTTCTTTATTGGTGAGATAACTCCACAATATGTTGCAATATCACATACCTGGATCTACGTTAAATCGGTCTAGGAGCCTGAAGACCAGCTTGCTTAGCATTTTGCGGTTAAATTTATCTGGTTTATACCTGGACAGGCCTTGATATTGTCTGTAAGCAAATAAACAAAATAATAAAAAAAAAAATCTGTGGAATTGCCTGAAGTATGTTTTCCAAGTAGTTGGGATTTAACAGTAGAGCTATTAGGGTTTGCTAGGTGTTGGTACGGACAGCCCCCTACCTTTCCCGCATTAGAGCAAAAAGCCAACAATACAACCACACAGATTTCCCAGTCAGTGACTGAAGCAAGGCCTGGGGCTTATTTTAAAGAAAGAGAAAGTGAGCAATTCCCTCCTGTCTTTTTTTCAGAAGAGTGCAACTATTGCATCTACACTCTGAGTTTGACTGTAGTGTTGGTTTTGTGATTGACAGGAGCTATTCTAGCGAGAGGCAATTTATAAATTAAAAACAAGTGACTATTTCATGAGCACATGAAGTTTAACCACTTGCATCTCTCGTTTTTCTGCCACTTCATCACAGTATTATCTTCCTGCAAAACCTGTACAACCGATACTGAAACTCACCCTTGTCTGCAGCAAAGCACGAGAGTCTGATTGCTACAACCTCTCCGAGGAAGCTTTGATATTGTTATATTGCTGAGATCTACTGCACAGGTTCATTTTGTGCTCCTCTCTCCTGGCAGGAACTGAGCATCTATCAACAGGAACGATACCTCTCTCTTATGGACTGAGGCATTTGAGAAGACTCTGGCACAGATACCAGTATTTTCCCTTTCTCAGCTGAAAAGTAAATATATTGCACTCCATTATGCTGAGAAACGATCCTACATAGACAACTAGAGAACATACTGTCCTCTGACAGCAAGTTGGCCCCAGCTGTTCAGAAAAGTCAACAAGCGTTTCTACCTTGTGATGTCTCCAATATTAAAACCAGGTTCACACCATGTATCCAGTATCTGCAAGAGCTTGCTCTGGAGCTCAGGATATTCTCCCACATAATCTTCCACCAAGTTAGTTTTATCTTGGATCAGCAGCGGTGTACACATCTGGGAGAAGAAATTACACTGAAAGCACTGTGCCCAGGCTTTGATCACCACGTTCTGCACGCCGAGCGCTGCAGCACACAGAAGGCATGGAAGAGGTCCATGACATCGCAGAGTGCAACCTGGCAGAGGTCTGTCCCATTCCCCGCTGCTCAGACACGGCGAGAAGTCACAAACCCCCTGCTTAATTTCACAACCCCCACGCTTAATCAACCAGAGCTGCCCGAGCAATGTGGCATTTTCAGCACCGATATAAGCAAAGCTGCAAAACAGTAAAAGCATTAAACTCCATCACAGTGATAACCATCTGTCAAGAACACAGCTAGAAATTTTTATAATGGGGGCTGCGGCTAGAGAAACAATCCAGTAAGCTGTGATACGGTCTAACAAAGTGCACTCCGTCAATTCCTAGAGGTAAAGGTACATCAGCAACGCAGCAGTTACTACTTGGGAACAAAGTAAAGCCTCAAGTGAAAGGCAGCACAACTTGGAGGGCCTTGATGGATCTCCTGCTTAACAAAAGGTGGATCTGATGACAGAGAAGCCTGAAGAGGAAATGACTCACCTTCTCCACATCTTGATCTGGCTGTAATTTTAGTTTAATACTCAGTATGGCTGCCTAGAAAAGACAAAAAAGGTTGTGTATTGAGAACAACACAGCAGATAAATGGGCATTATTCCAAAGTGAAGCATATATGCTAATACACACATTTTTAATGTGTTCATTACTTCTGTTTCTTTTTCATGTACAAACCATGTAACATTTGGCCACATACGTTCCACTTAGAAATGTACCAGGACATTCCTGGCAGAGTTGCATATTCCTGGAGCAAAAGTTAAAGCTCAAGCTGTTGGTCAGAATGAAAGTGCTTGGACACAACCAGCTAAGATGGCTATTTTCTATTAATGTAATTGTAAAAATCACCTGACCCACCACAGCCACCACCTTTCTGAGTTAACTTTATCCATCTTGCTGTGCCTTTTAAAATTTGTAAAATGGTTACATTTTGTGAAAGCAACTCAAGATTTAAAAGACCCTGAAATCAAGATGTCTTAGATTTTATAATTTCTGCATAGCTCCACAGCCCTGAAAGTGCTAAGGTTCACCACAATCAGAAAGATGGTAAGAAAGAACTGTATTTTCCCTTTTGTGATATCTACAAATCTTTGATAAGCCAAGACCTGCCACGTTCACAAATTAACTCCTAAGCAGTATCTTCTGCAGATGAGGAAACTCTGTGGTGGTGAACTGCAGTACTCAGGCTGCAAGAACTGGTTCAGCCACTCTTTCTCCTGTTCCAGCATGGTGATTACAGAAATGTATTAAGATTTAACTGTGCATTGCTTGGAAGGTATATAAACTAATTAGGATTTTAAGCAGTTAATAGTGTCTAATTTCTGCAGTGTGTGAGAATACTTGTATCTCAAATACAGAATAAGCATATAATGGCTTTCTTTAATATAGTATATTGTTCCAGTAAATAGAGTAGTAAGAGTGAGGAGCCTTCAAATGCAGTTATGTGTAAGTACTGATATAACTATAAACCAGGTAATGAGGCTGTTTTGCATGAAGTGTCCTTCATATATTACTTCGCTAAGTTTGGCTGTATTTTCCAAACCGGTTGTGAGCAGAGTTTGAAAACACAGTATCTCTGACCACACTGCAGCATACATATAACACTAAGCAACAGGCCAGAGTCCGCAATCAACTGAGTTCACCAATGCCTGTTCATTCAGATGAGGATAAAACCAGTATGTTACAGCTTAGAGGAAAAGCTTTTATCTTCAACATGTTTCTCTGCTATCTGTGATGGATTTTGCTCTGGGCGAAAGATCATGAAAATGGTGGATCTGTCAAAATAGTTCCATTCCAGAACCGAGTTATTTGCTAGAATATGTAAACAAACAGAACGCAGTAAAAGATGTGCATTCCTACAAGCAAATGCAAACCTCATTATTACACTTCACCTGCACGAAACCTTTATAGGAAAAATTAACCAGAAAAATAACCTAAGTGGGGGTAGAAGCACACCCTGGAACACGCTTTCTGTCATGTCTCTTAGCATCCAAATGACACTTCCACTTAACTCATCACTGGGAGCACATGTCCCACAGACCCAGCCAAGCAACACTGACAAAACCCAACAGCTCATCCGAGCATTGCTCATAGCAGAAGCCGTGGATTATGCTACCCTCTGAGAAATTCATCCATGTATTTCATTCACCGCATCAAAGTCTGCGTGTACGAAAGCAGACAGCCAACACACACCATGTACGTTCAATCTTAATGTCCAGAAAGAACAGTGGGAAAACTTGTTTGTTTGTTTTGGTTTAGGTTTGTTTTTTGGGGTTTAGGGTCTTTTTTGGAGGGAGAGTGTGGATTTGTTTTTTTAACACAAAAGGAACGCTGCATCACTGACAGTCCAGGCTTCATCCCAAAAAGAGAAAGCAACGTAAGAGCTGTAAGGAACTGCTTTTAGCACAGTGACTGTACGCTGCAGGCACTGAAGAGAAAGGCACATCATTACTTCTCAGCCCAGCTAAATCTTCAACCAACTCTCTCTCACGCCAGCCTTTGTAGCTATTCCAGTGTAGAGACTGATGTGCTGCCCTGCTCAAAGAGCAGCAAGTACCTTTTCTCTCAAATCATCAGATTAACATCACAAAGTTAAAGTAATTATTGAAAAGTAAAGTAATTATTCTCAACTTGTATCCAAGCTGAAGGTTGCTACTTCTGTTTTGCACCTGAAGAAGGGTCTCCAAAGCTTTGACAGCTGGCTTTATTTCCTCCCAGTTACCTTGGTTTGCTGAATTAAAAAAAAACCAACAAACCAACCACGAACAAAAACTTGCAATTGTCAAAATCTTGTTTCCCCATCAGATCTCATTAGTACCTTTTATGAAACAAGTAATCCGTTAGTTTTAACACACAAGCATACCCTGGTTTTCCTAATAGCTTTTTAATGTTCACATGCACGTTCAGATTAACCTAATTGCAGAACTGTTATCTAAATGACACAGTTTTATCTCCATCTCCACTAACCGTACAGGTGACTTAATCAGATGAAGATGTGCCGTGTCAGGTTAGGTTTTCCTCTTTTACTGGATGTATATCCTACCCTGTACCAACGCATGTCGAGCAAGGGATGCTCATTTAGCCGTAGCGTGGAAAGCCATCGCCTTCCAGACCCAGCCCACACCACTGCCACTGCTGCAGGCCAGGGCAACTTCAAGCAAATCACAGAACATTTTCACATCATACAGAAATATTTAACATTTTAACATCACCCAGCTAGGTGATGAGCAGTCAGACAAACTGCGCTACTGGCAGTCACTTGCCAGAGTGGGGAGCACGGTCAGCAGCGGGGCAGCAGCCTTGTCCGTGCACAAAGCTGGACGTGGAAGGAGACGCATGACCTGGGCCGTAGGAGCAAACAACCAGGCTGGATTGCAGGGTGTAGTTACATGGGCTGGCTGAATGGTGAGGACAACTGAGATAAAATCAGCATGTTTACAATAGGAATAATAAGAGAAGAGATATGAGTAACTGTAATAAAGATGAAAGTGTTTGGCAGCTGTGTCTGTGGTCTCAACTTAGAGCTATTTTAAGATTTTGTTTTGTTATTATCATGTTTTGAATTGTTTCACTCCACAACAAGTCTGTGTAAAACGACCCTATTTTTAACAGTCTGTTTATAGATAAGATCTCCAGAAAAGCAACATCTCATTCGCAGCCTCATTTCGTAGTTAAAAAACAAACCCGTTAATTAGGCAGACAGCATGCTGTAAGTGAAATGGCGAGAATCCCCCTCCCCACCCAAGAAACGTGCATTTCCCCATACACAGTGCTGCACTCCAAGCTGTGCTGGAACACCAGCCAGGGTAGCAGGCAGCTAGCAATCACGTTATCCCAACCACAGATCCTCAGACTGGGGTTGGATCAGCAGGACAACAAAAATCCTGAGCAGCAGGTACCTCCCCACTTTACCAGCTGAACAATAAGAGCGAAAAACCTCGCCACAACGCAGGAACTTGGAAAACCTCTGGTGAATGCTAACATACGGTCAGCTTATCAGGGTCTACTCACCCTCCCTCAAGCTATAAAGAGAACATGTTACAGTCCTGATGGGTGCTACAAGTAGCCTTTTCACAAAAATACATTTCAAACAGAGAGTTTCTAGCATGTAGTCTACTAACAGCAAAGAATCAGCATTATTGCTACAGAAGTATTTAACCTATACTGAAACCCTCCTGCCCCAGATCATAACAGAAATATGGGAAAGGTTGGCCCCTCTCTTGGCTCACATCCCCCAGGTGTATATGGGGCAGGCACATGATGAAGCCACTGCTTAGTACAGGCGAAAAGGTACGATAGCCTGATTCAAATCCCATCAGAGTTCCTGAGTCTTCTCATTGTCCGCAGGGAGCTTTGGGTCATTCTTGGATTTAATTATGGTGAAAGCAAAAATCATATTTCGACATTGTCTAATAGTTTTATTTCCCAGGGATAAACACCTAAAAATATAGCATAGGAGGGTTGGATGAGGCCAGGGAAGAATTCAAAGCTTGGCAGTACTCCATTAAATTCTATCTAAACAGTGTGTAGGTGCATTGACCATAGGATGGGGGAAGTTACCCAAATGACGCACTCAGGCCGCACCAGACCACTCTTCTAGTCATGTGATTGCAAAAACAAGAGTATGGGAAAATGGGGAGTGTTTGAAGTGAACACACAAGCCCAGAGCACCCTGCACCAATACCTGATCCTGTCTGCTTGTTTTGAAAGCAATTTGCTCTGCCTCATCTAAAAATGACTATTCTTTCCATATACAGTATGAAGTGCAGGAAGCCACACAAGATCTTATCTGCAAGGGCATGTGCATTTGGGTGGTGCCTACACTGACAATTTAGGCAATTTTCCCACGGTGGGGTTAGCATCAGAGGAATAACTTGCTGCTAGTAGCACTGCTTGGGGTGATGATGCAGGACAGACCCAAATGGTTTCTGATGACTCCTGCGTTACTTGGCTCTGCTGCAAGCAAGTTGGGACAACACAAAGGTAAATATGCCTGTGCCTGACCTAGCATAGTATTTCTGAACCAACAGTGAAGGAATTTCTGGAAACCCATAGAATAAACCAAACAACAGAACGAGACTTTGCAGAGGAGGATCCAAAGTCAACTCAAAGAACATCACAGTGTTCAAAGCCCAGATACATAATAATGGTAGAAATAACTGAGTAAAAGGCACACCACGTATTCATCACTGGGAACATCTGGTTTGTGTTTTGGAATCACTCCTTTCAAACCTGTGGCTAATCAGCTTTGCTCAGACTCTCAGAGTGCACCACTGCATAGTGTACGACATCAGGTTAAATGTTTAATTACTTCCTGCTGAAAGAGCATACAGTATACACAGCTGTTTTCAGGAAGATTTTCAAAAACGAGAAAAACATGAGATTTCCCAGGTCCACTTTCAAGACAGCACAAGCATATTTTATAAGGAGTGAGACTGTCAAAATGAAAAAGTGACAGGCTACCCATGTCTAAAGAGTTTGAGGTAGAGGGAGATAAGTAAAGGTTGGAATATGCATGTGCGCAGGTGAGGGGAAGAGGGAACCGAAACAAACACTTCCATGATTTGTCTTCCTCAGGTCACTCAAAGCAGTTTTAAACCTGGTTTAACTGGTCAGTGCATCTTCACAAAAAGGTGATTCTCTAGAGCACGGCCCAAATTTCCTGTGCACACAGGCCACCCACCTTCACCAGGTCTTCCAGATCCACACTCTCCGTATGGCTAGATCTGCTGCACATCCGCACCACTTCTCCAAGAGCCCGCTTGCTTGACGGATGCCCAGAAATGCTGACAGTAGGAGCAGAATACTACAATCTGAATTATTATTTCCTGGCAACACTCAAGCTCCTTCCCAACCACTTCACCAGACAGCTGCTCATAGCAGAGGCAGCTCTAGAAGACATGGTGTTTGGGAGCAGGCGGCAGAATGGTCCATGGCCTGCGGGTTGGCTACCTCTGCTCTGGAGTGACATGAACCTAGCAGGCAATGCGCCATTACAGCTGCCCTTCAGCAGTAGATTAAGTTAATAAGAAAACAGGGTTGAAACTCAAGAATATAATCATATTTACATGAGAAACACCCCCTGTAACACCTTCCTTGTTTTGCATAAATTATTATTTTTAATTTAAAAGAAACAAGGAAATTCAAATGCACACACTTTAAAATACAGTAAAAGTTGAATAAGCCTTTGTAATTAAGGTGGTGAATGGGGGAAAGAAGCAACATCAGAGACATTTTTACTGTCCAGAGAACAGCCCAAAAAAGTCAGAGTGAAAAATCCCAAAGCCATTCATGTGCTCAATCAATCTTAACCCTGATTCGTATTGACAGGTTTGCAAAAATACACCATGTGTACTCAAGCACCACGTGTGAAGTAGAACTACAAGCAGTAACATCTCTGAATCGTTGTTCAGCATATTACTACACTGAAAATTGAAGGTCATGTTGGTGATGGAACTGTGCATTTCTACACCTTAGTGTATCTGTATTCCTTTAAGCTTAATTCTTTGGTCAACCGTCCTTTCTGCTGAATTATCAAATTACTTCTGTAGAAGTATGTAATGCTGACAAAACCTTTGACTTCTCTGCCTACAGAGCTTTTTCTCTGGGTACTCCAACTTAGTTTATGACAAATTTTAACAACTGAAGTTCAGTAGATAATCAGCATTATCTTAATTGAAAGAGAAGCAGTAACTGAATCAAATATGTGGAGCCAACCTTCATCAATTGTAGAAATTAATGGATGAACCATTAGTAAAGAAAATACACACCGCTTTTGAAAACACAGAAATCTGGATGAACAACAACCAAAATAACTGTTAAAAATTAAATACTCTCTATCCCACTAATAGCTTAGTTCAATATTCTTGTTTAAGAACAAAACTGATGAAGGGGAGAAAAATGCCCCATGTCACTGATACAGAGAAGTTGGAGTGGGAGCTCTCTCAGGCCCAAGAATATTTCTGGTTGTCAGAGGCTAAAAAGATTATTTATTGTTTCCTTCCTAAACCCAACTCCACTGCCACCTGTTCAGAATTTACTATAAAGCTGTTAAACAAGACGAGAACTTTGATGCTGACTTTGAAAACAAGTTTCACTGTATCTGACCCGAGCAGCACTCACAACTGATCCAGAAGCAAAGGAATTTGATTTTTTTCTTTAAGCACAGCTATCTTTTTACCTTTATAAGCTGTTTAAAAAAATGTAAATAAAATAACTCAGTGGACAATAGAGGGCATTCATCGCACAGAAAGACAGCCGCCACCCTTAGACATGAAATATCGCAGCACATTAAGTCATGAGACCCCGCTAATCAAAGCTGACAGGGCCCTGAATGTGATTTCTGCTGAGACTTAGCGATATCATGGGGCACTGAAGCATGCACAGCCTGCCAGACTGCCCCTGTTCATGTGACAATGGCTTTTATTCCCAAAAGGGGCCTGAGAGTGACAAGAGTCCCCTTTGTCTTTAGGCTCCCGCATTCGCAGTGCAAGAGAGGTTCATTCAACCAGCCCCAGACACTCTTTGAAAGGCTGAAGTGTAACATAAGATGACCATGAAACACTAGCTTGCCTTCTGCCTACCCCTCATTCTTCTCAAGCACAGCCTGGCCTATTCAGGGCCTCTCAGAGACTCTCTCGCTCTGCATTACCCCTGGTCTGCTGAATCCCCGCATTGTCCGGCCCCACCAGCAGCCATCGCCCTTCCCACAAAGCCGTCCACCCCGCAGCCCGACCAGGCTCCACCACGACTAGGACAGCCCAGGTTGAGGGCGGTGTGGAGCCACGGCCCACGGCTCCATGGCTTCAGAGGGCTTCTGAGAATGGCACAAAGTCACCACGTTTCACCTGGAACTACCTGAGCGGGAACCTTAAACCCTGCTGTCTCTTCACGCCACGTGGGCCATGAGGAGCAGGCCCAGAGCCCCGCACAGCTCCGCAGCGCCCTGCAAGGCCCCTTTGCCACAATCCTCCAGCACCTGCCAACTCCGCTCACAAAAGAGCGCACAAAAACTCCAAACAGGCCAGACGCCTCAAAAACCCACTGACACGTCCCTGCTTTTCTCTGTAACTCTGACTGTATCAGCTCACTTCTCTGCATCACAAGCACCAGTGCCATCCGCTGGCTATGGCTCCAGTCAGGCACCTCCTCACCACAGCTCCTACTCTATGCTGCTAAATCAGAATAAAGTTACCTCCACCTGCGCCATCTTCCAAACCCTCCACGGCCATACGCAGCTGATGATCCTCCTGCCACCCCACCACCCCTGCCCTGCCCTGTCCAGCGACTCTCCCAGCAGCTCCTGGCTGCTGCCATTCACAAACAGGTTCAGCTTTTGACCAGCTCTACTAAACCAAGGCATACAGGGAGGGCCAGAAACAAATAACCGCCGTAGCCATCCCCAGGGATCTCTGGGATCTCGTTTTCTGAAGAGATCTTTTTCCAAAAGCTCTGTGAGGGAAAAGAGCCTTCACTCACAGGGCAGAGCTGGGGACCTCCATGGTCCGCACAGCACAGGAGGTGGTGCAACCAAACAGGCAAAGGGAATAAAATACCTGGTGACTTACTGTAAATACAGCAAGAAAATAAATAATAACAGCAAGGATTTATAAGGATTTCTGTCCTCTCAGGTGAGACACAGGAAATCCAAAAGACCTGCATGTAAATCTCCTTTACTGAAAGACAGAGAAGAGTAGAACGACAGACATGCCACAGCCCACTGCAAGTGCTCAGAACCCTAGTTCCAGGTTTTTTGGGGTTAGTTGCTCTGAACTTAGGTATGCTCAGTCCCCAAGGGCAGTAAAAGATTTCCTGTTATTCTTGAAGATAATTCTATTCATCTTTCTGGCAACAAAACAAAACTAGAAGAAAGTTATGGCTGAGGGTAAGCAACAGTTGAGGTTTCCTGTTCTTCACACTGGGAATGATTAGCAAAAGAGCTTTTCTGTGGAAGAAAGAACAGAAAAACACTTTCAGCAAAAAAAAAAAAAAAAAATTTAGAGCTTTCCAAAATCAGATCTAGAAAGAGCTGCATTTCTAATGACAACAGTAAATATCTTTGGAGCCATGAACTTAAAAATTGCATTTGAGTATAGTCAAATACTACGTTTGTGTTAGGCTTTTCTAACACTCATGCTCAAAAACTTCCTGAGCAAAAGCGTAAGTTTCAAGCAGCTACCTGTGAACTTCTAATCAAATATGCAATGTTTCAGTATTCAAAGAAATCAACAAGAATGGAATTCCACAATGTTACTTGGGAATTTGGCTTTACTGAAGAACAGGATTTTTTAAATGCTATTTGATTTTTTTCTTCTGTTAAACAAGATCAAGCTGTTCTACACCATCAAAGTGAACCATATTTGAGAAAAACAAACTTATGTTTTTTGCCTTTAAAAAAAAAAGGCACATTAACAGTATTGCAGTTTGCTCATGAGAACACTCGCAAGGCTGCTGAGACATCAAGGTGATGCCACAGATACTGCAAGTACTCCAATCCACAGGGTAAAACATCAAAATCTGGGTTTGGTGAACGTCTGCCAGTGTCAGCCACTCAAATACACAAGTAGTAATACATTTTGAATATGAGCCTCAGTGGTAAAGAGGCTTCGAAACTCCTCAAACTGAGAAGCCTTTGGTTGGGGTAGTCATGTGGGAACAGAGAGATTTTCCAACCCCTCCTCGCTGCGTGCAGATTGGAGATAGCACAGCAGGTCTATGACCAACTACTAAAATCCCTTTTTTCTTGCCAAGGACAAAGAAAACAAAAAACAACACAACCATCCCCTTAAATTCTCCAAATTAAACCCTATTAACCTACTACTTTCAAAGGTCAAAAAAGGGGTGGAGGAAGGATTCACTGGTATTCTGCACTCAGCCATTAATAAAAATGAGGTTGAACACAGGCTACTCATGTACATGGGAAGACCATGCTAAGCTGCACCATTCACAGTGTGCAGCTGCAGTGATGAAACGGAATTCACATTGAAATGCATCCAAAAACGGACACAGACATTAACACTAGAGAGCTGGGTAGGTAAATTTATTTGAAAGACATGACCCACCTCTTTGTAATCGCCCTTGTGATAAAGATGACTGACGTGTCCAAGCAAACAGTTCCGGTCCGCCGTATGGAGCTGGTAAATGCTAATCAGAGGGTCAAGAAGATTAGCTGGGCACTGGGCTAGTATTCGGAGTACACGGGCCTGCAGCTCCTTCAGCTTGATGCCAGACTAAGGAAAAAAAAATAAAACACAGATTTAGTAAAGATGGCTACAATTCAATGGCAGTTGAAAATGCAGCTTGTTTAAACAGTGGAATAAGCCAATTCCTTGGGAAGGGATTCTCCAATTTCCCCATGGAGTCTGCAAGCAGAAATCAGAACAATATGATACACATTTTTTTGACGGCATCCAATTTAAAAACATTAAATGTTTGCGGCATAATTCTGGAAAAGGCATATGGCCTTGTGCAAAAGTAAAATATGAAACTGGAAAAATGCCCTCTTTTACTAACACAGCTATTTAGAAATTCTCCACTCTAGTTCCCAGCAGAAAACCTTTGAATCCAGCAACTCCCCTCAAGGGAGATCTCACCTATCAGGCATAAGAACGCCATTTTCATTCCCAGGCTTGCTCCTGGGTAGGAAGGGCAGGAAAAGCCAAAGCACCGTCAAAAGACGCAGAGATACGAGTATTAATCCTTGTGTTCCCACGTGACCATTCTCTTATAACATAAGAATTTCAGTGCCCGTAGCACTTCCCTGCACTTTGCAGATACTGTGATGGCAGAGCTCAACATCTAAAAAGAGTCATTTGGAAAAATGGGAATTGAAACAACACAAATAGATAAGTATTTTGGAGTTCAGACCCAAAAGTATACAAAAATCTCAGTAGGTCAGAATATATAAAGGCAAAAGGAATGGTAAACATTAGGACATATTATCTGATGACCCAACATTACAAAGCTGCTAAAAAGCCATGCTGTTACCATTTTCTGCATTCCCGATGATAAAAGCTCCCCGCCATATGGCAGGAATTAATCGCACAGTAACTGGCTTCCATTTGCAGAACTGGAATAATATGCAGAGTAGAATACTGCAATTGGTTTTATCCTGACAGCAGGGAAGTGAGTTCCAACAGGAAAGCCTCCAGCCAGCAAAGGCTACAAGATCAACACTTGATCAAAGTGGTTTGATCTGGAAAGATGGAAATCCCAGCTTGGACGTGGAAACAGCTCTCGCATCACATCGTCAAACATCATTTCATTTTCAGGTCAGCATACAACAGATAACAACATCTCAGTATGAACTGCCATCTTGTCACACCGTATTTCTGTGAGACCAGAGAAGATACTGGACTATGGCATAAAGTGAAATTGGGGACACTTGAGGGACATTAAAAGCAATTGCCCTCTCCTTTCTCCCAGCTCTCTTGCTCTCTCTTTTCTAACCTGTTGAACAGCAGGATGCTCTTTTATCCAAAGCTGCAACTCAGTGGCGATGTAATACCCGAGGGAATGCCCTTTCCCCTTCCAATCACTGCTGCTCTCCAGCATGTCCAGGAGTCCTGCCAATGGCTCCTCCAGTCCTGCAAAGCCCCGCCTGATTTCTTCCTTGAGCTGCTGAGATACAAAACCACATTGTCATGTACAAAAAGATTAGTGAATCCTCCCTTCCCCCAGCTGAACACAAAGCTTTATTTTTTTTAATTTAATCTATTCAGAGAGGTAACTGTTGCTATTCATCCACCACCCGCGCCTCCAGTGACTTTTCACGTCATTACAGATTCCTTCATGGCTCACTGCACCTCAAACCCAATGGGAAAAGCAGCAATTGTCCACACTAATTATCCCATAAAGACAGAGAAGTTGTTCTGTGGGGCAGACAAAGGGGCTTGGGATTTGGGGGAGGGGAAGAAAAGAAGTGAGCTGGAGAAAGGGGTGTTATTAGGAAAATGGCAATATTGAAGGTAGATAACCAGGCTTAAAAACCTCATCTTCTAACTTAAGTAATAAAGCCTATAAACCCCTCCTCCTCATTCTTGCACCACAAACTTCCATATTTGACCTTATACCCACTTCAGACATGATGGCATAACGCTCCTTACTGTAACAGGAATATTTGGGAGTATCAAAATAGCTTGGATTTTATATACAAGATTAAAAAGAAAGAAATATCAGAGTTCAAACTCTGTCAGATTGCCATCCTGCAAATCTCTGCTCCTTTCCTCCAAATCTACCTGAGCAGGGTGTTCTCTGTCGACTCCCTGCTGCCACTGCACATCAGACACTGCACACCTCCGCAAGTGTAAGGGCCGTATGAAGGGGCTCGGAACATGGGAAAGCTCCACACCATAAATCTTAGGAATCCTGGGGTGATGTGTTTAGAAATGTGAAGGAACTGGACACTCACTTTATGAATGTTAATAGGCTACTTACTACCCATCTGGTAAAAGTGATAAATTAGCAGTAGTGAGCAATATCTTTGTAATGTTTACATTAGAAGTAGTTTCCAAGGAGTTCGGAGGGTTGGCAGGGTGAGGAAGTGGCATCCTTCAGTACCCACACAGGACCTTTCACTGCATGGTACATGTACTGGCATGGAGCAAGGCAAAAGCAGAGACAGAAAACAAGAAATCACTAAGAACAGCTGCTCTCTTTCTTTTCTGGCTAAAAAGCAAAATCCGAAAGATGCTCATTCCTGCCTGCAGCCAGCACTTGTAATTTACTGTATATGATGGCTCCAGTCGTAGCTTCCAATGGAAACAACATAAAGTTTGAAGAATGACATGGAAAACAAAAGAAAATCTAAAGAAAATTTGCCAATGAATTTGTTCCTTTTTATTCATCGACACTATTTACTGGAAGACAGTTATTTTCCATAGTGCCTTTCATGTCTGGAAAACCCACAAACCTATCGTTTATGACAGCAGCTGTTTCATTCTCACTAGATTATCAAATGCAGTATGAAAAAGCTGATGACTAACAAAGATGTGACTTTAGATAACAGATTTTTCTCCCTGTAAGTATTTTCCCTGTGACAAGAATTTGTGATGTTAAACACAGGGCTTCAACTTCACTGCGAGATTCAGCAGAAGGAAGAGGCAAGCTCTTATCCAACCACAAATATCCAACACAACAGCCAAATGAAAACAAAGCAACTCGCCAACTAAATTTCACTGTTTATAAATGGCCTCTCTTCTTTTTTTCTTTCCCCTCTCGCCCCCCTCCAAAGCCCCACTTCAGCACATTTAGACTGAATAAGAGTTTTCACCACACCGCTCAGCTCCTCCCTGAGCTGCAGCCCGAGCCAGGGCTTTGGCAGGATGGGCTCCAGCAGACACCAGGTCCCGCGAGAGCACAAGCCTGCTTTCACATGCAGAGCATCTCCGAACACGCCACAACTGCCAGAAGCACTAACTGCTCTTATCTAGACTGAGCCTTGACTTCCTACCAGCCAGACTTCAACAAGCAGGGAAGAGCCTTCTTCAAAACTTCCTAGCAATCTGGAGGCTTCAGCTATGGTATCTATAGATTCAGGGAGGGTTAAAAAAACCCAAGTCATGAGACACCTAAATCAGAAAGGAAAGAGTGCTGTGCTGCCCAGCTCATCTCTCTGCCAGAGAAGGATTCCGCTCAAATGTGTAATTGCCATTTCCATTTCCACTGATTCCCATGGCAGGGAATGCTCCTTGGGGGATTTCTACAGCCTGACAGATCATGGGAATAGGAAGATTTTGCTGATGCTCGAACTACATACTCCTTCATTCAGTTCTGGTCCCTTACACAGCCCAGGGCTGTCTGCTAATGCTTCTTGGTTACTCCCAAACTGTCTTGCCTATGCAGGAAATGACCACTTCCTATAACCATGTTCCACAACTGAGGTCACACCATGGACAGGCACCATAGTCACTGATTTGAGACCAGCAGGTCATATAATGGAGATGACTGATCCACGGGAGTTAACAGACGGTGTCGGCTTACATTCACACACAGCCAAAGACAAGCAGCTCCCTGCCATGTAAATGGGATGGAGCTGACCGAGTTGCACTGAAGTCAACTCCCCTCATTTATCTGAACTGGACAGTTGGATGTCAGCAGCAGCTCCACACACCTCAACCTGCACACAGAGAGCAGCAGCTGCCCCTGAAAAAGGTGTCTACACGTGCTGTGGGTGCAATGCATGTTTGAAGGGTGGCGATGCCCTGGCCACGGATTAGCCCATGCCAGTGACAGCAGGATGAGTACGTGGCAGAAACCAGTGCGGACATTCATGCTGTGCTCCCCACCTTACAGGCGGCTGCTGCTGTGGCCCCACCTGGCCCCACCACAGCCCTCCTCATCAAAGGCTTTCCTCCTGGTTCCGAAATGCATCCTCCAGGGTTAGAACCACGCTTCTGCCTGTGCCTGTGGCCATGTGGCACTGCCTGAAGGGTGGGTGCAAGGGGGACAGGCCTGCCGCAGTGGGGAGCCGCAGCCTGCCCGCTCTGCAATGCCATGCGTCTCACTGGGCCGACTGCTGCAGAAACAGCCTGGATTAGCGGAGCTGTGAGCGTGACTCATGGGGATCCTCAAGCTTTTCCACCCTCAGCAGGAAAGCTGCGGTGCTCTTGCCCGAGGACACGTCAATGGGAGGCTTCGTCTTTTTCAGAGTATTTTTCTTGATGATCCACACACATCCCAGGGTACACAGTACAGAGATTTTGATGATTACTCTTTCCTACTGTTGTTTTGTGGGATTAACTGCCCTCAAGACCTAACAAATAATATTTTTTTTCCTCAAACTCTAACAAAACTTGATAGAAAGCTCAAGGCTTCAGAGTTGCTGAGCTCAAGTCTATGTCGGTGACTGACCATTCGGAAAGGTTCCTCTCACACTCTGTTTCCAGTTGTTTAATTATTCTGGCTGGGAACCACAGACTATCAGTAATGGAAAGTCTCAGAGCAGCAGACAAGGACAATGACTAACCACTCCAGACACCTAGGACGGAGCACGTACACCAAGGTACTGAGCCACGCAGGCCATTTCACGCAGGACACATCCCATGTGGCTGTGGTGAGCTGCAGCATTTCGTGTCTTTTAGAAGAAAACATTTTGGCTATGAACCTGCCTGAACAACACAGAGTTCAACATGGGAAACCCACCACTATGTAGATGTATCTACTGGTTTTGTTAGCTTTCAAGCTTCCAAATTTAGATGAAGTATATTTTACTCCCTATGAGAAATCTCCAAGTAGAGCCCACAGGGTGCTGTATATAAACACAGTACTAATTTCAGACAGGCAGTGTAAATTGCATTCACCACTCTGAAAGGCAAAACCGAACCAAACACGTAAAAAATAGTAAAAAATACTCTGAACACAAAGGCTTTGATATCATTCCACTTGGCAAAGAGCTCTTTTCTACTGACTTCAAGCCTCATTTTTTTCAGCTACTAGAAATATTCTTCCCCCTCCCGCAAAGATCCTCCGTTTAACGGACAAGAAAAGTATTTAAAAGAAAACAAAAGCAACTTTGATTTTCTTCCCTCTGTAACTCAGGCCTGTAAACTTCAGCTCTTTTATATGAGTCCCTGAGCTGCTTCACATCACACAGAGCTACCTTTTCTTTTCACTTCGTGCTGCCAATGCATAGGCTCTTCCCCCGTGTGCTGGAACTGAAAGCGATCATGAAGAATTGCAGGTCTGACCTAAGCGTTCTGCGTCTGGACATGCTCTGCATGCAGTTATTAACTGCAGCGTGGAGGGAGGCTCAGCCTTACCTTCTTCATCTCCTTCTTTGTCCAGAGAAGCTGAAGGGTTTTCAGCAACAGGAGTGGGTCCTGGCCTGGAGGAGGGGGAAGAGAGAGAGGGAGAGAGAGAAAAGGGGTGAGAAAAACAAAACAAAACAGATTTATTGGCTCTGTACAGGCAGCCTAGACACACTGGTGCATTGTTTCATGGAGGAGAAATCAGCTACTCCATGCCACTGTGTTTGAAACCACCAACCTTCCAACTGTCACTCAGGATTAAAGTGCTAAAATCCCTCACTCTGAAATCCTAACAAAATAACGGCCATCATCCATGCATGGCTTTAAACACCCACATGGGCTCGAATACTGAAAAGTTGTATTGCTGCATTTACAACTAAATCATGCTGCTGCTACGCATCAAATACATCCCCACCAGTGTGTGTCCCCCTCCCCCTTTTTAACAGTGAAACAAAATGGTCCGAGAAGGGTTGTCATGCACAGGTTGGCAAGGATTGCCAACACACCAATTTTTATCGAAACGGCTCTGTTAACCTCACAGCAACCTGTGGGTGGAAGATGTGAGTGGGTGAACTGATGGGCACCCATTTGCTTGGCAAGTGCAGGACAGGCTTTGTGTGCTGGGGAAGTGAGCCTGCCCTGCAGGCAGTTGGGCTAGTTGGGCTAGCCACAGGCTGGAAGCAGACTGGGCTCTGACGTGATGCGGGCAAGATGGTGTTTGAGGAGGAGGAAAGACTGCTGCTGTGATTAGTGGCAAGGCTAAAAAAAAGAGCGATCAGCTATTTCAAAAGGTTACTTGCAATTTTTCTCTTTTACTTTTCACCTAGTTAGTTGAGAATGTGCATTCAGTTGTTATTTTGTATCTATTATCATTCATCATACCAATATTATTCATCATACCATTATTCATTCTACCAGTATTTCTGAACCAAACGTTTAGGAAATTTTCATTTTAAAAGCAGTAACATTTTTGGTATCTGGTTCTATTCAATTCACAATCGTTTACTTACGAAACCATGGCTCACAATATTCTGAATGAAAATCTTCTACTGCATTAACAGTTTAAATGTGAAGAATGAAATTAAACATCTGAATGAGTTCTCCGAAACACTCCTCGTATATTTAGTGTGCCTCCTCTTAACGTTTTCAGAAAGCCAAAAGAAAAATGTTAAACTGAGAAGGAAACTTCCTTTCAATCACCTTCTGTGTTCTGCAGTTCCTAAAAAGCTCATTTCCAAATGCTGGATTTCTTGCTTAGTATCCCTTCTCACTTCATATTTCAGGTCACCAAAAGCTACTTCAACTGTGAAAAGCTCTACCTCATCCAACTCAACTCTGAAGCACTGCATTTATAAAATATTTCAAGTAGCAAGCTGATTATTGGTTGAGCCAAGAGAATGATAGTATTCCCATTATCCACTAACCTCTGGGAAACACCAGCCAAACTAAAAATGCCACATTACAATTCATAAGATATTTTCTCTCATCTCTGGTGGTTCTGAAATCCTGAACTCTGCAAACACTGGCTATTGTCAGCTACCGCTTCTCCTTTGGAAAAAGAAAAGTCTCTTTTTACAACAAAACAGACGAAAATCCAGACCCCTGCTCCCCACAAAATCAGCAACTGTCAGATTCAGCCCATGTGTGTGTGCATGCACAGATACACTCTGCTCTTGGCATGACTCCCAAAGAAATTTATACACACACAGAGGAAAAAAAATGAGAATGCAACCCAGTGTGTAACCACTGTAAATCTGAACTGTAATTAATGCAGTGAACAAGCCGGAATGATACAGGAAATGAGAGCAGTTAGGAAAGCAGTGTTTCCCTTCAGATACAGCCAATAATTCAACTCATTAAAAAGCTTTCAAAACCTCCATCAACAAAACAAGCCCTTTTTTTATGTGACTTTTTCCTACCTTGCCTCCCTGTTACTGAAATCTGATCTCACCAGTTTTTCAATACTCAGACACATGAAAACCATCTCTCCAGTCCATTTTCAATGACTCCACGTGTTGCCAGCATGCCACCGTGCAAGCACGGATGAGCAGGAAACAGCCTTACCCCTCCCCAAACCCAGGCAGGGAACACACCCATATCGTGGTTAGTTCCGTGACACGTCTCGGGAGGCTGCGAAGCCCCATGGCCGGGCAGCCAGGCTGGGCAGCAGCGGAGGCCCGTGGCTGGGTGGCAGCAGGGGCCCATGCCCAAGTGCTGGGGCAGGAGGTGGTCAACCACGAGGAGGGCAACCACCCGTCTTCTGGCATGACCTGACCAAAAGGTTTAGTTCTCCAATCAGTCTGTGCATGAGAGAGGCGATTCCCACCCAGCTCTGCAGAACGGGATTGAACAAGGAGAGGGAACACTGAAATACTAACTAAGGTCCTCTGGTGTCAGAACAGTGCTGTCTCCTTCCTCACCTGGGAGAGCCCTGAGAGTATCTGAGGGTGAAACGTAGTCAGAGGTTAAACATAATGCAATAACCGACAAGAGTCATTCCTAGAGCCAAACATAAAGGACATGGCAAAGCAACATTATGCAGTTCATGTTAGATCTTGAGCTATTGTCTCTAGCTGTGCTCCAGCTAGGAGAGAAGGTGTAAATGTGAAGGTCCACATCATTTTGGCTCTTGAATTAAACGAACAATTCATCTTTTCTTGCTCCTGCAGGAACTCTTTGGTGGACTGGTCTCCTCATGGCTCCCCTGGCATCCCTAAAGAGTGAAACAGGAGTGTCTTTGGCATGGATAACGAAGCAATAACAGTACTGTTATGTTCTCACTGTAATACCAGATAGGTTCCTGCTCATCCACATCTGAGGAAGAAGCAGAGAAGCAGCAGGAAACTAACACCAGGCTATCTGAGGAAAAGGGACAGGACCTTAGAGAGAGTTTCATAAGCCCTCTAGAACAAATCTGGAGAGCAGATGATTGCTCAGCACAAAAGGGAGAGTGGAAGAAATACAAGGGAAGGAAGAACAAAGCAAAGTGGCTGAAAACCAAATGGTCAGAACTGAACCACAATGCATTTGGGTTCCACGCAGAGGACAAGAACAGGAAAATTCTGAAGTGACTTCCAGGCACTGTAGTAGGAGCAAGAAGCAGCAATTACTGGGATACATGTATTAAAAAAGTGACAGAACAGTGGCTGCAAAAGCAAGGAAAGGTCATGGAGGACCTTCACGTGACAGAAACATTCTTCACACCCAGAATCTCCACTTCTAAAGAAAAGTTAAATTCTGCAGAGACTACATACTGAAGACATATCTGGCTATTATCAAGGGTTCTTCAACAAGCAAAACAAACAAAACAAGGATGAAGCCATGTCAAACAGCGTAACAAAACCAGCATGGCAACAGGAGAGCATTGGCACTCTCTGCTCCCAGCGGTGAGCAGCCAAGGATGGCCAGGTCCACTGTGCTGGGGAGCTGAGACGTGCTGCAGGCAGCTGATCCCATTCCATTCCTACATTAAGCTTGAAGAGAAAGTGCTCAGTCTGACACTGATCCTTCACAGCTGCAAAAATGGGGGTCGTAGACCATAAGATATCTGTCAGAGCTTTACCAAAACAAGATTATACCACTTTGGTGGGGATCGCAACAAGTCACATCTGCACCCACTCCATCAAGACACAAACAACCTCAGTTTCTTCATCTGGCATCTCCTCCAAATAGCATGTTCCTGTTTTAAAAATTCTGACATTAATGTATTTCCTTTCAACCTTTTTCATTCTGAAAAAATTTCCTCTGCCCTGAATTTGGTACCAAAATTGGAGGAGATGGTAAATCAAATGTTTTCCAGTTCTCAATATCTGTGGTTACATTTCAAAACCATATAAACCACAAGGCTTATATTTTTGAGTTAGAAAAGTGCCTTTGAGGAAAGCCATAAACTACTTTCTGTTCATTCTCTCCTTTTCCTTTGTGCATACATCACTCAAAACCTGCTGTGATCACAACAAAAGCGGTGCCCGCGGGCTGGTGAGGTAAAGCAGTGGGTTTGCTATTGCGTCCTTGCAAAATTCTGCTGCATTATTCACCAGTTCTGCTGAAACGCCCTGGCAAGAGAAACCCACTTTCTGACTGAGCCGCCTTGTTTGTCTCACATGGGGAAAGTGAGACATCCAACCCCAGAGGAGGAATTTACCAATGAAAAAATCTCTCAACACTTTTTCTTTCTGTCAAAAGCCATTGAACATTCCATGACCCAGGACCTGGAAGAATTACAGTCAACTAATTAAAAGATACAGAACGCAAAAAAAAAAAAAAAAAGCAACTCCAAAAATGTGACTAATGCAGGATCACATCCCCCAAACAGTCAATTACAGCTGAAATTCATGGGCAGAGAAGGTCAAGAACAAAATGCTAAAGGTTAAGTCTTCTTTAGGCAGACAGCCTATAGCACTGCCTTGCAAATGAGTAGGATTTTAGTAAATGTTTAATGCAATATATAACAAATCCAACCTACACAGTAAACATTCAGCGAGTTTTTTACTATTATCTGTTGGTTTGTGTGCCTTCTGCCCCAGTAACTCCCTGAAAAGTGTCCTCTGTGAAAACTCCTGTTAATCTCACAAGCCTTTAAGATGTTTTTCTGAAAGAAAAATAAAGGTTCTAGATATTTCTATGTCACCAGAAGTGCAGCCCATTTGATGGGTACACCCAACACTGTGTAATCTAAATTACAGCTGAAAACCAACAAAGTCTCTTATCAAAACCTACTTTGCCTCATGTTTTTTTCAGAAAAGTGTCTGTAGTTCACACCTAATTAGTAGAATTTAGTAGAAGAGAAGGCAGACAGGGAACAGAAATAATATCACTTTGATGATGCAAAAAATGAACTGGTACATTTTCTAGTGACAAACTGAATCTCTAAGAACAAGCTGATTTAATTGAAAGGATAAGAAATTCCTCCATAGACACTCTCAGATTTTTACACTTTCTAGGTTTTCTTGCTGGGCCTACTCTTAATGAGCACACATAACATAAACAAACCCTCCAATCTTGTTTAAGTACGTTTGAGCTCGAGAAAATGACTCCATACGGAATTTCTCCTAACTATGTGAAATGACATTTCAAAGACACAAACCCAATTTTAGAATGTACCGGTATTATACAACACCCATAGTAAAATTCTGGGTTGTAATTTAAAAAAAAAAATAGAAGCAATAAAGAGAGGGAAGGTAAAGTGCTGTATTATTTTACAGTAAGTAGAACAACTTTAGAAAAAGCATGTATAAATGAATACATGGATATTAGCCAGCGAGGCATGGCAGTGCCATTCTCCTTTTGCTTTGTAAGAGGCATTTTCCAGTAATTTGTTTTTACTTGAATTTATCCCAGGGTCTGGGGAGAGATACCTAACATGCTACATAACCACGGAGTGCATAAAGATCATAGAATCACAGAACGGTTTGGGTTGGAAGGGACCTTAAAGCCCACCCAGTCCCACCCCCTGCCATAGGCAGGGACACCCTCCACTAGACCAGGTTCCTCATCCAGCCTGGCCTTGGGCACTTCCAGGGATGGGGCATCCACAGCTTCTCTGGGCAACCTGTCCCAGTGCCTCCCCACCCTCTCCGGGAAGAACTTCTTTCTGATATCTAATCTAAATCTACCCATTTTCAGTTTAAACCCATTACCCCTTGTTCTGTCACTCCCTGCCCTTGTTAATAGTTGCCCCACAGCTTTCCTTGTTGGCCCCTTCAGGCACTGGAAGGTGCTATAAGGTCTCCCCGAAGCCTTCTCTTCTCCAGGCTGAACAAGCCCAATTCTCTCAGCCTTCAAGATGTCATACATACTATAATTAACGGTCACCAATCAAAACAAACATGATATAGATTAATCACTTTTAAAAAACCAGTTAGGATTACGCTACTGCAAGAGTGTTTGGTTCTGCCACAACATCCTCATGCTGAAGACCTGCCTTCAAGAGACGCTCAACACTGACAGCAAAGCAAGCGGGAGGCAGGGCCTCCAGCACACCTAGGAATGAAACGGGGAAATGTCTTTGAAAACAGGTAGAAATTCAGAGGATGAGGAACCACCCACTGCCCCAGAGAATCCCCACGAAGCATCTTCCCCAAAGCTGGGAACTTGGGGCAACTTCTTGCTGATTACTGTTTCTTCTGGAGAAACTATCAGGTTTCCATGGTAGGTGTACCCAGTTAGAATATAACCTTGCAGCAAGGCTACTGTAACTGTCTTCCTTGGTTTCAGATGCAGGGAAGAGCGAAGGGTAATTAGTGCACCGGAAACTTCAAAAGACAGAGGCAGGATGTGTTTTTTTCAGCCACTCAGAACTTGATAGCTGCAATATCCTGAGAAGCGGGTTTGTCAGTATTGCTGCTCCATCCCCCTTGCACCCATACATTCTCCATTTCTTACTGAGAACATGTGTTCTAAATGTCATTTAATGGCATTGCTGCAATCTGCCTGTATTTTTCCAAACAGTGACACGGATTGTATTTTTACTTCACCCACAATAAAATGCAACCTCTGCTTGCTCTGTCTCCACATTGATACAGGAGTTCAGATGAGACATCCACCGTTTTCTGCAAATCCAAGGTCAGTTCTCATCCAATTCACTTTCTGAATATAAAAGTCACAAAGGGTTTTGCTCAATAGACATGGCACCGTACCAAGTAAGTTATAACTCAGAGTGAAGAGGTAAATAAAAATGCAGTTTCCCCCATAAAAAATCAAAACAAAACCAACTTAGGAAGCAGCCAAGAAGGCAGAGTTCCAAACTACCAAGCAGCCATGGTAAGAAGACCAGTACCAAAACAAGGGCTTTAGCAACCCTTTGGCAACCACCGTGTTTGTCCTGTATTCTCCTCACACCTCGATGCCCCAACACATGTTGCTCGGGTGAGGTCCACCCCTAAACTGTGGCTGCAGGGCCAGCTCCAAGGCATCACATGTGGGGGAGTGTCTGCGGATGCTGCTGGCCCATGCCCACAGCACTTCTCCCCAAATTAGGGCTCCTCAAAGGTCCTCTCAGGGACGGGGAAGTGAGCGGGACCTGTGCGTCAGAGCACCCTGCACATCAATATCTAACGAGTGTCCACATCACCTTCCGCTCAGCTCTGCAAGTTCACCTGAGCCAAGGGGGTCTGTGGCTCTCAGATCCCTTGTCCTTACCAGTGCCTACAGCTGCCTTAAGGGAGATATTGATTTTTTTCAGGAACAGCACTCCCATTTCAATAATGCCATGACCAGGATGAACTTCCAACGCATGCTTCTCCGCTCCTGAATGTTATTTTTAAATGTGAATTAGCATCATCGTAGGAGTGTGGAGGATTTTCTCTCCCAAGAATGTCCATTCCTGTTTCAGATGCACCTGCACCAGGGAGGCCAAAGACTCTTCAGTAATTTCTCATGGCAGTGTCTGCCTTAGGAAAACCAGTTATTTCCAGGAATGATAACAGTTCCCTTCCAAGAACACGATGACTAAGGCGTAACCACTCTGTGATTCATCCCAAACCCCATCAACTGCAGTGATGAGAGTCCACGAAGAGTGAAAGCAGCCCAGAGCTATTCGCTCGCAGGGGAACGTCTCCCGTACCAGTGCCTGCAAACAGGCAGAGGAACGCTGCCCTGAGAGCCTCATCAGCTCCAATGGCAATTCCCACCACTGAATCCTCCACTATAAAATTTACAAGAGGACCAGATGTCACAAAACTATTTAATTTCAGAAGCAACAAATTGCTCTGCTTTCGCACAATTTCTAGGGTTCCAAAATCCACTCACCATGCCCAGCTACCGTTCCTTAACTGAGCCTCCTGCAAAAGCCAAATACGCTTTTTAAATGTATAACTGTGGGTTTAGCTGAATTCAAACAAGAAGGAAATGAAGCAACAAGACAGAGAGGGTCCTTCTTTATAAGGTATGTCTGGCTTACTCCAGCCTTTAGCTTGGTTTCCAGTTTTAGTTACAGCTTTCTAGTCGACAGGGCTTTGAACTCCATCGCACAGAATGCTTCAGATCTCAGAAAGGAAGTAACCACATGCAGCTACCACAGTCCTGAAAACTCCATACACCACACACCTCCCCTGTAATTTTAACATTAAAGATTTAGCCTTTTGGGAGGTCTGTGAGTATAGGTTCACCAAAGGAAAAGCATTCATTACTTGTTCTTCCAGTTCTTCATTCACATATTCGGATTCACCTTCTGCACTACCACAGCCAGGGGAGTATCTGCATCAATCAGGAGGGGAAAAAAGGAGGAAAGCCCCCCAAAACTTAGTAAGTTCCTCACTTGTAATCACCTGATTACGACTATCAGCTCATTTTTAGTAGCCAGAACCCTCATTTAACATGAATGGTTCCTTATTTCTCCATTTGTCAGTGAGCTGTGACTGTCCTGACACATTACTCCCAGCTCTGTGATGCCCTGACATGACAGTCACCTATTTCACTTCAGAGGAGATGGGTAGGCCATGGCTGGGTTTCCCTGCAGTCTCTCTACAGCAGATGAAGTACCCCACAGCTGGAATCATTACTGAAAAGAGATGTTCACATAGCCTACGGCACTGCCATGATGTGGTCCGGACCATAATCTGACCTGCAGAAGCAGTTTGCGTTTCAGTTCACAGGCCTGACAAAGAAGTCAGGGCAACATAAACCGTTCCCTCCCTCCAGCAAAAGCAGGGGAGAAGCTTCACTAATTCAAATGAGACAGTTGTTACACTCAGCAGGAAATATTTTGCTTCACTTTAGGGTGGAGGTCAGTATCTAGAAGCTTATCTTCTGGTGGTTCTTCACCATCTTTCAGACAGACCAGATTTAGTAGAAGCATCTAATTCAATTACGTACCTTGCGTGTAGGATAGCAAGGACAGGGCAGCAATTCCTGATCTGTGGTTCTGATCTACTCTATTAATGGGACAGCATGCAATACTGTATCACAGGGTTAGCTCTACTAATTTTCTCTAATATCCTTACAAAAGCTTATCACAAAGCATTCGGCTACATATTCAATGCTGATTTCATGTTTCTCATTTGGTTCTTCTAGAGACAAGCTGGAACTCCTCAGACACCACTGGCTGAGCCCACCCCTTCCCGGGATCACTGTGTTAAGCCATACCTTGGTCCACACTGCCAACTACACTGTTATTGAAAAGTCACAGTTTAGAGATCAAACAGAAATATGGGTGGAGAATGAGTTGCACAGGCAGAACACTGAGAAAGAGAAGCCACCACGTTGGAGAGGAGAAAGGGAAATGAAGAACAGTGGGCAGCATAGAAGTGTATTGAAAGCAATACAAGTTTTTCTAGAAAAAGAATCCAGTCCTTCTCAATGGCAACAAAAGTAATTCTTTAACTAATGGCAAAAGAGATCCCTTCCATTCTGAGAAATTTGAGTTACGAAAACATAATAGGAAACCTCACAATTTCGCTAATGCATGCTCTATTTCTCAGTGAGTCAGAAGTTCACATTCTTCTAACGCAACCTCCCAACTGAAAACAATCCCTGCACTTGAAGCAAAAGAATAATAAAGCACACATATGCTTCTTATAAAACAATCCTTACAAATAACCATGGCTTTTGTTTTCATAATGGTTAAAATTCATCATTTCCCCCCCAAAGACACAGATCAAACAAAATGCACTCTCATTAGAAGAAAACGATCGTCTGTCTGAGCAGAAGACCCAATAACATTTTCCTCCTATTTTTAGTGATTTTTGTCAATGAAGAGAACGGAGAGCTGCTGACCACCGGGGGAGGCAGGCAGGCTCAGCGCACTCCACCCTGGGTACTCCAAACAAGGATCTTCCTCTCCCCCACCCCACCTCACTCACATTCCTCTCCCACTCCATGCATCAGACACCTGAACAAAACCAACACCCAGGCACTGCATGCAGCATGTGAGCAGAGAGCAGATCTGGTGCCAAATAAACCTAACCAATGTGTCGGTTTGGCTGGGATAGAGTTAATTTTCTTCCCGGAGAGGGTGGGGAGGCACTGGGACAGGTTGCCCAGAGAAGCTGTGGGTGCCCCATCCCTGGAAGTGTTCAAGGCCAGGCTGGATGAGGCTTGGAGCAACCTGGGCTAGTGGAAGGTGTCCCTGCCCATGGCAGGGGGTGGGACTGGGTGGGCTTTAAGGTACCTTCCAACGCAAACCATTCCGAGATTCTATGATAATTTTCTTCACAGTAGCTGGTGTGGGGCTGTGGTTTGGATTTGTGCTGCAAACAGTGCTGATTGATAACACTGATGTTTCCATTCCTGCTGAGCAGTGCTGACACAGAGCCAAGGCTCTTCTGCTCCTCACCCCACCAGCAAGGAGGTTGGGGGCACAAGGAGTTGGGAGGGGACATAGCCAGGACAGCTGACCCCAACTGACCAAAGATCTTATGGCACTGTGCTCAGCACGTGAAACTGGGGGGTAAGAAGAAGGAATAGGAGGGATGTTCAGAGTCACAGCATTTGTGTTCCCAAGTAACCGTTACGTGTGGTGGAGCCCTGCTTTCCTGGAGATGGCTGAACGCCTGATGCCCATGTGGTGGTGAATTAATTCCTTGGTTTGCTTTGCTTGTGTGCACGGCTTTTGCTTTACCTATTAAACTGTCTTTATCTCAACCCATGAGTTTTCTCACTTTTACTCGTTTGATTCTCTCCCCAATCCCACAGGGCCAGGGGGGAGGGTCGGGGGGTTGGAGAAGGAGGCGTGTGAGCGAGTGGGGTTTAGCTGCTGTCTGGGGTTAAACCACAACAACCTTTGGGAACATCCTCACGCAGTTGCCAAGATGCCCCACTCTCAGGCAGCAGAAGCATCCCCTTTCCCTGCACAGTGGCACAGGAGAGCATCTCACACCGTCGCTCTGACCACGCATGTGGGTCACTGCCTCAAACAAAGCAAAGTCATTTTTGGATACTTTCAATATGCCCTGGCTCACAAGGAGAAGCACATCTACTTTTATGTAAGTGGCAATTCTAAAAATAATACTAAGAAGTTGCTTTCTAGGCAGGTAATGAAATCCAAATTAATAAAAGCCTAAAAATATAACAATCATTAACCTTTTGCAAGTAGTTTGCAACACTTTTAATGGTTTCTACATGTTAGACAGGCTGTAACCTCAGTATCATGGGTTACTAAGCACCAAGATGTCAACACAATCCCTGGCACAGGAAGACTTGGAGTTGCAGACTGATGGGAGTCGGGGCACACATCGGACCAGAGGACAGCAGTGGGCTCCCTCATTCCCTTCTGGTTGTTTACACCCTTTCCCTACATCCACACTGCCAGTAACAGCCAGTGAGGTGATTGGAGACAATGAACTTGGTGGATCCCTGTCCTTCGAAACCATGGCTTCTGTTCAAATCTGTTTAAGCAAAAACCACAGTTCCATCATAAAATATTTCTTTTCCTCCAAAAATTCAGCCAAGTTATTTTTACTTACTTTAGCCAGCAGCTCCATGAATTTTTTCAGTGATAAAGAGAAATGGTTTTTTTCCCATAAAACACCTCCGTGTGGAGGAGGGAAGGGTAAGGGGCGAGTTGCCACGCTCCCAGAAGCACTAACAACACTCACTGCCATGGAATGAGCCATTTCTCACATCCCGCTGCTGAGCGCTGCGGCTCTTACCAGCCCTCCGCAAGCCCAGGAACAGAAGGGATCTGTCACAACCAGAATACAAGTCAACATTCCCCCCCATAGTTAATGGCACTTTCACAGAAATTGAATTCAGGAGTTTAAAAACATTTAAAACAGCACTCCAGAAAATGACCCATTTCTTCTTTCATCAACCCCGCAAAGGTGAGGAAAAGTAATATTGTCCAGGATAAAAGGGGCAACTTCTTACATGTGTTCTTATTTTCTGGCTACTTAGCACTGAGAATGTCAGGAACAGCGGCTGGTCTAGTGGACTGAACTGCATTCTGGGAGAGAAGCATTGGATGAAGAGTACTATCACAAAGCTAAAAATGTAGAACTTTTTTCCCCTCCAGACATCTCTGGAAATCCCCACGTTCTCAACATAAGAACATTTAACTGTCTCTCCTAAGCAGTTTTTAATGAAAAACCCCCAACTGTTAATACTAAAAAGCCACAGGACATCTTTTGAAGCCATCCAACTTTCTATTTAGAACAGTAACAATAGTTTGATTCTTGTTTAAACGCCATTCCCACATCTTCTTCTGCCAGTTCAGAAGCATCAGCAGATGCTGAACGGGGCCAGAACCTCTCCCTTTCTGAGGCAGATGTATATGGTCCAGCTGAACTCCACTGATACAGAGCAGGCAACCAGACCCTTTACGGAATGAGACGTGCTGTAGCCACCTGGACACCCTCAAGTCCATGGGGCCAAATGGGATTCATCCAAGACTACCGAGGGAGTTGGTGAATGAGCTTGTCAAGCCGCTCTCCACCATTTCCCAGCAGTCCTGGTTAACAGGGGAGGTCCCGGAAGACTGAAGACTTGCCAATGTGATGCTCGTCTACAGGAAGGCCGGAAGGAGGATCCAGGGAACTACAGACCTGTCAGCCTGACCTCGGTACTGTGGAAGATTATGGAGCGGTTCATCTTGAGTGAGCTCACACAGGAGGTGCAAGACAACCAGGGGATCAGGCCCAGCCAGCATGGGGTCACGAAGGGCAGGTCCTGTTGACCAACCTGATCTCCTTCTCTGAGCGGGTGAGGGGGAGGCTGTGGGTGTTGTCACCTGGGCTGTAGTAAAGCCTTTGGCACGGTCTCCCACAGCATCTCCTAAAGAAGCTGGCGGCTTGTGGCTTAGTCAGACGGACTCTGCACTGGGTTAAAAACTGGCTGGAGGACAGAACACAAGAGGGTTGTGTTGAACAGAGTGAAGTCCAGTTGGCGGCTGGTCACAAGTGGTTTCCCCCAGGGGCACCACTTTTCATTCTTGTTTAACATATTGATCAACGATCTGGATGAGGGATTGAGTGCTCCCTCAGTCAGTTTGCAGATGACACCAAGCTGGGCAGAAGCGTTGATCTGCTGGAGGGTAGGAGAGCCCTACAGAGGGACCTGGACAGGCTGGATCCATGGGCTGAGGTCAGCTGGATGAGGTTCAACAAGGCCAAGTGCCGGATCCTGCATTTCGGTCACAACAACCCCCAGCAGCACTACAGGCCTGGGAAAGAATGGCTGGAAAGCTGTCAGGCAGAAAAGGACCTGGGGGTGTTGGTTGACAGTGACTGAATATGAGCCAGCATGTGCCCAGGTGGCCAAGGCGGCCAGCGGCATCCTGGCCTGTGTCAGGAACAGTGTGGTCAGCAGGAGCAGGGCAGGGATTGTGCCCCTGCACTCGGCACTGGTGAGGCCGCACCTCAAGTGCTCTGTTCAGCTTTGGGCCCCTCAGTACAAGAAGGACATAGAAACGCTGGAGCATGTCCCGAGAAGGGCAACAAAGCTGGGGAAGCATCTGGAGAACAAGTCCGATGAGGAGCGGCTGAGGGAGCTGGGGGTGTTCAGCCTGAAGAAGAGGAGGCTGAGGGGAGACCTGATCGCTCCCTACAGCTCCCTGAAAGGAGGGTGCAGGGAGGCGGGTGCTGGTCTGCTCTCCCGGCTAACTCGTGACAGGACAAGAGGAAACGGCCTCAAGTTGTGTCAGGGGAGGTTTAGATCAGATATTGGGAAAAACTTCTTCACTGAAAGAGTGGTCAGGCACTGGAACAGGCTGCCCAGGGAAGGGGTGGTGTCACCATCCCTGGAGGTGTTCAAGGAACATGCAGACGTGGCGTGTGAGGCCATGGTCTAGTGGGTTGATGGTTGGACTGGATGATCTTCCAACCTTAATGATTCTGTGATTCATCCAAGGACATCCTGCTTCTCCTCGCTCCTAAGGACTTCTGTTAGCTACACAGTTCCATAACTGGTACTGCTAATCCAGGTATTTAATATAAGACACAGCATTTGTTTTCATCTGTGGCTGGATAACCCAAGTGCTCAAAGGAATCTGTAGGTTACACCCACGAAAGACAACTTGAGCCTGGATAGTTCAGCTTTTCTTCCAGCATTTCGGAAGCATATTAAAACAACCTTTTCAGTAAAGTCAAAATTCCCTTTGTTGTTGTTATTTTTACTAGCTGAGAGCATTCCAATCACTGAAGATAGGCAATCACCTTCAAGGAAACCTTGTTATGTAAGTATCCAAATAAGAATTGAATTGTTTTTAAAAACAGAAGTTGAAACAGAAACTTTTACATGTTGAGACCCGATGCTTACAAGGTTTTTAGACTGTGATTAAGCACACGTTAAAATCCACTTTCAGTACCCCAGCACAAAGGGTCAGAGCTTCAGCTGAAGAAGGCTGTGTTTTTAGCCTATCCCAAGCTACACCAACTTACTTCAGCCAAAGTTTAAACTGAGTATCTCCTTGAAGGAACAGCTCCATGGATGAAATTCTCACCCAGTAAAGCAGACACAAAAATTTGACACACATCAGCTAAAGAAGCATTTCACTGGGCTTGGGTCCACATCCTAACTTTTTAATCCAGTTCTTAATTAAGGCTTAATTTCTGCTTAAATTAAGGAGATTTTCACCTAAATTAGGGTTCACATGAGTTTTCTATCAAGTTGCACCACAAAACTTCAACAAAACCATCTTTTGACAGAGTCTCCCATGCCATCCTCCTAGCCAAGCTTAGGAAGTGCAGACCGGACCATTGGGTGGTGAGGTGGGTTGGGAACTGGCTGGAGGAAAGAGCTCAGAGAGTTGTGGTCAATGGGGCAGAGTCTAGTTGGAGGCCTGTGGCTAGTGGCATCCCCCAAGGGTCAGTGCTGGGTCCAGCCCTATTCAATACCTTCATCAATGACCTGGATGAAAGGATGGAATGGCCTCTCAGCAAGTTTGCTGACCACACCAAACTGGGAGGAGTGGCTGCTATGCCAGAAGGCTGTGCTGCCGTCCAGCGTGACCTGGACAGGCTGGAGAGCTGGGCAGGGCGAGATCGAATGCAGTTCAAAGAGGGCAAGTGTAAAGTGCTGCATCTGGAGATGAACAACCCCATGGATCAGCACAGGTTGGGGGCTGTTCTCTTGGAGGGCAGCTCTGGGGAAAAGGACCTTGGAGTCCTAGTGGCCAACAGGATGACCACGAGCCAACAGTGTGCCCTCGTGGCCAAGAAGGCCAATGGCATCCTGAGGTGCGTTAAGAAAAGTGTGGCCAGCAGGTCGAGGAAAGTTCTCCTCCCCCTCTACTCTGCGCTGGTGAGGCCTCCCCTGGAGTGCTTTGTCCAGTTCTGGGCTCCTCAGCTCAGGAAGGACAAGGAGCTACTGGAGAGGGTCCAGGCAGGGCCACTGAGATGGGGAAGGGCCTGGAGCACCTTCCACATGAGGAAAGGCTGAGAGAGCTGGGGCTGTTCAGCTGGGAGAAGAGGAGGCTGAGGGGGATCTTAGCAATGTTTATCAATATCTAAAGGGTGGGTGTCAGGAGGATGAAGCCAGGCTCTTCTCAGTGGTGTCCAGTGACAGGACGAGGGGCAATGGCCATAAACTGGAAAACAGAAGGGTCAGCCTGAACATGAGGAAACACTTCTTCTCTGTGAGGGTGACAGAGCACTGGGACAGGCTGCCCAGAGAAGGGGGGGAGTCTCCTTTTCTGGAGACCTTCCAAAGCCACCTGGACTTGTTCCTGTGTGATCTGCTCTGGGTGATCCTGCTCTGGCAGGACGATCTCTAGAGGTCCCTTCCAACCCCTAACACTCTGTGAATCTGTGTAAAACATTCTGAAGACACCCCAAATCTTGACTCACATAGAAGTGACAATGGAAACACCTTTCTGTCATGTGCTGTGAGGAGTCCAGCTTATTGAGCAAAACAAATAAAGATGTAACTGAGGTTTCTCATGGAAGCGTAGGGCTGCAGCTCACCTGGGATGGGGAAACTGTGCTGGAAATTTGTAATGCACTGCTGGAAAACACTGACAAGTTCTGCATGAGAGGAGGATCACGCCAGAGCCACGTGCAGGGAAAGCGGGAGTGCACACCATAAATACAGATCTCCTTCCGATGTTCTTTCCATGTAGTTTGGGACACTGCTCTTTATAAACACTGGTTTTGTAGATCTTAACACACTGACCAGTTTTCTACTGATAGAAAACGAGGGAGAAAAAACAAGACTGCAGCACCTTCAAGTTTTCTGGCACTCCCTCTTTCTGGAGTGGGGTTATTGTAACTGCTCCAATTCATTCCTTCATACACAGAGTGACTGGGAAAAGCTAGAGCTGTCAGCTGAGTAAAAACTCTGGTTAATGGTGGGTATTACAGACAAGATCAGCTTCTTGCAATTACAACTGAAACAAACTTTTCCAGCAAGGAAAAAACCCACAGCTTTTATTGCCCAGTGCCTGACAAAGGCGGAATAGAAGCAAGGAGGCACAACTGTCAAAACAAGGCTAAGAAATTTAAGAACACATTACATTTTGCCACTTACTGCTTTTATTAGATTTTTACTTCGAAATTCACGGTTTTCCAGTATCTGTGTGAGAGTTCCTCTTCATATGCTCTACCCAACGCATGTTAAAACTTGCATGAATCTTTCGCATTAGTTCAAAACAAAAGAAAAGCTTAAGCGTGCAGCAGATATTAATGACAGCTCCCCCAGTGCACGGGTATTTTTAGCCTTAACAGATCTGCTGAGAGGAAGGATACAGAAAACTGAAACAAAAGCCTCTTCAGATTTATCTCTCCCAGTTTGTTGTAAATGTAGGTACGGAGGAATGACATACAAATGCTTCTTAGTCTTTTTGTTACTTCCACATCTTTGGTCTGAGCACTGTGGGAGAACAAAAGGAAGACACGCTAGCTCCCCCCCCCCCCCCCCCTTTATTTCACCTCTCACTCTCTGATGCTGAATGATGGGTACCTTGTGTTGCACAGCATCCTCGAAGTAACCATCTGCCTTCCTGAGGTCTGCTACTGGCACATTCTTCCCTCTGCCTTGGCCATTTCATACCAAGGCGCAGGTAGCAGTGGGTAACCAACGATCACATGCTCCAGGCCAGCAGGTCCCAGTCGCAGCTGGCTTGTTTTCTGTCCCTCAGGCTGTGGTTTCAAGAGATGACATCTCCGACACCATTAGCGGTTTTGTGAATTCCTCCTTTTCCCCTTCTCCTCTGCCTGCGTGGGGAGACGGGCTAGAGGAACAGCCGCGCAGAAAGGGCAGCTGTGAGCGTCCGTGATCCGCGTTCTCAGTGGGCTGAATACTGAACCAAACGGATGTGCTTTAAGTGCTAACTGGAGAATTTATCACAGCTTTCTTCTAATCAAAAGTATGGCTTGTAAAGTAGCTTTTCAGCTTCCTTTAGGTTACATATAATTAAAAGACTCAAGTAAACAAAGCGGAGAAGCCTCACTTGTCCAGGCTGATCAAGCTCTCCACAGGCAGAGGGCAACTTCGCTTATGTTGAGAAAATAATGGTGAAATTCCCTATACTAAAAAATTCCTTCTTCTTCCTCTAGCTCAGTGTGTTGTGTTAAAACTCTCTCTCCAGCACTGACAATATTGCCAGAGAAAGTAAGAATCTTCAAATAACATGTTCTTAATACATATCTCTGCTCTGATTGCTGCTTTTGAAAATCGCATCCTGAGGTGTCAGGAACAGTGCAAATTCCTCCAAAATGTGCCCCAAATCCTGAAATCTGCTCCCTACATGCACACAACTCTCTGGGTCACCTATACGTGACTGCAGTACACCCATATGTTTTTCCAGAAGCCGGCTGGCTTAAACCATTCTTCTCCTAGGACGTGGTACGGACATCACACAGAGGCCCAGACAAAAGCTTGCCCAGTGCTTCCCACCGTGCTACCACTGACTGAGCAGTATGCCTTGGGTATGTTGAGCCCTCAGCATAAGAAGGATATAGACCGGTTGGAACAAGTTCAGAGGAGGCCACAAATATGCTCAGAGGGCTGGAGCCCCTCTGCTATGCAGAAAGGCTGAGAGAATTGAGATTGTTCAGCCTCAAGAAAAGAAGGCTCCGGGGAGACCTTACTGTGGCCTTTCAGTACCTGAAGGGGACTACAAGAAAGCTGTGGGGGGCTTTTTACAAGGGCTTGTAGTGACAGGACAAGGGGTAATGGGTTTGAATTGAAAAACGGGAGATTTAAATTGGATATCAGGAAGAAATTCTTCTGAGAGAGGGTGGGGAGGCATTGGGACAGGTTGCCCAGAGAAGCTGTGGGTGCCCCATCCCTGGGAGTGCCCAAGGCCAGGCTGGATGAGGCTTGGAGCAACCTGGTCTAGTGGAAGGTGTCCCTGCCCATGGCAGGGGGTGGGACTGGATGATCTTTAAGGTCCCTTCCAACCCAAACCGTTCCGTGATTCTATGATTCTATGATTTTTCAGTGCTTCTAGTACTAAACACAAGGACAAACGAAAGATATCACTGTTACTTGAAATAAAAGTAGTGATGACTATTCACATGTGAAGTTTATAGGTACACCTCCTTAGATAAAATAAAGAAATAAATCTTTGAGAGGTCCTACCACATGACTAGCAAAGTCGTAGCTGTGGGCAGGTTTGGTAGGCACGAAAGGATACCTGTCAGCTCCCCACCACCATGTCTGAAGAGATTTGTTGGTTTCTATGGCAATGGGGAGGGTAAGGTGGCTGCCTGGTTACAATTATGACTGACGCACATCTCAAACAATCGTTCTCTTCCTGTTCGTATGACATAAGAAAAACAGGATGTTGAGAGGTGTTTTTCTGAATGAACAAGATAAGCAAGCCCACTGACATTTCTAAAAGTGTAAGATTTAACTAACAAGATGTTACAGATTTTCTGGGAGAAAAAAAAAAAATCCCACTGCTGAATGTGATTAAATTATGCATGGAAAGATCCTTTCCCTCCCCACTGCAGGAAACAGTTGAGGAGCTGTTATATGAGCCATGAATACCAATGGAAAGTCTCTTTAGTGCGAGGTACTGAGTTACACTGCTGAATCAAAACGAAGAAAAACAGCTTCGTGTGCAATACCCTGCTCTCTCCCAAAACTGTATTCAGCTCAGGGACTGCTGACGGGGTGGGCTACAGAGAACCAGGAGGCTGCAATGGTCCTACTGCTCCTCACAGAAGCCAGGCAGGATTATAAAGTGGTTTGTGGTCATAAGCATCGTTTCACAAGCATTTCTCAGGCCTTTCACTCAATCTCAGGTACTTATGTCCATCAGTGCCGGAGAGGGAACCTTATCACACCTCACTGCAATTTTATCACCGAGGGAACATGCAACATGCCAAAATCATATGGCAGAGTACGGTGCTGCAATCAATGCTGTCCACTAATTAACAGCAGCAGGTGCAGCTCAGCAGCGTGCTGCAGTTTAAAGCAGAAAACCAGCTCGTGTTCAAAAAGCACAACAACATCATTCCAGGGTGGTTCTGGAGCACAGGAACGGTACTGCTTTTCACACCTAGGCTTGTCACCTGTATGCACAAGCAATACACCCAGCTAGAAACACCCAGCGACAGGGCAAGAGGACACTGTAACCAGGGGCTGGCTGAACAGCCCGCGGGTGAGTCAGTGTCAACTCGTGTTTGCTTGGATGCATCACTCCTTCTCATCTGGGAAAAGAGAACTCCCCACAAGCAGGGAGAAAGGATAAGGTATACTTAAGACAGGTATATTAGAAAAACCTAACAGCTTGGAAAGCTAATTGCCAGTGGCTGCCTTGCTGTGGTAGCAGGAAGAATGGGGCATCAACAAGGAAGCTGGACTGGACAGGTGAGGGGCTGGAAGTGGAACAGCTGTGTTTTAGGAGACATTTGGAGTACACAAACCACTCAGAGCAGAATGGTTTACACGGAGACAAAGACAAATAATGAAGGAGAAGGATAGCATGGTTCAGCCTGACTTTCCTGAGGGGGTCATTCCTGTTTAGGAACTGAGGACTGGAGTTAAATTCTCCTCAGCCTTCAGCTGCACAGGAAAATTAACACTGCGAAATATTTTGGCTTGGGATGTCCAAGAATTAGCTGATAACTGACAAACAGGGAATTTCAGCAATCTTTCATGTAGGTATTTGTTCATAGCTTCTCCTATTTAAAATGCACATACAATTTAGAATATAATACACATTACGGTCTTTTGCATGTCATCGTGTCCCATGGAAGAACCAGACCATATGCCACAGTGCTCCAATCACTCAAAAGTACAATCGTGTCATTGTCCACTGCCAGCCACAGGGCCTGACGCTAAAGACCTGATAATAACAGTACTTTGGTTTATAGTACATCAGCCACCACAGACCTGTCTGAGCACAGTTAGAATAATAACGATACAATAGAAAATGTAAAAACTTTTAAAATATAAATTAAGAACTATCAGATATTGAAGTGTAGTATGTGGACTCAGCAATAGTTTAAAGAAGTGAGCTGGGGGAGTAGGACGAGACAGACTGAGATAGCTCTCCGAGGAGAGCATCGTGTTGTTGCCAGGGATTAAAAGATCAAAGTGCCTGTGCACTGTCACAACAGCTCCGTTCGGAAAAGGGATCACGCAGCGTGAGGGATGTGACTGAATGGAATACCTACCTTCATGAGTTCGTTGTGCTATCTAGAGCATTCCCCATCCAGGAGCTGCAGCACACCCACAAGCCATAACAGCTTGCAGCTGGTTCAGAAGAAGCTGGCTTTGGACCTCTGGGAGTCTGTGCTGGCTCCCTGTCAGACCTGCATGCAGCCAAGGATGTGCTGATCTCCCAGACGCAATACTTTTACAGGCCTTGATGTGACCAACACTTTCTTGGGACCAAGACACACCCCACAGCAGGAGAGCTGCCAGCAGCATGTATAACTTTGAAGACAACAGCCCTCCATGTTCGCATTTTCTCTTTTCTACACCGAGCAGGTGTTGGTTTCCTTAAAAAGTTGCACCTCAGGCTACACATTACAGTTTATAAGGCATGAAGATCCTGCACCAGTTCCACACAGGCACTGGGAAGTGAAGCATTTTACCCAAAGTCTCCCAGAAGAATCCCCAAGGAAATGAGGAGAGGGGCCTGATTCTGACCCCTCCAGTATGGATCCATCTGTCCTAACCATTACTTCTGAGTTATTGTAGCCTGGTATCAGCAGCTCTGGAAACCCGGCGTGCAGCAGCTGGAGTGACCCTCATGGGTGGCAGGGACCAGGGGAACCCTCAAGATCCCTCACAGCTGTGCGGGGAGATGCTACTCATCTGTGCAGCCTCCTCTCACCCCCCAGCATTCCAGCTGCACCAGTCCCCTCTTCTCAGGGTTGCCAAAAATCCCAAACCACAGCCAGGCCTTCATGTATAAATCAGTTCTCTAGGAGCAGACCTGATTTCCAGAGTCCTTCAGGAAACAGCGGGTGACTTTTGCCACGTGTACTATCCCTATCAGAGGACGCAAGGGAGAACAGATCTGTATAAGAAAGTGGATTTCTACTTACTTGTGTGTAAATTTTGTTTTCCCATTTGGTGCACATATTTAAGTCCGTATCAAAGGAACAAAATGGAAACCCAATCATTGTCTCCAGTTTGGCTGGCTTACAGATTGACTCCCAGCCTTTAATTCTAGGAAGCGAGTGACCACAAAGTCTCCTGACAGCCAAAGCTCCCCTCTTTCATTCTGACTCGCTGTTTGTCTTGGAAGTACCCAGGTTAACGCTGTCCCATTCAGTCTGCAAGGGAATGCGGGGCAGATCGAAAGAGGGGAAGACAGACAAAGACGGACAGAGACACTGCAAAAGACAGAGAGACAAAGACCGGCGGCGGGATAAAAGAGCATGGAACGAAGGCAGGACCCAGCCAAGCCAAACAGAGTTTTCCTTGAGTGATTACATCTGCCGGAGAGTCCCCAGCCTGCACTCTCCTTGCTGAGAAATTCTTTTTATTGTGTCTAGGACATTTTAAAAATCCCAAGAAAAGCTCCTCTGTAATCGTGAAAGCTCTGAACTGCATGAACTTTTGTTATGCTGAATTACTGATAGCTTACTGCATACTTCTTGAAGCAAAAGCTGAAGATTGCTCTACAGAAGATTTTTCTGAGGTAGAGCCCTGGGGAAGGAAAACTGATAATAAATCTTAATTTCTTTCTCCCCAAGAAAAAGCAAACTATTTAGAAAAATTCTTCTCCCTCCCAGTGTCTCTGTAGCTGAGTACAAAGAGCATGCAGAAGAAAATTAAAAGATACCTTCTCGAATTAGTCAAAATTAAGTAAGGTTTAAATGAATGAGCCTACAAACTCTATAAAAGGCCCCCCCTCCTGGAATTCAACAGGGACAGGGGCTCTTCCAGAGCCACTAAAGCCACTCACTGCTTGATGAGGGTAGAGAGTGGGCAGTTGTGCAAGAGTGTATATCCAGCACCTCTGCTAGGGCAGCACTGTGTGTCAGGCTGCCAAAGGCATTTTCTTGTGTATATGAAAATCAATACTTGTAAGCCAGAAAGACAAATTAATATTAAGCAATTTTCAAGTTGGCAGAAAGAACCGTGATTCTGCCTTGATCAGACACACTCCTGGGGTTATCCAAATGCCACTGCCCGCTGCCATCACATCATGGGTCCAACTCTGTCATCTGCAGCAAACCTTCTGGCAAACCTCTCTCATCTTCCAGCCTGTTTTCCAAGCAATTATTTGTACTCTGCCACTCACTATGATAACCAGAAATGCCAGAAAGTTGCCAGACTCCAAGGACCTAATTGCTCTCCTCCACAACCCAAGCATCCAGCTCCATATATTAGGTAACTAGATGTTTGTATTTACCAAATTTGAGGGTCAGTCACTGGAAGACACTGCAAAGGCAAGGCTCAATGTTAAAAGATTAAAAAAACCCGTGACAGGGTGTGTGGAGCTGGCCCTCACGCCCACAATCACATGCTCCACCGCATCATGGCTGTGTGGTACCCAGGAAGGTGAAAGCCTGACTGAAGGGGAAATGCCTGACACATCTGCGCCCATAAAACAGGCACCCAAAGGTGCGCTTTGGCATATACACATCTTTCAAATACTGTGAATTAATACGTGGCTGTATCTCCCCACCTGATTGGTGCAAAAGCCAAGTGACTTGTCCTCATCACATCTCTCTTTTGTATCACGTTTGAGTGCACTTACACCAACCAACCTGAACCCTTCCCACACAGCAGCTTGCCCCACTGAAGTGCAGGAAGCCCCCTCCCTGCCCCAGCTCACGCAGGCTCTGGTCCTCAGCAGACCCTTCACAAGCCAGTCCCACCCAAGCTGTTGGCACTAAACTAGCTCAGCCAAAATACGCATCAGATCTTGCTGGGCCAGTGAACAGTACCAGCTCAGTGAAGGGTCCAAGGTAGCAGCATTGGAGCAAAGAGGATGATTCATACCCATGACTGGGCACGAGGGTGTGAGGAAGAAGGGCAGGGAAGCCACTTCCATTTGCTTCATTCTGCCAAAACACACATCATTCCTTATAACGTACAGAGATACACACTATTAAGTATTAAATAGATCGGGATGTCTGTTCTTCAGTTAATTGCAGGGTACCCAGGTACAGTTTGAGCTTTATGTGCTCTACGATACAAAAGAGAAGGCTCCAACGTAAAGCAAAACTCATACCTCAGCCACAAGACAGAATGTTAGTCTACTGCAGCACAATATGGGCAGGCAGCACAATATGCTGCAGCACCTAGAGCAGAAGTTAGAGGCGCTGCTGAAAGGATGCAAACGCACAGACAGATGTCAGCATCACCCAGATCTATTTTTTAAACAGCATGTCTTATAGTAGCTTTAAAAGAGTATCTTCCCTTAGGACAGGCAGCCTTTCCAGGCAGAACCTCCTCCTCTCTTCAACTCTTCAGGAAGCACAACCATCTCTCTGGCCAGGATGGTGCCATTTAGAAACACCAGCTCAGTATCTACTGTACGACACTTTAACAATAAGGCTGAAGGAAACCCTCAATGGATAGAATCACTAGAAGCTGCTAAGGGAACTGGTGACAGTCAGCCTGCCACGGTGCTGAGTGACAGACTAGGTGGCACCTATGAGATGGGGAGCCCCATATGAACCAGTGAGCAAATGGACCGCTGGCTTTCTAGCCCCTACCATGTCGCATGAGGAATAAACAGTCTGATGGACAGGGAGCACAGTTTGAGAACATCTACTGCAATAATCTCACTCTGCAAAACTGTGGAGGGTTCTCTAAAAACCTGTGGTTGGTTGGTTGGTTGGTGAGCAGGCTGGGGTTTTGTTTTATGCCTCTTGTTTTTGTCTTAGGGGATAACATTCATTTCCAGTAACTACCAACCAAAGTGGAAAAGGAATATTTAACAATGAAACAATAACACACCAACACAAAATAAATCAGTGCCTTTTAATTTAACAATGTAAATTACCCTCCCACCTGCTGTGAATCTCTGTAAGGAGAAAAAGCTGGCTGCATATTTACGAAGCTGTCTATCCCAGTCTCATTCTGAACTGGCCTAATGCCCTGGGGTTAGACTGTAGGACTCTGTCATCTCTTGCACTCGTATGACCTAAGAAAGGGAATGTGGCCTTTTTCCCACAAGCCCAGAGTGAGAACATCATAAAAGCTGAACTTTAGCCCCCTTTTTGGGCAGGCAGCACAATAGCAAGGAGGATGCTGTTACTCCCTGGAGGCTCTGCTGCTGAAAAACATCACTGAGCTCAAGTAAAAGGTCAGTAGTTAGGACTGCATCTCTTGTTTTCTTCAGTTTTCCTCCTCCGTCAAAGGCAGTTAAACATTCTTTGCACACCCCCTCCCTCCTTCTGAGAAATGCAGGAAGGAAGTGCTTGCAAAATAGTTTAATTTAAAAGAACGCACAATCACACACAGAGCAAACATTGCTTTTAGACTCAGAGCTGGACATTCCTATTGCCTCACAGTTCCCACTAAAACACAAATGAATCCCTGCAGCGGCAGTCGTTCTTCCCTCCCCGCACACAAACGGAGGTTGTGCTTTAACTCCCAAAGCCTTTCGTTGAGGGACACCCACCTTGGGGGAAAAGATCTGGAGTGCTACATGCTGCAGGCAACCCCTCTGCTCCCTCAGAGCACACGGCGCCCCGCAGGCCCTTGGCGAGCTGGAGGAGAGGGCACCTGCCCAGGGAACGAGGGCTGCAGAGCCAGGGCAAGGATGCGGAAACCTGTCATCTCTCTAGGTGCTGCATGGCAACTGGCACCAACGGACAGTAACGCGGTCCTGGGTTGTAGGATGCCGTTTTGCCTCCAGTCTCTCTCCTAACCAGTGCTTCTTTGGCTTCACAGTGTGTTTTTCTTCCAATGTTTATTACCTGGACCATGCTAGAGTTTATGAAGACTGTTTGGGACAGCTGGATTTAACCTGACCCTTGTCTTCACTGGATTTATGTGAAAGAACCACTGCAGGAGTAAACAGCTCTTACACTCCATCCCTTTTAGTAAAAAGACCAGCAGGCAATTAATGGAAAACTTCTTTGTTACCGATCAGTTTACGTCGCATGGCCACACATCCAATCTAAATGCGATTCTGCCCAGCCACATGGTTTTCCTATCCCTGGGCAAACAGCGTTTACCGTCACAGACCTATTTCTTTGCCTCTTCAGAGACTCTGGCATTCCTGAGGACTTGCCTTCCCTTGAGCCATGAAGCATGACAGCCACTCGCACACGCCAGAAGGGGTTCACAAGTCCCTACCTGCTTTCACTTCTTTGAGAATTACCAGTCCTTCTTGCCACAGTCTCCTGAAATAAACACCCCTGCCACTCACAGCTTCTCCCAGTGCAGCACCACTTGTGCCCGGTGGTTTCAGCAATTCTGATCATGTTACTGCCGTCCCGCATTCCCGACACTGCTCGGCTAGCGTGCGGTGGATTGATTTCGAGTTGGCACTCTTGTACTTAAAAGGGACGCTGACAACACATCACAGGCCTGTCTCTTTTTTTTAACCTATTGCTGTCGCAGTGTATAATTAGATTAATAAAATAAATACAAGATCAGTGCATGTAGGAACTGAGCAGAATTGGCCATTTGAGTGATGTCGTCTTCCTCCAAACAGGATGGCCAGGACAATAAATTAATTTCTAGAAGGAAATTAAGGATTTTTGCATGTTGCTGATGTGAGCACTCCCACATGCAGTCAAACAGCTTCGCAAAGAGGAAGATTTATACTTTCACAAAACAGGGAAATGAGACTGCCAAATGCCACAAACTGTCTGGGGACTTTGAGTCTACGGCAGGACCTGAAACGAGGTTGCTGAGTTTAGTTTTTTTACTTTTAAAGTTGACAGTTTCAATTGACAGCATCTGCTTCAGCCCTGAGCAGAGGAGAAACCTGACTTTTCTTAGTTCTAGGCCATTGCCCTGATGGGTAAGTTCTTTGGGTCTGTTATTGTTTCCATAAACATATGCTGTTACTGCTGTTATTTTTCCCAACCCCTGTAACCTTCACCTTCTTTTCTTTTTCAATTGGTGTTACTCATGTGCATTTCTGGTCAACTTAAAAATAATTATTAGCATTTCAGAAGTGCCTTCAGATTTTCAAGGAGGACCCCGTAAGTACTGCATTCTGTAAAGACCATAAATTAGAAATAATTTCTGTCCCACAGAGTACAGCAAAGGCATTTAAGGAGCTTATTCCCCACCCCACGCCTGTTGCAAGCTCAGACAAAGGACAATAAAAATGTGAAACAGGGAAAAGAAATGAAAGAACCACAGAAAAGCATATCCGGCTGGGCAGACGAGATGCTTGTGCAGGTATCCAGAATGGAGCTGGGGAATTTTTTGCTTATCAAGACTGTTAAGAGTTATACACTGGTTTTTACATGATAAAAAAAGTACAAAAAGCATAAACTGCATTGAAATATGTGTTACAAATAAAACCACCACATCAGCCACTATGCGTCTGGGGTCAGAGCGGCCAGATTTCAGTAGTACACAGTTTGCTTCCGGAAAAGCTTCACCAATTACTTCCACAACTCCAGCCTAAAAGCCTTATCATTAAAACAACATAATATTTCTTAAATTCTAGAGCTTACACTCATATTCAAGTTTCATCTCCACTCTGCCAAAACACAGCCTTAAGTAAACACTATTTTGACTCAGAGTGCATTGGGCACGCTGCAGTCACTCAGGCTGCACAAGTTACTGACAGCCTTTTCCAGAGAGGCAAGTCAGAGGAACTGACTCTTGTAGTGTCGGTTAATCAGGAAACATGGAAACCCACAAAATGCTACTTTCTTACACCATGAGCAACTGCTGAAATTTCAGCGTAAGTTTTAAATTTATCATTAAACTGGACTCTGATTTGACTTTTACCTCAAATCCTCCAATGACCCAAGCAGAGAAGTCTTGGGGGTGTTTTAATTCCACCCTCATTTACAAGAGGATGGGCTTAGCTGACTCGGGGGTGTGGGCTCAAACACAGAGCACAATTCAACATGGGTGGCATCAATTTGAAACTAGGAGGGCAGGTATAATTGTTGTGGCTGTTGATAGTCTTTCCATCCTCCTCCTTCCATTCCCAAGCACAATCCAGTCCACTTGTTGTTGGACATGAGCTACTAGGAAGTAGCTCTGGAGTATCTCAGGCCAAAGAACAAAAGGATGGCACCCAAAACACCTATCAGAAAATGCAGAGTGAGGAGATGGAAATGTAGACAGGGCTTTGTCTGTGTGGATGCTCACACCTGGAAAGACTCACTTAGGTGCTCAGCCTTACACACAAAGCATTCAGGCTGCATGTATAAGGAAAATTAAGCCTCAAATATTGAAAAGTTGTTTCTCTGTCAAGCTGGTCTCTTGATATTGTCATATCCTGTTGTACAATAGGATTATACAGTGATCTTGAGAGGTGTTTCCGTGATTGCTCATCACCTCTTAAGAGCTGATCTTTGCAGTCTTTTGCTATCAGAACCGAAATGAAATTCCCAGCTCAAAGCTGCTGAGAATACTAAAGCCATAATGAAAAAAATAAAACCAAATAGCTGTTTTAAGGAATGGTTAAAAAATGGTTACAGAGCAGACAGGTCTGAAAACATTATCCAAATATTGTAATGCAGCATTTGAACAAAACTAGTCATACAAGAAAAAGATCACAGTTCAGTTCGGAGCCTTTTCCTGGAGAGAGGCACAGAATCATACCCAGCAAAGGTGATTCATTCAAAGGTGATGCCTCTACCTTATTTATTTCCTCTTCCTTTAAGGCATCACAGACAGCATTTGCCTCATCACTGCCCTACCCTGAAGACCTGACAAACCTCTGCCTCCATCGTGCCAGACAGCAGTCACTTCCTTCCCTGTGGCAGACATATCACCCTGGGGTGCTCTGCACCAGAGAGCATCCCCAGTCATTTCCTCAGCTTCAGGCTGCTCAACCTGGCAGTGCAGTGCCTTCCTTACTAAATAGCAGCCCTTTTCCTTCTTTTTCCCCTTTCTTATTCATTAAGCTGCTTCTTCCTAAGGGGAATTTTGATTACTGAAGTACTGGATTATAAAGGGAAGGGGAGAAAATCCTCAGTAACTTGCTTTTAGACTCAGCCTACAGATCAAACGGGCTTGGGCACGAATCCCAGCGACTTGTGCTCAAGTTGCCTCCAAAGTGTTTATGTGAGACGTGTGTTTTTACCGTTGTGCTGCAGTGATTGTTTGGCTGGGCTGGGTGATGGATGGTGGAGAAGGCTGTGTCTGGAAATGTGCTCTGAAGTCGACAGGAAGCTGAAGGGCCTTTGCCAGCACTTCCTTCCTGCATACAAGGGGAGGACAGAATGGGAAAAACCTTGGCTGTCTCTTACCCTGAGAAACGTCCTACCCTTCCAGCTGGATTACAGTAAAAATATTTTAATCTTTCACAAGATTATAATATCCTTCCTCTTCAAGCATAGCCACAGTGGTAGCAAGACTTAGATAATGAAATGAGCTGACTGTGTAAAACTCGGTAGGTGGCTACAGAGGACTGGTGCTGGAAGCTGAACAAACAGGGGTCCGCATTTGAAAATCCCTATCTTCAGTCAAGATATAAATCAACAGTGGGTCAGACCTGTTTAACCCAGTATTGTAACTCCAAGAGAAACGAATACTGAGCACTTCAAGAGAAGGTGTAAAGTCCACACAAGTAGTACACTGGAAGTGTGTTCCTCTTGACAGCCTATTCCTGTGCCTGTTTTAGAGAGCAGATCTAAACTCCAAGCATAACACTTATTACTCCTACAAAAAATGCTGCTGAAATGAGCAACCTATGAATATTCTGACCATGTGATCCACACATTCCTCACAACAACCCAGGATGGTTTGTGTTATGGAGACTTTCCTTAAATGTCTTTTTCCAAAGACACAGCCTCTAGGTCCTTATGTGGATGATTCATGATTCTGCATGACATCCTGACGTGTAACCATCATCTGTTCACAGTAACAAAAAAACGTGCAGAGTATTAAAGAATAGATATTCCATGTTACCACAGGAATTTTCCAAAAATTTTCCATTCTTGAACTCCCAGGTTCAAACCCACGGACAAGGGCAAGATCTTTAGTCTGGGCAGGTGTTCAGAACCCCAAACTCATCCACCTGCTCTGCCTACAGCCACGTGGACTGTGACAGCAAGAGCGTGGCACGGTGGTGGTAGCTATGAGGACCACATTCCTTGCTGTCCCAGCAAGGGGATATCCCAGCAATCCCCTCAGGCAGATACTGTCTGGACAAGTTTGCCTGAGTGAGTCTGGAAAAGGGAGAAAGAAACTCTCAAGACTCTTGACAACAAAACAGAAATCCCCAAACCTGTGAGCAGCCAGTTCTCAGCCTGTTTCTGAAAAAAGAATCAGACAAAAAGACCTCACCCATTAGCAGAGAGTAGGGAACAATGGAAACTCAAAAAATAGCTCTCCTGTCAGAACTAAGAATGCCCCTTTACACATTCAAAAAAGCACACAGCTGGGCTGGGAGGCTGTCAGGCACTGCTGCTGGCCTATGCACCTCCCAGGCCCTTCTCCTTTGCCAAAACTCCCAGAAGCACTAGGTGATGCTGAATTCCAATAACCAAAGATGGGGATGGAAGAGGAGAGGAAATTTATGGCAGGACTGAGCCAGAATAAGTAACTAATTCCTGTCCATTCAATCACTTTGGCAACCCTAAAACTGAAACTTCATAGGACATACATGAAAATGGTATGTGTGTGCATCTTCCATGGGCCTTACTTTACAGGGGAAAGCAATAACAAGAGCAAATAATAAGAAAAGTAAACTGTGGATAAAATCTGAACGAGTTGTGAAACACACAGCAGTAAAAAGCAAATGTTCTGAATTGGTGAGAAGTTATAAAAACAGTTGTTATGAAAAGTTTCAACCTGGAACACAGTTCTAAGAATGCTGATATCTGACGTGGACCATGAAACCTCAAAGATCCAGTAACTTTCACAGCACACAATTTAGCATGGAATTCACAGGTTCTGCTCTATCTGTGACTCAGCAGTCTCCTCCAACAGCACTAAAAAAAAAGTAAAAAAATAAAATGGAAAATAAATGGAAAGCAAATCATGCTGAACGAACAGAAGAAGATAGGCAAACACTTGCACAAGCAGAAAACTCACCAGTGGGCTGATCACTTGAGTCACTGTCCTGATTCATCCTCCCAAAGGCAGCACGGAATCAGGATGCTGAGCTCTGTGGTATACAGCTCAGAGTTGGTAGCCCAAGCTCTTGCTTCTGAAAAGACAAAATGTAGTGTTACTATTAAACTGTAGGAACTGTACCCTGTGCAACAAAGGAAACACCTTGTGTGTGCTCTGTTGCCTTTGTATCTAGGCAAGTTAGTGGAGAAACCATGTGTGTGTACAACATAGCACAGAAGTCACAGTACGTGGCCTGAAGGTCAGAGAACTAAACGGCAAATTGGTGAATTAAGTCAACCAAGAAACACTGAAAAGTGGCATCTGAAATTTCACGCAAGTTAAAACAACATGTAGCTGAAACAACATCTGGATTCCTGGAACAGGTCAAGACTAGCTTTCAGATTTCAACTGCACAAACAGGAGTCTCTGACACTGTTTACCTGATTAACCAAACAAAACCCCAGACCTATCTAACTTCCAAACAGGACAAACAGTCCACGTGAAAGTATGTTTTTGCCATAGCTACACAGCTCCTCTTCTTTGTTTGCTTGCCCTTCCACTCATCACATCTCGACTGTGGTAGAGTTGGGAACAGAACCCAGGTCTCCCAAATCCCAGTCCAGTGCCCTAACCACCACATCCTTCCTGCTGAATCACGTTGCAGAATTGTTTATCAGGAAGGAAATTCCCCCTCGAGAGTACTCACTCTGAGTGTGCTGGTGGAACACAAATGCTTAGAAAAATACAAATGGACTAGCAATAACAAGTGATTTAAGTCACTGTACAACAGGCTAAAGGTTTTTTTTTTTGTTGTTGTTAGCAGCAGTATAAGGAACCATCGAGCAGGACACTAGACAGAACAAGCAGGGCATCCGGATGTCCTCAGAGTATCAGCCTCTTGCTTCTCTAAAGACGATACGTAACTTTGAAAACATCTACCCCACATTCAGCATTAGGTGTATCTCACTCAGGGAGGGATTCAAAAGGTTTATATTCTTACCAGACACCGTGAAGGTCACCTCACACCAGGCTGCTAAGTACAAGCAGCTGTAGTATGGGATCTAGTGTGTCAGTTAACCTCAACATGTTGTACCAGGAAAGGACCTTCACTTTTCCTGAAGTCTTTAGCAAAAAAAAAACCAACAGGGTCAGGTGAAGACACCAGAAGTGAAACAAAAATGTTTCAGTCCAAACACAGTTTACACCTTGAGTTGCCTGGAAAACAAAAAGGGTTGTAATTCATCTGTGACCTGTCAGAGGACACAGACTCACTGAACTGGCAAGTTCATGGTCCAGGGCTCTTGAAGTACCTGTCTCTGCTGAGCAGTTGGTTAAAGAGGAAGAATTTCCCCACTTGCAAGCAATGGCATTACAGGTTGCATCCCGTGAGACCCTGCCACAGTAACCGACACAAATGTGTTTGGGCTGATTCCCAGAACTCTGACAAGATTTCTTTTACACTCCCTTTCAAATGTCACTGTATAGAAATTCCAGTAGGACTAACTCCTGTGGGTCAGAGAACCAAACCCCAGTGACAATGTTCACAGATCTAGAGCAACTTTCAAAGAGCACACCAGGCAGAGCGAGCTGCTGCCTTGAGAGCAGGCCCCAGGAAGACGCGCTCAGCCTCCGATGCTTGGGGCTGCCATGGGACAGTTGAGGGCCCAGTCCGTCCCACAGACACAGGCAAGGCTCCGTGGGCTCTGCTGGGCATGCCAGCCCCCCCAGACAGCAGTCTTCCCACCAGAGGAGCCTGGTCTGAGGGCAGCCATGCCACCACACACCCACGTGAACACCTGTAAGCTTCTGTTCCCCACAACCATCTCCTCTGTTTGCTCATTAAGCTTCAAGACTGATCCCCAGTCATGCCAGGAGCAGCTCTCAAAGCACACACAGCGAGTCTTGGTGCTGTTCTGGAAACATAAAGCCCCACCAAGGGCACTTTGTGTGGGATCCCTCTATCACACATGGACACCTGTATCTCTCCTGACCCTCCAGGCTCCTGTCTGATCAGTGGAGATACAGAGGCATCTCTAGGGAGCTCACCCGAACAGGGATGACTTGAAGAACACGTCTATGGAGTAACCCATTCCTCTCTGGTGTCTGTCCAGTGAGTCTTGGTTGCAACCTCAGATGAAGGCATCCATGTCCAACCAGCTGAATCCCACCATCTGTCCTTACTTTACCCCAGAGCTGAACATACTGGCTTTCCTGTCCCACAGCACATCGAGAAACACATGAGAAAGTGTCAGGCAAAGCACCACTACCAAAGAAAATTAAATGCCACTGCTTTGAATGTGGTATTTTGAATCTATCATCTACTCATTCTTTCTACGTTACTTTAATTGCCTGCAGTTTTATTTATCTTAATATATCTACACAGATACAAGAGTCAGATGGAGCCGAACTCTTCCCAGTGGTGCCCAGTGACAGCACAAGAAGCAGTGGGCATGAACCGAAATACAGGAAATCCTGTTTAAACATTAGGAAAAAAACCCCACCAAAACACTGTTTTTTGTTGGTGAGGGTTTTTTGGTATGTTTTGGGTTTTTTTTTTACCGTATGTGTGATCCAACACTTGAACAGGGTGTCCAGAGAGGCTGTAGATCTCCACCCTGACAGGACACACTCCCAAACAACCTGTTGTAACTGACCTTGCTCTGAGCATGGGGCTGGAGTGGGCCATCTCCAGAGGTCCCCTCCAACCTCACCTATCCTGCGATTCTGTTCGGTGGATAAGGAATTGGTTGGCTGGTGACATCAGAGGGTAGTGGTCAACAGTTCAATGTCCAGATGGCACTTGGTGACAAGTGGTATCCCTCAGGGATCCGCACTGGGCCAGTACTGTTTAACATCTTCATCAATGACATAGTGGAATCAAGCGCACCCTCAGCAAGTTTGCCTATGACGCCAAGCTGAGTGGTGCGGTGACACGCCTGAGGGACCAGATGCCATCCAGAGGGACCTGGAGAAGCTTGAGAAGTGGGCCTGTATGAACATCATGAGGTTCAACAAGGCCAAATGCAAGGTCCTGCACCTGGGTCGGGGCAACCCCCAGTATCAATACAGGCTGGGGGATGAAGGGATTGGGAGCAGCCCTGTGGAGAAGGACTTGGAGGTACCGGTGGATGAGAAGCTGAACATCAGCCAGCAGCGTGCGCCAGCAGCCCAGAAAGCCAACTGTATCCTGGGCTGTATCAGGAGAAGTGTGGCCAGCAGGTTGAGGGAGGGGATTCTCCCCCTCTACTCTGCTCTCATGAGACCCCACCTGGAGTCCTGGGTCAGGCTCTGGGGCCCCCAACCTAAGAAGGGTATCGACTGGTTGGAGTGAGTCCAGAGGAGGCCACGGAGATGATCAGAGGGCTGGAGCACCTCTGTCATGGGGACAGCCTGAGAGAGCTGGGGGTGTTCAGCCTGGAGAAGAGAAGGCTCCAGGGAGATCTTACAGCACCTTCCAGTACTTAAAGGGGGCCTATAAGAATGAGGGGGGCAAACTTTTTAATAGGGCCTGTAGAAACAGGACAACGGGTAATGGTTTTAAGCAAAAAGAGGGGAGATTTAGACTAGATATTAGGAAGACGTTTTTTATGATAAGGGTGGTGAAACCCTGACACAGGTTGCCCAGAGGGGTAGTAGATGTCCCATCCTTGGAAACATTCAAGGTCAGGCTGGATGGGGCTCTGAGCAACCAGATCTACTTGAAGATGTCCCTGCTCACTGCAGGGGGGTTGGACTAGATGGCCTTTAAAGGTCCCTTCCAACCCAAGCTATTCTGTGATTCTATGATTCTGCAGTATGCTTGTCAACTGTGTATTAGAAGACTGCTTACATGTGGGGTGTAGACAGCCAAAGACAGCAAACCTTATTACCCTGGGGTAATGCCCGAGGTTTCCAGGGAAACTATCCTGCTGTCCCCAGACTGTTCCCTGTTCACCCCACCAGGAATCCCAGCTTGCTGAAGAATACCTGCCTCAGTTTTGTTCTACACCGCTTTGTAGTTTTTCACATCGCTGATGTCAGACACATACAATAATTTACAAAAGTGAAAGTTTCCTGCCAGAAGACACTTTGAGGCACTACTTCCATTCTTTTGAACGGTAAAAAAGGTCACAATTTCTCCTCAAGGCTTCTTTCAACCTTGGCATTATCTAAAAATCCTCAAACCTTGCTTTTTTACACCATATGAGAGTAATTTAGGAATTAATATTAAATGTAATTCAATTGTTCTTCACATTAAAAGGCTATTCCCTCGTTCCTTGCCTGCTATTTTTGTAGTCAGGATGAAGTTTGTGGTTTTTTTCTTATTAGGTCAGCCCCAGTTAGGTCCAAATCAGGTGTGTCCAGGGGGAGGATGTAACTCCGCATCTTCAAACCTGCAGGATGTTATGATCAGTTACAGTGGTGAATAACAGCACATTAGAAGGTAAATGTTGTTATGGATGTCTTCGGCTTGGTTCAAAGCATTATGCCTACAGAAACTCAGCACAGTTTCATGCCAAAGAAAAAGGCTTCTGCAAGGAGCTGCCAAACTTCTTCTCCACGGATTTCTGATTTTTCTCCAGAGCAGGTGTGGGCACTGTTGATATGGGGACTAGTGCCATAGAGGAGGGTTTTGCTTCATATTTAAGCAAGATGAGCTAATGATTGCACCCAGTCATTCTGAATAATGCACACAGTCTGAAACAGAGAGGATGAATGTCTAGCAAATGTCTGACACTGACACACACCCCCGCCCCGGCCTGCTGTTCACCACTGCTCCAAACGTGAAGTAAAATTCAGGTGGATGGGGAGACAGTATAAAGAAAGTTCACAGCCCAGCTTCCTCAGGAGCAGCTGAGGCCACAGCCACCACCAGACAGGGAACAGGAGGCCTCTGGTTCCCCCTGAGTCATTTCGGTTCAAGCAGGGCCATCACTGAGCCGGAGCGAACAAGAGACTGCTGAAACCCTCAGCTTTGGAGACACACCAAGCAGTAAATCTCACTCCTGATAGTATGTCAACCCTCTGCAGGGTCAACTCCTGTGCTGTTATCTCAAGCACTGCCATAGCTGGTGCTTTCTTTGAAGCCCAGCAGCTGGGTGAAGAGACTGCATAAAAAAACCTTCTCTCTCCTCAGAAAATGTCACCAAAACAAAAAAAAAGTTTTCTATTCCACTTGGTTATGGAAAAATATTTGAAAATGTGAAGTGAGAGTTACTTAAAGCTTTAGAAACAAGAAAACAGATACTAGGAAGCAATGTTTATTTGTAGTCTCCACACGGTGATTTTTATGCCTATCTCACATGTGTGAACCCTGCCTTTTATTCCTTTATTGTTACAGAACATACAGACACGCACAGCACAAGACATCTCTGTAGGAAAAAAGATGAGTTATGTGTATGGGTGAAGGAGCTGCTGTCCATGAAGCTCTAACAAAAGCATTATCTGAAGACCATGGGTGTCTTCTCACTGACTTTGTCACAGACTGTGGATCCTGTACTTAAACCCAGTTCAGCAGCCCTGGGGTCAGATCTGGCCTTTAGGCTCCCATCAGCCACAAACCCAACACTTCATTCTTCATAGCGCACCAGCTAAACTCCACCAGCCACAATCTCTGCTCCGCTCTTAAATTACGGCATCTCAGACTTCAGTACGTCACATATTACCCACATACCGAGCTTATTTACAAGCAATCTCAGTAGCCTATGTTATTTCAAAGTGGGAAAAAGTGACGAAGAGGCCTATGGCCTCTTCATGCCATTGGCTGAAATGCAGAGAGCAGTTCCACCTATTTTTACAGTCTTTCCTTTATATCACATAAATCTTTAACTACCCAGAAATAGAAACTTTACTTCTCTGTGATAAGGATAGAGAAAAAAAAAGCACTAAGACCAGCGAAAAACCCAAACCAACCAAACAAAAAAAAAATCCCACAGTGCCTGCCAGCAATGCTGCGGCTGTGCAAGGAGCCACAGGCCAGCTCTGCCGCTCAGCACCGTGCCGGAGCAGGCAGGGCTCCACCAGACCCTGTGGCTGATGAGCTCCCGTCCTGACAGGGCTGCACAGCACTGCGAACATGGGCACAGCAGAGACAATGCTCAAGCATGTTACTGGGAATGGGCCAGGACAAGACCCTGCAGTTAAAAGCTGCCTTCTGCATCTATTAATTTTATTGTGGTTCATTCTCAGAAGGAGAGCCATCTTTCTCCGCTTCAATTTAATGGAATTTTTATTAAATTATCATTGATTTTTGATCATTTATGGGAGTAATTTAATCATACCATTATTACCATAATAAGATTCATTGGAACTGCTGAAGGCTCAAAACTGAACAAATACAGCAGAAACTAGTGGAACCACAGTTCCAGGGCGCACCCTCCACCTCATTAGTCTGCCATTAAAACTAGAAAGCAGTTGACAAAATATCAACAGATGTCTACCGAAGTCTGTTGGTTTACCAAGGCATCCCCCTCAGCATGGGGAAACCCGCCAGCTTGACAAGAATGTACTTTTAATGGAAGTTCCTGTCCAAGTTTCTAACATCAATAAGCAAATTGTTGTGACACCAAGGGCATAAATAAAATCCGAACCCGTGGAGAAAGCCCTGTACACCAGAAAATGTGTCTTCCTGCACACATGCTGAGTGTCCAGCACATCATACGCATCAACAGGATATCAAGAATAAAACAATCAGCATATGCAGGTACCAACCATGCCGAGCAATACATAAAACCGGCCGTTCATAACCTGTAACTGACAGTGCCAGCAGCCCACTGCTGTGTGTTTCACTCCTGACAGTAGAGTTGACCCTACATTATAAAAGCAGCAACTTCAAACGGCTGGGTCACCGCTTCCCTTCCAGCCAGGATAAACAGTTTACCAGCAGCATCCAACTGAAGTTAATGCAGCGACACACTACTTCATTCAACTTGCAGCGGCACAGCCAGGGGGGCTATTCCGGAGCGTGGGCAGGGACAAGCTAACAGAACTTCGTGCAGTGAGAGGAGTCCTCCGTTCCAAAGGAGGGAAACAGAGAAGGAAAAAATATCACAAGTTGGACTTCAGCTCTGAACGCCCAGAACTTTAAATGTGGTGCTCAGTGATTTCTGCCCTGAAAAGAAGCTCTCCCGCTGGAAGGACACCGTGACTCCCAAGGCACGTGGGAGTCAGAGGAAAGCAGCCCAGGCACAGCACAGGGTATCTGTCTATCAGGGCATTTGGTAAGAACAACGTTTGCCCTTTCTTCTTGTAGGTCTGAAGAGTCACAGATAGGTAGGATGAAATAAATACTTCACAGGATTCCTAAGTATCCCTGCAACCTCCAGAGTTATTTGGAAGACAGTTTGCTACCTGCCTCCCTGGAAACTAGTTGTGACAGAGCATCTAAGAAGAGGCTCACTGCACCAAGAGAACAAAAAGCCTAGCAGCAGCCTCCTCTGTCACCCCGCTGCAGGCTCTGAGCATCTTCTAACAGGCTCCCAGTCCAACATCCCTCATCCCTGCAAATCTCTGCTCTCGCCAAGAGGCTCCGACAGGCCGACAGCTGCATGGATACCAACTTGCCTACACATCCAAGCATGGGACTACAGCTGCTGATCGCTGCCTTTTCTTATTTCCCCCCACCTCTGTGAAGTATGCGTGAAGTCCTATTCTGCCAGCAACACCAGCGGGTACCACTCCTCAGAACAAGCTCTCTGGGCTCCTCTCACACTCTTACACTCAATCACACTCAGCCTCTTGGAAAACTCATCCTGGAAACGACCAGCACAAGTAAAGTCCCTGCTGAAACTCTGGGCGAGGCTCCGGGGGAGCTTCTCGGTGTCCGAGGTGGTCTCACCGAGCTCCAGCCCCAGAACACACTGTGCTGCCTTCACGCCCGCTTGTCCCTGCCGAACCCGAAGAGCGAGGTGGTTCGCTGGTCTCTGGCACCCTCTGCTGACAAACCACTCCCCTTCGCCCCCGGCCCCGTTCCTGCAAGCCCACCCACTGACAGGGCATACCCAGAAGTTTCAGGCTGGCAGGGCCGTGCCCTGCTAACGTCACCCACATCGCCATTTCTAGATGAACATGTCGTAACTGAGAATGTCTTTCATCCGTTTGGCCTGACATTTCCGTAAATTATACTCATCAAAGATGCCTCCTCTTCCCCTTGGTTTGCTCGAACAACAGCGCTCCGTGCAAAGGAAGGCACTCTCCGTTCCTGCCTCTGGTGTTACCTAAACCACCCTTTCCAACTCCCAACGATGCCTGTCCCCTTGCAGGCAGCATCCATCCTCTCATCCGAAAAGGTATGTTCAGGGAGGTGACCTGACCTCCAACACTAATTTGGGAAAAGGGCAATAAACAAAAGCACAAAGTTCCTGTTCAGGTGTCAGCTGGTGACAACCAAGGCTGTCATCCACGGAATGGAGCCGTCCAAACCCTTCCAGTCCCACACTTCTGATGCACAATCCTCTCAGCAGCCCCCACTGCATGCGTGTCACAAGGCGTAGCATCGCGACCCCGCCGTGCCCTTGAACAGACCAGGAGGATGTGAGGCAGAGGAGCAGCAGCGGCAGCATGTGGAAGCCAAAGCCGTGCCTGGCAGGGGGGCTCAGTGCCACCCTGTCCACCAGCGCAACCTGCCAGCCATGCAGGAAAGGGGAGACATCATCCCACCACCACCCCTCCCAAGCAAGGATCCTGCAGCTGCCCAAGGCACGGTGTCTCGCAGACCAGTGACACCCAACTTCTGTGCTCAGCAGCCACCAAAGCGAAGGGCTTTGCCTCACTGAATCCCTGACACGGCACGTCCCGACCCTACTGTGCTGCACCTGACGATTCCTGTGGACAACGAACACCAAGAACAGAGAATATTCAGTGTAAAGGCACGAGCAAAACAGAAACCCAATCTGAGATGTGTTAACTTCAGAGATTGGTTTTCAGCCGTGCCTCTGCCTGCATTTTTCTGCTTCTTGTTTTTTCTCTATGCGTGAAGGAAAGGCCAGAAGAACAAGCCCTGCTTGACAGCATACATGGGTAAACCAAAAGACAGCTTGCAGGCTACACAGACACACCGCTACTTTCTAAATGCCATTTCAAACACATACGGGTTGGGCTTAACCTACCAAAGGATCTGCAGTGCAGCAGAAAGAATCCCAAAGGATCATTCCACCTCCAAACCATCACTTTAAAAAAAACAACTGAGGGAACTTTGGAAATATGCAGCACAGAATTTCAACCAGAATTGAAGTGTAAAAGAAAAGTTCTCAGTAAGCAGAAAAACAGGTCAGGGTGAATGCACTTTTCAAACTTAATTCCAATTCGTTGGCCACTACTGAAAACCACTTATATATAAAATAATATGAAAAACTGTAAAAAGCTAAATAATCAAGACAACTGTAACAGTAACATGTAAATCCTTCTTACTAGGAGGTGCAGCACAGTTGCTTTAAACACTGACAATTCAGTATCTCTAGAGCTCTCTCTCAACTTAAAAACCAGCTTACTTTGCTTTCTTTCTTCCAACTCTAGAACAGCCTTGTGTTAACACTGTTAAGCCCGACACCACTGGGGATTCAGTATGTTGACTGCTCTACTTCCCAAAACAGAGCCAGGGCTGTTTCATTTTGACTTCTTCAGGTGCTTTGTCCGATCCCCAGCATTTTGATTCAAAGTTTAGGCATTGCTGGTAAGCCATGAACCCAGCACTATTAACATCCGTTCAGTGCTCTGTTTGAACATTCTCTCCTGGATTGTTCAGGAAGCTTTATCATCCTGCATAAACCTATCGAGTTTCTTTTTTTTAAATGCATTAACCATCCTCTGGAGCCTGGCGCTTCTGAAAGCGCCTGTTTGACAGAGGCTCCGGCAGCCCTCACCAGCTGTTTGTCCCACCTTGCTGGGCCAGAACACAGCACAGCTGGCTGGAAGTCTGCACCGCCGTGCCTCTGCTCTCCAGTTTGGTATGTTAATGGGAACAGCGGGTGAAAGTATTCGTGCAAAAGCGCTGGGCTCTGAGCTGCAGAAACTGAGTTACAAGGACACATTCCTTCTGCAGCACTAATAAACAGTGGGGGACAGTCATCTCCTAAATCACTGCAGCTGCTTGGCCAGCAGACATGAGTCAGAGCACCAACACAGATCATCAGTGCGTGTAGGAGCGTGATCTGAACTCTTACCTCCTGCACAACACTTCACTTCAGGGTTGCTCCCAACGGGTCACTAAGAGAGACTCTTTGGCCACATCCACACCACAAAGTTTTGGAAGTGCAATTATGCTGGTAAAAGTGCAGTAAAAACAATCGCTTCCTGACTGACAGATGCTCAAGCAAACTCCCAGACACAACAGATCATGGCATTTACAGGAGGGAGGCAGGGAACTTTGTCTTTAACAAAACCAATTTATTCTTTCCCCCTCCTAGGAGTTGAAACCTTCCTTCTCCCGAGGCTTTGCTTGAAAAGCTCACTACAGACACAACACTAAACACATCAGCTTTTCCAAGATGGATAGTAATTTCAGGAATCCAGCAAATTTTCTCCATCTTGATCTGCTTCCCTTGCTAATCTCACCTTCTATTCACTCAAAGAAGCTTAAACCCTGGCGTGTTGATTTCTCCTTGATTACTTTCACTCCAGACCACATCTAAGCATTACTAGAATCCAAGCAGAATAATCCAAGGATTTCCTCTCAAATCAACATTTCCTCTGTTATCCCTGTTGTTAGCAAATCCCTCAGATCCCGACTGTCTGAGCTCCTCATCTTCCATCCCTGATCAGTTACTAACAGGCTGCCCACCCCTGGCGTGGAGCCACCAGCTCTGCAGCTCGCACAGGTTGCAGCAACACTCGAGTTTTCGGGCAAGCTCCTCCGTCTCCCAAGGCACTGCTGTTACACCTTGTCAACATTTTCAGAATTCAGGAGTCCTACAAGCTATTGGTGTTTTAACTTCCAGGTTATCTTGTCAGGCTTGACCTAGATTTCCCTCATTATTTTCTCATCTGAGATTTGACAGACCTTGTCAACACCACCTACCTTAGTATGTTTTGCCTTGTATTTCTGTCTTTTACCCACATCATTCATTGCCTGTGGGCCCTCCCATTGCCTTCAGGGAATACCCTCCTTGTTGAAAGCTGCAACAGAAGGCAGCAAGGAGGGAAGAACGTTGGGTGACAGGGAAGATGGAGAGGCAGGAGCTGCACCAACCAGAGATCAATTCCCAACACTGGGTAACAACTGAAAAGCTGGATGGACACTGGCTTTGCTGTGGCTGAAGATCCTTACTACCACTTGAAATATAAATGAAGTGATGACCAAGTACTGGCTGGAGACTTTGACCAGCAAATCTCTTCAGAATACAAGACCAAACTCTTACAATGCAGTGGTGGCCTTGGCTGCCCACTCTCTGAGATGACCCCTGTCCTGAACAACTGCAGCTGCTGGCACCTAAGGGACTGACACCCCCACATCCATCCTTCAGGGTAAGGGTTCTCACTGCTTCTTTCTGAACAAGTTTCATTTGCACTGTCATCACCAGATGACATCAAGGTCAATTAAGGCTGATCATCAAAGTCAATTAAGTCTTTGTCAAGCTTTTAGAGCATGAAGCCACTAACTCCACCATGTTCTCCTTGTTGGCTTCTTCATGCTTGTAGCCACAGCATGAGAAACAACATCTTCCTGGGTGCAGGGATAATGTCAAATCCCATAAAGTCAGAACCAAGTTGAGTCACATTATTCACCACACTGTGTGCTGGATTTTGATCTCTTCCCCAGCCATGTCAGCGTAATCTACACCATGACAATACATTGCTTTCAATATTCCTTCCGAGTGAGCTCTTCCCCACCCTTTATCACCCGAATAAGCTTACAGAAGGTCTTCCTCAGAAAGGCGGCGTTGAATGCAAGGATTAAGCCATCAGTGGGATTAACAAATTCATCTTTGGTGGCATAAACGGCTTTCACATGGTACATCAGTTTGTAATCAAGTTTGTGGAAGATGATATTGTCCGAAACAAGGAGAGTTTTGACGTCAGTGTTCTGTTCTTGCAGCGCACCTGGAAGGCTGGCATCAAGAGACCCCTCCTGAAACTCTTGGGTAGTAAGCCAGGTTTTTCCGTATGACTGGAAGATGGGTCTTCAGTAACCTTGTCATTGCCTTTTGGTTATTATGATAAACAGGCTTTACATTCCAGCCTCCTCCTGCATCACCACCCAAAAAATGGCTCAGACCATCTCAGAGGAACAAAGCACCCAAGTTCAAAGGCTCAGATTAATTTTCAGGAAAGTTTTGAGCAGCACCATTCACAGTCACTGTGAAACTGTCTGCTCGGAGCAGGAGATCGCAATATTACAGAAGTCTCTACCATTATCTCTAGAACAAGTTGAGAAAAATCCTGTATTAGCCAGCTTTTGGACTGTTAGGCATCCATAAACAGCATTATTAAGCTGAAAGGCATGTGTTTTTCTCAAGTATGATTTATTAGTTGCAGTTATAGTTGCAATAATCATGATCTAATTTTTCAGAAAGTACTACAGTTTATGCATAGTTTTAACCACCTTCTGAAAGACCTTTAAGTAATGATGAATCAACCCATAAAATAATACAAATGTTAGAACCAACCTATTATTCTCCTTTAGACATGGGCAGGAATATCTGATTTATGTCTGCCAAATGATTTGGCATCTGAACAACTGGCACCAAATTCAAAGTCAAACAGCAAAGCTGTGGGCAACCGCTGGAAAGACTGGGATTCTTTCCCTTTTCATTTCAACATGAAATGCCATGTCTGCTCTGGGATGTTATAATCTAATTCACTTGTTCACAGGGCAGCAAGTTAGCTACATCAAGATAGTGTGCATCTGCACTGCTTTGCTGCAATGCCATGAAGTACCTCTCTTATTAAGCATTATGCACGCACAAGTCCACACTTGATCAAAGTAACCACCGGAGAGAGATCTCACCCTGTAGTGCTCTCCCACAAAGCTCTCCACACTGTGAGTTTGCAGACACCTACCAGAAATTGCAAGGTCTGAAAAGCAAACTAAAAGGGAGCCATGGCTTCTCTTTTTGTATCACTGATACTGCCAGCACCACTGCCATGCTGCTGGCAGGCATCATGGAGATGATGCTGGGGAATACCTGCTTTAAGGGGTCAGTAGAAAGGTGAGGACACTGCAAGCCATTATCAAAATCAGCAGAAATGATGCATGTCACCGCTGCAGAGATCAGCTCTTCAAGTTCCTTCTTAAACCCCAAAGCGGTTGTATGCTGTATGGGACCAGCACTGTCCATAGTCCAAAGGATGCATGACCGCAGACGTGTCAGGTGCGTTGGCTGCCAGCCACAGCTGGAGGGTGCTCTGCTACATCTGCTTGCCGCTCCACTGTGTGCAGTGCATCTCCTCCATGGCCACACACTTCTTGGAAGATTTCAAAACTGTCTTAAAAGTTGGTTAGAATAGTCCTAAATATCACCCCTTCCTCCACTTCCATGCCTTAATGGTCCTCCACACTGGGAAGCTAGTCAGCTCTTTATCCTGGCTTTCTTTTCCCTGTGCATGCCATGCCGTTTTAAGAAAGAAGCTCAGCAGTCAGCTCACAGAGAAAGTCCCCTCACCCCCTTTATCAGCAGAAGATGTCTCAGCCTCCCTGCAGATACTAACTTTGGGACTCTGACAGGTCAGGTTTTACAAAAAATGAATGAGGGCAGATACAGGTAACCCTGCTGCTGCCACCAGCAGCAGTACTGGAATCCAAACCAACAACCCAGGCACTGAAATGGCTCACCCCAGCTTTGAGGGCTGCTGTCACAGGAAGCTACAAACATACACACATATTTACTGCTCACGTTCACTATGTGAGCAGCTGAGCAATGGCGCTTTTATCTAGGTTTTCTAGGCAGAAAGCCGGAAGCACAGTTCTCCCTGCAGTGTCTTTCGGTGAGGCGAGACCACAGAAAACAGGAGAAGGTCTTGCTAAACAAAAAACAGGCTAGCTGAGACAACACACAGCAGTGCTGCTTGTAGCTGTTCCGCATGTTCCTTGTCTTGTTTGAGGTAACCTTTGGATCCAGTGCTGAACCAACTCCATCCCTTGCAGAAATGCAGTCGGGTTTTTAAGGCTATGTGTAACTGTGGGCTGTTGCAGACTCTCTTCAGGGACTTCTATCAGGCTAACGATGGAAATAAGGTGCAGGAAAGTTGTTCTTTAAACTCACTATCAGAGAGGAAATTTCTCACAGCCTGATAGCAGGTAAGGAAAACATTTTGTTAAAAGCCAAGAAACGCTACAATAGAATAGGGCACTGCTGCAATGGGCAGAAGCAGAGGGACTGCCCAAGGTGTAGCACTTCAAAACACATCCCTGTGAATCTTGAGGAAAAAAAACTCCTGAGAAGTGGGATTTTCCAACCTCAATGAGGATGACAGGCTGAAAACTGAGGAAACCACTAACTTTGTTCACTTGTAGCACAGGGTGGACACAATGCCCTTTAGGAAGAACTGCAACGTTGCCCCCTCCATGCAGGTAAGCCTGATGGCACAAATGCTCCCCACCATGCCCCTCAGCTTCTCCAAAGCCTTCTGGGACACAAAAGGAAAATCTGAGGTGATACGCTGAAAATGGAAAATTGCAACCTCATAAAAATTATGAATCACTTCAAATGCTGAAACAACACCCTTTGTCAAAGCTGTGGGTGATGAAGTTGGCACAACTCCCACTGAAGAGAAAGTCGATCCTCACTGGTATGAAAGCATGAACCAGCATCCTGTGGTGATGAGATACTTGACCTGAATTTATTTCAAGGTACTTTTGCCCCCTCCTTTACTCTAAGAGTTTGTGGAAAACAGGAAGACAGAAACAGCCTGGGCCAACAGCACCCTGAACCAGAGACACCCAGTGGGTGCTGCAGGAGGAGAAAAGCTGTTCATCGATGGTAACTGAAGGCTGCCTGCTATTTATTTGGAGGAAAAACATCTTTTAAAACACTCTACATCCCTCTCGGAAGCTAAAATGCAAACTTATTAAGTGAGGCACTAACAGAGGACTCCACAAACTTCTGTGAGACCAGGCATCAGTAGTAAATGCTTCTCTATCCTTCTGCAACTCCCCTGCGTAGGGCAGCACCAAGCCCCACACTGGTGCATAAAGGAGAATGAGCAGAAAGAGGCCCCCAGAGGCACAGTGTCTGTGTCCAGATGAGACCTCTGAAGCACTGGGCTGCAGCTATGTTTGTACATTTCAATTAATCTTAAGAAATGCATTAACAGCTCCTTTTGTTCAGGGTTGGGCCAAATTCACAGCCCATTTTAAGAAAGGAACACTGCGAAAATAAACACTGGTATCTGGGACCAAGGCATTTCTGACCTATGCTGAAATCAGCGTTTGCAGCTTTATCACCGTTTCCCCCACTGCCTGGGATGCTGAAAGCATTGTCCTCCCCTGCCCGGATGAGGAAGGACGCTGACGCATGGCACAGCCTACCCACTTTATCACACTCAGCAAACAATGAGGAAGCTTGCAAAGGCGACATCAATAACTGGAAGGCTCAGAGGCCATTTGTCCCCAACACTGGACAGTTAATCCTGATGCACGATCCCCCGCGTGAATTTAAAATGCTCGATACATACTGTCTCTGGCTGTGATTAAACACCTAATGACACACACCCTCTGACAGATTAGACGTATTTGTTCTATGGTCACAAAATACTACAAAGAATGAAAAGCCTCCAGGGAAAAAAACACTCAACAAAACAAAACATGAGGCTCAAAACTTAAAAACAACACTAAACAGTAAGAAATCAGTGGCTTCTAAGTGTTGGCTTATGAGTGTGCAACAGAACAACTTCAGGTAGCTTCCATAAAAAAGCTGTATTTGCTACATCAGTTCTTACTACACAGGATGTGTTTGTGTAATTATTTGTCTGTATTAGTGCACAAAGGCAGATGCTGGTTTAAAAACAAGCAAACCATTGCATGTGCAGGATGTTAAATGTGTATTATTTCATGGCGAAGGATGGAACACGTTACAAAGTACCGAGTATGGATTTTATTTCTGTATACTCCTTGGTTTGGAGAAGATACACAGCATAGAATCGATGCTAACACCAGCATTTCAATATACTACTTGGATCCGACCTCTATTCATTACTGCTGTATTTTAAGTTGGATGTTATGGTCAAATTCAGAAGCAAGGCAAAGCCAGTGTAATACTGTATGGTCACTGCAACATGCAATTTGAATTCCACTGTTTCACACCCACTTACCAATGCATATTGTATAATCTCTTTACACAGTTTCTCATTCTGGTCCAGTTCAGAGTTTGTGGGAGGGAATTTAACCTGGCAACGTTTGTCACAGATTAAAAATAAGAAAAAAGGAGCAAGGGAAAAGCTATAAAGATGACTGAGGATACCAGAATACATACATAAAAAATAAGCCTTTTTGAGTATAACTTACATTGCCTCACTCTTTCTGAATGCTCAGAACTAGTTCACAGGCAGCTAAATTATAATTTTCTTTCTCAGATAACAGAAACTCAATTTAATATGCACGAAGTAACCAGCTCTGAGACTTGGAACAGAGCTCTGGAGACCTCCGGCGCTTCTCAGGAAAAAGGAAAAGCACAGTACTAGCACGGCGGACGTGCCTGCTGTACTAAAAGGCAGATGCCTTCAGAGCACTGTATGTTTAGTCATCTCTTTATCAAACCCTTAACTAATTAAACAATCCTCTTGTCAAAGAGGGCAGTCATTGTTTGTGTGACCGATGCCCTGTGAACATAATGGGATAATCTGCCTTTCTCCTTTTTTCTCCCTCAATTCTCCTAAACAGCTGGGGGATGCGCTGCCTGCTCTCCAGGAAGCCTCCGCTCATCTGTCATTCTCCTCTGCTCGCAGCACTCCGCTGCTGCACGCAGCATCAGAAGCCAAGCTGAAGACAATAACGCCTCAGACACACCAACAATCAATCTGATACCATGCCATTAAAGAATCCCCAGGCCTCTGAGGGGCTGAGCGAACAATTAGGAGGGAAAAAGAAGCAATTCCTGGATAGAATCGACAATTAGAACTATATTGATCCACAAACGGCAAAAGATGCTAAAATGAAAGCATTTCCAGTACGCTCTTTTGACTTCAGTACCAGGGAAGAAAGAGCTTGCACATGATAAAGCTTTGATCAGATGGCATCGGGCTTGCTCTTACATCTGCACCATTACAGCAGCAAAAGCTGTTAATCAACCAGCAAAGACTCAGAAAGTCACACTCTCAAAGATAATCTCCAGCCCAAGGGAACAGCTCATCTCAGAGTAACTGTGCAGACGTGCCACAATTAACAGAAATTAGAGAGGACAGTGTTTCTATAAACTGTACAATCCCAAGCTTTGCTGGTCCATCCCCTGGCTGTATTCCTGACGCAGGGAGTGTCTCCCCCTCAGCAGACTGCAGGGAAACCGCTCTGGTCACCCCTGCCAAGCACAGCAGCACAGCTCTGTTACCCCATGGACATAATCATGCCAACAGCCATTACCCATCACAACTCTCCTTCATGGAAGTTTCTGTTTTCCTGCTCGCACCACCAGCAGCAATCTAGACATATTTTCTATAGGAAATTCAGGCTTCCCAGTATTTGAAATTCTGAATTCAAATGCAGTAGCCTGAAACCAAAATGAATCACTTACAACATGCAGATTTTGCAGAACTGTCATTCCCAGGAGAGAAGTGGAGAGCAGGCTGGGCAGGCAGCCCTTGCTCCCAGCCCACGTGCCGCTCTCCTCTGAGGTGTTCCAGTGGCAATGGCCACGTGTGGCTTCTCTGACCGTAGCTGGTGATAACCACTGTTGTGTTTGGTATCAGGAGATTCACACATATCAGCTTGTTTGACTAAGGGTGGTATTTCTGCAGGAAAGGTGAGGAGGAGGAAGGGAGCAGTGGGAAGGCTGAGTAATACCCAAATGTGAAAACCCTTCAGTGCCCATCAAAAGAAAGCTCAAGGCCCTCTACAGACTAATCCATAACCAGTTGTGTTGTCAGAAATACCGGATTACCCTGAGCCAGGCAGTACCTGACCACACTGTTTCACGCAGAGGAACGAAGGGCTTAGCACAAGCAGGAGCAACTGAGCATCTCCACTCCATCAAAGCCCAGCTTTGAGGATAAACCCCTTCCCTGCTCCTCCACAAAATACTCCAATGCCCACTTCAGGCAGTGATGCAGTGACTACCTACTGCCCTACCCATGGCTACGAGAGTGAAACAACCTCACTCCATCACAGATCTACGGGGGCTAATAAAGCTGGAGTGCGAGATACTTCAACAGTGCACAAACCCTACCGAAAACTCATGGAGGTTCACCCAGTCCTATCTCGAGTAAGTGGCCAGTTGTCTTCAAGTTCCTCCAAAGGAGACACAACATCGATGTGTCCTGTGTTCTAGACAGAACAAAACCCAGGAGACAGCACGTACAACAAAAAATCTGTTTCTTTTTGCACCTCATCTAGACCACAGCAGGGGAAAAAAAAAAAGCAAAACTACTTTATTTTTATTTTTAACCTACCACCAAGAGAGACTTTACAGACTCATGCTCCAATCTGAACAAGCTCATCTCAATCCAAGTTAAACTCATCAAGTGTAAAGACGACATCCCAAATGGAACGGATCAAAGCCAAAGTGATGTTATCCTAATAAAACTCCAAAAATTCCCATATCTGCAACAAACTACTGCAATATCGGCCTGAAGGCTCTTTTTCTTGTTCTCTCCCTTTTTTTTGCTGTTTCCCTTCCCTGGTGTTCCCTCCCTACCTCATCACTGCAGCCAAGTTTTAAACAATATACATGAAAACAGCAGCTTTCAATCTGTTCCTGGAGTAGCCAAGTTAATGAGGCCACATGGCATCCCAGGGCACTCCGGAGGGAAGGGTTCAAAATGCCTGTTAGTGCAGCCCGCGCTGCTCTACGAAACGTAAAACATTTCAAACTGGCGAGCATTTCCCTTTCTTCCTCCCCTGCTCTCCAAGTAAAAGAGCATTCAGATTTCCAAACCATATATTGTGGAAAGAATGAAGCACTTCTGGAAAAAGTGAAATACTGCTTTGCCTTTCTAAATTTAAAGATTTATAAATCAGTGCAGATATTTTTCAAAAAAAGCAGAACGCTGCTGCAAGTCACACCACAGCCATCAAACAGTTGTTGTAGAAACAAGTACCTGTTTTTCCTGACCTACATTTTCAGGTTGGCAGGAAATCAAAGTTCATGTCAAATTACAGCAGATTTTGAACAGACTTGCATGTGCCCTCCAATCTCTGCTATTAAATCTATTTCGGCTCAGCATGTTTGTATTTCATATGAAAGAAGGTACCACTTTTTAAAATTACACATGCTTGGTATGACATAAATGCAAGCAGGTAGTCTTTCTGTTGTAATACTAAAAGGGAGAATTGATTTTGCACAGAATTTGGTTCAAGGAGAGGTATTTTTCTTTCCTTGAACTGCTATGTACATTATCTACTATATTTATAATAAAAGCCACGTGGTTAAGCAGACACAACCACAAAAAGCAAACGAGTCTAGCTTTGTCCTCAAGGCCTTCATATGAACAGGCTCCCCAGGTAACAGCAGCCTGCGTCGGTCTTGTATTTATACAAACAAACGGCAACCAACAAATAGGCATTTTCCTTGTTCTGTACTCAGACAAGGAGGCCACAGTTACACATCAGTCAAAGGAGAGGGCTTTCATCTGCCTCACCCCTCACCCCATCACAAGGCCATCAGCTTCCTCCTTGACTCGTTATTTTTTCTCTTCGGGCTTGTGTTTCACCTGTTAGAGAGTGCAGCCCATTCCCGGATTTGCCGTTTTGGAGGGGGTGTCGGCCATGCCCGGTGATGTCGGAGACAGGAGGTGGCTCTACAGAGCACAGCCCTGCCAGGCCTGCACTGGCGCTCAGGGCTCTGCCCACACACAGAAGGGCTTCTGGGGACCCTAGCTGGTTTGTGGGCACAAGCAGTGCTGCACCCAGCCCCTGAGCTCCCCGAACCCAGAGCATGGAGGAGCCAAACAGGGACAGTGGTCTGGCAGGGGGTCATCTCACATCTGGCACAGCAATAGCTGGCCAGACTCTCCTTGTGCCCCTAAGCTACCCTTCCCTACTCCCGGGAAGGCAGTGCAGACACTCAGATGTGAAACAGAAGCAGTGTAACGGGGTTTATGCCCTGGCTTCCCACCGCATGATGACGGCTGTACTGCTTCCAGACCTTAGCTGCCACAGCACTCTGCACAGGCGAATGGTGACATCAAAGCAAGGCGCTCGCTGAAACAATGACATTCATAATAGTGACTTCACTGTATCGCCTAACTTTCCCCTGCTATTTGCTCCCTACACTGTACTCACAGTAAACGAGATTGTGCTGACAGACCCAGCCTGCACATTGCTTCTCTCCTTTGGGATTTGCACGTCTGCAGCAGAAATGTCCAGTCTAAGAAGAAACAGACACTGAGAGAGTCACAATGGCGGGACAGGATGGAGAAAAGCTTATGTTCATGACGACTCAACCAGGGAGCACAGCACCGCAGTCAGCTTCAGAAATAAAACCAATCCTTCTATTACAGAGGGAGATTTTTTTCCCCCAAGACCACTAAAGCTACTAGTGCACCTCCCCATCTTGACCTCAGCAAGTTTTATTAGCAGCTTAAGTCATGAGCCGTCACACTCTGCTTTTGCAACTATCTGGTTTAACGTAAGCCTGCAAAAACTGTGTGTGAAGGAAACACGTTTCAAGTTCCCTTTATTTTCATTCCCATTTTCAGATCTCAGTAGTTTCACAATGTCCATATTTCACTAAAATCAAAAACTCTGCATTGCAAAACACATCCAAGACAAAAAGTTTCAATTAAGCCTTTTTTTAAATAAAAACCCACATCTTTTCCACAATCATAGCAGAAGTTCTTTAAAAATGCATCTTCTTCAGGCCAAGCTAAATGTGCTCAAATACACTGTGCATGCAAACCCCGGAGAACACACTGGTGAGCAGACTTCCCACATCCATGCGAATCAGAAATTACTTCCAATTGTGGAGGCCACCGGACGCACTTTAATCGTGCTACCTATACTAACCAGACCAAGCCTAAAAACCCTGCAGTACCCTGCTGAATTCCAATCACAGACCAACATAAGGGGCCAGACAGCCATTAGCGGGAATCTAAACAGCACTGTGTTTTGGGACCTGCTGTTTTCGCTTATGTTTTTTGATTTATACCTCATAACTGCAAAACTAATGAGATTCTAATGAAAAGTGGGACATTATTCATTTGTTTTCCACCCAGGAGGTTCAGTTTATTATCAACAATTATGCTACTGATTAAAACAAGAGGTGATGGCTTTAAGAACATAAACCTGTTCCCAAATGTGCATGGTCTAAAATGATCCACAGGTTTCTGTAGTTCACAGTTTCGCTGCCTTTATCTAAGTTGTTTTGTCCAAATACATAATTATTTTTTTTACTGGTCGCTACTACATAATCAATAAATGACTACACTGTATACCATTGTATATCATGTCATTTCACTGAAATCTTTACTAAAGAAAAACCAAAACGTCAACCCTCTGATCATTTTGTTTCTTCCCTGCCCTGAAGAAATCACTGAAAAACCCTGCATGGATGTAAAACACAAAACTACTCGCAACTGTTTTTTAAAGACTGATAAGCACTTACAACTGAGAACGTAAATATAAAGTAAGGTGCACAGCTCATTAGAAATATATATAGTTTTATATGTAAATAAAAAAATATGTATTATAAATATAGTTTTCCTTAACGGAAAAGCTGAAGTCCAACCTCATGTATTAGGCACTTTTAAAAGTGTACCCACACAATATCAGCATTAGATTAAGTGACCACCTCGAAAATAATTTTATTCATAACAGAGGTCTGTAGCACAACCATTAAGCTTCACATCTATAAAGCTTTCCAGAATAATTGTTACTCAGCCATATACTTAACATTTTCCAATCTCAAGGGTGTCTCACATAGTTTGTACGCAACCAAAAGCATTTTTCATTGCTGCCTTTCATATTCAGTACAGTTTAGAGAGTGCAGCACTCCGAAAATGTACACTGTTACATCTAGAAAGACTATCTGAAACTCAACCCCTTAATACAATAGGGTCACCGAGAAATGAAACACTGAACTGGAGCTTTTAAACAGGCATTTAAATTAGGAAATTAGTTCTATAAACATAAAGCATTTGAACTGTCCATTTGTTATGGATAACGCTGTAGGACTGCCAATTACTAAAGTCACGGACTCCACATTGGCAGTGTTTGCTTTCCAACATTACATCAAAATCCTGACTCCACCATACAGGAATTTAACTCCTCAAGATACAAAACAGAAACGTGCCAACTGCAAATTACAGAGTGATCATTTTAATACTTTATTCACTCAAGTGCATTCAGTTACTGTCTCATGGCTACACTGCACAACCCAAATTTGAAAGATTTTGATTGTAGAGGGCAGCCTCTCCACAGTTTAGGTTTGCCCAGTCCTTTCCCTCCAACTTCTTCCTTCTTTTCCTATATGCTCTAAGGTGTGTACTAACAGCATCTCTGTCCTTCAGCATTTCACTTCGGTAAACAGATTCACCTGGAGGTTTTACAGGAACAGGCAATTAAATCAGCTAAATCTAAAATACCATTTTCTTTTTGGAGGCGATAAACAATTCAGTTAGTGATCCTGCAATATTCAGCTGAAGACGAATGTCCCACAAAGAAAGCACAAGAAAGATAAGTTGTTCCACCCAACTGAACAAACATTTCCTCAGTCACACCCTCTGCACATAAAAGCAGGAATCTTTCTAAACTCATACTGAACAATTCTAGTGGAAGGTCACAAACAATAACAATGGATAATTAAAAAAATAATCAGGCTTAGTAAGACAAAAATTAAAAGTAAATTGCTCATCAGTTTTTTTCAAACTGCCCAAGCCTCAGTAAGAACATGTTTTGGGCAGAAAAGAATCTGAAGATTACAACACGCTGCTATTCAAAAAAAAAAAAAAAAAGTCTTCCCCCTTTTGGTACTGTGGGATTCACTATAAAGCAAAGGGATTTTGTGGGACAAGGAAAGACAGAGTGTAACAGACTTGCTAAAGCATTTGGGAATTACACATATTCTTATGCTGCTAAGCAATTATCCATCCCCAAATCCAACACATTAAAAATTAATACAAACGCTATACAAACACAACAGCTAACACAGTTCTTGCAACAGTTTTAAGAGGCTTACACTAATCACCCGATTGGATCTTCTTTTCTAAAAGTACGTTATTGCTGAAAAAATGCTGTGCATTCTTAGCTGTGCATTTACAGAGCATTTTACACCACGTACAGCAACTACAGCACAGCAGAACCCAGCACACCTGCGGTAAGCTGGCACAAGGAGATGATGGAAACCTACAGCCAACCAAACTAAATGCCTTGCCAAAGATTCTGAAAACATGCAGTTCTCTTCAAAGCTTAATCTGTGGGGTTGGGGTTTTTGGGTCTTATAAAAACATTTAATTTAAAACAATGGAGAAACATGATATAAAATACAGTGTAATAAATACCAACTTCATTGGTGGCACAGTAATTACGGGGTTCTGTTAACTGTAATTCTAGAGGCAATATCAGAAGTGAGACAAGCATTCAAAACAACTTTCAAGCCACGAGTGAGACAACCAGCACCGACGCCCAGCATCTTCCTATGTCAGAAACCAGTACTTGATTCTCCTAGGAGAGTTCAGCTCTCGTAGGAACTTGGGACTAAAACATGCTGATGTAAAGCCTCCCCTTTGGTTGAACTGATCCTTAGAGAAAGAGAACTGCTTCAGACCTCTTCCACCTCCCAGCCAACGCAGAGCAGAGGAGGAGGCTCAAGGCTGAGCACGTCTACAGCTTGGCTAACAGCTGGCTTATGGCCCATCCCACCAGCAGTGCACCACCGGCACTGCCCTGCTCATTGTGCTGAGCTGTCAGCGCTCCTACCTTGAAGATACAGGAATGGGAGTGGTGTGGGGACCACCATTAGCATAAAAAAAAAAATAAAGTAGGATAATTTATTTGGAAAACACAGCCAGTGTGTTCGCTTGGACTCTTCTGTAACGTGCACCAGATGAAGAACAATTCTGCAAAACACCTCCTTCCCCAGTGTCACCACCTTCAAAATAGAGGGTGATGCACTAAAACACCTAATAGTACTGAGACTAGAAGCCATGAGATGACAAAGGAACTGTACCAGGTAGCGATATCGCTATTTTTCAGAGGGAAAACTGAAACACAGAGGGAGACAAGATGCTTCACGCCTTGAGATGTCAGGAACTTAGGGTTTAGTTTTTACTTTTTTTAAAGCATTCAGCTTGACCACACAAGTGGTGCTGTTTTAGCTATGTGCTCTAGGTTTGTCATCAAGCATTTTTTATTAAACTATCCCAGCCAGGATGGTGGGAAAAATTATGAAAGATTTTAGGCAGAGAAGCACAACATAGGTAATCCAGCAGGAGGGATTTTATGCCATTTAAACCTCCTCCTCTATCTACTGATCATGTTCCACAGGTTATAAACTACTTACCTGTCTCTTTGCTCCCAAAAGAGGATTCCCTTATCATGGCTCAAATGTCACTAATCCTGCTCCCCTGATGCTACCCCTACTCTTCTTTATTCCACAAGTCCCATTGCCTCTTCCTTTCAGAGATAATTTAATTGAAACCCTGAACAATTGCTCTGAGTGTGCTTAGCTTCAAGACAGCTGCTTCTGTAGGAGATTGTATGGAGGAAATAATAATAGAAGCTAGGGTTTTGTAGGAATGCAATATATCCTTTCCTCCTGCACTGCACCACTCGGTTCCCTCTACACCCTCTGGTTATGGTAATAAGTGAGGCAGAGCTTTGACAGACAAGAGCTTTCTTAACTACACACTCCAGAACACATCCATCTTCAACACTATGAAAGGCAACAGCTCTTTGAGAAAAAAAAGTTCGTGTGTGGTCATGTAATTAAAGACTGTCATAATTCACACCCACGTTGTGGTAGGTTGTTGTTCTGCAGGCATCCTTAACTCTGGCATTTCCTCACTGTAGGCTGCTTGCATTTGAAATCCAAATAATGTTTTTATCATACCATGCCATAAATTACTTGTGCAGAAAAAGTCATGTCTTTAAAAAGTAATTCTTCAGAATGAAAACCCAGCTAGATCCCTTGCTAAGAATGAAGCCACAGTCCCTGGCTCCTCATTCACACACCAGTCCGGAGACAGAAACACATTTGTGAACAAGCTTGAGCACATAAGCACTCGAACTGTGCTTAAAATTAAGCACATGATAAAGCACTACACGCTTTAACAAATCAAAGCTACAGAGAAAACGCACGGGGCTGAGATCAAAGAGGAGAAACTGTAAAGCAACTGGATTCAGAAAGGACTTCAACTGACAAGCCAGGCATTCACATGATTAGAGGGCCGAACACAGTCTTTTTCTTCCTCATTCTTACACCAGACGAGTGAAGAATAATATTGACGCCATTACCAATAACTGGAGATAACGGCATTGTTTTTTCCCTGCCGATGATGCATGCCTCCGTGTGTGGGTGTATGATGGGTCGGTTGCTATGGAGCTGGATCAAAAGCTGTTGTTAAGGGAACAAGCAGGAAAGGTAAAACAATGGCTGAGATAAGAAGCATCTCAACTAATATGCAACCAGACTTGTGCGTCTGTAGCTGCGAGGAGCAAGAGCCTGGCCTCCACCCGAGGGACACGGTCACTTAGCCAAGGCTGAGCAGGTCAAAGGAAAGGCTGAAGGCCCGCGGGCGCGGCGCAGGGGGTGGAGACCGGCCAGGGCCCACCCAGGGCGCCACCCAGGCAGGGCTGCACGTGGGGAGCAGGCAGCAAGCAGGGACAGCAGCTCTCCAGCCAAACCCCGGGGTACTGCCGCCGAGCAGCTTTCACCAGCCAGAAGGGGAAGAGTGAGGTGTAAGTACGAGCTCCATGTATAGACCTTTTACTGCCTTTGCTCTGTGTGCTTTGTGACAGTCAGCTCCAGATCAGCCAGCACTGCCAGCTGCTCCAAGGAAGGTAAAACTTGAGAGGTTGAAGGAGCTCACTAAAGCCTTCTTACAAAGCAGGGTTCCTCGAAAGCAGCCAACTGCTCCGTCACAAGATCCTGTCTAGCGACCTTCACCCAAAAGCTCCTTCTTTCTAGGAATTAATGACAAATAGTTGCCTGCCCTTGCTAACACACAACTGCTCGATTCTCACCCACTCCATACAGAGGGTGCACACCGCAACGGATCATCTGCTCCTGCAATTCATGAGCTACAAATTGAAGAAACACACCAGGAGCTAAAATGAGTTTCCGAGAACAAAAACAGCTGGTAACGAAACAAAAGCCAAATATTCTCCTGGCTGATTTTTTTTTTTTTTTTTAATTTAGCTTAAAACAAAATTAAAAAAATCTGCTTGGAACCCAAAGAGTCTCTAGCTGAAAATGTGGTGTCTAGCCTGAAAAACAGAGGCTTCTGGACACAATGCCAAGCAGCACAGGATTCCCATGGACCTGGTGTTTCTCAAGCCCTTAATGTGGTTCAACTTAGGCAAGTGGGTTTAGGATTCCCAGTTTAAAATCTACAATGCACATCTGCAATTCATTCTAGTTTCTTATTTTATTTCTTACTTCTCCAACCAACTCCAAATCATTTTACGAGTTCTTGCAATACGGTACTAATCAGTTACTCATGCTGCAGGAGTCCCCGCTTCCTAAGAAGGGCTCCCTTTGCACAAGAAGCCAAACTCTGCATTTTGTCAGCCAGAAACAACACTAACTACCTGATAAAAGAAGAATGCTTGGCAGTATTCAACACAATTACAAGACAGAAAACTTCTAATATACAGCACTAACCATTTTCTACACCTACCAGACTCAACACATTAAATCCAGGTGACTCGTCTACTAACAAGATTAACGTAACTTCCCACTGCTGAGAAGGTGAGTCGACCAAGTGGCTTCAGGGAAAGCTTTGGAGAAATTTGCATACAGCCTTAAGGAAGGAATTCCCATATGAGAAACACCACTGCCTTAAAACCTTTGCTGGAAGTGTGCCAAAAATTAGACTCTGTGTATTTGCCCTCTGCACATCACATCTGTTAGATGAAATGCTGAGAAGACATGGTAGGCGAGGGCAGCTATGCTCTTGAAGCAATTTTCACTCAGTACAAAGCACCAATGCACAATACAGATCAGCTCTTTACTTCATTGCTCTTCTTGATTAACATACAGGTTGGCTGAACGCAAGACCCCACCGCTCTTGCGCTGTGCACAGCACCAACACTGAGACACTGTAAGCAGCAGCATAACCACAAACTGTCTTGCAGTGGGGAAACCCCCTCTGAGGGGCAGCTAATCAGAAATCAGAGGCCAAAGCAGGCGCATCCTTTTCCTCACTCCAGTGTAGCTCAAAACCACAGGTGTAGGGCAATGCCTGCTCTTGGCTTCCACAGCAAGGTTCACCACATGTAATACAGAAATCCAGTCAGCAGAGAACAATAAATTTTTCAGGGGTACAGTTAGCCTGTCATCACTCACCCTGTAACAAGCCTCTGGCTGCCCATCGTTTCCTTAAACTTTGTTGGTGAGCTACAGATGTGAACAGAATAAGAAAACTAGAATGGTTAGTATCATAGAATCATGGAATGGTTTGGGTTGGAAGGGACCTTAAATCATGTAGTTCCAACCTCCCTGCTATGGGCAGGGACACCCTGATGTCAGTTGCTCGTCCTCTATCCACCAAGGTCGTGAGCCCATCATAGAAGGCCACCATATCAGTCAGGCACGATCTGCCTGTGGTGGTCATGTTGGTCACCAATCACCTCCTTGTTTTCCATATGCCTTCGCATGGTTTCCAGGAGGATCTGCTCCATGATCTTGCCATGCACAGAGGTGAGACTGACTGGACTGTGGTTCCCCGGATCCTACTTTTTTCCCTTTTTGAAGATGGGCGTTATGTTTCCCCTTTTCCAGTCAGTGGGAACTTCACCAGACCACCACTTTTTGAATGGTTTTGCTCATAAATGTTCTCCTCTTGCTGATGGATGCATTTTCTGGCATCACTACATACCCTAACAGCATCAGTTAGCGGACCCAAGGATGAATAGGGAATGGACAGGGCTGCTTTTCTGCAGTTTTTATCTTTCTGCTTGAAAACCTCAACAGCTTCTCATCCCAGAGTGCACTCAAGGTGAAGCCTGTACAAAGATGAAAAGCAGATTTAAGTTTCAATTCTGGTTTGGTATTAGGGAAAGTAAAATTCACAGGAGTAGCCAAACATTGGAACAGGTGCCTGCAGAAAGTGCATCTCCATCCCTACAGATCCACAAGAGAGCAAGGCCCTGAAGAACCGGGTATAACTGAAGTTGCTCCAGCCTTGAGAAGGGAAGGCAAGGGTAATCTCCAGAGGTCCCTTCCTGCCCAGATCATGGTAGGATTTTGTGCTCTTCATTTATGACTCCCCATATTTACCCTGCGGGGTTACTGGATGGGCAGGATGCAGTTTATCGACACACAGATAACACCTGGCAGCTCATCTCCAGTTTGTCCAGCTCAGAAACAAAATGGCCAACTTTGTAGGCATGTTAGCTAAGCCCCAGTTAAGGGAAGGTGGCAACACTCAAGCCAGGCACGACAAAGAGAAAAATTGTGGGTTTAAAGGTACAGAGGAGATGCTGGTGAAGGTTACACTGACATTTGCCATGGCGGACTCAATCACCACTGGTCAACTCAAAGGTCATTATGAACCTCCCAACAGTAGGTTACTCACCCTGGCTCAGCGTGATCCTGTACCAACAAGTCTGTTAAAAGTGAACTCGGAGAAACCCCTCTTTTCATAGCATTAGGCAAGTAGTTACCAGATCACATCTCTTCTTTGTGTGGCCTCTCCTCAGCTGTGACTGTCCAGTCAGGTGTCAAAGCCATTCTGTGCACACTGGCTACTTAAAATGCAACTCAATCTTTTTATTTTCACTATCAGAAAATAACATTCAGCACATCACAAATATACACCTCGCACTGTCATAGCAGCGTGCAGCTATCTGTACCTGGGTTCCAGGATGCAATTTCTTCTTTTACACTCCCCTGCTCCTCAAAAAATACAGATTATAGATACAGGATGTCCAAAGATAATACAGACAGCACTGTCTCATGTATTCAGTGGGACACATCACTGCCACACATTAGCACAAGCACTTGGGACACTTACAGTGGCAGCAGACTGAGCTCCAGAAATGAAGTTCAGCTTACCTTTAGAGTCACCTTTCTGATGGACTGCCCACCCTTCTCCCGCTCAGCACACTGCTACAGGTACACAACTGGATTCACATTATACCCTGGCAGGACATTCACAAAGGTCAGTAATACCGTGCAGGCCCACCTCTGCCTAAAATAGCCCCAAAGCCTCTGACTTCCCCAATGTGGAACAGATGCTCTTGACAGGACTGGAGAAAGGGCAAAAACAATTAATTTTGGTAAAAGAAGGACTATAAAGATCATTTGCAGCTTTGATTTATTTGCTTGCTGAGCTTCAGGAACTACACGTTGTTGTTATTATGTAGCATTATAAGCTTATTTTGCAACTATGACTTTAGTTACTCATTAAGCACTCCTGTTCCTGAGCTCTGTTGGTTTTAGGCTCACCCAGAGTGTTTTAAATGTTCCTCAAAGGTGAAGCACCAGGAGTTAATATTCTTCACCACAAAGCCTCCTGCAGGAGTCCTCTTCAAGATAATCATCTCCCTGTGTCTCCAGAAGTTCATTCATGTGTTCAAGCCACACGGTCAACTCTGAGATGCCTACTAAGGAGCTTTTCCCCCAGTTACCCAAATGTCAGGTCCCACGGAGACCTGAAGGCACAAGGGTACATTGTCGTCATTTCGAAGGCTCAGACAAAAGCATAAACAAAGCCATCACCAGCATGGCATTAAAGAACTCTGTAGAAACCCCAGGGTATAAAATAATGTCAACAGTAATCTCTGCAGCATGGATTTAAATACTTCAGTGATGGAATTTTTCCCAAGAAGAAGAAAGGAGAAATCACTTCTGACTCAGGATATATGTTAGTAAAACAAGTAAGTGTAAGTCATCAGGAGGAAGGAACATTATTGGTTTTTATTCACATCCTCTTCAAAAGCAAAATCTGTTACAACGAATTTAGTCTTTTTGCAAATAGACATTTCCCCGTGTTAAATTACAAGTGAACAAAGAGAAAGACAGTGTTTGCCACCTAAAGCACTGGGGTTTTTATCATGTCTTTGAAGTTATTAATTCATTGTAATCTGCTGTAACTGTGTTTGAACAATTTTTTCTGACCCTTTTAAAGTGATTTTCATTTTTTAAAAAATATTTATAATGGCTTTTCATACAGATACTCCGAAGTCACCATTCTTAAGTGACCTTTCTGCATACAAGAATAATCCCCTTGTCAAATGCATTAATAATCGTTAAATGACCCATTAATACATCATTCCACAGCAAATCTCACTGGGTAGAGAAACAGGTCCTGTTCTGGGGACTCCACCCTACGGCAGAGGGTACACTGCAGGACAGTGCTACAACCTTGCTGCTCCTCCCCACTCCGGAGTCGGAAGATCCTCCACCTTGATGCAGACCCCTCTCACTCACTGTCTTCAGGAAGGGGTAATAAGTATCAGCTGTCTCCCGCACACCAACTCTCATCCAACTCTGTCTGCAAGAGGAAGGAAAGGGCCTTCAGCCCTCTGTGTGAAAAGTCCTACTGCAGCATCACCCCAAATTCAAGAAAAGGGGAGAAGAGGGGGAAGGCTGACAGAGTGGGAGTAGGAACACAAGATTCAGGCTGAACACACTGCAAAGGCATCAATATGTAGCAACATTGATGGAACATATGCTTGAGAACCACTGCACTACAGAGCTGTTGGTACATCCCTCACCACCACTGCACAGAACCCACAAACTCAGTGCAACAACGAACAGATTTCCTAACAGCTGAAGAATGCCGCTGTCAAAAGTTGCTCTGGGGGTAAAACAGTCAAAGACTAACAACATTTTCACCCTTCTGTGTTTCTGTTCAACAGAAAGTTATTATAATTAAGAGACCTTTGAAAAAAACCCAGGCAGAAGCTCCTGTTTCTCTGCAGAGCTCACGACAGGTACAACTTCATCATTTGGGCATCTATTATCGCTGTCTTTGTTGACTTCCTCCAGCCACATCTGGCTTTGATGAGAAGATCCATCAGCCCAAATGGTGGATAAAGATTCCCTTTCTTGGGGCTGAAGTACTGGTTGCCTCTTCCAGGCTTCAAGAGAGACCAAACCGATGACCTAGATGTGGCCCTTTCGGATCACACAAGAGAGTGGGCAGGAGCTCACACTGGTTGCTCATGAAGGAGCATGAGGGAACACAAACTGCACATTGTTTGTGGTTCTTACAACTGTCCTAGGAACGGCAACACTGCAGCATCGAGAGGGCAAATGTCTCCTCGTTATTAGCTGATAATGCTCGGCTTCCAGGATTTGGAAAGATAGGCACTGGAGAAACATTCCTCCCATTTCCTGTTTGAATAATGCAATCCTCCCTGTCTGGATCTCACAGTCAGAACATCATGCTGCGCCCAGGCCAGCTTTATTCTTTCTTGCTTGCTTTCTGTTTATATTTTGCCTTTCACCCTCCACATGTTTTCTATCTAAAGCTCTTGAAGGTGAATCATGAGTTTCAGCTATTGCACAATGCAACATCTCCAGGGACCTTTTATACTCTCCTCCAGATGGTTGGGTGGAAAATAACCTTCTTTCCACATCCTTTACACTCTCAGATTCTGATGAATCCACGTTTGACCAAATTTACAATGGAATACAGATACATTTTCTTGCTCTAGCTTCTTTTTTTTTTTTTTTTTTTTTGTGCTGGAAGATTGTTGGCAATAAGCTTTCATTGAGTATACAAAATGTCACTTAACTTGCCTGGCAACAGTACTATGGTAGTACGCTACATTAGGGAATCAGAGAAGAGCAGAGTTGGAAGGGACCTTAAGAGCTCACCTAGTCTTTCTCTTATGCCTCAAGGCAGAATACAGCTGAGCTTCTCCATTTTCAACAGATACTTCTCTAAATCCAGTCTTAAAACCTTCCCAACGTTGATACTGGACAACCCACCAAGGGACTCAATTCCTGTCTTTCATGATTTATGTTCAAAATGTACAACAGCTTACTGTTCTTTTAGCTTTTGCATAGCAAACCAGGGTTATTCCATCCTTCTTTGTCCAGACTGAATCATCCTCAGTCGATGACGAGTCCAGCAGCGGCAACTAAGTCCAGCGGCTGAGTGCTAGATTGAGGCAGACAAGGAGGTTCCTAAAGCTCTAGAACCCCAAGGAAGAGCTGAGAGACCTGTCCAGAGGCAGCAGCTATCTCAACAGAGGCTGACATGGCATAGGCATTGCCAGGAGCAACCACGGGAGATTTAAACAGCCCCGGGGAGCCACAGAAGAAGGGCACGGCACGGCAGTTGGCACGGCAGTTGGAGCAGGTGAGGCGTGCGGGCAGGGCCCAGCCATGGTGGCCGTTCAGAGGAAAGCCATTGCTACGAAGAACACGGCAACGCAGACGGTGCTCCCGCTCAGGGCTGCTGCTGTCCAGGTGTCCAGCTGCAGGGAGTGCCTGAGCCTGTCACTTGTACCTGAGGGCAGCAGAGACAGCCTCTGTGTGAGGTGTGAACAGGTTGATGATCTGCTCAGCTGGTGGCAGGAGCTGAAGGAGGAAGTGGAGAGACTAAGGAGTATGAGAGAGGGTGAGAAGGAGAGACGTCTTCACCAACCTACCACCCCAAAGGGAAAGGCAGCAGATGGAGGTCACACAGAGGATCCCACATCCTCTTGCCATCAGGCAGATGGAAGGAACTTAAGAGAGGGAGCGGAATGGAAACAGGTCCCTGCTTGGCGAGGTAGGCACATCCCCTCCTGCCCTCCCTCCCCTTCCCAGTTGCCCCTGCAGAATAGATATGGGGCTCTGGAACTCAAGAGCCAAGCAATTGCAGAAGGAGCAGAGGAAAGTCCATCCAGGGAGCTGTCTAGGTCAGCCCCATCAGCCCGACACGTTACAACTGCCTCCGTTAAGAAAAGGAGGAGGGTCATTGTTGTAGGTGATTCCCTTCTGAGGGGAACAGGGGGCTTGATATGCCATCTAGATCCATCACACAGGTAAATCTACACCAGGAAACATCCTGGTCTGGTATGGTCCTTGGATTATTACCCGCTACTGGTAACGCAGGTGGACAGTGATGAGCTCGAGGAGTGGAATCCAAAAGCCATCAAAAGGGACTTGAGGGCACTGGGGCGAATGATTGCAGGATCGGGAGCACAGGTCGTGTTCTCCTCAATCCCTTAGCAGCAGGGAAGAATACTAGAAGGAACAGGAAAGCATGCCTGATCAAAACGTGGCTCAGAGGCTGGTGTGAACGGTGGAATTTTGGGTTTTTTGATCATGGGGAGGTTTATACGGCACCAGGTCAGCTGGCAACAGATGGTGTGCAGCTGTCTCAAAGGGGAAAAAGTTTTCTTGCCTGTGAATTGGCAGGGCTCATCGAGAGGGGTTCAAACTATGTTGGAAGGGGAAGGGGAGCAAAACCAGTAGTGCCACCAACAGATGCCCAGAGCCTGGAGAAGAATCACAGGTCAGCAGGAGAGCACCTGGCAAAGAAAACAAGGGAATTCTAGCTGCTCTAGTCAGCAAGCCAACCTCATCGGGGACCCATCTTAAACAACTCTACGCGAATGCACGGAGCATGGGAAATAAACAAGAGGAGCTAGAGGTGTGCACGCACATGAGTGGCACATCTCATGGGCATCGTGGGGACGTGGTGGGACGGCTCTGATGACTGGAGTGTCAGAATGGAAGGGTACAGGCTGTTTAGGAAGGACAGGCAGGGGAGATGTGGAGAGGGGGTTGCTCTCTACATCAGAGACCAGCTGGAGGGTGTGGAACTCCACCTGGGGATGGATGAGGAGCTGACTGAGAGCTTATGGGTCAGGATTAAAGGGAGGGCAGGAAGAGGGGAGACAGCAGTAGGAGTTTGCTACAGGCCACCTGGCCAGGATAAGCGAGTGGATGAGGCCCTCTACAGGCAGATAGCAGCAGCCTCACGGTCACAAACCCTGGTCCTCATGGCGGATTTCAACCACCCCGATATCTGTTGGAGGGACAACACGGCAGGGCACAAGCAAGCCCAGGAGGTTCCTGGAATGCGTCAATGACAACTTCCTTGTCCAAGTGATAGAGGAGCCTACGAGGAGGGGTGCCATGCTGGATCTTGTTCTCACCAACAGGGAGGGGCTGGTGGGGAATGTGAAGCTCAAGGTCAGCCTTGGCTGCAGGAACCAAGTTTGGGGTTCCTTACAGAGTGAGGTGGGTGTGCAGCAAGCTTGCTACCCTGGACTGCAGGAGAGCAGATTTTGGCCTCTTCAGGGAACTGATTGGAAAGGTTCCTTGGGAAGAAGCCCTGGAAGGAAGAGGGGCCCAAGAAAGCTGGCAAGTATTAAGGACCTTCTCCAAGCTCAGGAGCGATGCATCCCAATGAAGAGCATGTTGGGTAAAAGCGCCAGAAGGCCTGTGTGGATGAACAAGCAGCTCGTGGAGAAACTGAGGCACACAAAGGAAGCCTACAGCGGGTGGAAGCAGGGACAGGTAGCCTGGGAGGATTACAGGGAAGTTGTCCGAGAGGTCAGAGATCAGGTCAGGAAAGACAAAGCCCTGACGGAATTAAACCTGGTCAGGGACATCAAGAGCAACAAGAAGGGCTTCTATAGGTACAGAGCTGATAAAAGGAAGATCAGGGAAAATGCTGGCCCTCTGCTAAACCTCTATCCATGATGTCTGAAAAGTCATGATGGTCTGGTGAAGTTCCCACTGACTGGAGAAAGGTAAACATAACCCCCATCTTCAAAAAGGGAAAAAAATGAGGATCTGGGGAACCTACAGGCCAGTCTCACCTCTGTGCCTGACAAGATCATGGAGCAGATCCTCCTGGAAACATGCTAAGGCACATGGAGAATGAGGAGGTGATTGGTGACAGCCAATGGCTTCACCAATGGCTGATCATGCCTGACTAATATGGTGGCCTTCTACAATGGGGTCACGACCTTGGTGAATAGAGGATGGGCAACCGATGTCATCTACCTGGACTTGTGCAAAGCTTTCGATACCATCCCGCACAACACCCTTGTCTCTAAACTGGAGAGGCATGGAATTGATGGATGGACCACTCAGTGGATAACAAACTGGCCTGATGATCGCACTCAGAGTTGTGGTCAATGGCTCGATGTCCGAGTGGAGACCAGTGACAAGCGGCGTTCCTCAGGGGTTAGTGTTGGGATCAGTACTGTCTGTGACATGGACGATGGGATTGAGGGCACCCTCAGCAAGTTTGCTGATGACACCAAGCTGTGTGGTGTGGTCAATACGTTGGAAGGAAGGGCTGCCATCCAGAGGGACCTGGACAGCCTGGAGAGGTGGGCCTCTGCCAACCTCATGAAGTTCAACAAGGCCAAGTGCACCTTGGGTCAGAGCAATCCCAAGCACAAGGACAGGCTGGGTGAGGAATGGGTCGAGAGCAGCCCTGAGAAGGACTTGGGGTACGGGTGGATGAGAAGCTGGACATGAGCTGGCAGGGTGTGCTGGCAGCCCAGAACGCCAGCCGTATCCTGGACAGTATCTAGAGAGGGGTGGCAAGCAGGGCGAGGGAGGTGATTCTGCTCTGCTCTCGTGAGACCCCACCTGGAGTTCTGCACTCAGCTCTGGAGCCCCCAACATAAGAAGGATATTGACCAGTTGGAGCGAGTCCAGAGGAGGCCATCAAGATGCTCTGAGGGCTGGAGCCCCTCTGCTATGAGGACAGGCTGGGAGAGTTGGGGGTGTTCAGCCTGGAGAAGAGAAGGCTCCAGGGAGACGTTATAGCACCTTCCAGTGCCTGAAGGGGCCTAGAAGGAAGCTGGAGGGGGACTTTACAAGGGCAGGGAGTGACAGGACAAGGGGTAACAGGTTTAAATTGAAAGGGGTTAGATTTAGATTAGATATCAGAAAGAAGTTCTTCCCAGAGAGGGTGGGGAGGCACTGGGACAGGTTGCCCAGAGAAGCTGTGGATGCCCCATCCCTGGAAGTGTCCAAGGCCAGGCTGGATGAGGCTTGGAGCAACCTGGTCTAGTGGAGGGTGTCCCTGCCCATGGCAGGGGGGTTGGAACTGGATGATCTTTAAGGTCCCTTTCAACCCAAACCATTCTATGATTCCATGATCCTTCTTCCCCCTCTTGTCTCAAATCTCATTTTCTGGACCTCCAAGTCATTCAGCTCTTGCTGTCTGATTAGCAGCCCACAGCTTTCCTGAACTGCAACATCCCCACCCAGGCACAGTACCCCTCGCGGCGGTGTGACCATGACTCATGGGCATAGCAGGCTTATTGCATGTATTTTAAAGACATCTGCATACGCTTGTCCCCTCCAGCAGCACGACACTGAGGGCTATAGTACATTACTGAGTGGATGAAAGCCAACGAAGTCTGTACAACTGCTGGCTTCTAACTCTTCTCCCATCCTGAAAACACGGAAATTCTTGCTTAAATGCAGAGATGTGTTCTTACCATAACTGAATGGTTCTCCTTAGGCCATTTCTCCAATCTCTTAAAATATTTATTTAAATTCTGTACTCAGCATACAGGTACACTTACCATAGTTCCTCCCAGAATTAGCTGGGAGCACATCATCTTCACAACTGATTTCTCATTCTATCATAATTCTACATCACTGAAATTTCACATGACCACTTTTATTTTCTAATCCAGAAACAATTATGTCTGCATTTAATAAATTATGTGACACAGTAAATATAGTAATTCTATGTACTGTAATAACAGTGAAGTACATAGTCAATTATTATGTTCTACATGAAGAGACATGTGTTCTGGCAGTTTATCTTAATTTTGATTATTTGTGGAGTTACATTTTTTTTAGCACAGTTGTATTTTTAGAGTGCTAGGGAAGAAAGTACATGAGTTAAGACAGTTGGAGTATTTTTATCATCCTGTGTGCTTCACTAGAAATGGTGTGTTAAATTAATCTCTAATGTACGTCAGAGCAAACATTAGTGCAATTATCCTGCCTGCTAAAAGCTTCTCATGGTTCATGACAAATTTTACCATGGTATTTTAATCATAAGATAACATTTAGTAAGCTGCACATGATTAAATTCAGTAATACCAGTGAAGCTGCAAAACAGCTCCACACAGCTGGGATCACAGAGATATCTTGTGAAAATTCACCAAAAAAAGTCAATAAATAAAGTAATTACAAGATTCTTGAAGATTCAGTTTGCAGTGAAGAGCCATGTTGTGTAATTCTTACCTAATTTCTCCAAGAACATGGATGCAGAGTACTTTGCTAAATAGAGTGTGGCTAAGAACCCACTAAAGGTCATGTTAATAAAAGGATAGGTATGGAAAGGAAGTAATTAGAAATAACATTTAAAAAAAAATCAGGAAAAAGAAAGTGCAAGCCTGCAGCAACCATGGTGCCATAAGATCACCGTAAGTTAAGGAATCACTGTTGTATTTGTTCTCTCTCCTTTCTTGCCAACTGGATTTAACAACATAATCACTAATGACGGTAAAAATGCATCTGCTTTGTAAGGATGGATAGTGCATCAGCAACCTCCAGAAAAAAAGAAAGCACTTAGCCAGCAGGGACATTTTAAAGAAGTACAGAGCATCCAACCAGCCTGGATTCCATCTAATGCAACGAGGCTGTAAGTAAAGTTTTGGGAATCTGTGCCTTGCACATGAGATCATGCCTTGAGAAGCCAGCTGTTGATAACCAGGCACAGAGCTACGCTGCTCCCGTACTAATTATGCTGTCAGTCAGAGGAAGAGGCTTCTACTGGTGTCTTCCCCTGTGATAATGACAGGAAAATAAAACCATCCAGGTTCCTGAAAAACAAGGCTAAAAGCTTTAGCAACAGGCAGAGAATGGAATTATGTCATGACTGATCCATTTATTAACCCTTTGGTAAAGGACCACATACAAAAAATGTAAAACGTTAAATTTACCTGCTTTGTTAACAATTAAGTAGCATGCATTTCCTCATTTTTTCTTGCATATAACAGAATCAGTGTTTCTCCGACCAAGAGTCTTAGAAGGCTGCTTTTGACGGCTGCCTCATGAGACAGCACGAGTTCATAGAATCATGGAATGGTTTAGGTTGGAAGGGACCTTAAAGACCATCCCGTTCCAACCCCCTGCCATGGGCAGGGACACCTTCCACTAGCCCAGGTTTCTCCAAGCCTCATCCAGCCTGGCCTTGGGCACTCCCAGGGATGGGGCGTCCACAGCTTCTCTGGGTAACCTGTCCCAGTGCTCCCCACCCTCTCCGTGAAGAACTTCTTCCTGATGTCTGATACGAGTTGTCACAGTTTCCTGTTGTGTCAGGCCAGCATTATACCCACACCTACATAACTACAAATTAAAAAAATCCTAAAATGCTTGAAGAAACAAGCAGATGTATTTCCAGTTCCAAATTCAAATGTTTCTGCAGCAACAAGATGGTGTTATGTTATTGCTGTGACCAGTCTGGAAGTCAGCACAAATGCAGTTATTGTGATTTTGTGATATTTATTACTGCGATATTTACACAGCTAATCTGTGCAAATGAACAGAAAAGTCACAGTAATAACAGTGTTGGGCTTTTGGCCAAGAATAAGAGATTACCAGTGAGTTTATAACAGTAACTGGGCAGGGAACAACCCTTGGAAAACAGGCATGTCTTATCAGCAAAGTGTTCATGCCTCTTTCATTCACTTGGGTTGTTGCAGATCTGTTTGTTTATAAATGATAATTTGTGCCTCTCAGAACACTCCAGGGTAAATAATTGCATCTCCATACAGCATGTGGCCTCCAGTTCAGGAAAAAGCAAAGTTACCAAACCATTGGGCAATAGGATGTTGTCTTGCACTCCTCCTCCTCACCAAAAACACATGGTCCGTAGCACTGAGAGATGCAGACTAAGTGAAGTTAAAGCATTAAGTGAAGGTGTTAAGGCAATCTGAATATAGAAGGGATTGTTACAGTAATTATAGTCTATTATCAACTGAAAAGTTACAGTGCCAACTAAAAAACTACTGACTTAAAGTAGACAGCCAGCCGTGTTTTTATAAATTAAAGACAGATCTCTGTATCTGAAAGCCTAAAAAAATTTTTAGAAGTATATTACAGAAGAATTTCCAAGGAATCATCTGGATACAGTTTGAGCTTCAAGGCTGTCTCCCTCCCCCCCACATACATAACATGGCAGTGCACATGCTCATACATTTTCTTCCCAAATGTACATTCAACTTGATCTGAACTGGAGAATAAAAACGTGGTTGGAGCAGAGCGCGTGGTAGTAACAGCAGCTATGGCCACACACATGGAAGGGGCGGAAGGAGTTTGTCACCTGCCTTCTGCCAGGACAAGATCTCACCCTGTTTCTCATACCAGGGCTGACGAGCGACAGTGCCCACTCAGGAATAATCCATACCCTGACTGAGAAGGAGTAGTTTTTAGGCCAAATGCACATATTCCAAAGGAAAGGAGGCTGCAAAAAGGTGTTAAGCTGGTCTTCAGGTACAGTGGTAATTTTTCTGCTGCCTAAGGACACTGACTGTACTACAAGACTGTACAAAAACTCATGTTTAGATGAGTCTAAACTCAAGTTTAGACCACATCTTAATTAAAAAAAAAGTCATAATCTGTTTCCAGATGCACAGCGAACAGTGCAGTACTGCCGAGCAGCTGTTCTTTAAGTGGCCGCCTTCTAAAAAGAACATGATGTTCTCTTCTGCATGAGCTCAGAGAAACCAGGATTTTTGCCCCTGCTAAAACCACATGCATGTAGACCCCTTCCAGGCTACAACTTTTATGTATCCTGAAATGACTTCCCAGAGCATTCATTGAAAGCCCTTTGGTTAACATGAATGTCTCAGCCAAGAATGGACTTTTCTGGATCTCACTTACAGACTGTTACTAAAAACTCCACCAGCTCATTTTTCCAGACTCTAGGAATTCTGCACGTGACTGAGGTTTTGCTTCTTTAAGGACTTTGCCCCAGGGTTGTTATTAAAAACTACTTCCAGACTTCAGAAGAATGTCACATATAATGCCTTTCCAAAAATACCATTAGATTATCACTGTGCCCAGTGAGTAAAAACTGATACCCCTAGCAAAATATTTACCAAACTGTGCTTAGGAGTATTACAGAAACTTTACAATGTTATTGAAATCTGATCTACGGAACTTCATCTCATGTTAACTCTCAATCATACTGTTTATTCTTACCAACTTTCACAGTTTTCATGTGAATCTTGGAATATTTGCTCAAGCTCCAGCTCAGAATCATAATGCTGTGCACATCTCAACTTACACTTGTTTGACAGAACACGTATGTAACAAATGAGATGTGCTCAACATGTGTAGGACTGGAAATTACCCTGATTGTGCAGTTAACAGGATTATCTTGCAATCACGCAGTGGGTTTTAAATAAATCTTCATGACACCAAGTTTCAACACAACTTATTCCAGTAGGAATTAACAGTAGCTGGAATGACTGTTGTAAAAAAAAGAGATGGTATGTGAAAGGTAAAAAACCCCTTTTTCTATCTTGCATGTCACCTGCCGTGGTGGCGATGTGAGAGCTATTTGAGCCAAATCACAACCAGAGAACGACAGTTGTTTTCAGGAGCACCTTGACAGGACAGCTTCCATCCTATCAATTCCCTCCCTGCACTTATGGCCAAGCAGAAGCCAAGTTAGGAACTCTCCTGACTTGCTCTTCACAACACAGAATTTAATTCCTTCCATGTGTAGACTAGTGGAAGCCTCACAGGGCCTCCAACAAGAGAAAAGCTCCCTTTTCCTGCAGGTTGCATGCCATTGGAATTTGAGTCTCTCACGGACAATAACAGTGCTTGCAAGCAAGGGACAGGTAATGCCTTTGCACAGCTACACATCCAGCAAACAAGGTGTCACTAAAGTAAAGTAATAGTTTAGTTTAGTTAGACTGCTGTAGTTAGACTGGCTGCCACTCAAAGCAAATGATGCAGGCTAAATTCTTATGATAATCAGCAGTATAGTTAACCTGACCATAATCGGAATCACAGTCGTGGTTCATTAGCTCATTGTCATTCTTTAATAACTATGCCACTGAAACCTCTAGATAGCTCAGTCCATTAACCTGGGGAAAGAACCTCAAGTCCCATTTCCCACTTGTGGAATGGGAGCAGCGTGTTATTCACTCTCCTTTGCCCTGCACAGTGCGGCTACCAAGGGACACTGTGAGAGCCAGATCCTCCAAAGCATTCGATGCCAGCACCTCCTGTTGGGAACAATGGTACTTGCTGGAAGCTTCTGAAAGTCTGGCACAGACATGTTAAGGACTGTTGCATCACTCTCTTCAAACTGAGAACTTCGAAGTCCCTTACATGACACAGGTTTTGTATGTCCTTCCAAAAAAATACATATTTTCACTGAACAAACACACGTTAGCTCTCATGTGGGTTCAAACCTAGCGAAAACAGGCCACAGACACTTTTCCTGTATACCAGGCAAGGTGATTCCCAAGAGAAGGGGATCACCTTGCTCACTCGTGATCATCTGTACCTCTGCCCTCCCTGCCTTGCAGAGGGGCAGCTGCTGAAAGGGAAGGTGTGCTCATCTTAGGTGATGAGCATCCCCCATCACAGTTTTCCACTGAAGACACAGACTGAATCATCTTGCTTCCCTGCGGTTCTTCTACCTTTCTCAGGAGTAAAATTTTAGCTCCCTAGAGCAGCAAATTTAATTTCGGTTCATATCTGCCACACAGTTTAAGCAGATAATCTCAGTCACCCCTTACCACTTACTGAGAAATGGTATCTTATAAAAAAAAAAAAAAGGTACTAGTAGTAATAAAATAAACTGAAAGGGAAAATTATTTCACTATTTCACCTGGTCAGCAAAGTGGAAGAAACATTACATAGGCAGCTCAGTGTGGCACCACATCCCAGACACCACCACTCCTCTTGCAGAGGACACCACCAACATAGTCAGAAAACAAAGGCAGGGTAGTTTGTCTCTGCAAGCATTTGCTGGTTGTTTCTGTCCACACTTGTGGGCGGAAAACACTCAACTGAAGACATACAGATGAGTTACATATTCACCTCTTCCATTGCTCCCCAGGAATCTACTTTTAGATGTAAGTGCCACACAGAGGGGAATTTCAACGCTAATACGTTTTTGTCTTTTTTTTTTTTTTTTTAAATTCTGAAACGCTTTAATCCTGACTTTGTGACATTAGTTATTTTCACAAAGGAAAAAATTCCTGGTATTAACGAGAGATTTACATTAGAATTTGGATGCTGAGAAAAACAGAAAAAATATCAACAGCTTAATTCTTTGTGGTTTTTAACTGACTTCAAGAAATTTAGGATTCTTTTTTTTTTTTTGAGATAAGTGAACCACTGACAGGTTTGTGAAAAAAGAACCTTGCCAGAGTAACGGGAAAGACTAACTTTGGTTTTTCATCAAACTGCAAAACTGAGATAAACCAAACATCATACAAAATCTTGCAGTTAACATTTATTTAGATTCCTTTGGAAAGACGATGCTGTTTGGCTCCATCGTTCTTACACAACTCTGAACAACTGGTAAATCTGTTAAAAAAATTGCACAGACTATCCTTATTCAAATGTGTTGGCAAAAGTCCACAGGAACAGAGAAACCCTGCATAACCTCAAGCTTGTGAATAAGAAATAAAGGAAGTCTGAGAAAAAAGTAAACTAAATGTACTGCGGAAAAATACTCTTAAATAAAGGGATAACCAAGAACACCGCAGTGTGTACAGGCATCCAGGGGCTTTCGCAGAACACAGGACGACAATGCAGATTGTGGAAATGTGTGGTCCGGTCTGCACACACACAAGCATTGAGAGGCACATCTCAATGCACCGTTGGAGTTAACTGTCCTACGTGATAATGCATCTTCTGAAATCTTGGCACCTTACCAGGGAAATACTGGTTGCTGCACGGTGTACTTGAGCCAACACTATCCAGATCAGGGAACCCCTGAACGCAGGATTAGGGATGAGGTGGAGGGAGTATCTGAACACAGTGAAGGCAGTGGGAGCCCCAGGCTGAAAGGCGCAAGCCTCAAGAGCAAAAGAATTTACACACACTGCCAAGGACTACCAACAGGCAGGCATGGCAGCAATGAAATTAAGGAAGGGCAAAAGATAGGCAGAGTACCTGGACAAAAAAAAAATCTTGAAGACTGAGAATCAATATACGGAATTATTCCGCAGGGAAACAGTGGAAGCGCTTTTGCGTGGGTATTTTATGAGAGACTGGGCATACCACCAACAAATGTACTGCAGGAAAGAATCAGACAATGGCAAGGAAATGGATTAAACGTGTTAGCAAGACAATTTCCAGATCCAATTTCTGTGAAGAGAAGACCATGAACTCATCACTGGATCTGTGGTGTTACCATGAAGTACTGCCCCATACAAGCCCCAAGTCCCACACTAACATGGGCATGGTCTTAAGACAGACCACACCAAAGACTGAAAGGGATCTGGGAGTGTCTCTTCATTGTTACTTTATTTTTGTATTAATGATGGGTCAATTTATGTCCACAGATTTTGTAAGGCAGAATTCACCAGGGATACTGAGCAGCAGAAAACTGAGACACAGAACAAAGCTTTTGGAGAAAACAAGAGGTCTGAACTTGATTAAAAGGACAAAAAAAAAAAAAAAAAAAGGCAGAAGAACAGAACATTTGAAGACACATATGGGGGAGAAGCGACTCTTTTCCAAGGACAGATGGCACCAATGGAAACACTGAAAATGGCTGGTTGGCCAAACTGCTTTTCTGTATTTGCCTCGTCCTTTCCAGTTCACTCCAGTTCACTGAAGCGTAGCAGAAGTGCCAGCAGCTTTTCCTTTTGGTGGGTTCCCACAACTGTAACAAGCACAGAAACGATTTTGGCACCTATCAGAATCTGATCAGATCTCTGTGTACCTACCACTTGCACTTCCAAATCAGAGCAGCTGATTTAGATACAGCTGTGGGAAAAACCGAAAGCCAGAGCTTCCCTTTCACCGGTTGACTAATACGGGTTGGCCACAACATCCAAATAAACAGGAGCTTAGCAAATGGATAAACTATTTAAACAAGGGACTAGCCCGCTGTAAACACACACTATCCGATTAAAATATCTTTCCCGTCTTGTAAGAAAGAATTGTCCCCTCATGGAGCACCTTTACATGTTAAATTTACTGGCATCTCAGTGCAGCACCACAGGAAATGACAGAAGCCAGTTCAGCTGGCCATCAGGCCATAGCTCTCATGTTAAAACAGGATGCAGATACACAAACCTTGTCTCATTACTCCAAGCTGCTGTCAGCATTCCAGGACACCTTTACACTGGTACTGTAAATAACAAGGCCCCCTTCTTTAGACCAAGGGTTCACATAAACCTACAACAATATTTTTCTAAATATTTAACAATAGGAGCATCTTCTTGCCTATAGCTAATTCACAGATTCACAGTGTTAGGGGTTGGAAGAGACCTCCAGAGATCATCTAGTCCAACCCCCTGCCAGAGCAGGATCACCCAGAGCAGATCACACAGGAACAAGTCCAGGTGGCTTTGGAAAGTCTCCAGGGAAGGAGACTCCACCACCTCTCCAGGCAGCCTGTCCCAGGGCTCTGTCACCCTCACAGAGAAGAAGTGTTTCCTCATGTTCAGGCTGACCCTTCTGTTTTCCAGTTTATGGCCATTGCCCCTCGTCCTGTCACTGGACACCACTGAGAAGAGCCTGGCCTCATCCTCCTGACACCCACCCTTTAGATATTGATCAGCATTGATAAGATCCCCCTCAGCCTCCTCTTCTCCCAGCTGAACAGCACCAGCTCTCTCAGCCTTTCCTCATGTGGAAGGTGCTCCAGGCCCTTCCCCATCTCAGTGGCCCTGCCTGGACCCTCTCCAGTAGCTCCTTGTCCTTCCTGAGCTGAGGAGCCCAGCACTGGACACAGCACTCCAGGGGAGGCCTCACCAGCGCAGAGTAGAGGGGGACGATAACTTCCCTCGACCTGCTGGCCACACTCTTCTTAACGCATCCCAGGATGCCGTTGGCCTAATGCTTAAGTGTCTCTTTGATCTGTTTTTTGTCATGTCTTTATTTTTCTGTCATCTCTTTTTTAATGCTCCTGAAGTTACCTATCCTTTCTGTTGGCTTCTGGCTGTGTTACTGCATAGATGGACCTTGAAGACACTTCACAGAACAAAAGCGCATTTGCTGCCTTCCAAATACTGGAGCACAATCGGACCGAATCCAGCCGATGTCCCAGCTCCAAAGTTGGACAACAGCAGATGGCAGTAATATGTTAATAATTAGCATATTATTATGTTAATAATAAATATTATTAACATGGAGCAGGAGTGAAGTGATACTTCCCTAACACTCTTCCAGCTTCTAGAAATCTGCAGCCCAGGGGATCCGAAACAGAGATGGAGTTTGTGTCTGTAAAAGTGGAATTTTTTCACACTAATTTGTTCAGTTGCTTCTTCAATTCACAAGAGCTTTAGCACTCATACCACTGTGCATCAAAGCTTTCCATAACTCATCTGTGTTGCATGAAAATCTATCTCCTTATATTTGATCTAAAGTTTTGCACTGTTATTTTGAAGCTCCACAACTCTGGTGTTAGAAGAGATGGTACACAAATCTTTCCCTACTCCTTTATTTCACTACCAATCAACTACATAAAGTGTGCAACAGATGGGATCCTCAGTATCAAAACCCAACACCGTCCCTCTGAATTGTCACAACAGCTGAAGAGCCTCTGAGAACAAAGACAAAAATCCAGAATTAAATGTTGAGAATGGACAGCCTTCTAAATTCGATCCATTTTCAGAGGAACAAATTCTTGATCAACAGGTATATTAAGAATGATGAAAGATCAGATATTATGAACATAAGATTTTAGGGTAGTTTATTTTCTTTTGACCATTAAATCAGCTGAAAAACTACAGCAATTTATTTTGTTCTTATGCTTCCAGAAATCTAAGTGGACATAAATGTACCAAATTAATCCACTTCTGTGTTAAGTAGAATTTGCGCATGGATTACTCTTGAAAGCACTGGTAAGCACCCGCATTTCCAGCATCCCGGGGATGTGGCTCAGTGCATTGATTGATACCTCCCATGAAGTGAGACATGAATGCTGAAAGTTCTGGTGGAGGCTAAGAGCTATCAGACCCATGCCCCCTGCTTTACACTACGTTCAGCAGTAGTTAGTGAGAGGATGGGATAAATTCTGTTATCAGTAAGAGTCAGTATAATAGGTATATAGCAACCAGATGGAGTCATCAGCCATTTATTGTAACATCTATCACTAAGCTTGTCAAGGTCATCTGTTCAAAGGCAGAAAAGAGAATAAGGTCTCAGGTAAATAAATTTGCTGAGCCCCTGTAAGCCTTTTTATCATTATTTTTAACCTATCCCCCAAAATTATGAAAAAGGAGTCCTCAGCCTCCAGTACAGAGAAATGTAGTGCATATCCTCCAAATTTAATACTGCTGTTTCTAAAGGAGGTAATAAATATCAAATGAATAGGAAAGCTGTGAGCACACCACCAGCATGGATTGTCATTTAAATCCTTTCCAATTATGAGAACAATAAGAGCATGTGCCTGGAAAGGACTTTGGGGAACGACATCCTTTTAACCTCCCACAGCTATTTGGTCAAGGGCTCTCCAGGGAATTCGGGAGTGGGGCGGACCATGAGATAAGCAGGTTAGCTTCCGATGCACCCCGCAAGATACCAGCGACAAAGCGGTGGTAACGTCCACATCCTGCACCCAACAGTACTGAGTAGCAAGACATAAACGTTTCCAAGGCTGTGTGAATAAGAAAATACCAAAAGGCCTTATTCCAGGGAGGTACTTCCTCTTCAGTATCACGGAGTTAGGAAAGGAGGATTCTGGTTTCCAATTTAGCAGACTGAGAAAACTGGACTGTATTAAACAGACATAGTAGCTTTCAAGCATTGCCTGTGCAAATGTCACTGAGCAAAAGAGGAAAGTCAAACAAAGACTTTATACAATTTTCATGCCCCACTGTTCCTAATATGGCCCTTAAGGTCCCAGCAAAACATCTCTTATCAATCTGCAAAATTTACTTTTGAGGTTTGAAGTTAAGAAATACTTGAAATGAAGCACAAGCATAGGGGCACTATCAAGTCAGGCTCAATTGCAGATGATACTCTGTGTTAAAAAGTTAACAGTTCACTAAAACATCATGTTTTCCTTTCCATTTTCCTCTGCTCAACAGAAGTGGATATTTGAAAGAGGCACCTTATTTCCATCTGCATTTACTCTGTATCACAACTGTTGAATTAAGTAATGCACTGGTTTAGGAGGTTTGGCATTGCTGCACTGTTATAGCTGGATGCATCTCCAGGAGGCACAATGCACTGGGGAAGGCTCTGAAAGACATGCAACAATTTTCTTACCATTCAGAGACCCAGGAAAGAGGAACCCTATACTACTCTCATTTTCTTATTCTTCATATTCCTTTACATTTTAAAATATTTATGAACCTTCCATAATCCAAGACTACCTTTGATTGTGAATGACACAAACATTTTGTGTTATCCTGAAGATCAGGACGGGCTAATAGGAAACAGAAGATGCCCATCTTGCACAAGAATGAAATGCAGTTTCCCTCTACAGATGGCCAAATGGCAGGTGGATACCTGCCAGCTTCTTTTTGCCAACAAGAGAACCAGTAAGTCTAAATTAAGCTTTATGAGCACCAGTGTACACCTCCCTATTCCATTACCTTTGGCAAGGATGGGTCCAAAACCCTCAAGAAATCACCTTTCAGATCTCAGCTTCATTAAAGCAGAGACCTTCAGCCATCATCTTCACAAGACAGGTATGTCCAGTTCTTGAAAGTCACACTAACAGATTGACTGGTGACCAGGGAAGGATGTCTCCTTCAGCTCAAAAACCACACTGGGAGCATTTAAACAGATCCAGGAAATGTATTTACTGAAAGGTTTCAGCAAAATTTTGGCTACAAGATAATGCACGCTTAGTCAGCTGAAGCAGATTGTAATCGCCACGTTTTCAGCCTCCTGCTGCACTCCACAGACTTCCACCCTTTTCTCGGGGCAGCAAAGTCATGAGGGATCCTGTCTAGCTCTTGCTGTAGGGCCATAACTGTGTCCCAGTGGGTTTTGGTGTGAGCACAGATGGCAGACAGCAGAGGAAAAGTGAGCACGTGTTCGTTCACGCACCATTCTGCCTGGAGGGGTGCTGGCAAATACCTTTATACGTACAGCAGCCACTTTGGCTTGTCCATGTTAAACCTCAACAGCTCATTGACAAGTTCTGCACCAGCATGCAGGAAATGGAAACCAGTACAAAAACAAACAAGAAAAGGGTAAAGTGCTCTCAAGAATTGTGCTCCTGAAAGCAACTTCACACTGATTACTCAACAGCAGCATTTGAATAGGTTTATTTGGTTTCAGCCAGGCTCCTATATTGGCAGGGTATTGTTACCTTATTGTTACCTTGTTTTCCCGTCCAGTCCTCTCATGCTCCTGTGAGGTACTAGCGGGTTCTGTCTAACCTCGTTTGAGATATCGGTGTCTCCGAGGCTAGTCCTGCTGTTATCTTGACACACGCTTCTAGATTATTCATTTTAGGATATCTGACTCGCCCTCGAAATGCCTCTCCACTGATTATACAAATCCCGGGGCTACGAGCCCTGCAGGGCAGAGAGCTACAGCAGATGTCTACATTCAGTCCCTCTGTGAGATACAGAGTTGGGATTCTTCTCACTTTGTTTCAGCCAAAAACTGTGTCTGGTCTTGCTCCAGTCAATGGAGAGAGAAGCAGGTTTCAGAGCACCACTGAACTCACCACAGTAGCCGTAAGCACTGTGGTTCTCCGGCACTGGAACTGCCAGGAGAGGGGTGTCATTTAACATACAACCCAAAAGAGACTTAAAACAAAAAACCAAAACAGCAGAACACCACCAAAAAAACCCCAAAAACATCAAAAACCAAAACACACAAAACAAACAGCAGAAGGCTAATAATGAAAAATGAGAATGTAGTCTAGGCACACAACCAGTTGATTCCAAGCTATTTTCAATTCTAGAAAAGTCATAAACCGGACTTACAGACCCTCAGCAATAGGACTATAACATACTTCTAATCTGAAATTGCTTGTAATTTTACAAACTTTATCTAGGTGGTATTTCCTTGATGGAAATTGCAGACTGAATTATTTGAGAAAATTCCCTCATACGCATTTCCTCCATTTCTGAAACACGTACGTTTTCCTTACCCAGATGTGGTTTTGCCATTCTCATTAAAATCTCCGCTAATCAGGCCAAGTTGAGAGCCACAGAAAAACACTCATTTGCAAATGCTTAGTGAAGAACAGCCAGAAGGTCAAACGAATTTCTTTTTGAGAGTCCTAAAGGTAGCATGCTGCAAGCCTAAGGAGCTTCCCTTCCGATGGCAATTCTGGACAACTGCAAATATGGCTATGAACAAGCACTGGAACAGGGAAGAAAGAGGCAGGCAGTAACAATGCCACAAGCTGGCGTTAGCAGGGATTGCTGAAACTGCCTATCCCTCACAGCTACTACTTGAGTGAAAAAAAAAACAAATTTGAAAACCAAGAGACAATTGTTACATTTGCAAAACACACCAAACCAGGAGTGGCTGACAGCATATGCAAAGGCAGGAATAAAAAGCAAACTGCTCTTGACACAGAAGTCTGGAGGAAAACTAGAAAGAGATTAGTTCCATAAGGATCCTAAATTAGTATCAAAAATACCTGTTAGACACACCAGTGGACAAACAGGCCACAGGCAACACCTTCACAGGGATCCTGTGATTCTGCAAGAACTCTGCCTTTCAACCCTCATGGCAGGGGGATTGGAACTAGATGATCTTTAAGGTCCATTCCAGCCCAAACCATTCTATGATTCTGTGATAAAATTAATCCTAACACAGGAAAGGAAGTCTGTATACAAATGCTAGATACCTTTAAATGAAGTTAAAATGCAAACAGAGGTAGACCATGTTATACAAGAGAAGAAACTATCGCTCTAATCATAATTTCCAGTCTTAAAATGCCTGTACCTGGTAAGGACCAAAACTTTTTTAAGTTCACCAGAAGCAGTAATTTCTTCCAAGGTGTTTTCCCTGCGTAGTTTTCAATTTCTGCTATTTTCTTGGAGGTGTATGTGAGAGAGATGGGTTATGTGTTACACACTGTAGACAAGACAGAAGGATTTCTGTGACACTATTTTTAAATAAAATCTTACTCAAATAAATCTTCTTTTATCTTCTCAATTTGTTTGAGAAGATTCTTTGAGCAAAGAAAAGTCCAAGAAGTTACACAAGAAGAAGAAAAAAATAATCACAAAACCACAAGAAAAACCCTGGAATCTCTTCTGCAGCCACAGCTATTGTTATCACAAGATACTATGAAAAGGAAATTTCCCTCATCGAAGTTCTGCATATGCCAAAATGCCTAAACGCATGACCTGACACTGACCACGGAATGACATTTGAAGGTCGTTCTGTCCACAGCAGCTATCACAGAACATAGCTGCACTCTTATTTTCAGAGACTGAACAGAGCCCAGGCCAGTCAATCTAAACCCTTGTTCCTTCTGCTACCTTGCTCACTTTGGTTACTAACAGGTTCTCAGTTTCCAGCCGAAGGACAACCTCCACCAAGGGACAGCGGATCACACATTGCCCTCTCCCTCCCTCTCGCACACAAAGCAGCATCTGCACCAGCCAATCTTCTCCAGAACCTGGCACAACAGCACTGCTGCTTCGGCCAACACTCTCATCAGATTGGGTTTGCGTGGCAAGGTTTGGTCAAGGGGGGGCTACAAGGGGGACTTCTGTGAGAAGCTGCTAGAAGCTTCTCTTATGTCCAACAGAGACGGTGCCAGCCAGCTCCAAGAGGGACCTGCTGCTGGCCAAGACGGCAGTGAAGTGGTAGCACCTCTGGGATAACATATCTGAGAAGGGAACAAACAAAAAAAAAATGGGGAAGAGAAATTGCAGCCAACTGCAATCAGTGCGAGATGCGAGAGGAGCAACTCCGGAGACATCAAGATCAGTAAAAGGATGGCAGGAGGTGCTCCTGGCACGGGAGCAGAGGTTCCCTGGCAGCCCGTGGTGATGACAGCTGTGCCCTGCAGCCACCAAGGGTCACAGTGGGGCAGAGACCCACCTGCAGCCCGGGGAGGACCCCAGCTGGAGCAGGGGGATGCCCAAGGGAGGCTGTGATCCCATGGGCAGCCCACGCTGGAGCTGGCTCCTGGCAGGAGCTGTGGCCCCGTGGAGAGAGGAGCCCAGGCTGGAGCAGCTGCTCCCAAAGGATGGCACCCGTGGGTGGACCCTCGCTGTAGCGGAGTGGGGAGAACTGCAGCCCGTGGGAAGGCGTCACATCAGAGAAGTTCATGGAGGACTGTCTCCCATTGGAGGGACCCCAGGCTGGGGCAGGTGCAGAGTGTGAAGATCCTCCCCTGAGGAGGAAGAAGCAGAGACAACATGTGTGGACTGACCCCAACCCCCATTCCCCATCTCCCTGCACCACTCAGGGGGAAGAGGGAGAGAAATGGAGAGCAAAGCTGAGCCCGGGAAGAAGGGAGCGGTGGGGGGAAGGGGTTTTAAGATTCAGTATCTGTTCTCAACTCTTATTTGATGGAGAAAAGTAATTTAATTTATTACCAAAGTTGAGTCTGTTTTGCCTGTGACCATAACTGGAGAGTGATTTTTCCCTGCCCTTATTTTGACCCATGAGCCTTTTGTTATATTTTTCTCCCCCCTGTCCAGCTGAGGAGGGAGTGACAGAGCAGCTTTGGTGGGCACCTGGCCTCCAGCCAGGGTCAACCCACCACATCGTCCCATCACCAATAAACTGGTAATACTCCCTTTGAGGAGACTCTTCCCAGTCACCCAGATTCCCTTACTCCTAAGCTTATCTGTTTCTGTCGAGCACCCTGTGCACCTTCCCCCAAATGAAGTGCCAAAAATATGAAGCTCCAAAAGCAGCTTGAATTCTCATCCAAGTTCTCATTTTGATGATTTTCTTCTGGTTTCACCTCTTTGAATTCAACCTAAACAAAGTCACGTGTGTTCTTGACACACTGTCACAGGGTGACCATGCACCACCAAAAACCACCACATACTTCTGGCGTATCCCCATACCTCAACGTTAGAGAGCCTTGCCTCCACCCTGCTTTCTGTACTTTTCACAGCTACGTTAAGGAGGTGTTGGCCAATTTTAGCCAGGAATGATGAACAGACTCCTAGGGCATCATGTTTCTTCCCACACGCTGCAGGATTCTAGAACTGTTTTCTTGCACATAAAGCCTACAGACTTCGCCCCAATCCTGGGCTCTTCAAACCTCACCCCACTGTTCCTATTTTGTTCACTTCTACTGGTGACAGAAAAGCTGGGAACTGGAGAACAGACAGAATTAGAGCAACTGCCACAATTCTTATTTCAGTATCAGCATCTTTTCACACAGAAGACAAGGAGAGAACATTCTCCATGTCAGGACTCCCATTAACTTCTTCCTACAGTGACGATGTTTCACCTCCACAGATGGAATCCAAAGGGGAGACAAGAGTTTTGCATGCTTAATGGAAAAAGGTAGGGAGGCATGGGCTGGTTCAGGAGAGAGGTGACTGCTCTTTCTTGCCACCAACCTCTTCACCAACAAGCTATCTCGACTTCAAGCGACTGCATTGATACAGCCCATCTCCTCAAACCTGGCTTCTTCAGCTTACAGTGTGAAACAAAAAAAAAAAAACGTACAAAAGCATACCATCTGTGCAAGAGGGCATACAGAAAACAGTGTACACAGATGGGACATATCACACACACTCCCTTATGTCTCTGTCAACACACCAGCTTTGCAAATCTGCGCTAAATAAAAACAAAATTGACAGCACGTTATGTCTGAGGCCAGCAAGGCTGCCTACACCTAGCATGTACTTGGCAGAGTTTGGATCGTCCTCTCCACTTTTAACAAACAACTCACTTATAAATGGAAAACTTGCTAACATTCAAGTATTCTGCTGTGTTCAAATGTCAGGAGGATTGTATACAACTAAGTCTCCTGGAGGGATCAACTAACTGGCCATCACATTCATAGAGGTGAAGCTGTAGGTTGCTTAAAAACTAGCAGAACATGACACAGCCTTCTTACCATCCACAACAGGGACAAACACTGGTCTGGAACATTTTCTAGTTCAATTAACTCTTTACGAACACGTAAAAATAACACTTTAAATATGTTTACTTTTACAAGTTACATTAGGTGAAGGATATAGTTGAACAATATAGCTGAACACATATGGAAACACTTAAGCAGCAGCTCCATTTTGTGTCCAAGAAGTCTGTAGACAAACACAATGAACTTAAGTTACACACACATAACGACTCAGTGCACTTCACACAAAAAAAGGACAAAAAAGTGTGTTTTCATGAAGATTAAGCTTTGTTTATTTTGTAGGAAGAGCATCTGAGAGAGAAGGGAGTAGCTGGAACAGGCAAGTATAGAAATAGCAAAATCCAATTAAAGAGAATAAGGCACCAAAGACAAGCCCTACCAAGTAGGATCGCACCTTCACCTAGCCAGCACCACGCCTTGCACAGTGGTCAGCAGCCAGTGCCTAAGGAAAAGAACTAGGCAGCTCTATTCCCCAACACATTCTCCGAGCCCGCAACAACTTGTGGCTTAAGATTTCCACATCCAAATCCTCTGTATTGGTATGAAATAGAATTGAGAGATCTTTCTTCTAAGAATATATCCAACAGTTTTCATGCAAACTCTCAGCACCACAGTCTTGTTGCAACAGCTCCCACATTGTATTCATCCCGCAATGAAGTTTTTTTTTGTTTATTTATTTTGAACTTCCTACTTCCATTTGATGTACCTACTTTTGGTTAGGGAATGAAGGAGAAATGGGGAATGATTGCCTATCTTCTATCCCACTCAGGCATCTTTTCTTCAGGCCCAGACACTCTTCATTTGCAAGCTGTAACAGGACCTGTTACTGGGGAAGGCAGTATCTCATTTAGCCACAGCTGTAAACAGAGATAATCCCATTTTCTCATATTACTCTACATTTACACCAAGTTTAACCTGCTGGTTTATTTTCCAATCACACAGCATCATCAGGTAGGTACGTTTGCAGCTTTAGAGCTGGCTATGCCAAAGTACTACTTCTCCATCCACTGTCTTCCTCAGATCACCCATGAGCACAGGTGTCATGAGTCCTGTGTCACCCATGGTAACCAGCCTCCACTATAACAGTGATTACTGCTACACATTGTCTCACCTTTTAACCAGTCACTGGTTTACTAAAGACCATTCTCTCTTATTCCTAGAAAGGTCACTTGTCTTAAGAAGCTGCAGCAAAGGATGACATCTGAAGCTGGCTGAAAATCTGAGGAGACCATACACACTGAGCACCCAAATCCAGATTGTCTGCTCAGCCTTTCAAGTCCTCAAAGATTTGTCAAGTGCAACTTCCTTTTACAAAAGACATCTTCACTCCTCCATGTTCATATAAAATCATGTGCCAAATAATTCTAATCTACATTATTCTTTTGACGATGCTGCACAATAGAAAACCAGATTTCTGCCTGCTATTCCTCAAGCTCCCTGGAACTCTTCTGCAAACTGGCATGGTATCAGCCCTATCTATTCTCTAACAGGGCTGAGGAGGTTTTAATTGAAAGGTTGCCCACATGTGTTAATAATTAACAGTTTCTGCCTTGAATCCCTCCTGGGCTCTAACATCCTGGTCCCTGCTCAGTTATTGCTCACTGCGTTCTTAAATTCTTCCATTAATAGTTGGGTTTGGGATGGGTTCTGGTAAAGAAAGCTGAGGAGCATCGATGCCCCAAACTCATTTGTTTCTTTCTGCTCCACCTTCTGCAAGTGATTCTTTCACACCCTCGTCTTCAAGGGGTTTTGCAAACTTTTAGACAAGCTTCTTATTTCCAACAGATTTGGAAAAGAACTGTTACTTTTTATACATTCTGAAAGCTGCTCCTCTAAGTTTTTGGCATTTTGAAGCGTTTGTTCTTTCCCGTCTTCCTCCCTTGGTCATGACTTCAGCTTTTGGAAGGATGCCTCTGACCCTGCAGCCTTTCTTTCCTGCTGTTTCACATCATAACTTTTCTCTCTCCATCGGCTTTTGATAGGGCTGATTTTGCTCTGCAGTATAGTGCCTTTAAATAATCTTCACACTACCTACAAACATTTCACCCTTTTCACTGCTCCTTTCAGTTTCTTTTTAACAGGCCTCCTCTTTCTGGTGTATTTTCCATTTTGAAATCAAGTGTCACTTCCCTGCAGTTTTCGGCTTGGACTACTTCTGCAAGGATGTGTCAGCACATGTGTGTCCACACCCACTGGCAGTAAGAATTTGTACCCAGTTCTGCATGACTCCCAGGAAAAAGTCAAAAGTGTCTTCCTCTCTCGAGGTTCCCTGGCCAGATGTTTCCCAAAGGTGTCGATTGTGATGTCTAGGAGGACTGAGGAGCCAGTTTTCTCCCACTGTTTCCTACTTCAAAGCTACACACTCTGTATTAAGCTATACTTTCCCTATGATTTCTAATATAAAGCACTGCAATTAATACAGTTATTTTCCTGATTTTGAATTTAGCTTTCAGACACCACACTATTCCCCCACGGGTTTGAACTACTCTGTCATTTTTATGTAACTTGGCCTTAGGGAGTTCCAATTGGTGTTTTCCTTCCATCGACTTTGGCCCCGTTCAGCAGTCTCACACAAAACAAACTCCCCAGGTCACCCACCTTATTTCCTAAGATTTCAGCGTTCATCTAGAAATACACAACCATTCAGCTGAACTTTCTACCTTTTTCCTGTTACGCATTCAATGCTAATGTAAGGGGAAAACCTGTCTGTCCTACGATGAGAATGCCAAAGCGAACATGGTGGGTCTAAGTTTCGGTGATAAAACAGCTATGTTCAAGAAGAGCCGGGCAGTGTTGCTTGAACAATTATCTAAAATTCTTGCATCAAGCATTTTAGTTTCTTCTGGACTACTAAGGTTTTTCTATTATTTGCCAGCAAAAAATGGTACGGATCTGTGTGATAGGCAAAAAGAACCAGCAAGCCTATTTTCTACTAGTTACTACAGATGTGAGACAAAAATCTATACTAATTAAGCCAGCAACCCCAGGGAAAGGAGGGAAATCTTCTGGTGTCTTTTGGGGTTAACTTTTATATATTTGAGAAACTCCTATGAACGTGACTATGGTCTCTGAATTGTCCCTATATTTATTATAATTCCAATGTGTCCCTGAACACTACAATACATGTGAAAATGGACCTAATCATCTGCACATCTTAAGTCTCTTAAAAGGAAAAAAACCAAAGAAGAGTCATCTATCGTGTCGAGCTGCCTAGAAGTCTAGAGAGGAAGAAAGTCAGTCAAATATCTAGAGAAGGCTGCACCTACTGCACTGAGTAACTTCGGTGTATACTGGGAAAGAAGAGACCAAATGTAGTTACAAGCTGTTGATGGATTTTGTTTCCTATCACCCAAAACCTGACACATGCAAACCTGCCACTCTGGAAGAGTGGATAGTTCAGCTTATTTCTCAGTTTATCACATTGGGTTTTCCCTGTTCATTCTACAGAAAATATTAAAGTTATTAATTACTCTTCAAGAAAGGTAATAAGTATTTAGCTGTTATTCAGAATGTAAGTTCATTACTTCCATTACAATGTCCTTAGTAAATACACACACATCAAGAAAACTGAATCTACAGGACAGAAACAGTTCTGCTCATCTCAAAAAATTAGAAAGAATTGCTCTCTTTGAAAGTTCAGCATCAAACGCATCACTGAACAAAACATTTTCCCTAGAACCTCGAAGAAAAGCAACACATGACAGGACCTTGCAAGCATTGTGTTTTCACTGCTTACTGAAAAATAACTGTGGCAGTTATTTAACCCTCACCCAACTCTTCCTGTTGGTGTTCATGTTGATGCTGATCATGTTGGACACCTCAAAATGGCATATCAGTAAGAAAATAAGCTATAACTGAAAACTTCTCATTCAGCATGACTCTGTTTTTCAAATCCTTGTTATGCCAATACCTTTTATGAAAGTATAAAATGAGCAAGGTAAAGAAATTGCTGAAAAACGGAATGTTCGTCATAACATTACAGACAACATTTTTAGGTCAACAGCTAAGTCGTCACAGAAGGAAAGACAAAATTACAGGAGAGAGAACAAAAAGCATCAGCCCTAATATTACACACAGTGGTTAAACATGTCAGACGACTGTACAGTATGTTAGGAAATGGGATTTAGGCAACAACAGGTATTTAAGTGCTATTGCTTATTCAGCTGGGCCCTCCATTACCCCACCTCTGTTCCTGAAGCTGCAGAGATTATGATATATATTACATATTTATATGAATATTTATTTATATTTTAAATATTATTATGAGACAAAGACCCTCTTATTATACCTATCACCTGAAAGAGCACAGAAAATAGTGATTACTGTTTTCCAGTTATTACACTATATCTCATCCCATATTTTAATTTGCCTTGAGTAACTACTACTACCTACTGCTCTAACTCACATGAAAGAAGCCGCAAAATCTGCCATTTAGTTATTCAGCGCTGACTCATCCCTAGAAGAAAAACTCTGGGCCTTGCAGTTATGCTTTTTACAGGGTTTGAGAGACTCAATACCCAGCAGTGAGAACAAAGAAAGGCAGGATCCCAGGCAAGCCACACCCACCACTTTCTATGGCCTTTGTTCCTCAAAACAGTAACACTAATCCTAGGATAGACCTTTTGTCACATCTCAGAGATGTAGCTGCATGTATGAACTACGCCACACACTCAGCACAGAATTCTCCTGTTCAGAATTTCAGTTGGATGTTTAACATGTTTATGTCTTCATTTACCTTTTATCATAGAGCCTACCAGTAGAATAACACATACCAAATAGGCAAATTAACATAAAAATAAAGGAACGTACAAGACACCGTGAGAACAGGTTTAAGGGGGAGGCAAAATGTTTACATCATCTTCCAGACTCAGTCGAAGGAATTTTTGATGCTTGGGACAACATGGACCAAGGGAAATAGTAATGGGAGAGAAATAAATTCTTTCACCTCTGAGCTGAAATCCAAGTCAAGCTGGTAGTAGCCAAGAACCATTAGTTTAACATCTGCTAGCTGTTTGGTAACCCATGTGAAGTGAGTTATATTCCTTAGTGTCCGCATCACAGTTCCACTAATTGGCACCACGTTGGCAATCTAAACAGAGAGGTTAAAGTCTGAACATACAGCAAGCATGAACTCCAAGATTAGCCAGCTTCAGTTGTGAGTACATATGTGATAAATTACACATTCAGTATATGTAACTCCAGCTAATTGCCCCACCATCCTGCTCTGCCCTCTGAATAAAATCATAAATCCAAGCAAGCCAACAAACTGTCAGCATTCCCTTGTCAAGCATACAGTTTCTGAGTTAACAGGACACGTTTTAAGTCCATTACTATTCAAAGTAACTTAAGCAACTGCTTACATTTTAAGCAAAATACTGTACAGCATTGTTGAGTATGAGCTAAAGCGTTTGGATAGTATGTTCAATCTCCATACAAATATCTTTTCATTTTTTAACTCAAAAATGCAACACTCACTCAAAAGGCAGTAACAATATCATCTTATAAATCCCAAATAACAAAGCTCTTCTCCCTTTGTCTTCCTTTCTGCAGCTTCCCAACAAAGACTGCAAAGGAACAAAGCTGACCCAAGAACAAGATCCATTAACCTTTAGAAAATTATCCTGTTTTGCCCCACTGTAAAATGTTTGCATTAGAGGACAAAAACCAAAATTATCTCTTATTAAATAACAATAAAAAAAAATTGACTTTTCATATAACATCTGAACATGGCAGCATAAAAACCTGTCTAAACAACGAAGGAAGAACACTTATGTTACAGCTCAGAAACTGTTCCTGATACCTACATATCACTTCAGTTTAAATAACTGCTTATGATGGGAACATGATGAAAGCTGTTGAGCATGAAAGGAGATATAAATGGAGCTGAAAGAAGCATCTTTGCCAGAACCCTACCAGAAAACAGAATCACCAAGTCAGTTTGAGACAGACCTCTGCAGGTTTCCAATCCAATTGGCTGCTCAAAGGATGGCCAGCTTCAAAGTGGGATGAGGTTGCTCAAGGATGTTTTAGATGAAAGCACAACATAGTACAATGCCCTGCAAAATCCACGTATAAAGAAACTGTTCTTGCTAGCCAAATACCCCTTCCATTTAGCACTGCTCTGGAAAGATTCAAGTTCTAAGCTGTCATGAGAAGTAATCATGGCTAGCTGCCATTAAGAACAGTGATAAACTGAAAAGGAAACAAACCTAATCTAAGTATCCACTGGTACCAGGGTTTGGAGATCTTGGCAGAATGCAGACTTGAGGACAGGAGACTGTCAGAGAGTTTGGAAATTATAATCCTCCCAAGATCCACATTTTATCTTACATTGGAAAGGTATGCTCAGACCCCCATAAGAACAACGAAGGCAGCGACAAAAGGTCAGTGCAGGAAAACAAACACACCACCACACCGCTGGTAAGTCTGCATTCCACAGCCACCTTCAAAAGGCATGGATTTTTTCTTCTTGTGCAAGAAACACTTGCAGAGTTAACATCCAGAGAATGTGACAGTATCTAAGCTGCCTTAAACATGAAAGGTCTGAGTCCTTTAGCACAGGCTGCTAAATAGTCAGGCTTACCTGTCCTTTCACCAAGTGAGACCAGTTTAACTCCTGTGAGAAGATGCTGCTAAGCATCTGCACGGACACTGCTGAGGATTCTGTGTTGTTTTTTCAAGAGCTTGGTGGACCAAGGGATCTGCTTGAGCGAGCAAGTCCACTCCTTCCCCAGAGCTACAGTATCACTGCCAGCCATGCTGTCTGCTCCAGGCAGCCAGGATACAGCCCTCCTTTTCCCCATCACTGACTACTAAAGCCTCTAAGGCGGATGTTTCTCACTTGTCTTCTATAAATTTGAGAAGTAGAACAGGACCATGCCACACTTTTCAAACGTGAGACAAAATTCCTTCTTCTTGAAGACATGTTATTAGCTTCTTTTAAAATCACACCACTGCAAATAATTATATTGATGCTTGAGGTGGGATCTGCTGTGATGACATCTGACAGAGAATCAAGGGAGACTGTGATGACTGTCAGGAGGCTAACACAAACTGGAAGAAGCCAGGCTAGCACCAAAGACACACAGACTGCAACTGTTCTGCCTTTGGCTGCATTCAGCCCACCAAGCTGTCGGTTCAGGATGTCCTGAAATAAGTGTTCAGAGCAATTTCATGATGCTACACAGGAGTTAGTTATGTGGTAAGGTCCAAGTCAAGGTTATAATCAATGTAGTGAACTGCTTTACTGAGCAGCTCTAACATGCACTTCTGAACCCTCATGCAGGTATCAAGTAAACATTGATACTCAAATAAATGTTTTCTCACAAAACTAAGTATAGAAATAATACCAAATTTCCTGAAAGTAATTCCTCTCCATTTGGAAAACAGGAGGGGTCCAAGAAAGAAACCCTTCTCTGCAGGGGAGGGAGGCAGGAAGGAAGGAAATGTGAATTACATACACCTCTGGATAAGTCCCCCTTTAAAAAATAAAGAGGAAGGAAATTAGAGTTAACTAAAAAGAGCATGTTTAGCATCACTGCACAAGCTGGGGAAAAAAAACTTAGAAACTCCTGGCAAAAGATAACGCTGCCTCCTGTCACTGTTGGGCTTTCCACAGCCATTGCGACGGGGAGAGGTGAAAGGTCCATTTTTCACTCTTACACTTACAGCACCACTTTGAAGGTACCTACAAATCAGTCACTATTTGATGACCACCTCTCCCTATGTCATCCTATGCTTTTTTTGTAATAGGGCTGTTTTAAAAAAGTGAAAACACGTGCTTTTTATTATTAAAAACGGTAAGTCATAACTGAGCAGAGACAAAGGCTCTGTTGATACAACATGTGGATTAAATCTGAAAGGAGAAAGAAAGCTGTTCTATTGAACTTAGAATCCTGCACAGAGGGCTTATATCTAAATTGGTGTAATAAATCAATAAGAAAGATTTCTCTTTGGCTGAAACAACCATTTATTTAGGCATGGAACAAGAGAATTTTAAAACTGCTCTGGATGCTGTACACAAAAGGGCTTCTTTGGTTTTGTTCTTTTTTTGTTTTCTTTTGTGTTTTAAGTATATTCCCAAAGGCACAAAGTTTTGCATTTGCTTTACTTAAACATATTTACATTTTGGCACTTAAACCTATGACAAGTCAGCCGGTACCACTGGGCTCTTAGCAAAACTGGTCCTTTTGAAAAAAAGCAAAAAAATTAAGGGAAAAAAGGAAAAGAAAAGTTGCTTGCTCCATTTCCATTAGGCTGGAGGCTGGCCTAAATTCATGCTTTCCCCATTATGTTCCTCTCCTTTTATACACACATGTTCTACTTCTACCCTTAAATCATATTAGTAGTAGCCTTTTCACATTTATTTAAGCAGGAAACACTCTCCAGTTACCCATATCAGACAGCAATTTGTCCCACAGCGTCTTCTGTGACCACGATGATAACCTGCCATACTGGGACGTCTATCTGGAGGCGGGCTAACAGCAGGGAGGTGCTCAAAAACTGCAGTCATAATGCCATCCTCAAAATACTGTCCAGAAATACACATTTGGTCTCCAGATTGCAAAAAAGACAAAGTGCTGCTGATGCACAGTGAAAAACAAGGAGAACTTGGCAGAACATTTTAAGTACAACACTGATTGCAACTACAGTTGGGACCAAAAGCTGCAACTGTCTTTTTTAATAAAAATCAGATGGTACCTGGAATTCATTTCAGAACTAAACCAAAGTTGACTCTAGCATCTACTAATTACATTTAACGCATTATGCCATGAAGATGGCATTGGCTAACCCACGCAAACATATCACCACACAACTCCAGCTAGTCCCCAAAAAACGACAAAGACTAAAACATAAACCACCATAAAAATAAACTTTCAGTTCCACAGAAAAGTTCTGTGAGAAAGTATTTGTAGGAGATGCTACTCAACATTGGAAGAAAGTGTTTTATACAAGCACACTGGAGCTTCTCTTCAGCACATTTTGTAGATGCCACCGGCTCCTACATCACTATCATGTTTTAGAACACCCGAACTGTGTGGTAAAACACGAGAGGTCATCTACATAGGGGACGGAGTAAAACACTGAAGGGACGAAGATTTTGGCTGAAGCTTCTGTCATTCAAAATGTAATTCCTAATTTACAGAAATTACAAGAGCTGAGCTCTTCAAAATCATTAAAAATACAATCTCCAGCCTCATCACTGAAAATGCTTTAAGCTCAGTAACTGCTGGGGTTTTTTCCTACCAAGGGAATCCTTACGTATTCCATTCCACCTTAATTTCCATTTGCCAGTCAGGCAAATAAAAGTTGCTGAAGAAACTGCAACTGAGGCAGTCACACGGGTACCACCCCTGACAGCTTCAGAGGACAGCCTGCCACATCTGCTGCCCTATTCCCAACTCCCCAAAGCAATCCAGGGGCCATACAACAGCTCCAGGGTCAGGCCCAGGCTGCTCACTCTCCCTGATCCCCAGAGAAGCTGCTATTGCCATGAGAGGCAGTGGGAAGCATACGAGTTACTCTGCTGCATGTAGCTGTTTTGCAAGGGCTACCTGTCCAAGACTCGACTGTAAGAGCTGCTCCTCTTCTGCCAGCCAACTGCCTTCCAGCCTGCAGGAGTCTGTCCACAGTGCATCTTCCCATGCACCTGCAGCCACCCACATGGTTCCACATCTCTGCTCCTGCTGCCTCCTCATGTATCCTCTAACTGGGACAGGCACGCAGGAACTCCCGAGAGGGAACATCTCAGCTTTCCTTCCTTACTCCAAGCAATCACTCTTAGTCAAAAAGCTAACAAGGAGCCATACTAGTGGGCCAGAAAGGGAAAGTGCAAGAGGAGATTAAAAACTAGGAAAGGAAAAAGATGGCCTGAAAAGTACGTTTTCTTATTATTCTGGTTTAATTTTGGAGAAACTGAGTCTCATGGCTATTAGAGTTCATGGAAACACTACACCATTATTTCAGATACTAAGCAAAATACTGTCTTCTGGCTGTAGCACAGAACCTGCTTTGACAAACTCTCAGGTTGTCAGTATCTACCATCTTTAACCCACAGACAGTAAAGCTGTCACCTCTGAGTAAAGCTACACACCTGGCAAGACAGATGTGCCAGTCCTAGCTGGAAGAAATACTTTCCTGTAAGGAGACTGTCACTCAGCCAGACAACTGGCTTCTGTTCACAGCTGTTACTGCCCTTTTCTGTGACCTCATCCAAGTCACATCCCCACACAACACCTTGTTGTGGTTTAACTCTGGCCAGCAAAATACCACGAAGCTGCTCTCACAGCTCCCTTCCTCCAGTGAAGGAGAATTGGAGGAAAAAGACAAGGAGGCTCATAAAAATGAGATAAGAACTATTTACTAACTGAACATAAATAATATATATAAATGAATATATACAAATACTACTAATAATAAGTATGCTACAATATGGTACAATTGCTCACAACCCACCAACCGATGCACAGCCAGGTCCCGAGAAGCGAGAGTCAGAGCACCAGAGCCTGACAGCAATTGCAGCAGAGTCCGAGTGAGCCTGAGAGCGACAGCACGGCTGGGAAAACTAACAGACCCACCAACTCACTCATAAATGAGCCAACAAAAGAGTTAGAGCGTAATGACTGTGATGGCCCCCAAGCCCACTCCCGCTTATGTACTGAGCATGACATGCTATGGAATGAAATACTCCTTTGGTCAGTTTGGGTCAGCTGTCTGAACTCTGTGTCCCCCTACACTGCCTGCAGTGAGAAAGCTGGGAACGCAGCCGCAGTATCAGAAGCTGAGAAAGACTCTGATTTTGGTTCAAGCACTCCCCAGCACCAGCTAAAGACACCTTAACAGTACTTTTCTCAGGGTAAATCCAGCAACCTGGCTTCATGTCAGCCACTGTGAAGAAAGTTAACTCTTTTCTGACTCAAAGCAGCACACACCTCTCATTTTTGAGACACATGAGCACCACTGATGAGTGGCTGCATAGAACCCAGCTACTAGCAGTTACGCTAATGCAGCAGTGGGAATTTAGAGGCCAAGTAAGGCAATATATTAAAGCTGAGGTTGATGCTATGTAGGCATGGTTCCAGCAAAGGAAACATGTACTTCAGTTTTGCCAAGCCTATCCAGTGTGGGTATGAATCAGTCTAATTGCTCAGAAAAATTCAAGTTACACCGGTTTGGTATGCTTTTTTAAAAGCAAAACAAGGTATGTTTTGGACAAAGTTATGTTTATGTTTACAGACAATCTGACTCCTGCATAAAAAGAATGCTTCTGCTTGGACAAAAAAAACTCCCTGAAAACATCACGAAAAGTCAAAAGTAATGCAAATGTTCTAGCTCTATAATCTTGCCAGAACAGAACAAGCACCAAAGCAGTAGAGTAACAATCATGGTCTTAAATTTGTCTTCCCTTACTCTGCTTTGTTCAATATTTTAATCAGATTTCTAAAAAAATCTAAAACATGTCAGATTTCAAAGCACATTTATATACACTGATACATTTTCCCAAGTAAAAATCATTATCCTCTTTATTACAGAAGGAAAGTGAAAGAAGACACGATAAGCTATTTGTCAAAGGCACAGAAAGAACTGACATAAGGGCTGGAATTAAACCCCAAGAGTTTCTGAAACAACTTATTGTTTCTAAAGGATTTTTTTTCTTTTTTAAATATTATAGCAACAATACCAAAAAAAAATTCCAAAATGGATATACTTTTAGGATCAAAGCAGCTTATGGGGTAAAGGCCATGAGAAAAAGCAAGTTATTTAAATTAATTCATCCACATTTGGAAAACCATAGTGAATTATCTAATAGATTGCTGCTGTGTTCCAGATACAGCACAAGCATTAAATCAGACCATAACATACGCCATCTTGCCTTGCGTCGTAGGAGCGAAGTACACAGAGTAACCCATCTTGGTCCTCACACTTCCTACATGGGTGCAGCTAACCACTTTTTCATCAGGAGGTTTCTGTGCAGAGCGTGTGCTGAACGCTGCCTGACAGCCTCACCAGGCATTACCCCAGTGCCCTCTAACAAAGCTGCAGCTGCATTTCACACACAGACAAGGAAGACTAGAAGACCCCAAAAGGAGACTTTCCAGAAATTCCTCATTAAACACCAAGCTTTGTCTCCATTCGAACAAAAGGGGAAAAACATGATATACATAAGTGGAGACTGTTCCTGCACAGACATTTTATATTTCCTTGTATTATGCAAGCCCTCATCAGTGAATATCTCAGCAGGCAGCAGTACTAAAGAGGAAGATGGGACAATTCGTAGTTCTCCCATTCTGAGAAAAGAAAGGGCACTGAGGCAGATGGGTCCCAGGGCAGTTAACCCAGCACAACTTTTTAACGTAAACCGAGTTCTACACAATCTATTTTACCTGTAAGGAACTGCTGGGTAGCTTTTCAACACTGGATGTAGTTAAACCAACCTTTACAAAGCGAATATCATGAATGAAGTTCACAAATCAAAATTGAATCCTCATACATCTCCCTAACACACTGCTGTAACACAAAATATTGCTTATTTGGAAGGGTAACTTCATCTAAGAGCAGTCACACAAACTACAGTGATGAACCAGAATTTTCTACAAGTTTGTGTGACCGTCAGTTGGTTTACTGTAGAGTTCCCTTTCACCTACCTACCTAAACTAATAAGTCCTGCAAAAAAAGGATACAAACATATTACTTTCAGAAACAAACCACACAGAAAAGCTGATACTGATCCTCAGAACAGAAAGTAATTTTAATAATCTCAATGTCAAATTGTCAGTATAGGACTGTTCCACTTAAAGATCTCCCTACAAACATGCAATGAGGGCACCGATGCTCGGCGTGGGCTCAGAACCCTCGCAGCAGCCGATGCGATTGCTGCCCGACCCCTCCTGCACCCAGGCAACCCACGCAGTTGTCAGACTAGAAAGCGGCAGGAATTCCTTAAGCTGTGCTGCCACCATCCTGTCAAATGTGGAGTTTGCCCCCAAATTGCCAGATGCCTTTGAACAGACACGGCTCCAGGGACACAGCAAACTCACCCTGAAGGAGGACGGTGAAGGTGTTATTGCTGAGTGATGTCTGAGGACTTCTGCTGCCACCGAGAGCTGCAAGGAAGCAAACAGGCCTGTTAACATGCCGAGCTCTTTGTACACTTACACAACACCTGAACTCCACCGAAGCAATCCTAATTTAAGCACCTCATGAAGGGCTGTCTTGGAAAGAGATTTGCAGGCATCAAATGTTTTCTTCAATGAGAGCCTTACATACCTGCCAATGTTTTTACTTCTTGCTAAACATCTTTACTGTAATGTTAAGATCTTGTGGCTAAGAGTCACAAAAAACCCTGTAAGAACCCCATAGCAGTGTTATAGAACAGAGAACCATTGTCCAAATCCACAGTTTATCCACTTCAACAAACAGATCATCAGGAAACCTCCACTCCCATCCATCCGAATGACCCAGTGGCAACCACTGCTTACAAACTAGAAAAAAACCAATGCTTTCAACTACATGGCCAATGGAAACCTGCTCTGCAGTCTGAAACAGTAGCTATTTATCCTGTAAAGCAAAATTGCACTCCTCTTCCCAAAAAGCCAAACCCATTAGTTTGTAACAGTGGGAGATATTAGTCCCCAAGGAGTATTTTCCAAAAATCTACAGGCAGTTGTATAACCGAAGAAAACCCACGCAGGGCAGCTTCATGCAGCGAGCACTTCCCAAGTCTTGCAAAGTTCCTCCTGTGCGCTCTCTCACATTTGCAAACATTCCTCACAGCACTGCTGTATTCCAGGCAACTTTTTTCCCTGACATAACAGGTTATTCCTTGAGGAGGTTAAGGAAGAGTTTGACATTAAAAAGATCAGCAGTGCAGAGAGACTGAATATTTTGAAACAGGGACTTTTCTTCCATGAACATGTAACCCAAACAAGGCTTGATGAATTTGCATGAATACCAGAAATGATCCTGAAGTGCCTTTTGAACTATACAGCTGACAGTTTAAGCACAGAACAAAAAATGTGGGAAAGTAAGAGCACAAAAACCCCTGAAGTTAGTAACTGAACTGCAGTGACGTGCCTTGCTCTAAGGATAACCCCTTGTAAAGTATTCTGCGTTTTGAAGCCAAGATGAGCAACAGCCAAGAATAAATCACATTGTACGGATATGCTAGCCATAAAATAGAAAGCATTACTTTAATCGGAACAGCCTAAAATGACAGTAGCCACACAATGAAACGTAACTTAAAGTGTGGCAGAGCTGGAGATGTATAAAAAGGAATTTATTTAAATGCATGAAATGCCTTTCGAGCTAGAGGCTCTTCTGTTCTAGCTGGGTAACATGCAAGAAAACCACTGCAATTGTAAGCTTAGCAACACGCGCAGGAGTCAATCCCACCTGCATGGATATAAATCTGCAGCTACGCTTTCACGAACAGACTCAGTAATAGTTAATACTGAAGTACTGAGCAGAGAATTTGGCTTCTACACTGTGACACAAGAAAAACACTGAGAAACTCTATTTTGTTTTGGTGGCTACAACTAGTCACAGCAGGTAAGGCCTGTAGGAACAGCAACTCCCACCCTGTATGGGGACATGGATGTTAACCACGCCTCGTATATAGTTTCAAAATTGGTTCTATGGCTGCTGCTGTTCTAATGTTTATACAACATAAATGACAACTTTCTTTCATTTGCTTAATCCTTCTATTATTTACATCAACTTTTTCTTCATTAGCAATTTCTTCTCCTTCTAGATCCAGTGTTGCAACTTTAAGCACGCCTAACACACAAATTGGGGCCAGTGGGATACATTGGCCAGAGAACAAGCAGGACATCATGTTTTACAGGTGATCAGACAGAAGTTCAAGGATTTTTAGCTGCTTCTGGTGTGATCAGATTCCAAAACACTTAAACTTCCTTTAGCTTCATCTGTCCACCTATTTCCTGCAGAAGACACTTCAGAGAGGATTATTCTACAAAAATAAGTAACACGTGATATTTTATTTCTTATATAGAAGTATCTTTGACACAGCAATTCCCTCAAACTTCAAACAGGTCTATTTCTACTTAGAGCTAACACCAAGGACCATGCCCAGTGTCATCCCAAGCAAGTGGCAAAGCTGAGACAACAGTAGTTATTAATTACACAAGCAGGGTTTTCTTGCTCAATTTTTATCTGCAGACCACGAAGCATTACTTGCCCCAAATCATCTGGCAGGTAGGTAGCACAGCTGGGAAAGGACATCCTACTTCTGATCTCAAACAGCTGGACAAGACTCTCATATTCCAGGTCCAAGTTAATACCATTTGGTCAAGCTGCAACACTGAACCTTCATGAGGATTCACAAAAGAAATCCCCTGGATAACAGCTTTCCAGACTTCTGATAGAAGCGAGTTTCTCTTCAGCCCTCCCTTATCCCATGCATACACACTCCCCTCTCACTTTTCCCTGCAAGAACTTTTCAGACTTCTATCACTGATGTTTACCAAAGTTCTTCCTACACTGTATTCATTTATTACACATGAAAACAATTAAAAGATGAAAATGTGAAACAGCAAGGTTTTCAGCACCCAGTGTATCTCCCATTTCTCTTAATGTAATTCCCTCACACACTTCTGTGTTCTTCCAATGCACATGATTACAAAGGGGAGCTGCTTGAGGAGGCTGCAACAGCATCAAGCATCCTCAGAGAGCTACCAAAAAACCCCAGGTTTTATTTTAAAGACACTGGCATACTATACAAATGCAGTAACTTGTTTTTGAATCAAATTATTGAAAAACTTGGTTGAGGAGAACACTCTTAATTCCAATAACACCTGTCAAACTGTTTCTCTGGTTTGCCCAGGGTAGCCTGTGCCCCCTCATCCCCTCTCCTCTCACGCTACATCACACATCATCAAGGTATTTAATGCAAGCTTGGGTAAAATTATTTATTCACAGGAGCAACTGCTTTGGTTGTCAAACAGTACAAACGCACAGACCTGCTGCTCTAACCAATCTTGAATGGACACACCTAGCTCTGCACTGAGATCCGAGCTGTAAGATAAGAGCTTCCCTGCAGAGCAGAACAGAAAACTCACAGCACTGAGCATGTTGACAGAGACCACTGCCCACTTCTGCCTCTTGCCTCTCCCCAAGCTGCCTCTGGAGCACAACAGAAACTGCTTTGCTAACTCCTGTTTGCCATGGCTTACACTAAGGACCAGCATTACTTCCTGTCACTGGAAAAGGAACAATTTCAAGTGTTGATGAACTTCTGCACATGCTTCGTGCACTGCACGTTTGTCTGATGCAGTTTCAGAGGAGCAGCATGTTCAACAGCCCCAGCAAAGAGCCGAGAGAAGTTTGCTGCAACTGCTAAACTGTAAGTACCAACCAAACTTTGTACAGGTGAGTGCTGTGATTTCTAACAGACAGAATTATTGCCTTAAAAACTCCAAACAGCCTTTCTGATGGATCATTTACATTTCAGACTATGCATTTTGCTGGTTCTGCTCCACATGCTAAGATGTGACTATTCCTGCTCTACTGCTTGCGCAGAGAGAAAAAAACATAGAACCAGAAGTCACAGCTATTAGTGACACGTGCCAAAAATCTGACACACAGCCATGGGCAGCTGCCTGTTTCCATATAAAACCAGGGAGTTAGCGAGCCCTCAGAGCACACCAAAACACACACTGCTGCGTCAGAGGCAGAGTTTCACTATTCATGGAAGCACAGGGAGATATATTTTAATTAAAAAGTCATAATTCCAGAGTGAGTCTAACAGATCCTCTGGTTGGCCCTATCATTCAGTACTAAAACCTACTACCTTGAAAGCACTCTCATCCTGTTAAAAGAATAAACTAAGACAGATTCCAAAATCCCTTTACAAGAACCTGATGAGAAAAGCAGTGTCAGCAGAAAGTCCCAGCATGAAAACTAAGCTCTTGCTGAGGTGAAACGCTCATACCATGCGTTTACATGATTTGTTACATACCATGATTTGTTACAATCAGACTTTGCTGGAAATCCTTTCCCAACTTCAAGTCTGGATCAGACTGCAAACAAATAGGGAAGACACAGTAAAGGAGGGAGAGGATTCTCTGAAATAGTACAGCACACCCATCTGCCCAACTCAGTGTCTGCTCTCTGCGGCCAAACTCTGATGATATAAGTAACAATGGAGGAAGAAACACACTAATCTTCTCTGTACATGCAGAATTGCCCCTTGAAGCAGAGGTTAATTCAAAAGCATGAGATTGCACCAGTAAATTGCCCAAGATTTCAGGTTTAAGCCCATCTTCAAAATTGTTAACCTTTCAGCTTAGGAGCTCCAAATAATGGCAAGCCTTTAACCTTTCCCATAAACTATTCCTATCATTAACCTCCATCACTGCTAGGAAGTTGTGTCATATCTAAAAGAATTTGTGTAGCTTTGACTTTCAGTTACTGGATCTCATGATGCCTTTGTTGGAAAGGCTGAAAATATTCAGCTGTCAGATAACTTTCCCAAAGGCGTGCATTTCCACAGAGTGGGTGAGTCACTTCTCAGCCCTCTCCTCTTGGATGTGCCTGAATAAACCAAGTTCATTAAGTCCGTTACATCCCTTGTTTTCCAGAACTAGAGCATTTTTGTGGCCTCTTCTGAACTCTCTGGTATGTTCCTATCTTACTTGAGAACTACTGTAACTGCAGATTATTTTCTGGTAGCCCGTTCTAACACCACCCTGTGCGCATACATGATCACTCCAACTTGATTCTCTTCAGAAAAATAAAAAACAAAAAACAACAGGGAAGTCCTAATTCCATCACTGATACAACTAAATCCTGCAAGTTGTTCTCTGCCACCTCTGCATTTGGGGTAGGAAGTTTCAGTTTCTAAATTCTACACAGTCGTCTTCATTGTATTAAGATCCTTCTCCCACTTGGAACCATCTAACCAGGAAAGTCAGACCAGTCCATACGCAGTAACATCACTGATCATCTTGCCTATCTGTGTCAGCAAACTGTAACAGCAAAGGTTATAAACCTTTTGTTGGATAATTTAAGTCAGTATTAGCATTTGAAGAAAGAATTGGTAAGAGGAGGAACTGTCTGGAAATAGCCCACTCATTTACATCTTCCAATTAACAGTCAAGATGCATTTAAGCTCATTCTTAAATTTTGCCTTGCTGCCATATAACACTACCCTTGTTTAATTAAATTCTCAGGTCACACTGGAGTCAAACTCCTCAGAGAAATTCAAGTATGTGATACTAACTGTATCAACAGTTGACTTCACCAGATGTTGAAATGTCCCCTCAAGAAGGGACACTGGTGGCAGGAACGACAGCTTTATTCAAGCATATGTTGTTCAGCCTTTAATCTCTACATTCATTGTATTTGCAATATCTAATTTAGAAAGTTTTACCTGCTCATTTTATTTTATTCTTGATACTGACATCAGATAACAGACATACCTTTTTGTTTTCCTAACACACAACTCATTTTTCCACATGTGTAGACAGCATTTGTGGTATTTCCAGTCCCACTAATTTTTTTTTTTCCCACCCTGTTTTTCCAAAACATTTAAAATTAGTGACCAGGAGCTCACCCAGTTTGTTTAAAACTAAAGCTGTCTGAACACACCGCTTCTGCTGTCGCCTCTAACGGGACTGCCACAGACTCCTCTGGCATCCATTTGTAATTAGCTCACTCCAATTACCTGTACGCATGGTAGCTATACAGAGACCGCCAAGTACGTAATCATTTGTAAGCACGAACGCGCGGTTGCATTCACTGTCCTTCACTTCCCCGCACACACTGATCCATCGCTCCTTCCCGACCTTCGCACTGGGCGGCCCCGGGCCCTGCCGCGCCCCAGCCTGCCGCTGCGGCTCCCGCCCCACCCCCCCGCCTTGACCCCTGCGGCGCGGGAAGGCCGCCGTGCCGCTCAGCCGGGCCTACAGCCGCCACACGGCCCGACTGGAGCCCCGACCGCGGAGCGGGCAAGCGGGGCGGGCAGCAGCCAGGTGCCGGCCGCCTCTCGCCGTACCTCCGGCGGGGCCCCTCAGCAGTGGGAGGGGCGGCCACACCCCCGCCCGAAAACCAAAGCCGAGGCCTGGGAGGGGGGGGACGTTTCAAACGCCGGCACCGAGGAGCGGCCTGCGGCGACCCACCGCAGCGCAGGGGCTCTCCGGCGCGCAGCTCCGCCGGGAAGCGCTGCATGGCTTTATTTCGGCTGGGAATTAAACCCGGAGCGGCCCCGCCGCCAACCCCCACCCCAACAAACTCCTCTCGGTCTTCCAAGGCTCAAAGTCCACTGCGCCGCGCCCGACCCCTCTGCACAGGGCCGGGCCACGCTTGCCCCCACCCTGGGGCTGCGTGGGGAACCGGGCACTGCCGCGGTTCTGGGCCTCTGCAGCCCGGCCCGGAGCTGCCCCGGTGCGGCCGCCGGCTCCTGCCACTCACCTGGCACCGACCCGGAACCGGCAGCGGGAACTCCGGCGTCCGTCGCTCAAAACATTCCCTGTCGCGCTCGCTCCTCCGCTCCGTGCGGCCAACCCGACCGGGCGCGGAACTTCCCGGGCAGAGCCCCGCGCCCCGATCGGCCCTTTTCCGCAGGCACCGATGCACATCGCCTGCAGGGGGCGCTGTCGCCCGCAGCAACCCTGCAAGTCCCGAGGGGCGGGGCCCGGCCCACCGGGGAGGAGGCCGGAGCTGGAGGGCTTCACCGTATTTACCAGAGCGCGGCGGCGCTCAGCTGTTTACCGTACTTACTATAGTTAACGCGCATTAGCATAGGCCGTGGGAATCTCTTTTTAATTCAAAAAAACCCACAAATCCCAGCATTTTGGGGTATGCCAGTCCTGGCCGCTCACGGCACTGCCAGGAGCTTTCTCTGGAGGCCTTTCAGTTGCCCTTCACCGCCAGAGGATCAGCGAGCCAGCACCCCCTCAGTTCCCGCTCAGTTGGTGGCCTCTGACCTCGCCTCTCTCCCCCTGACACGGGGGTCTGTACCCCACCCCTGCCTGGCAGAGCCGAGCCGAGGAAGGAGGGCAGCGGGCGGAGGCTGCGCGACTTCCTCGTCCGCCCGCTCCCCGCCCAGGGGCCGCGCACGCCCCGCCGCCCGGCAGGTGAGGCCCCGCGGGCAGCCAGGTACGGCGGCGGGCCATGGCGTACCGGGAGCTGGTGAGACGCTGGCACCAGGGCGTGCTGGCGGCCGACGGCGGGGACTGGGAGGCCGCCCTGGACATCTTCGCCGGCATCCCGGAGCCGCCGTCCAGGATCTGTTTCAACATGGGCTGCGTGCACCTGCTGGCGGGGAGGCCGCAGGAGGCCCTGCGGGTGAGCGAGCCCGCTTCAGCGGCTGGGAAACCCAGCGGGGCGGCGGGGGCCGGGAGGGGCGGCACGGCTTTCCCGGTTCGATTTTTGAGGGAATAATGCTAAAACTCAAACGAATTAAAATCCATCGTTTCTTATCCTGCACGCCCAGGCAATGGGCAATGGCAGGAACCCGAGCCGGGATGGACACCGAACAAGGTGTCCTGTGGCGCGTGTTCCCCGACAGCCCTCAGTGAGCGGTCGGGGCTGCCTGCAAGAAACTGCCGTGCTGGAAAACCCCTGCCCGGTGGAAAGGGAGAGCAGCTGCCTGCGCTGGTGCAGGCAGGGAAGCGTCCTGAGGAAAAGCCTTTCTCTTACAGCACCTAGCCTTCTGAATGGCTGGCTGCCCGGCTGTTGGCTGCCCAGTGGGGAGATACATTTAAGCTGTTTATTAATTAGCAGTGGTCTGGTCCCACTGCTTCCACTGCCAGTGCAAACTCTGGTCCAGGCAACAGGCTTTTCTCATTACAAGATGCTGGATGGCAGACACATCTCATTTGTTGTGTCCAGTCCATTTTCTTAAGGAGGAATAAAAACCTGAAGCTTAGCTTATACGGAACCAAGACCTGAAAGATGACTTGGAGCTGCCTTCTGCCCCTCAGCCCAGGTCGCATCCCTGTGCTCGTCAGTCTGGGGGAGCTGGTCACAAACCCAGAGATGGCCTCTGCGCCCAGTGCAAGTGCAGACTGGACGTGGCTGGCTGGGTGCATACACCCAGGTATTGACAGGAGAGATCCTAACTGATCCTTGGGATGTGTCTGATTTTTCTCCTTAGGCATTTGATAAAACCATTGAGAAGGATAACTCCCTAGCCGTTGGCTTCTTTCAGAGAGGGTTTGTCCATCTGCAGCTGGAAATGTGAGTGAGGCGCATGTCCATTTCAGTGTTCGGGTTTCTCCTTTTAGTCATACTTTATTCCTAAACTTAAATGATTCCATGATTCTAAAATTCAGTTCTTCAAGTAAACTTAAACAGTTTGTAAGGTCCATTTTGGACCTTGTAAACCATGTCACAGGTCAGCAACACTTACCTCTGATAAGACTGAGAAGATAGGAGCTGCACAACTCCAGGGCCCCAGGAATGGCTAATGTATGACATTACTGTCTGGTACACACAGAAAGAAGCTGCTCCTGTATGCAGGGCTGCCCGGAGGTTATGTTGCTGTTCAGACTTTCTTTGGGAATGAAAAAACATGTAATTGCACTGCTTGGTGTATCCTTACATGGAACACATGAGTCTGGCCATCCTAAAAATGCAGTCTGCCCACAGTGTCAGTGCTCACTGTCTGCTGACAGTGGATTTTGTGGGCCTGATCTCAGTCTCACTGATTTAATGTTGGGATTGCTCCACTAGTGTCATGGGATTGATTACTCTTTGTTTCCAGGGTTAAATTGCAGTGACATCCTGCTCACAGAGGTCGGTGAAGGATTTTACAGGTCCTTTCTTACCTCCAAAGTTCAGTTACTCTCTTTCCTGTTATTTTTTTCCCCATATTTTCCAGATCTTAATTTCCACAAAATGACTATCTTAATTTCTGGGAGGGAGTTGAAGTGAGTAGTTCTGCATTCACAGCCCATCAGGCAGCTACACACTCTGTGCCTCTGCCAGCAGAGCTGCAGTCAGGGATGGTGGAGCTCCAGCTGCCATGCTGGAGCTCCTCCACTCCTCTCCCAGTGCTGTGCCACAGCTGGAGAAACAGAGCAAACATGCCCTGAGCACGCATGCTGTGCGGTGGGTTGGGGCAGCACAGCTGGTAGACCTGCCCCCTGCCTTGGGAGGTGATGGCCACCAGCACCCTGTGGCTCCTTCCCTCATCAGAGGCTGCTCCCACCCACCCACAGCCACCTGGGCACCTCTCTTGGCCACACTTGCTGGCTCTTGGTTAGGTGACCACTGCACAGCTCTTTCTGGATCTTTTGTTTCACTACCTGCAGCCTCAGTGGGAACCTGTTTTGATTTCAGTTGCATTCCCAGTGTAAATTCAGACTAATTCCCTTATCCTTAGAGTTTCTCTAAATTTCTGCTCACACTGCTGACCATGCACACATGCTCAGCATCTGCAGGGGTTTCCCGGCCCTCGCTTGTCCTCTGATATACCTGGTGGGGCAGAGCTGCCAGAAGCAAGCTGGGCAAGGAGCTCACAGCATTTGCTAATCTGCATTCTTTACATTTTCTTCTGCTTGGAACTGTGCTGTGACTTTATTTCAGGTATCAAAACCTACTGTTCATCCCGATCAGTAAAACCATGGAGGTAATCCCAGACACACCATGTTCATTATGTTCTAGCTACCAACAAGGAGGGGACAGACACTGTTCTGTGGTCACAAGGTGACCTGTCTTTAGTGCCACTTTCCTCATCCAGGCCACAGAGGATAATACATGTTTTTTGCTAGCTTGATTTTTGAACTTCTTAGGGTCTTCAGCATTTTTAGTCTTGGTTCATTCTGTCTTCTCTGCATTGTAGGTACAAAGAAGCTCTTTCGGACTATCATATGGCCTTTAGTCATTTAAGAAAAAATCCCTTCATCGATTACAAGCAGCTGGGGCTGAGGCACATACTCTATGCATGGGAGGTAAGGGTCAACCTGTCACAGTAGTCCTTCCCCTCTGTTGGGATATTCATCAGAAGGCATTAGTGATGCAAGAGTTTTTCCAAGACAGTACATTGTAAAAGTAGAAAATTTTGGCTTGCACTTTTTAAAAATAACTGAATAATAGACGTCATAAAACAATGTCATCTCTGAAGAGTTTAACAAATTACACAATTTGAAAAATGACATTTTTCCGAGCAGGTGCACAGGAATTTACACACTGAGGGTTTATTTAGCTTATCTGTGTAAATATGCATGTCAGTTTTGTGAACTCCTAAAAGCTGAAACAGGTTGAAGTATAGACAGATGGGAACAAAACTAGTCCATAATGAAAGCTGTAAGAAACTTGGGTGCCTGTACTTCCAGCTGTAGCAACTGTTGTTAACATTACTTCTGTGTCTAAACTTACACACTGGGCTCTGCTTCTGTAACACTTCACTCTGCAGCTCGTGCACTGTTAAAAAAGATCTAAGTCTGAACTGATTGTCAACATTTGTAATATTTGGAATGTAAAAGACTCCTAGAAACTGTACTTTACTGCCAGGGTTCATCTTGTCTTCTGTCCTGAGTCCACACACAGAGTTTGAAAAGCAGATACAGGAAAGAATATTTGATTTTTACTTCCGCAAGAGTCATTGTGCAACTCAAGTCAAGCATGCCCAGAAACCTGCCATTCAGTCTTGCTCAATTTTCATGCACCTTATACCTGGCAGGAAGAAGCCATCCATGGTATCTGTGGAATTCCCAAACCTCATTGTTTTTAACAGTTTCATTGCCACAGCACTGCAATTCTTAGAAACACACACACACACTTAGAAACACAAGGTTCCCTTTGAAAGCAGCAGGGCTGCAGGAGTGCTCCGAGGCTGTTGGGAGGAGGTTGGTACCCTTTCTGGTGAAAACACACAGGCCCTCGCTCCATGTGCTCTAGGCATTGCCAGGACATGTGCACTCACTCTGCTGGCAGTCTGGACTCAGGATCTACATCCTGGTTCAGCTGCATCTTGCTCTCACATCTGCCTGCAACTCATTTTTCAAATTACACAAACATAATCCTCCTGCACAACTGTGTCATCGGCTTTCCCCATGTGTGGCCTCTCACATGCTGCATCTGGTCTTCCCCAGGGAGAGAGATGTGCTGTATGGTTTGAAAATCCAAAAATATTTGCCCCTTGCAAGGCTGTAGCACTGCTGAGCTGCGTGAGAGCTGCTGCCTTGCCTCTCCAAGAGGTAGCATCTCTGCAGTTCCTGTAGACATCCAGGATGGCCATTCCCCACCACCCCCAAACAGCAGCCTGCTACTGTCATGATTCAGGCTAATAGGAAAAGCATCCTATTAGCCGCACCGCTGTCCGAAGCACTGCTTGCAGCCAGATACCACAAGGCAATTTACGAGCTGATAACCCTATCATATAGCATAGCAAGATATCTGACAGTGAGTCTATGAGGACACACATCTGTCTTGTAGGCCAGCAGCTTTTCCCTACACTGACTGTCAGCCAGCGACAAGAAGAGATCTCCCACTCTTAATTCAGCATGTAGATCAAGGCTTCCCTACACCCAGTGTGTAATACTCCCACACTTTGCCACTTCACCACTGAGCATACTTACATGCTGCTAAAGGGTAACAAGCTACAGCTGACAATTTGCACATTCACAGCCCACTACAATAGTTTCAGTTAAGTTATATTACAGTGAAAGGGAGTCAGAATTTCTCTGCACTGCAAAAAATATTACCTAGATGCATGCAGAAAGAAACCCATGCAACTTGCTAAGAAAATCCTGACTGGCCTTTCTGGTGCAGGAAGGGCAAGATTTAAAATGTGTGATACTAGAATCTCCATATGGTGCTTCCCCATGCCTCTCCTTTCCCTTAGCAGAGCCAGCAGCTCCAGCACATCCAAAAGCTAGCCTGGACATACAGCTGTTATCTCCTTTCACTCTGATTATGGAGTATTTTCATCTGTGCTGCTCAGAGTGCCTTCCCTGTGGCCCGTGCAGAGTAGATTGGTGTTGCTGTAGCGCTTCAGTGCCTGGTCCCTGTTTCTTGGATGAGTTCAGTAAGTTTGCTGGGTGTCTGCTCAGTCTCAGTCCTCTGAGTTCTGCTCCCTCCTTGCCCGCTCCAGGTGCTGTACAGCACTGCAGCAGTGCAGTGCCGGCTGCAGCAGTGGCAGGAGGCCAGAGTCACCCTGGATAAGGCTGTTGTATGGAGACCTGAAGGAAGAACAGCAATCCTGGTCCTGGCCCTTGAGCGGGTGCAGGTAAGACCACCTGAGTTCCTGGGTATGTGCATGACACTCAGGTTAAGAAACAGGAGATAAAAATGTGGTAACTGTTGTATGTTTGGGTTTTCCTGTCTACCCACCTGCTTGGTGACCTGGCAAAAGAGTCTAAGCCATTTGCATGCAATGCTCTACCTAACTAGTGCTTCAGCTGATCAAATAACTGCATCACCTCCATCACCACCCTAGTACAGAAGCACAGCAGTGGAGAACTATGGGATAACCTCTCAGGCTGGGGAGGTTACGATCTAGGCCTGCTGTTCAGGAGCTTAGCTCTGTTAGTACTTGTGCTGTAAAACAAGTCACCTTATGCGGTGTTTTAAGTGCAGAACACCTACAAGTGCAGATTCAGAGGGTCTTTCTTTTCATGATTCTGGTTGAGTCCCTTTGGCCTTAGTGACCATTGCTGGCAGCTCAGATACAATGACAATCACATTTAGAGCTTAAGTAGAGTGTTAAGTAGGGGTCCTAGGTTTCATTCTAAATGACAGTTTCCTGTTAGACACTTCTATGATCAGGAACAACTTGCAGATCTCTGATTTACTCTTCCCAGAGGGTTCATTATTTTGTTACCTCCATACTTCCTTATCTTACTTGTATCCTTTCAAAGAGGTGGTCACTTTTTTTCTTTAATCTGACCATCTTTTCTAACATCATGTTTGTGCTTTACCTTGGTGTATTATCTATATTTGCTATTAGCATGCTGCTCAGTTGTTCAACAGAAGGGAAAAAACCAACATTTGAAGTTAAATAGAAAAGCTGCTTAGAAGTTTTGTTTAATAACCCTTACTCCCCTGCCTTCCCTTCCCACCCATCCCATGTCAACACAGTTAGGCTTTGACTCAACACTGGGTAGTGGCTGCTGAGCTCTTAGTTTGCATGTGCTTGTTAAACTTGAGTGACCTTTTTAAAGTTCACAGCTATAATTTTTGCCCCAACGTCTTCCTGAAGCTGATCTTGCACACATAGAGAAGCTACACTTGCTTTTACACAGATCCACAGAGTGGTAGGGGTTGGAAGGGATGTCTAGAGATCATCTAGTCCAACCCCCTACCAGAGCAGGATCACCCAGAGCAGATCACACAGGAACAAGTCCAGGCAGCTTTGGAAAGTCTCCAGGAAAGGAGACTCCCCCCTCTCTGCGCAGCCTGTCCCAGGGCTCTGTCACCCTCACAGGGAAGAAAGGTTTTCTCATGTTCAGGTTGAACCTTCTGTTTTCCAGTTTATGGCCATTGCCCCTCGTCCTGTCACTGGACACCACTGAGAAGAGCCTGGCCCCATCCTCCTGACACCCACCCTTTAGATATTGATCAGCATTGATAAGATCCCCCTCAGCCTCCTCTTCTCCCAGCTGAACAGCCCCAGCTCTCTCAGCCTTTCCTCATGTGGAAGGTGCTCCAGGCCCTTCCCCATCTCAGTGTCCCTGCCTGGACCCTCTCCAGTAGCTCCTTGTCCTTCTTGAGCTGAGGAGCCCAGAACTGCTGTTATGCTTCATTTAATGTTAATTGGTGGCTTTTCCCTTCTCTGCTTTCCCTGCTCTAGGACCATGTGTTTTTAGAGCCAATGCATGTTCCTCTTGGGGAATTTTTCAGACCGCGAAAGAAGGAAGTTGAACAGCTGGATTCAAAAGATTTCCTGGGTAAACCCAAGGTAACAGGCGTATAATCATTAACAGCAAGCAGATTAAAATCCCGCCTTCTGACATCAGAGATCATTACTGTTGGCCATTCCACTGGTGGAGACCCAGGAGCAGGATTGTCAGGGTTTACAGCCAGTCAAGGCATCTAGGACACAGAAACTGAAATTTGTTAGAATTGCCACTTCTGTCAAAAATGCACTTTGGTGTTAAAAACCCTTCCCAATCTTGATCACTTTAAACCGATCTGAAAAAGCTCAGCAGGTACCTAGGGAACCCAGTGGTTATTCTGTTGCTGACAATGACATTTTCAAGAGGAGCACGTTGTTCCAGCAAGCTCCTACTCACTGCTTCATTCCCAGAGGGACTGGCAGGCACCTGGGAGACAAATGCTTTGTCACATCCCTTAACACAGGTCAGCAGAGAACTTCTCTAATCCCTTCTGTGCCCGGTGCAGTCAGCAGAAGTGCCACAGGCCAGAGAGCCCCAACAAGAATAAAGGAAGGTAATTCATTCACATTCTTGTATAGAAACCTTGGGAAGACTAAACAAACAGGCACATGAATGGTTGAAGCTGTTTTAGGAATCCAGCTCTGCCTTTTCCACTCTGCTCATGGCTCTACTTTATGCCAGACCTTCAGATGTCAGAAGGAAATGGGTTTAAGTAGATAACCTCACAGAAAGTTTGAAAGTCTCTTCATTCAGCCTGGATTCAGTCAATACTTTGTCCTCTGACAGGTGATCTCGTCCATCATTCCCAATGATGAGTACATTGGCTTCGAGCCTCTCAGGCCTCAGGTGAGCAAGACATAGCTGTGAAAGGAGGCCTGGAGCTGCCATGGAGCTCCAGGTAGGGCCTTAGGTCTGAACACCATCGGGGTAAGAACATATTATTGAAAAAACAGTGCAATTCTAGACTAGAACCACAGGGCCTTTCAAAGCCAGGGGTGGGCTTCAGCTGTGGCTGTGAGGGACTCAGTGATGTGAGTCTCCAACCATTTGAAGATGCCTTTTTATCTTTTCACTATGTCAAAACAGCAGTGGAGGCTTTGATATGCCCAACATGCTTTTGTCCAGCACTTTAGTAAAACTGTCAGCGTGAGCATGTCTGCCTTGCACTGTAATATGAGTTTCTTAGAGCCGAGGGTAGGCGAAAATATTTGTACTTGCCTCCTGATGAGATAAAGAGGGAGAAATGAAAGGTGCATCCTGGTGAGGTGTGAAGCAGCAGACTTCTCTCTGGGTGCTGTGGTGTGACAAATGTGGTCAAAAGTAAAGACAATACCAGAGTGTGGTATTCAGAGGGACAGTAAATAAAGTTGTATTCTTGCTATAGGAGGTATTTTTATAAATAGATGCTGTTGTTCCTCCCACAGAAACAGGGCTTTTATGAACCCAGTGCTGATGCTCTGCGGTAAGTGTTCCGTTCTGTCCTGGTCTAACTCTTCTCTCACTATTTCTGTTCAGAAGGTCATATTCTGTTCTCTGACATCTTATTTGAAGACTCTGTGGGATTCACACCCACTTCTCACTAAAGGTGGAGTGAATGACAAACTTGCAAAGGCTTGTGTGGCTGCAGAAGGCACTGCAGTTCAGTGGTATCTCATACAGCAATCTCAGGGCAGTTTGCAGGAGTTGATTCAATAGTCTTGGGAATCAGGCATGGATCGTGCCATGGCTGGCAAATGGAAGGAGAGGGAGGTTGTGGGACCTGTCCAGGTCCATGGCAGAGGATGCTCAGCTGTCCCATCCTAGTTCCCAGGCCAAGGCTTCTAAGTAATCAACTCCCAGCCCTGTTGTGTTGAGTCAAAATCGGCTCCAGTTCAAAAAACATGAAAGTCATTTGTTTTGGTGATAGTACTTCAACAATACTATCACCAAAACAAACAGTACTGCAGGGCTGAGTTTAATAATTGTTTCAGTCTAGAGGATATTTATTAGTAGAATGAAATGGGGCAGTTTTGCATTTAGGAAATCAGTGTTGTCCAAGCTCCTTTTGTTCACAGTTGGACCAAAGAGTAGCAATGGAAATCATGATTTCCCAACACCTGAAACTTCTGGCACATGCCAATTTGCATCGGGGCGGTGTTCTGCATCAAAGCACCAGAACTGCAGGGTTAGTAAAGGTGGTCTCATTCTTTCTTTCAGAGACAGTGAGTCAGGCTACTATCGAGTTTTGTCCCATTACTATCCCAAGGACTCGGAGAAGTTGGCAGTGAAAGCCAGCAGTTTGGTCTTTGTGCTGATGAGAGGAGCGGATGGCTGGGCTACAGCCATACATGACGGACAGGTAGGAAAACGGGTGGGTTTTCCAGCCACCCCCACCAGCAGAGACCACAGCCCTGCCTGTGAACAGGAGCTTGCTGCACCCCGGGACCACATTCCTTGGGGACCCACCTGTAGCGCTGCAGAGCAAAGGATGAGTTCAGGAGCTCGTTTCCACAGCCCAGTCGCTAACCATAGATTTCCCCCACAGGTTGGTCCTTACCTGGTGTGTAGTGCCTCTGTTCAATTAACTTTGGGAAGGTTGGGGGAGAGTTTCAGCTGTGCAGGCAGGTTTTATAAAGGGCTGTAGAAAGACCTAAGGAATTAAAGTCCAGCAAATCTGACATCTTTCTGCAGCCTAAGGAACTATAGTGTGAACAGGTTGAATAGAAACAGATAAATATGACAACATGGAAAATCTTTTGTTGATAGAAGCCATTTCTCATGTCTGCTTAAGTTCTTTGGAAGAGCCAGTGCGTACCTGGATTAGGTTGAGCCAGTGAATGTATTATCTGCCTATATTTCAAAAAGTCAAAAGATTCTTCACAAGACCACTAAAAAAAAAATGAGCTGTTTGAGCAAGAGAGGCAGTGCTCTGAGGACTGATAACAGGTTAAAATACAGAAATAAAGGGTGGGCATAAATGAACAGGTTCTTCTTTGGTTCTTTTAAAGAAAGGATGTCCCCACAGAGAATCTGCTGTGACCTAAGCATTTAGCATATTTGTAAGTGTTACAGTAATAGGGATAGTGATATGGTGCATCTTAAGGTGACCATGTTCCACGACAGACAATCAAACCATTCAGCATAGCCTGAAGCATCTGGAGCTGACAGTGAACAATTACAGAAGTATGTTAACATGCTGGCTGACTGCTCAATGAAGTGTCAAATGAAATTCAAAGTCAAAAAAGTAAAATAATAGACACTGGGGCGGGGGGGTGGGGTGGGGGGGGCGGGTGTGGAATGTGTAATTACTCACAGTGTTCTGTTGATATTAATATCTCTATAGCAGTGATTGTCAGCAGACACAGCAGTGCTGCTGGACTGGTATCCCTCGACATCCTTGCTGCTCTCTGCCTAAGCAGCCATTTTAGGAGCAGGGTGCTGGGCTTGGCAGGTGCTCTGCTGTATCACAGCCACTCAGTTCACAGCACTGCTTTCAGCAGAAAAAGATGCAAAAGGACCATTGGGTTTTGTTCAGCAGTTTCTGATCATGAGCCACATGGGCTCCCATGCCTGACCCTGGGCCCACCATGGGCACATTCGTTTTGCAGGAGGGTGAGCAGGCAGTGGTGGTTGGCAAGGGCAGAGTGGGGATATCAGAAGATGGGGCTGGGTGGGATGGGGCTGCCTCTGCCACAGCAGCAGCTCCTGTCTCACCCTGCTCTGCTTTGTGTCCTGCAGAAGCTGTGCATACCGAGCTCTCTCCTGGAGCCTGCCTCAAAGATGGATAAATGGGTGAGCTGACAGCCTGGCAACCAGGGTTGAGGAAGGAACCAAGAAATGCATTTGGGACACTTGCTTGTAAGGTTATCACAGGACAGAAGAACCATGTAAGAGAAACACAGAGCGTGAAGACCAAGTGTTCTTGACCTGGAACAACAGAAGAGTTAAGGGCAGGATTTTTTTTCCCTGTACATCAGATCTCTTTACAGCAAAATCTGGGGGCTTGGACACACATCCCAGCCACAGTGGCTTGCATCACAGGCTGATCTAGGTGCTGGCATCTCTTGTTTACTGTGGGCTGGTGGAGCACACAAAGATGAGCAGCTGCCACAGCTCTCCTGACCCACTGTAACTTGCTGAGCCACTGGGACTCAACAATGAGTCTGAGGGCTTAAGGTATGTGTTTGTCCAGCCTGTTCCTGTGATGTCTGCAGTCACTAGATGTAGCACAGAAGTGGGTGAGGAGTGCTCAGGTGTTCTAGTTCACCAGCACAGCAAGAGCAGGTTAATCTCCTGCAGTGGAATAGTAGTACCTTAAACAGGCACCACTTTTGGCCTTGAGGCCATGCACCTAAGCCCTAAACACTCAACTTAGGAAAACTTCCTTCATCTCCCATCTCCACCACACATGATCCAAATAATTCTCTATCTGAACCCAGAGCAGAAGGTTGCAACTCAGAACCCTATTTCCTATGAGAGATTTTTTGAAGGAAATGGTTGTTCTGATGGTGCTATAATTTATTTTTCCTTTTCTGAATGAATCCCCAGCCATAGCACACACTTGGGTCCATAGATGTCTCACTGTGAACAGCCCAGGAGAGCCCTCAGCACAGCGTGAGCAACCTCCCTGTGCTCCAGCACCGCCCCAGCAAGGAGCAGGAGGCCGAGGAAGTGTCCCACCAAACCTCTCATCAGCCCTGCTATCCACAAGAGCTGCAGAGGTCAATGAGAGCCTGAGTGCTCCACCTCATCCAGCCAGTGAATGAACTGGTCTCCCTGGGGCTTTCTTTGGGGTACATCCAGAAATTTGTAACTGGCTGCAGCCTCTCTCACCAGCTTTGCTGAGTCTCCAGTGTCTTCTGCTCACTCCTTTCCCATGTTGTTCTGTTGCAGAAGATCAGCAATGGGATTCCCCTCCCTCCTGCCCAGGTGCCCCCCAGCCGGCTGCATGTGACGCAGAAGCCAGGTAGTCCCCGGGGCCAGGGACCTCAGTGGGTGTTGGGTGAAGTTGTGCCCAATCCCCCCAGCATTAGGGGTGCATGGGGAGGCTGGCTGCCCACAGCCGTGGCTGCCGGCCTGCTGGCAGGTTGCACAAGAGCTACTGGGGACCTCTGCTGACTGCAGGCACTGTTCCTCTGCTTGTTTTGTTCTGCAGAATCTCCTGGGGAAGAAAATATCTCTGCAAATGAGACTGGTGCCCAGATGGACTTCAAGGTAAGGTGTTTCACAAGCCAAAGCTGGTATAGCCTCAAGAGATCAAAGCCGTGAAAAGTGCAAGATTCCTGGCCAGATCCTCCAAAATTCCTGACCTGCTCCAAAGTCTCTGGAAAAAATTCTTCCTCTGCCCATTTTCCCATTCCAAAGAGAAGCTTCTATGTGGTCTTTTCTCCACCTCTCCCAGGTTTGTAAGGCAGCCCAAGGTTGAGGCTTACCAGGGCAGTGCCCTTTGGCACCCTCCAAGTAGCCAAGAGCCCCAGACACAGCAATGTTCTTGGGCACATACAGCCCATTTTGCAAGTGAGAGCTGGCTTTGAACTACCTGCTGTCCCTTCCCCCCTCCTCCTGCATGGCATTTTCTGTCCCTGTCAGTCTGGGTACCACAATTCACTCTATTTGCGTTCTGGGATGATGTCCTCCATGACCAGACAGTGTGTGTGTTGGAGCTGGAATTACCCCAGTGACCACTTGGGGACAGCAGCTCTCCGGCAGTGCCAGCTGCAGATCAGCTCTGCTCCCTTTCTTTGCCACCCCTCTTTGTGGGGCTTTTGGGGTAATGTTTGGTCAGCTGTGCTTCAGCCAGAAGGCAGCAGAACATGGGACTTGGCTGCACCTCTCCAGCTGGCTGGAGAAATTGGGGACCTACTCAGATATGTTTGGGTTTGGGAGGTACCTGTGTGATGGGACCCAGGCTTTGAATTTGTAGTGCCCCCTTTAAATTCAGATCTGTATTTTGACGCTGAGCTACCATTACGTGGTGCCACTGAGATGAGGGGTTGTGTCCGTGTCACCTCTCTTGGTACGAGAGTCCCAAATAACCAGACTGTCCATGGTGCCGCATCTCTCAGCAGATCCCACCGACCCACGGAGAAGCTTCATCCAGCACGGACAGACCTGTTGTGCTGAAAGCAAGTTGTGAGTGCACCGTGGTGGTGAGGGCAGGCGAGGTGCCGTCCCTGCCGGACCTGCGGGCTCTGCTGAAGGAGCGGTTTGGCCAGCAAGCAGAGCAGGGGAAGCTGAGGTACGCCGTCGTACAGCTGGGCCCTCCAGCACTCTTGGTGCATAAGCGTGTGTGACAGGGCAGCAACATCCATCCCTTGAGGATACAGACCTGTGTCCAGCCTCCTGGGAACGTTTAACTGGGATCAAAGCACTCTAGCAGAGATTCAGCAAAGATGTGAGCACTTCCTCACGGGGATAACCTAACCATGGCTTTTGGGTTTGAGAAGAGTGTGTGCTCTGTGGGCTTTGCAGGCCCAAAGGGTCTTTCCCAGGAAATTGTACTGTGGTCAAAAAATGGGGGAACAGAAGGAAAAGCTCTGTGCATAGTGCTGCAGTATATCAGATTTTCTCCTGTTCAGCTCAGGCTAAGATACTCCAGGTACTCTGCTGTGCAGAACAGTCTGGGTCTTGGTCCTGAAGTGAGGTCTCCATGACTTTGACATCCATGGGGGCAGACACTCGTGTAGTCAGGAGAGTTTAGGATCTTCCCCTCAAGTAAGTGTGTGAGGAGGTGACAGTGTCACTCCTTGACAGTGCCGCTTCTGCACAAAGAGCACAAAGGGTGGCCCCATGTCATTGTGCAAGGTGACAAGCCCAGAGCTGGCTTACAAAGGGGGCTCTGAAGATATTAAAGGGCTAGGCTTGCCTTGAAGTTTGGCTTTAAGTGGGATGATTTGAGCTGTGTTAATGAACACTTGCAGCTACAGGCATTCGGATGGCAAAGAACTGGGTGCAGTTTCGGGAGAGAAGGATCTAGGGAAGATGTGGCAGCAGCTGACAGATGGCAGGCTGACGCTCTGCTGCCAGGTACGTGGGCTGAGACAAGCTTCTCTGCTGTGCTGGACTCTAGTCTCTGCTCTGCCTTGCAACCTCTGTGCTGACTTTCTGCTGTAGGACTCGGACTCCCACTCAGGCAGACCCGTCCTCTACCGAATGCTGGCTCAGCACTCATACCTTGCACAGGGACCAGGGGACCTGGACTTCAGCAAGGGAGACGTGCTGGATATTCTTTCTGAAGGTAGCCCTCCAGTCCTGTCTGCAGGCTTGCACTGGGCCAGGCTTTTGGAGTCTGCTGCAGGGCGGGAGTGGGGAATAGATGGTCTCTCCAGTGCTGGCTGAGGCTTATACCCTCAGGAGGTACAAGCTTGCACTGGGTTTTGCCCAGAGTTAAATTCCAGCCATAAAAACTCTTGCTAAGCCCACTCATATGGGCCAGGGCTCATCCAGCTCCTTCATGTTTTCCCAGTGAACGAGGACTGGCTTGAAGGACGTTGCAATGGCAAGACCGGCATCTTCCCCAAATGCTTTGCAACCCAGACCAGTTGTGGTGCTGCCTTCCTATAGAGAACAGGAGCCTTTTCCTGCCTGACTGCGCTTTCTCCCAGGGGCGGGAGACAGCTCATTTGGGCCACAGCCAGCACAGCCAGCAGCTCTGCTGGACCCAGACAGGAGATGTCTCCCACTCACAGATTCCATGGGGTCAGTTCCAGTAGTCCGACAGCATTTTCTACAGCCTGTTCCCAGACCTGGCATTTTTACCCCTGTGCTTATACTGCCAAAGATGTGCTTGTGCAGGGCAGAGAGAAGAGCGGGGTAATCTGGTGTTTAGCTGTGGGAAATGTCCATGTGGCAGCTCAGACCTCAGGCACTCTGCTGTGTGGGAACAGGTTCCCCTCTTCACGCCCTCTCCCTTGTTACTCAAGTTCAGGCTGGGAAGGCTGAGCCTCACTCTAATGAAGCCAAGGATAGGTGTCTGTGAGCAGGAGGCAGAGCACTGTCCCCAGGCCCTTGGGCCACAAATCCTTATCTCCACCAGACAGAGATGCTGCTCTTTCAGAAGGCTTTTGTACCCAGTTTACACTGGGGTATGTGGGATAACACCTTGGGGTGGGACCATCATGTATCATCTTCCACAGCAAATACCCCATGGATCTGCCAGAGCCAAAGGGCTCTGAGCACTCCTCAGCCCAGATGCCTCTGGTTCTTTCCTTAAGTCCGGCCTGGATTTTACTACTTCATGCTATGTGGGCAGGGTCCTGCAGCACAGAGGAGAGGCTGCTGTGGAAACACCCCTGCTCAGACCAGCCCTGGGCTTTGGCGGAGCCTTGCTGTGGAGGAGGCTGGCAGGGCAGCATGCACTGGGCTGGTGGCTGGAGCTGGAAGGACTGAAATGACTGTCCGGTTCCTGCAGCTGAGCTGTGCTGGGCTCTGCTAATCTAAATAAAACTCAAGTGCCTGGAGCTGGAACCTGCTATGAATATGGTGTCTGACAAAGCTGGGCTATGTAACTTGAATATAAAATAAACCCTGAGCCAGAGTTGGCAGTTCTTAAATCAACTTCCACTTGTATTTTTCTGCTGAGACATGCCAGTAAATATTTTTAAAGACAGCTGACAGTGTCTTTAGGAAGATACTCTATCACATACTACAAAAATCTTGCACACCCTGCACAGGGCAAGATACAGATAAGGTCACCCCTCTCCTTAGGGTTTAGGTGGCCACCACTGCTGTTCACCACTGACTGCCTCCCACAGCTGTTGGAGCAGCCCAGCAGGACTGGAAGTACCATGGAAACTGCTAGGTTGGTTAGTGACCTTCGTAGTTGAAAAACAAAAAGGATTTTATTTCTAGTTTGAATTTTTCTGGCTTCATCTAGCTACCAAGTCTCAGTCAGCTTTTGTCAACCAGATTAAAGTTCTTTTCTGGAGTAAGGAGTCTTTTCCTCTTGAAGGTATGTAGAGACCTCAAGACACCTTTGTCATCTTCGACATCTTCACAGAGGTGATGCAATTGGGCCTCCTGAGCAATGGAGATGGGTATAATGCCCTCATTCTTCTCCCCCGTCCACCTTCTTTTGTACCACTTCCCTGCCTAGTTTCTTGGGCAGGATGCCTCTCGTCAGAAGGCTGCGAGCTACTTGGTTTTCCAGAAACACTGGAAAAAACCAGCCACCAGGCCTGCCACTATGGCCAGCACAATGAAGGAGACGGCACCTGCCCACAGGCTGGGCTGGTGCCCCTTGATGTGTCCCAGAGCCTCTGTAGGGATCATGTTGGTCAAGTCCAGCATGAAGCCCAGCGACCATCCGATGTCCGTGTTTGCTGCCTGAGATGAGAGAGCAGAGATCATCCAACAGTGCCTCTCCCAGGCACCGGTAGCTGCGGTGCAAGGGACTTGTCAAGCACTAGAACAGGCTGCCCAGGGAGGTGGTGGAACCACCATCCCTGGAAGAATTCAAGAGATGGGTGGATGTGGTGCTTAGGGACATGGTTTAGTGGTGGGCTTGGCAGTGCTGGGTTAACGGTTGGACTCGATCTTGAAGGGCTTTTCCAACCTGAATGATGCTATGATTCTGTGACTGGTGGGCCCCTCTCCCATGAGCTGCCCCAACTGTGACTTCACACGTGGACCTGGCTGTGGTGAACCTGATCTTACCAGCACCAGTTACACACAGCTTTCCTCTCTCTCATTCCCAGGGGTTAAAGGGCAGCTGTACATGGATGACTGCTGCGGTCCAGACTGCTGCTGTGCCTCTGTGACCTGCACATGATTTTGGGTCTGAGCTTTCATCCTCCCACATGATCCTTCAAATCTGGACATGTTGTGGTTCACATGGGGCCACCATCGCATCACCTCTCTGATGCTCAAGTCAGTTCTGCCCAGCGTCAGAGACCAAATTGACCAAATCCTGCCCTGTACTTTTCTGACCCCGTTAAAATTAGCTTATGTTCACACCAGAGCAAGTGAGGGACAAGCTGGCATCAGAGGTTTGGG